>CM038680.1:24110908-25310908 GCA_021605205.1 Aegilops longissima
AATAGCGCACTTTTTTGACTCGCGCTATTACTAATTAGCAGTAGCGTGGGCCCTATAAATGCACCACTATTAAGTGGTTGCCTATAGAAGTTTTCCTAGTAGTAAAGATTGATAGCAATCCTTTTAGTGTTACGATTGAAAAACGTTTTACCATGTGCATTCGTGAGTTGCACAAAAAAAAATGAAAACTTCTTCTGTCTGGAAATCTACTTTACGAGTCTTTCTTTCAAATATGCAAATGCTCACTTTGTTCAAATACTTTTTTCTTGCAAAACATGAGATGAACTGGCAAGAAAAAGAAAAATAAATAATTAAGCCCACTATGAATGCAAATGAGTATGCAAATTAAATAGTGAGTCTAATTTAGGAACTGTATGGCCACTATTAATGGCCATGTTCACACATTTCAGTACATACAACACAGATATAGATTGAAGTAAATAAGTGAATTGATTGAAGTAAATATACTCCTTTAAAGATGCTTGGCCATATACTCGTCTAAATTATAAAGGATTGATTAGAGCAACTCCAACGGATCTCGTCCGCTGGCGTCTGTCTGGGTCGGCGTGGACACAAAAGTCAGCCCAACGCGCCGACCCAAACGGACGCGCCTCCGCTTTTCGTCCGCAGGCGACCCATTCCCGGCTCATTTTTTAGCCGGATTTGCGTCGGTGCGGACACGAGGCGGATGCGCACGCTCGCCTTCTCCTCCCCCCGGGCCCGCTGGTCGGTGGCACATTGGCCTCCCCTCATCCAACAACAATCATGCCCGCCTCCTTCGTCGCCGCCGCCGTCGCCCATTTTCCGGTGACTCTGCCAGCTGCCGGCGCCCGCAACATCCTTTGAGCAACGCTGCCACCTCCGACATCGCCACCGCCGTCTTGCCGCCGGGAACCGACTGCTTCCCACCCCGACACCCCCGCTCCCGACACAACCACGACCGTGACCAAGCACCTGCCTCGCCGTCCCCGGCCAGATCCTCATCGGCACACTCGTCGGACGCCGGTAGGGCAGCTAGTTGGTCCATGTGCGCCGCGACTCCCTTCGCCGACCATCTTCTTCGTCGACGCCCGCAAGCTGTTCGACAGTTTGCCAAGGTACAAAATGGACTCCGCCGACCAGTTCTTTTTTCACAATTTCCTTTGCGACTCCGACGATTCATCATCCGATGACGAGGAGGAGATATTGGCTACCGTGTTGGTCCATCACCACCTCAATAGCCAGCGGCCGTTGTTCCGTAGCTCCATTCCGGGCCACCTTCCGTCGTTGAATCGCAACCGAGAGAGCGGAAATTTCCTTCTTTGGAAGGACTACTTTGATACAATAAATCCGTTGTTCAAACATGAGAAATTCTGCCGCCGTTTCCATATGAGTAGGCATCTTTTCAACCGTATTAGAGAGGGGGTGGTTGGCTATGATGACTACTTCAAGTGCAAAGAGGATGCCGTTGGAAATATTGGTTTCTCCTCTTATCAGAAATGCACTGCCGCCATCCAAATGCTTGCATAGGAGTGCCCGGTGATCTCATTGATGAGTACGTCCATATGAGCGAGTCTACATGCCTAGAGTCCCTGTATAAGTTTTGCAAGGTCGTTATTGCTGTGTTTGGCCCTAAGTACTTGAGAGCCGACTGTTGAAGATACAGCCTGTTTGTTGGCGATGAATGCCATCAGGGGCTTCCCAGGGATGCTTGGCAGCATAGACTGTATGCATTAGAAGTGGAAGAACTGCCCTTCTGCTTGGCAAGGGCAATATAAGGACCATGTCAGGGCTTGCACTATCATACTTGAGGCCGTGGCGTCTTAAGATCTCTGGATCTGGCACTCTTTCTTTGGCATGGCCGGATCACATAATGATATCAACGTGCTTCAGTGCTCGCCTGTGTTTGCCAGGCTTGCCGAAGGCAATAGCCCACCGGTGAACTTTACTGTCAACGGGCACAACTACGACAAATGATACTACCTGGGTGACGGTATCTATCCTCAGTGGACCACTATTGTCAAAACAATCCCCTACCCTGTCGGAGAGAAGAGGAAAAGATTTGCCCAAGAGCAAAAGAGTGCTAGGAAGGATGTAGAGCGTGCCTTTGGTGTTTTGCAATCTGGATGGGGCATCGTTCGGTATCCTGCTAATACCTGGAGCACGCGGAAACTGTGAGAGGTGATGACTGCTTGTGTGATCATGCACAATATGATCGTAGAAGATGTGCGCCCGGAACGTCTGTACGATGAAGGGTTTCAGTTTCTGGGTGAGAATGTTGTGCTTGAGCATGGAGGAGCGGCAACGTTTGAACAATTCACCCTATTTCATCATGACATGCGTGATTGGGAAACTCACGTGCAACTGCAAAATGATTTGGTTGAGCATATGTGGGATCATATTGGCAAACCAATAGATGTATCTTCTTTATTCGGCTTGCAAAACTATGTGAGACATTTTTACTTGTATTCGGCTTGCAGAACTATACAATTTTATTCGGTTGAATCTATGTTATTTGACTATATGTTTGAATGCAAAAGCAATGCAAAATGAGCTATTTGTTAAAATAGGGCGGCCAGCCGGTAGCTATGGGTCGGCGCGTTGGGCGCACTACCGACCCAAATCTTCAACAGGACGGACGCCGGACGGGCGGCCGACCCAAACGGACAAAAAGCGGACAAAATCGCCGTCCGTTTGGGTTGGCCCGTTGGAGTTGATATTAGAGATACCAAAGTCTTTCAACCAAGATTAATAGGAGCCATTGGAGTAGAACTCTTCCTTACCTAACAAAGTAGTCATAGCTAATGTTTAAGTTGTTCATTCTGTTGAATTTTGTTTCGTGCGTAGGAGTGCGTGAGACGACGGCATTGTTGGAATCGCGGATGCAGGCAATGGTAGCAACCGCGGTGCGGTCGGATGTCCTCCTATGCTGCCTAACGTCAGTGTTGAACGCACGCAAGTTCCAGGACAGGGCAGGCTATATATTACCCTCTCCCTCGTCTTAAAATAAGTATCTGAATTTTAGTGCAACTTTTGTACTAAAATTAGTATAAAGTTGAGACACTTAATTTAGGACGAAGGGAGTACAATATTTGGCAAACTGGAAAAGACAATTAGAGGGGTTCGCCGATGCACGGAACAGAGCATATCCAAAACGAAACCAACAGAGCAAACAGGATCAATGAATCTCACGAGAGCAGGTAAAAGCATATCTGGGCGAACGAACAGACGAACATCCAAATATCTGGGTAACATGGATGCATGATTCAATGGCATCTCACAAGGCAAAAGTTTCAGGTGGTATTGTGCTAACACAATGCGGAACAGAGTAAGTCGCGATGGTAGTGATGCAACTATCAGCGCTTCAGAAGTTGAGACGGAGGCAGACCAAGGTAAGGATTGGCCACCTGAACTGAACCTGATGGGAGGAACGGCGTCAAGTTACTGCGTCTTGGCCTTCTTCACTTGGCGAGTCTTGTCATCACCTGATGCAGTCCTCTTCTTGGTTGATCCATCCCCTGTACCTGTTGGCCCGAACTACTGCGACCAGAGATTCCTGACTATGTAGTGGTAGTACTTGCGCTCAGCTCACTAGTAACACACGTACTCACTAGTGCAGCTTCAAGACACACACTCACACACACACACGAGGAGGAGTACTACTTGAGGCTGATTGCCTTGTATTGATTGGAATGGAATACTTACAACCGGGGGTACACAGCTCCTTTTATAGGCAGCCAAACCGACTATGCCACAACCGGCATTGATAGATATAGTGCATCTAGACTAGTACTACTAGTGTGAACAAGGAAGAAAAATCCTAGCCGCACTGCCATGCATTAAGTGCATCCTTCAATTCTATCCTGACATTACCCTGACATCTTAGCTAGTAAGGCACGCAACTACTGCTGCTGCCAACCTGCCCATTTACTTCGCAGGTAAGTAATTTGCTGCTGCTGCTGTTGCCGACATGCAGCCCACATGCAACCATGCATGCATCTGTGTAAATGCTGCTGCTGCCGTTGTGTGAACCGGTAGACAAGTTTAACTCAACATTCTCCCCCTCAAACTTGTCGAAGGAGCCTGGTGTCGATGATCCCGACCTTGTCGCGCAGCTCCTGGAACCGGACACGACCAAGTGACTTAGTCAGGATGTCTGCCTTCTGCTCACCAGTCCGAATGAACTCAACTATCACCGTGCCTTTCTTGACGCAGTCACGTATGAAGTGATAGCGGAGATCGATGTGCTTGCTGCGGTCGTGAAGCACTGGATTCTTGCAGAGGGAAATCGCCGACTTGTTGTCGACGAAGATGAGCGCAGGGGCGGTGTCCTGATTCAGCATCTCGCCGAGAAGGCGAGCAAGCCAAATGCCTTGACAGGCCGCTGTAGCTGCCGCGATGTACTCCGCCTCGCACGAAGATACGGCGACAACCTTCTGCCTCACTGATTGCCAGCTGACGGGACTATTCCCAAGAAGGAATAGTATGCCTGAGGTGCTCTTCCGGGAGTCCACGTCACCAGCGTGGTCGGAGTCGCTGTACCCGACCAAGCTCTCGCCGTCGTCACGACGATACACGCATCCATGCGTGAGCGTACCCGCGATGTACCGGAGCAGGTGCTTGACAGCAGCGAGGTGATCGCTTGCCGGAGCTTCCATGAACCTACTCAGGTACCCGACAACGAACGTGATGTCCGGTCGGGTGTGCACGAGGTACCTGAGACTCCCGATGATGCTACGGTAGAGTGTAGCATCCACCGCCTTCTCGGAGCTCTCCTTGCTGAGCTTCAGCCGTGCCTCCATTGGAGCGTGCACGGCATGACAGTCCTTCATGCCTGCTCGCTCGAGCATCTTGGTGGCGTAGGCCGTCTGCGTGATCGTGATGCGACCACCCTCCTGGTTCACCTCCAGCACAAGGTAGTACCGGAGCAGCCCGAGGTCGCTCATACTGAAGAGACGATGCATCTCTCCCTTGAAGCGTTGAACCTCTTCAGGCTCTGCTCCGGCGATGACCAGGTCGTCGACGTAGATGCCGACGATGAGCAGCGTGTTCGCGGTGCCACGCGAGTACACACAGTGCTCAGAAGCGCTGCGTGAGAACCCAAGGGATGCGAGGGTTGCATCGAGCTTGGCGTTCCACGCCCTTGGGGCTTGCCGGAGACCATACAGGGCCTTGTGTAGTCGATACACGCCCTGCTTGTGGCCCTTGGCAACGAACCCGGGTGGCTGGGAGACGTACACCTCCTCGTTAAGGTCGCTGTTGAGAAACGCCGACTTGACGTCCATGTGGTGTACCTCCCACCCACGGTGAGCGGCCACGGCAAGGATGAGCCGCACCAACTCCAGCCTTGCCACCGGAGCGAAGACTTCCTCGAAGTCCACTCCCTCACGCTGCACGTAGCCCTTTGCAACGAGGCGCCTTGTGCTTGACAATGGCGCCGTGCTCGTCCTTCTTCACCTTGAAGACCCACTTGAGCCCGATGGCTCGGTGCCCAGCAGGCAGTGTGGTGAGTGTCCAAGTGGCGTTGTCGTTGATCGACGCCAGCTCATCCAGCATCGCGTGGCGCCAGCACTCCTCTTGCTCGGCCTCCGCGAACGTGGTCGGCTCCTCGCCGGCCATCAGATGCAGGACCTCGTCGTCATCAGCGTCCTCATCCTCGGGCTGTTGCGGTGTTGCCGCAGTCTCGCCGAGGAGATCCCCCATGCGCCGAAACCTATGGGGGGCACCAACGCTGTCGTCGGCGTCGAACAGCTCCGACCTCGCTGTTGGCGGGGTTGCGAACTGCCTCCCGGGACCCACCTTGCTTGACGTTATGGTGTCCGGCGACACCGTACCCGGGGACGGTGTTCTCGGGGTCGCTGTTCCCGGATCCACACCTCCCGAGCTTCCCGGGATGGTACCTCCCGAGGTCTTGCTTCTTGGGGTCGTAGAGTACATCGAATACTCCATGGTAAAGGAGCTGCTTGCCGGGGCCTCCCCCGACGCCTCCCATGTCCATCGCGCATCTTCGTCAAAGATGACGTCACGCGAGACATGCACACGCTTTGAGACGGGGTCATACATTTTGTACGCCTTAGAGCCCGTCTCGTAGCCCATGAACACCATTGGGGTGCTCCTGTCGTCGAGCTTCTTCAGCTGTGGGCGCGCCGTCTTGACATGTCCGACGCAGCCAAAGGTGCGAAGGAAGCGTACATCGGGCTTCCTTCCGTACCACGCCTCATAAGGCGTCTTGCCATCGACGCTCCTTGTGAAGGAGCGGTTGAGGATGAAGACGGCCGTGAGCACGGCCTCCCCCCAATACGTGCTCGGCACCTGCTTTGCCTTGAGCATAAAGCGTGCCATCCCGAGCACCGTCTGGTTCCTCCGCTCGACGACGCCGTTCTGCTGCGGCGAGTAAGGGGCTGTGAGGTGACGTTGCACCCCTTTCTCGTCGCAGTGCTTGTAGAACGTGGCCGACGTGAACTCGCCGCCACGGTCCGTACGCAACACGCGTAGCTTGTGGCCGCACTCGACCTCTGCTGCCGCTTGCTGCTTGACGATGGCTCGCTCTGCCTCATCCTTGGAGGCGAGGAGCAGCACCCACATGAACCTGCTGTAGTCGTCGACGAGCAGCAGGATGTAGCGACGCCCTCCTGGCGTTGCCGGGGTGATTGGGCCGCAGAGGTCCCCGTGAACCAGCTCCAAGGGTTTCTGCGCCGATAGCGTGCCTTCTCAGGAAAGGGCAGGCGCCGCTGCTTCCCGGCAAGACACACATCGCACAACTCGTCGGCGTGCTCGATGTGAGGTAGCCCATGAACAAGGTTGCCTCGCGCCATCTTCCGCAACCCGTCAAAGTGCTGGTGTCCTAGCCTGGCATGCCAACGCCACGCGTCGGAGACATGACCCATGGCAAGGCACACAGGATGCACGGGTTGAAAGAAGAATTTATAGAGGCGGTTTGGCGAGCGGGTTACCTCGATAAGCAGCCTTTTCTGCTGGTCGCGCACGGTGAGAACACCGCGCCGGATGCCGATGTCGAACCAGCCCTCGTCGAGCTGTCCGACACTCACGACGCTACTCTTGAGCGCCGGGATGAAGTAGACGTCCGTGAACGCCCTGTGATCACCCCCTTTGTTGGCGAAGACGACGGTCCCGCGCCCGTGGATCTCCACCACGGATCCGTCCGCGAACCGCACCTTCCCGGTGATTGAGCGGTCCAGCTCCGCGAACGCGTCGACTGAACCAGTCATGTGGTTCGTGGCGCCGGTGTCGAGGAACCAACCCTCACTTTGCTTGCCGCCTGCAAGCGTGGGTGTGGTCACGGCTCTCTCCTCGTTGAGTAAGACGTAGCTGCACGCACATGCCATGGTCAGGGAGCCATCTCCCGTCAACACGGTGGACCCCGAACACTTTGTTGTTGGGGTGTGGCTGACCTGAGTCTCCGTGCGCTCCTGCACGGAGTCGATGGTCGCCAGCATCATGGTCGGAGCATGGTCCGCCATATGCGTCGTTGTCGCGCCAACTTGCGCGACCTCGTCGGGTCCCGAGTTCGGGGACGCCGTCGCCGGGGTGTGGCTCCCCCACACCCGGGCCTTCATCGCCTCCCAGTCGACATCGCCGGTTTCCACGGCTTTCCACATATGCCGCACCTCCATGATGACTTTCATCATGACGGACCAACTGGGGTAGTTGGTCCGCGTGAGGAGAGGGAAGGAGGTACTGGACATGCCCACGTCTCGCACGGAGCGTGGCACACCCAGCTCACCTCCCGGCCTGCCTCGCAGCGCGAGCGCGTCCGCCGCACGGGTGTCCTCAGCCGAGCTCTGCCCGGCGGTCTTGGAGCCGTCGCCGGCGACGCCTTCCTTCGGCATATGCTTCGGCATAACCTGGGGCTCTGATGCCAATTGTTGGCCCGAACTACTGCGACCAGAGGTTCCTGACTATGTAGTGGTAGTACTTGCGCTCAGCTCACTAGTAACACACGTACTCACTAGTGCAGCTTCAACACACACACACACACACACACACACACACGAGGAGTACTACTTGAGGCTGATTGCCTTGTATTGATTGGAATGGAATACTTACAACCGGGGGTACACAGCTCCTTTTATAGGCAGCCAAACCGACTATGCCACAACCGGCATTGATAGATATAGTGCATCTAGACTAGTACTACTAGTGTGAACAAGGAAGAAAAATCCTAGCCGCACTGCCATGCATTAAGTGCATCCTTCAATTCTATCCTGACATTACCCTGACATCTTAGCTAGTAAGGCACGCAACTACTGCTGCTGCCAACCTGCCCATTTACTTCGCAGGTAAGTAATTTGCTGCTGCTGCTGTTGCCGACATGCAGCCCACATGCAACCATGCATGCATCTGTGTAAATGCTGCTGCTGCCGTTGTGTGAACCGGTAGACAAGTTTGACTCAACAGTACCCAGCATCATTTCATGATTTGTAGGAAAAAGGGCTTACTTTTTGACAATTAATTAATCAGAACAAAACCAATTACGGATCACATTGCATTGCTGACAAATTAAATGCTAGTCCATTTGCATCCATGCATGCTACAGGTATCGATTTTAATTGCCAAACATGCATGCACACCAACTTGAAAGGAATAAGAAAACAAACAGGCAATTAATATTGGCATGAGCAACATATATAAGCTGCGCTATATGTAGTAGTATATGCACAATTGCAAGACTGGGATATAATAATAAGTAAGTATATAAACAGATCACTTGTGACCATGCAAGTTCCAGACTGACCAGCAAATAAACATTAAATTGAATCTAAGTTAAGCAGCAGGAGGGGCATGTACCTTGAAGCATCCGGAGTGGGGTGGGGAAGGAGGAGAACCGGGACAAGGTGGTGCAGAGGGCCGCGGCCAATGGGGCATCACAGGCACTGTCACTCCATCCATCTCCAGTGTGTAGATCACATGCTGAGTGCCCGGCCATTGGAGGACTTGGTTCCAGAAAACCCTTCCCACGCCGTACTGGCCCCACCACCATCCAAATGTGTTGAGGTAGACGAGGTAGGGATACCCATACCACATCCCGCACCCGCACACCATCACCATGTGGGTGTCGTCCCACCACACCGGGTCGCTGACGCTGTAGATCAACCCAGCCGGGAAGTAGCCAAAGTCGGGACGAACAGGGAAGATGGCCAGGACGTTGTGCCGCAAGCTCACATAGTGTTTGATCTGCTGGAACGAGACGTGGTCGTGCGCCTGGTACCCCGAGATCTTGACCAGCTCATATCCGTACCAGCTCGGAGCATGAACGGCCGCCACGCCGTGCTGATGGAAGATGTGCAGCGCCGTAGGAGCTCTCACGGGATCAAACAGATTCCACGAGGCTCCCAGCAGCGTGCCTGTGGACAGCTCGTAGTTGGTGACGAAGGAATCATGGTGGAAGGTTGTGATCTCCGGCACCAGGATCCCCCGCCTTCTGTTATTGCCGTTGATCACCATCCCGGAGTACATCATGGACTCCATTGTGCATGATGGGCGCGGCCCCTGGTCCCTGACTAGGGGGAGGTCATGGACCCACGAGATCTCCCAGTTCTCCATCCTCTTCCTGCATGCATGCACAAGCACAAAGCAAATAAGCAAGCGCGCTGCTGGTTGATCAGGCATGCATGCAGTTTCTTTATTTCTGAAACGAAATTAAGAGCTAGCTAGTGCATTACACTAGTATTAACTGAAGGGAAATCAAGCACTTTGAGAACAAAATCTACTCCTGCTACTACTAGTTGAAAGCAAATGAGTAAGGGAACCGACTGAATCTGTTTGTACGTATCAATTACATGACTTGCATCTAGATGAAGGCACCATTCATGGATAGTGCTACCTGTCCTAGAGTAGCAAATTAAGTGCAAAGGCTAGCTGGACTAGACTGCATGCTAAGCGAACAACAAATCATCATGTACTTATATATGTTTACAATAAAACTGAACCTATTTCTGTGTGTGTTCATCAGCGCACAGAAAATTAAAAGCAAGAACTAAACCTGATCTGAATTAATCTGATCCCACCAATCCAAGAAATAATTCGAAAAAGGCTGCGGTTTAAAAAGACAAGTGTCAATTAACCCTGGCGGTCGAGGATCTCTCCGCGCACCGCCGCACTTTTTGGTGGAAAAGGAAAACTAATCGCCGCCCAAATTAAGACAGCAAGCAACAAGTCGATCGCCCAGCCGGCGGCGGAAGCCCAAGAAGTAATTAACAAGTCGATCGCCCAGCCGGCGGCGGAAGCCCTTAAAGTAATTAAGAAGTCGAAAAAGGAAATCCAAGAAATCTGTAAGCGGAAAACGACCGAGCTGGCCGCAGCCTCTCGATGCTGGACGAAGAAGCGTTGGACGGACAGGAAGAAACTTGAAGAAAAGGGCACCCCTTTTTGTCCCCATGCATATAAGACGGCGTCGGCGATCGACAAGCTTTGAGCGTCTACCTGCGTCTCCAAAGGCGATCGACTCAACCCTCCCTACTACACCACAGACCACACCTACCTAGCAAGCAAGCAAGAAAGCGCCGGAGTGGCAAGCTAACAAACCGCATGGCCATGGCCATGATCGCCGCTCTCCCCTGTTCCTGATCTGTTCCAGCAAACGGCCAGACAAGTGGACGAACAAAAACAAGTTTTTGCGAGAGGGGAACCAGCCATCCGCAAGCAAGCAAAACCGTACGGAAATTAAGAAGCAGAGAGCTGGCGCAGGAAGGAGATGAGGGGGGCAGGCGAGGTACCGATCGAATGAAGCCCTGGTCGTCGCCGTAGGGGAGATGGGTCGACTCCGAGCACCCGGTCGACGGACGGAGTTCACTTTGGACGCATTGGCTTCGTGGGGTGGGGGGTGGAGGAAGGGCTAGTTAGGGTTTCGTGGGCGGCGGCGGCGGGCGGACCTCCCTCCCTCTGCTTTGCTTTATAGAGGAGGAATGGTGGTGGTGGCCTGCGTGTGTGAGAGGGGGAGAGAGAGAGAGTTTGGAGGTGGCAGGCGGGAACCCCTGTGGGGCCAGGTTGCAGCCACACAGAGTTCATCGCCCTACGTTTTTCTCCGGGCCCACCCGTCATACACCAAGGCCGCCTGGTTACCGATTCCAGAACCTTCGTCTCGGCCCGGCCCACAGCCCACAGCGCCGTCCAAGCCCAAACCCTCTACCGCCGCCCGTCGCAGGGGGGGGGCTTGCCCTGCCCTTGCCCTAGGAGAGAGGCCGCAATTGCTCAAAAAAAAAAAGGAGAGAGGCCGCGGTTTCGTGGCTAGGGTTCGTGGTCGTGGGCTCCCCTGCTCTGCTCATCGATGAACGGCGGCGGTTAGGTAATTCCCAGTTACCCCTAAAAAAAAGGTAATTCCCAGTTCCCTTTGATTCGCCACTTCATCATCTCAAGATATATTGATAACCTAGCTTGTTTTTTTGCCTGAAATTCCATGGAAAGTAGCATGTGTATTTCATATCACTTCACTTGTTGTGCTCTGCTAATTCCCAGTTCCCTTTGATTCGCCACTTCATCATCTCAAGATATATTGATAACCTAGCTTGTTTTTTTGCCTGAAATTCCATGGAAAGTAGCATGTGTATTTCATATCACTTCACTTGTTGTCCTCTGCTAATTCCCAGTTCCCTTTGATTCGCCACTTCATCATCTCAAGATATATTGATAACCTAGCTTGTTTTTTTGCCTGAAATTCCATGGAAAGTAGCATGTGTATTTCATATCACTTCACTTGTTGTGCTCTGCTAATTCCCAGTTCCCTTTGATTCGCCACTTGTTGCCTGAAATTTCTGCTATCGTGTACTACTTGAACAGGGTGCTTGTATTTTGCTCGGCTCTTCCCTGGTCTTGGTTCAAGTAGTGGGTAGCAGTATATTTCCCTGGTCCTGGTTGTTTTACTTTCTTGGATTTTAATGATCTATAAATGGCGTGTATATTAAAATTTTAAATGGACGGAATGCAAGTCTTTGTATAGAAATAGGCATGTCAAAGAGATATATGGCTTGCTCTATTTTCGTTCATTTGGCCCTTTCTTTCCGGCCACTGTTCTTATTACATTTATCTCATATAAAGGACCTGGTTAGTCTGTTGATACTGCAATTTTGTGGGTCAGTCTTGTCTCTATGGCAGATCCACGGCCTAGGTGAGCTAATCTTATTGTATTTCTTAACTCCCAGGTCAAGCCAAGATTCGATTTGTATGCATTTGTTTTGTCCATCTGTACCCTGGTGAGCTCACCAGCCACCCTCCTTGATTCAGGCTTTGAGTTTACGTTTGCCTGCAGCATGGTAGCGTAGTTCATTAATTTTTTGTCTCTTCCTTCCTATTTGTGGCTGGCTGCGGTGGATTCATTAAGATTTCCTACCGTTATGTGTACCTTTAGAACTGGTATGCCTAATTTGGTTAGTGATTTCGTGCGTAGCAAATACTATTGCTGATCATTCAAGATAACATCCAACAAATTAGTCATATAGCTGATGTAATCATGTGGATGTTATATATTAATCGTATAAATCCAACAAAATCCATAGAACCATGAGCTGAAACATGATATCACAATTTTGCATCTGATCCCAATCATTTGAAAAGTAGGCCTGATTGCTAGTCAAGATCTTGCTTTATATTAGTTACTTTAAAAGAACATTTACATTGCTAATTCTTTTTTAGTTGATCAATATGTGTGAATCATATAGTGATTAGCATCATTAATCCACACATTGTGATATTGGTAGCTTGATGAACTAGCAGCTGAAGATGTGGCTACAGACCAGCGTGATCTTTTAGTAAGGTTGACTTCAACAGTTTTTACCATGTGGTCAAATCTGGGACAGTGTTGTGAATGGTGGTGGCAGTGTGGACATCGATTGACTGGAACACTTCTTGATTCCTGGCATCTGGGATTTTCCAGAGCATGATCAACAAGATGCTGTTGGTGCTGCTTGACATCTCGGAGGGCATGGAGTTGTGTTTTGGCTGGATGGAGATAGCACACCAAATGCTTTGAGTAGCAGGGCAGGTGAAGAACAGATGTTTCCGGTCTTCATTAGCATTGTTGCACCTCGGGTAGGTAGCATCTGGAAGAATAGTTTTTCAGTGCAGATTGCTCCGGGTGTTTAGCCTGTCGTGAAAGAGCCACCGAAATTTTTTGACCTTTTTTGGCACCCTAGAGTCCCATATGTTGAGGAAGTGCTGATCTAAGAGCTGATTGGATAGTGCAGCATAGGCCCTTCTAGTGGTGAAAGGGTTGCTGTTTAGCAGCCTCCGCCCATCCGGTGCACTGGATAGGGTGCAGCCCTGCAATAATGATCGCAAGGAGACAAGTGCCTGTGCAGCAGTTAAGGTTAGACGATTATGAAGGCCAATCTTTACTCCCTCCTGCATAACTTCTGTGACCATGACATTTTGTAGTGTGGTGTGAAAAGAGAGCCGGGTAGACTACTGCTAGAGGTTCAGGTTAATCCATATGAAATAGAAATATCATATAGAGTCAGGGAATGAAATGGAGTCAGATCAGCCAGAAGAAAGTGGAACCCAACGGTTCATTGTGAGTTAGACCTAAAACTATCTAGGTGCCTACTTTTGACTGGGATTGGGAAGGAGCTGTTTTTGCCTAGTCCAATATATAAAGGCGAGTGATATAGGATCCACTCCTTCCAGGGTAAATTTGTTGAATGGAGGAACTTGTTGCCAATTTCAGCATGAGGCAAAAGTTTTCTGCATTATATTCTTCACCCCTGTTACACCTAAAGCTCCAGGAGTACAAACCTTGTCCCACACAACCAGGCAATTACCCAAAACATGTGTCGTCACTAGACCAGAAAAAAGTCCGCCCTATTTCTTATCCATTGCCTCAGTGACATGCTTAGGAAGGGAGAAACACAACATAAAATAGGTCTGGAGGCTGTTGAGATGAGGACGGCTGATAGGAGGACTAGACGGCACCACGAGAAAGTAGAAAGGCGGACCAGCTAGACGTCGCAGCGATCGAGTATGGACTGGAAGGCTGATGGTGGGAGCTTATATGGCGAAAGAGGGAGCCCTAGATACATCTGGGTAATGAATAAGCGGTGGTGCCTACATCGGACGCCATGTCTAGTGCAGCAATGTGGCCTACGTTAATTGGGATAGACGTAGTTTTGGTGAAGTTGATGCAGAGGCCAGTGGCAGCCGCGAAGCTGTCCAAGATTGTCTTTAGATTTTTTGCCGCACCAGTTGTGGACGTGATGATTAGGAGTGTGTCTTCGGTGTTTGGAGAACAGGGCAGTGGACGGCACTGGTATCGGGTGGGACAGGAAGCCATCGACGCAAGCTTTGTTAACTAGTTTCTGAAGTATGTCAGCGACGATTATATGGAGGTAAAGTGAGAGGGGGTTGCCTTGTCCAAGTCCGTTCTTGCACTTGCACTGGATCCAAGGGCCTGGGTTCCCGTTTAGAAGCATGGTGGTGGAAGCGGTCTGAGTTATTTACCCAAAACCACCACATTATGGGCTAGGGTAACAGATCGGTACCACAATTGAGGCAGGGCACACAAAACCACCAACAATGGGTCTAATTTGTAACGCGGAGCACTGACGCTGCGTTTTAGCCCCGAAAACAGCGAATTCGACAGGTGGGTCCCGCCTGTCGGGCTGACGTGGCGCGTGTTGACGGACGCCGTTAGACGGCGAGAGACGGCCGTTTCGGCGCGCCCGTTACCAGCTCAAGCCGTCCGTTCCCTTCCCCCGCTCGATTCAGTCCACTCGATTCAGTCCTTCCCCGCGCCGCTCCGATGGCGACCAGCTCCGGCGGCGACGGCGCACAAGGAGTCGATGGAAGCGGCGACGCCGCACTCAGCGGCGAGGGCGGTGGTACTACTTCAGGGCAGAAGCTGTTGCGTTCGCAATGCGGGGTCATCGGCCCCCACACCGATGGCGGCTGCGACCTAGATCCAGAGTCTGCCGTGGCGGCGGGCCTGTCGCCGGAGCATGGTACAGAGGAAGCAGCTTCGCAAATGGGTCCCGCGGATGTGCTCCTGTTCGCCCCATCTTCAGCTAGGTAATCTGAATCTTTCAAAATATGTTCTTTCAATCTTTCCTCCTTATTGCAGGATCTGTTATATACATTGATTTGTTAGTCATTTATAAGTGATTGTAGTCCTAAATATTTGTCGAATATCACATTTTTAGTTAGGGTTCAGTTATCTTAGTAGTACTGTATGGTTCTGAATTTTTGGACACTGCATTGTAATGCATTTTAGTTAGTATAATTTAAAATAGTTCATTATAATTGTCAGATATAATGGTCAGTTATGTTAATACAATTGACTTGTTAATATTCATTTGTATGTCTATTTTAGGGCTGAAGATTTATGGTCAATATATTTCCAGGTTTCTCGAGAGAAGTATGCTCTTGTTAAGATGTCCGAAAGAGAAATCACTTATGGTAGTTTGGTCAATGTAATGGTTAGCAATGGATCTTGTAAGGATGACAGATTTGCTACTTGAAAGAGGAAAATATAGGGCTGCAAGGTGTTTGTGTCATTAAAGGCAACATTGAAGTAGTTCACATCTTCGAGACAATTTGAGAGCACCTGACATTGTCACCGACAGTTAGAAAGGGAAAGGTAGTTATTAAACCACCAATTGAGAAGATCAACATGCACAGCAAATAGAAGAAGAGGCACCTGTTGTTTTTTTTGTTGCTGAATCAGTGTTGTGCACAAATCAGTTCCTCCTAACTGTCGATTACATCTGCTTGGGACACAGAAAGTGTAAATTTTTGCCACTCAAATCAGTTCCTCCTAACTGTCGGGCCCATCTTGGGACACACTTAACACCAAGTAAGTGTGAATTATGCTGATTTTCAGTTTGACTCAGATGAGGAGGACAATGCAGTTAGTGAGGAAGCAATTCCTGTAGGCATGGACACTGATGAGGAGGACAATGCAATTAGTGAGGAAGGTTCAAGCAGTGATGAAGATTTTGTAGTTGATGTTGACCACTTAGATGCAGGAGAAGAAGAAGATGACTCAGATTCAGTGCAATATGTAGAAGAACAAATTGCAAATAGGAGGACAGAGGAACCTGAGCTAGATGAAACTCTTTCTGAAATAAAGAGGAAGAGAGCTGAATACATGTCAAGTACACACTGTGAGGGGGACACAGATCCTGAAGACATATATGACATGGAGCAGGAAGAAGATGATGAGGAGGCCCAAGAGATGTCAGTTCCTGATCCTGTTAAGAAGAAGGCAAAGAGGCCAGGTCCTACAAGTAGGTCCCACTCTAGTGCTGGTCCAAGCATTAATCCTGATTGGTTTCCATCTTCAGAAGAGGAAGATACATGCTTTGAAGCAGATGATGATGGAAATGAACCAATGTCCTTTGTTATCAGCTCTGGCAGAAAGAGTAGGGCTAAGAAAAGACCACCTAGGGTCTGGTATGATGAGGACAGGATGCATCCAGAACAGCAATTCCAGCTAAAGCTCTGTTTCAAAGATGTTTACCAATTCAGAGAGGCCCTTGTCAATTTGCATGTGAAACAACTTAGAAGATATAAATACCACGTAAACTGCAGTGATAGGGTAATTGTTTGTTGTGAGGAGATGGTTGTCGGTTCTACATGGTAGCAGACAGATAACAAATGAGCCCACTTTTCGCATTAAGAAGATGAGGTTGGAGCACACATGTCCCACCCACCGAGAAAACTAGGATTAGTTCAAGGTGGCACGGCAACAAAATGCTTGAGACCATCGATCAGATCCCAACACACTGCACCTGCTATTGTTGACAAGGCAAAGAGGCAATTTGGGCTTGAGATTCCTAGGATGATGGCATGGAGGGCTAAGAAGAAAGCAAAAGAGATTGTGCTTGGTGATCACAAGAAGCAATATAAGAGGTGAGAGACTATTTGGAGACTGTGAAGCTTACAAATCCTGGATCTAGGTGCATTGTCACTCATGTTAGTGGAAAAACCAGAGAAAATCCTCTTCTGCTGGACCAAGGTTCCATGGTCTATTTTTCAGTTTGAATGCATGTTGTGAGGGCTTCTTGAATGGATGTAGGCCATTCATAGGTCTAGATGGTTGTTTCATAAAATTGACTAGTGGTGCATGATACTAGCAGACTCATGGAAGGGATGCAAACAACAATATGTACCCCATTGCCTTTGGAGTGGTTGGAGTTGAAGATACAGTTAACTGGTCCTGGTTCTTGACACGGCTAAAGTATGCTCTAGGAGGAAGTGAAGAGGGCAAGTTTGGAAAGTACACATTCATGTCTGATAGACAGAAGGTTAGTTCATTTAGTTCATTTGCTTGTTTATTTAGTTGTTCATTTAGTTCATTTGCTTGTTTATTTAGTTGTTCATATAAGTGATGCCATCATGACTAGTTGGTAGGTGTCGAGTCGTAACCCTTCTTGTCGACACTTAGGCATAGATAGGAGTCCTAGGGTGACCCATGTGGTATCAAAGAACATATCCATCATCAAAGTGATGCCATCATGACTAGTTGGTAGGTGTCGAGTCGTAACCCTTCTTGTCGACACTTAGGCATAGATAGGAGTCCTAGGGTGACCCATGTGGTATCAAAGAACATATCCATCATCAAAGTGATGCCATCATGACTAGTTGGTAGGTGTCGAGTCGTAACCCTTCTTGTCGACACTTAGGCATAGATAGCATAGGGTGACCAATCTAGACTAGTTGATCATCAAAGTCATATAAAATCATATAAAATCATATAAAATCATTTAAAATCATTTTAAATCATTTTAATTCATATAAAATCATATTAACTCATATAAAATCATTTAAAATCATTTTAAATCATTTTAATTCATATAAAATCATATTAACTCATATAAAATCATTTAAAATCATATTAACTCATATAAAATCATATAAAATCATATTAACTCATATAAAATCATTTAAAATCATTTTAAATCATTTTAATTCATATAAAATCATATTAACTCATATAAAATCATTTAAAATCATATTAACTCATATAAAATCATTTAAAATCATATAAAATCATTTAAAATCATTTAAAATCATTTTAAATCATATTAACTCATATAAAATCATATTAACTCATATAAAATCATATAAAATCATTTTAAATCATTTTAAATCATATAAAATCATATTAACTCATATAAAATCATTTAAAATCATATTGACTCATATAAAATCATTTAAAATCATATTAACTCATATAAAATTATTTTAATTCACTTTCATGCAGGGTCTACTCAATGCAGTGACAGCAGTATTCCCAAACTGCCATCATAGGTATTGTTTGAGGCACATCTATGCAAACTTCCAGAGAGCAGGATTTGGAGGAGAGGATTTGAAGAGATGCATGGATGCAGCTGCCTATGCTTACACTGAACATGACTTCAATTTGGCCATGGAAAGCATGAAGGCTGAGTGCCCGCTTTGCTTGGGAGTGGATGTCAAGAATTCTGCTAAAGCTTAGTCTAGGCATGCAATGGACACTAATTGCAAAACTGATTTGGTGGTGAATAACTTAAGTGAAGTTTTTAATAAGTACATTCTAGATGTAAGGAACAAGCCAATTGTCACAATGATCAATGGGATCAAGGACAAGTTCCTAGTGAGGTTCCACCGTAAGAGAGAGGGTGGAAAATCTGCTAGATGGGAGATTGCACCAACCTATGCAGAGAAGTTGGAGATGAACAAGAAGTTTGCAAGGGATTGCAAAGCACCGATAGCTGGCCAAGGACTTTTCAAGTCACTAGTGGAGACAAGACCTATGGTGTTGACACAAACATACTGAGATATGTGGGTGCAGGAAATGGGACATCACTGGAGTTCCTTGCAACCATGCTTGTTCGCCATCTATAGGTCTAAACAATGCCAGAGGATCATATCAATGTGTTCTTCAAGAAATCTATGTACTTGGAGTCATATAAGCCAGTAATTTATCCTGTTCCTGGTCAAGATAGCTGGGTGAAAACTCCAACACCTGACATTGAACCACCACAGTTCAAAGATGACAAGAAGGGGCCAGCAGAAGAGAAAAGGAAAAAAGGGAAGTTTGAGCCACCTCAATCAAAACAGACTTCTAGGATGGCTACTATAACATGTGGGAACTGCAAGCTGCAAGGACACAAGTACACAAGTTGTCCTAAGCCATTAAGGCCTGATTTGCAAATCAGGAGGAACAAGCACATGATATTTTCATTTTGAAATTACTTGAGTGTTCATTTCTATTGGTGATTATTATAAAGTTGTTTAATTTTTAAATTACAGGAAAACAAGATCTGTGACTGATTGGCACCATGGTGCAGCTTCATCACTCTTGGAAGTGCTAGGGGTGCACCATCATCATCTACTACAAATTCCTCTCCTGCTGCTGCAAGAGGTGCAAAGACTATCACTGGAAGGGGTGTCTGCTTTGGAAGGGAGCAGCCTCGGCTCCTGCTGCTTTGGAAGGGAGGAGCCTCATCTCTGCTTCTTTGGAAGAGGAGCAAGGTCTGCTTCTACTCTTGGAAGGGGTGCTAGAAGGGGTGCTACTTCATCTGCTGCTGCTGGAAGAGGAGCAAGGTTCAAGCCTCCAAGAAGTTCTGCAGAAGCTTCTACTAGCCAGCCTGCAGGCAGTAGGCCAAGGAGGACAAAGTTCATGAGCAAGAGGATGGAGGGGTACTTCTATGCCAGTGGGAACTACTAAATGCTCAAATTTGAAGTCTGTATGCAAGTGCATGTGTGCTAAATCAGGCATTACATCACTTTAATTATGACATTATGAACCTGTGTATGGCATTGTGGCCCTATGGCACTATGGCACTCAGAACCTATGTTTGTTAAACCTTTGTATGGCATTATGAACCTATGTATGGCACTATGGCACTCAGAACCTATGTTTATCTCCTGCTGTTAAAATTCTCTGCAAATATATGTTCTGTGGAGTTGTTCTGTGCAAAGTAAATGTTCTGTGATTTGTGCAATATATGATGTGTGCAAATTATTCTCTGTGCAAAACAGATCATGCCAAAATATTTGCTGTAATGTGTGCTGTGATTTGTGCAAATATGATGTGTGCAAAATATTCTCTGTGCAAAACAGATCATGCCAAAACAACAACAAATATTTTCTGTGCAAAACAGATCATGCCAATATTATGGCAGAACAACCACAAAGTAAATGGTAACAGATCTATATGTTCTCTGCAAATATTATGGCAAAACAACCACAAACATTTCAGTTGATACAAACAAAATACATTAATAAGTAGGGCATTGATCCAACACAAGTCTTCAGAGTACACAACACAAGTCTTGGACATAAAGATACATAAAGCATTACAGCTTATTAAGTGCATAAGAGCACATTCAACTGCAGTGCTACCCTAAACCACAGCACAATACATAGTTAAAAATCATCACATATCTCCTTCAACTTCTTGATCTTGTCCTTGTACCCATGTTTCTGTTTCAGCAGATCTGCAATGATGTACTCCAGTTTTTTCTTCTCTTGTTTCAGTTGGTCCCTCTCTGTCACAACTTGGTCTCTCTCTACAACTAGCTGGTCCCTCTCTTTCTCTACCTTTGCCCTAAGTACCTGATGAAGATTGGTACAACCATGGCCTGCCAGCTTCTTCTTCTCCATCTCCTCTTTGAGATCACTTAGAGCCAACCTAACATTGCCCAACTCTGTGATAGCATCCTCCTTGTCAGCAACCATTTTAGCAAAGTCCAGTTTGAAAAACCTAAGGTCTTCCTCCACCTTCCTCTTTTCTCCAACTAGTTTGAAATTTCTTCCAGCAAGCTCAACATTTTATGTGTGCCTGTCCTTCATATCTTTGTCATACATGCTCCACAATTCAGTGAGGGAGAACTGCATAGCCACTGACCACTCTTGGTCTATCCACTCCAGATAGTTGCATTAAATAAATATATTCTCAATAAGATTGTATGCACAAATTATGCACAAATTATATAATACTATATGAAATATTACACTGAATTATATTCTATGCATCAAATATTACAACAATCAAGCAACACAAGATTTAAATCATCAAGCAACAACTATCCGAAACAAATCTTTGATACACAAAATTGGATTCTTGACAAGTGAATGGACCAAAACTAACTAAGTTATTCTACTTACGGTGAGTACTCACTTACAAGACTAACCAACATACCTTCTCCTCAAGACACGCAAGAAAACGCCCGCTCTGTGTCCACAGATTCAAATGCAACAAGCCCGATGCAAGGTTGTTGATGCGCACACCGAGACGACAGATCGTGAGCAATGCCACTCCATTCATAGCAAGAGATTGTCCTAGGAAGCTAAACAGACACAAATTGCACAAATGAGTGACTGGAAAAATCCCCAAATGAGGAACCCTAACCCTAGCGGGATGAACCCTAATCCGTGGGGAGGCGAGAGGCTAACACGCATACCTGGCTAGTCACTTCCTCGCCGTCCGAAGAAGAGCTCCAGGACGGCTCGCTCCAAGAAACCATGGCGGAGCGGCGAAAGGCGGCGACTCGACAGTGCCGGGCCCGGCGGTGGTCGGGGTCGAGAGACTGGAGAGCGAGAGTGATGAACAGGCTGGTCTGGTTCGAACACCGACCGGTGCGGCCACATAAACGGGCGCGCCGAAACGGCCGTCTCTCGCCGTCTAACGGCGTCCGTCAACACGCGCACGCGTCAGCCCGACAGCGGGACCCACCTGTCGGATTCGCTGTTTTCGGGGCTAAAACGCAGCGTCAGTGCTCCGCGTTACAAATTAGACCCATTGTTGATGGTTTTGTGTGCCCTGCCTCAAATGTGGTACCGATCTGTTACCCTAGCCCATAATGTGGTGGTTTCGGGTAAATAACTCAAGCGGTCTGTAAGAGGTTTTGTATCCAAGTGCACCCAACAGATGGAGTCAAACGCTTTCTTGAACTCCAGTTTAACTACCATGGCTGGTGATTTGGTCCTAGCAGAACAGTGTAGAATATCGGCAGCATAAAGGAAGTTTTCAGAGATGGAGCTGCCTTAGAAGATGCCTGTCTGATCCGCATGTTCAAGGACCCCGTTAGGGGTTTTAGCCTGCGTCAGGACCTTGAGACTCCTTTGATGGGGCAGTTCTGTAGTGAGATGGGTCAAAAAGCATCAGGGGAGCGAGCGCCAGTGTTTTGGGGGAGTAGGATGATTAAGACTCGGTCTAGGCAAGAGATATCAGCGTCTTCATTGTAGAAGTCGTGGAATAGAAAGTGGATTTATCTTTGAGAGGCCAAAATTTCCTATAGAACCCAGGTCCAAAACTATCCGGTCCATGGCTGGTGTTAAAGTTCATCGCGGTAAAAGCGTAAAGGATTTCCTGATCAGTAAAGGGTGTGTCATGCCGTCGTAGTTGGGATATGTGGGAGGGGTAGAGATAGTTGAGCAAGAAGTTCCGCGAGGGAGTGAAAGTCGAACCCAATAGGTTGGAGTAAATTCTATTTATTATATCTTATGAACAGAATAAAAAGTCATCTTCCATGCTTTCAAGTGCCTATTGGACTGCGACTTTGTAATAAAGTAAATGTACCATTTGGCATATGTGTTGTCTCTAAGTTGTGGGTATGCTCCAAAGAGTTTGCATTAAAACCTTACAGATCTTGGCCAATTTTTTCTGTGTTTTTGAGCTGTGTGTTCTTTGCTTCAACTGTTAGCTGGAAGATATCTAAGTTGTGGGTATGCTCCAAAGAGTTTGCATTTAAATTGAATACATCCGAGCTTATCTCAGATCAAGCGTACCTTGGATCTATTTATATGGTACCTGAATCCTAGTGTCCTGGTGTGCCTTTCGCAAAAGTCTGACTCTGGTAGAGATTCTTACCGGAGGCGATATAAGTTGAAAGAATACTAACAGTTTGTTCAACTGGATGGACAAAAGGTGTTTTTGCCAGTTTTGCTGCTGAAAGTATGTGGAGGAGGCAACGCAGCTGCAAGGTGACATTTTGCTGCTGAAAGTATGTGGAGGAGGCAATGCAGCTGCAAGGTGACATTCTTCTGGATCCTATTCGTCTACATGGTGGCTAACGCCCATAGTTTTCAACATGCTGGGCTGTTAGAAAAGAAGCTTAAGAACAGAATCCGTTGGAGGGGTTTGGATGGTTCAGGAACTAACTTAGTTAATGAAATTTCAGTTCTGGAGGTACGTATTGCTGTAATTTTCTAGTTCTTGCAACTTTGAAATTATTACAGTTTTGATAAATTCTTCTGAACATAGAAAAGAAAACATTTAAATATAAGCAGCCTTCTGTGTAACCTTCTCGTAGACAGAACCTGAAAATCTTAATCTCCAAGAACAAGCATTGGATAAACGTACAAGGTTGGTAGCTACTGGAGGTTGCAAAATTATTGACTGTAATTTGTCTGCTATCTAAAGTAAAATATTTACATGATCTGAAAATAATTATCCTTGCAGTGAAATGCATGAAAAAGGATGAGGTTCCTTTAGCTTGCAGCCTACTTCTCATCAACCGGAAACACTTCTATTACATGCCTATTCAGAGGCCTTGATGTCAAAGGACAAAGTTACCGAATATTGTATAGCTACATCCAGTAGGCATTGGATAAACGTATAAGGTTGGTGGGTACTGGAGGTTGCAAAATTGACAAAGCAGCAGATCAGAGGACAAAGTTACCAAATATTCAGCATATCCTCGAACTCCAGATCTAAATGCGCCTGCTGCACCACAAGTTTTCAACCAACTGATCTCAGCGCTGTTGTGGGTTCAGGTCAGCAAAGCAAGCTGATTAGTGGCTTAGGCCACAGCACCTACTGCTGTGGGTCCTGACCGGGTACTCCAATCTACCTTTTTCATTTTTGAACAAATATGATTGGTTTGGAACTTTTGAGTAGCTTCATTGACACCCTCATCCATAATTACAGGTACCACCTGAGAAGCAGTAGAAGCAGTGAATTCAGCCTACGAGTGCAGGGGACCAATCGTGCAAAGCTAATATCGAAGTGGAGGCCACCGTTTGTGTGCGGCCCCTAAGATTGTTGTTACATTGCTGCGACTACAGGTAACATTACCAAGTTCCTGATACAATGTCATGTTTAAGCCTTAATTAAGAGAGAAATAACTTAGACCAGGTTTTTTAGATGGGATTTTCTGTGGTTATTACTGCTCACTCCCAGCCATATCCAAGACAGAGTGTTCACAATACAGGCAGGAGGGACCTGCAACCTGTCCTTGCACAACTCATCACCACAGCTTTCCTTAGCTAGCCTATTCCGTATTCCCAGCACCATTAGCCGATCGGCGAGCTCAGCACACACCAAACTCCTCGAACCCACAAAGCAGCATCATAATCTCCTCTATCAGGTGCTCATGTGAGGACCTGTCCTTCCTGCCATCAAGAAGCTTGGGAGCGACACCAACGTTGTCGGTTTCAGCAGGATTCTTGTACTGTTCAGTTCCACCAAGACGCTAAAAGCTCGGCATCTTCAGGGCCAGATGCCAAGGTGAAAAATTTTATTGTACGCTCCTGTCACAAAGCTGCCCGATGGCCGACCCTCCACCTCCCTTGCTGGAGTGCTTCGCTAGGGCACCATCAGCATTCGCCTTGACCCATCCCGCTGCTGGACGTTTCCAGATTCCGTCCTAGCCGGTGCCAAAGGTTTCAGATCCTGGAAGTTCCGCCATTCCTCCAGGAGGTGCAAACAACGGCCTGCAACCTCAAGAGGTCCTGGATCTGTGAGGACTCCTTGAATCGTTCCTTGTCTGCAAAAGCTGATAAAGCATCATAAAAAAACAGGAATCTCAGCAGTACTTGGCATCGCCAACTAGTCCAACGTAACAGTCAATTTTACAGCTCCTTCTGCGAGCAGACAATAGCTGGAGGACTAGAAATAGCCAAACCAAGAGGTGATTGTATGGGATCCCACAATTGCATGGCATGCAAACATTTACTGAAGCGGTGAAGAGCTGTCTCATCATGTCCAAATGCCACACAGCAGATGCCCATCTTGATTCGTCTCCACTGTAGCTCATGTCCCACCGCCAAGCCATTCTTCATCAACCTCCACGCATGAACCGTGACTTCACTCGAGACATCAGCACCCCAGAGTGCCAACTATCCGTCCTGTGAGATGGACAATGCAGGGCCCTTGGCATGGTCAGCCTGGAGCGTTTGTCTATTTTGCACCTAAAAATGATAGGCAGACCGAACCATGAAGACCCTGCTTTTTGTGTAGTTCCATGCAAGGAATCCTTTGTGCCGACGCCTCCAGGGTTAATCTGTTTGATATCAGAGGCGTCCCAATCGAAGAAAATATGTTGGAGCTTTCTCTCGTCCTAGGCCGTGCCATCCACAGTCAACAGTTCATCAACAGTGTGGAGATTATTCTCAAATTTCCTTCGTAGAGGCCTTTGATTGACCGCTCCCGCTATCCAGTTATGGTTCCATATGTTCTCCTTGGATCCGTCTCCAGTTTCTCCACAACAAGCCATGTTTGAGCAGGTCTCTCCCAAACAAGATTTTAACCACATCTGTTCGATGTGGTTGTGTCGAGTGCTTTGGAATATTTTACACCCTTGGCTTGGGAACAACTGTTGTGTTCAGGATCTGTATGGCACATTTTATGAAACATGAACTCATTCATATTTCACGCATCAAGTTGGTCGTTGGTGATTGTCGCCATTGTTCAGTTTCTTTTATTTCTCTGGAGGAAATTGCACACCTGCAAACGGCTTAGTGCCAAGCAGGAAATGCAATCCAAGGCGGAGCCGCGACCGACAATGCAGGACGAGCTCAAGAGCCTCATCTGTGGTATGGCAGAGATCCAGTGCCCATCAGCAAAAACGACCGTTTTTTGTTTGTATTTAGCACATTATTTATAAGGCAAATTGCTTGCGGAAATTGTGTACGGGGGATGCAAACATTAGGAATAAATGTCTTGCTACTTGTATGTACTCTTGCTTAGAATTTGGTAAATTCTACTGAATATTAAGAGGATTTCACTGTGTAATATCACTTCCGAGACATGATGGAAGATATTCGTGACTCAAAAGGTATACAGTGTTCAAATATATGTTTTATTTTATTTTGACATGAATAGATTTCATTCATCAAAGAACAGCAATGTCATTTACAATAAAAGATGAAATGAAGTCAGCCATGTCATTTTCGCAGACGGAGCAGCTCTTTGACATAAAAGCTTCTTTAGCTAGGGCATCTGCAACTTGGTTTGGCTCCTGATTGCGCGTAGAGAAGTGAACCTGTCCAAACTCATGAGCAAGCTGAGAACGTTCAGTTATGGTTGCAGCCGGAACACCAAAAAACTGAGCTTGGTTTCTAACAGCATCAATAACAATCAAGGTATTCGATTCAGCTTTAATCTTTAAGCACCCTATATGCGCCGCCAAGTTCAGTCCATTTTAAAGTGCCACATCATCCGCTGTAACAACATCGGAAACATGGGGAACAAACTATTGCAGTAGATATAAATTGCCCATGTTCATCTCTCGAGAATCGCTCCAGTAGCCCCTGTCAATTCCTCCTCATGAAACGGTGCCAACATTCACTTTCAAGAACCCATGCATAGGATTTCTCCATTTTGATATTCCTTCTTCCTCTCAACTTTTATGCTTGTTGCTCACATGAAGTTTGTGGCTAAAGCTCTAATAGAAGTCCGCTTTCGGATTTCTCAGACACACTTGCACCCAAATAAGCAATGTTGAATATCCTTTCATCCTTTGCTCCTACCTTACAGACCGGGCATTGGGCTTGGGTTATCACATGCCTGTTTGCTAATGGCCCATGCATGTCAACATTCCATGAAAGTACTTTCCACAAAAGGATTTTTATTTTACCTGGTGTCATCAGTTCCCAGATTCCGGACCAAACAGGGTTTGGGCTCACCCGTCCTTGTCCATTTCTGGGAGCAATGGGTGAGACCAAATTTATGATGCCATTCTTTTTGGTAAGCCGAGCAAACACAAATGGTTCCGGACTTAGTTTAATGCCATGCAATAAAGTCATCTATACCTTGACGTTTAGGCTGGTCATAGTGGAAATTAACATATACTAGTATCATGCTTATGATACTAGTGTATAATACTACATCCATAGTGTATAGTATCATAAAATAGTATCATATGTGGTTTCATTTATTGTCATGCATGACACATAGTAGCATAACATTTATTATGATACGGTATCTACCTATGTTACTATGGCCCTCTCTCTCTTCTTTAATTATCTGCCACATAAGCATGTTTGCGAGTTTCAAATACATGATACTAGTTATGTTACCCCCACTATGACCAGCCTTAGTGAAATATGCAGTATGCAGTCACCATCAACTATATAGACTAATTAACACTTCGTCCCATCTTCAAGTATATGGGTCAATAATAAGCAATTCTACTCTCGATAGCATTCTCGACCTCTATGTAATAATCTTCCTGCCATTGCTTAATGGAATCCATGGATTATTCCATATATTTATATTATGTCCAGTACCAACTCTCCAAATACCTCCCCTTTTGAAGGTCTGAATTCCTGCAAATATGCTTTGTCATGTATATGAAGATCCACTCTTGGTCCAGCCTTCAAAATTCACCATCTAGAAAATATTTTGCACCAAAGGACACGTGCACATAAAGAATCTGGATTCGACTTAGTGGACAACACTGATTTGTTTGCAAGATTAAAGCTAGGAAGCTCCCTAAATCCCATACCTCCCATCCTCTCCGGATGCATATTTTCCACCATGCCATCCAATGCATTTTCTTATACAAATCATCACCCCCCGACCAAAATGCTGGGATCCCATCAAGAGTTGCCTTACAAATCATCATCCCACCACACCATCCAATGAGCGCTAGTAGAAAATGGTCCCGGTTCCAGAGGTCCATTAGCCCCGGTTCTGGAACCGGGACTAAAGGGTCGAGACTAAAGCCCAACACCTTTAGACCCGGTTCGCTTACAAACCGGAACAAATGGTGCTTCACGTGGCCGCTGCGGCGAGCCCAGGCATGAGGGTCTTTAGTCCCGGTTGGTAACACCAACCGGGACCAAATGGCATCAATGCGTCAGCAGCTCGGGAGCTGGGGTTTTTGTTTTTTTGAAAGCGGGGTGGGGGGGTGGGGGTGGCTTAGGGGGTTTTGGAGGGTTAATTATTTAGGGGTTTCATATATTGTATTAGCTAGCTAACATCTAGAGAGAAGTGACCTCTTTTATCTCCGTGCTTGGTCGACGCTAGCTACCATACATATAGAGAGAACTCGACACGCTAGCTAGTAAGCAAATGAAGGAAACATTAAGTACACAAGATCGTCATGAACATATACAGGGAGAAGTGATCGACCTCTCTTTCTCCATGGGATTGGTAGAACAACAAGTTTCCATATATCTGTCCAACGCTACTAGCTACATATATACAATATAAGATCTCTTACAAACCCTACCATCTAAGGTCTATTTGAACTTCCACATGGTATTCTCCATCTTTATTTATTACGTGGTCAAGAAAGAATCCCGCCAATTCCTCTTGAATTGCTCGTATGCGATCATGTGGTAGGAGTTCATCCCACATCTCCCCCGTCTAATTTAAAGAAGTGGGTCAATACATGTATACATCATATTTGTTTTTCAGAAAATAAGGCCACACTTTTCTAGAGTAATCATCAATAATTTTAAGCATATAACGAGCAACAACAAGCAAGGGTTTACGGGAAGGACCCCATAGATCAGCATGTACATAATCTAATATACCTTCTATGGTATGAACATCAACATTGAGCTTTACCCTCTTGTACTTACCAAAAATGCAGTGCTCACAAAACTCCAACTCACTTACGTTGCACCCATCCGAAGTTCTCTCTGGTCAATTTGGCCATGCCAAGTTTACTCATATGCCCAAGACTCATATGCCAAATATTAGTTTCTTTGGATTTATCGAAGTAACAGCAGCAACAAACAATACCAGTAATAGTGCTTCCTCTAAGAACATACTCCCTCCGTCAAAAATAAGTGTCTAAACTTTGTACTAACATTAGTACAAAGTTGTACTAAACTTGAGACACTTATTTTGGGACAAAGGGAGTATAACTTAGCAGAATTCATGCCACCTGTCATATGAACGAGGGAACTTTTGTTACCTTCAACACTCCACCTGAACCAGAGTGCTTGTACCCTTTGACGTCAAGAGTACTCAGCAAGATGAGGTTTCTAGCCATGCCCGGTATGTGTCTCACATCTATCAATGTGCATATCATGCCGTCATGTGTCTTCATCTGAATAGAACCAGTGCCCACAATCTCATGTGGGTTGTCATCTCCATACACACAACATCTCCACTCTGCATAGACTCATAAGTCTTGAACCAATCTCTGTTACAACATATATGAAACGAGCAGGCAGAATCAAGTATCCATTCATCATGACATGAAACACATCCAGCAAAAACAACTAAAGCATCATCTGAATTAGACTTATTACCAAATGTAACATTAACCTTAGCATCACCATCAAATTTATTTTTAGGTTTCCACGTAACGTTCCTCTTCTCCTTATTTTCCAACTTCCAACACTCATCAATGAGGTGACCCTCTTTCTTACAGTACCTGAAGAATTTGTCCTTCCCAGATCCTCTGGACTTCGAACGACCTATGTCGTTCTTGCTTTTATCTCTGTTGTGTTGTTGTTGTTGTTGTTGTTGTTGTTGTTGTTGTTGTTGTTGTTGTTGTTGTTGTTGTTGTTGTTGTTGTTGTTTGCTCTGTATAATTTTTTCCGTCTAAATCTTGGGTATTCTTGTGAATACAGAGGCATACACCTGCCGCCGCCACTGCCACTAAGTGCCCATGACCGCATGACGCATTCTTCCAACCTGCTACCTCGCAGCTACCGATCGGCTACTGCCACCCAAAACCTCCTCTCCACAAGTCTCCGTTCCGTAGGAAATTGCACAACTTGTTCATCTATTTTACCCCTTCCCAAAAAAGCTTTTACCCCTTGGCCCGTCGCCCACGTGGAAGGGATGTTGTTCAGTAGTAGCATAGGCCGACTGGTCCCACACGCCTCCAAGGCCCCGATTCACCAGGAAGCTATAATTCAAGGGAGCTTAGTAACTATACTGATGTGAGCTGAAAAATTTTGTACCGTGGCAACGCACGAGCCTTCGGCTAGTCCGTTTAAAGTGTGTATTGTTTGGATGATATCTCCGAAATAAACCCAATATGAATGAAATGAGTGATCTTATTATGTGTGAAATAAGTTATTTCAAAATATGAGATTTTTTTGAAGTTAAATCATTGTTTTGAAATGAGTGAATATGTTTCTGAAATGGGTGGAATCAGTTTTTTCAAATGAGTAAAATAAGTGTTTTGAAATTAGTGAAATCAGCATATTCAAATGAGCGATTTAAAAAATTAGTGACATATGTTATTTGAAATTATTGAAATCAGTTTTTTGAAATGAGTGAATCTTTTCAGGGCATCTACAATACAGACGATAACAGTGGGCGCCAGATTGATTTCCCAGCCGTTCTGACGATTGCCATCTAAAAGCGGGATACTCGTTAGCGTGGAAGCAAACTATGTCGTCAGCGCCCACCTTTTTTTTTCCTCCCATGATCTGAATAATAGGCTGCGGGCGCTTATGCGGAGACGCAAGAAAATAACGTGATCCGACAAAATCTAGCGAGTTACCTCAACTATCTAACCATTATCCTGCTCTTTTATGGGACTCTAGGTACCCACTGCATTGGAGTGGGCAGCGCTAGCATGCTTTTTTTTTTCCCTCGTCTAGTGACTGCTTATGGTTGTTACCGTTGGGAACACAGACGCTAAGATGAGTTTTGGGGAACAAATTCTCTAGCGCCTACACTAGCGCCAGAGCATTGGAGATGCCCTTGACTGAAATCCGTATTTTTAAAATGAGTGGAATATGACTACTGAAATGAGTGGAACTAGTATATTTAAATGAGTAAATTACTCTTTTTGAAATGAGTGAAATATGTTACTCCCTCCGTTTCAGTTTGCAAGTCCCACGCGTACACCTAGGTTGCCAATTTTATTGCAGGGTCAGAGTTGGACATGGCGTCATGTCTAGGGCGTGTTGGCGTGCTTGTGCAGGCGATACGAGGATGTTTGCTGCGAGGTGGAGAAGGAAGACGCCATGGATGGATTTTGGTAGCTCGATGACAATAGTTTCAACTTAGTAAGCCATATGCTGATCTCGGAAATAGAAGTCCACAGGAAAGGAACAAAAACCTTCACTGAACATGGAGTTGTGTTGTACCTGTATTGAAAAAGGTTTGTAGAGTATGAAAATATGTTTCGAGATGAAACAAATTATGATTATTAGTCATGGCATAGTTGTAGGAACAACTAGAGTCAACTAGGTGTTGTAATACCGGACAATGGATGGACCTTGCTCGGAGAAATCAAAATATTGATAGCCTTCCATGCAATAATATATCCGACATGTTCCCACTGTGCTTTACAAAATTGTTCTTGGAAGGGTACCGAGCGGGCCATATATTCAACAAACCTATGAAACAATGCATTTTGTCTTTTCTTGAACACGCACCAGGTACATCTCAAAACCATTTTCTGTAATCGTGGAACCGAGTTTGGAGCTGAAATGTTTCCAATTTTTCAGTTTTGATTTTTACATTTTTCTTATGAATAGACGGTTGTCGATGATACACTAAAGTTTTCTTGCTATGGAAAATCCAAAAAGATGGAATTGAATGGAGCATAGACAATAAGCTACTAAGAACTCGGCAGAGCCATGCGAGGAAGAAAGGAACCAGAACAAGTTGAGAACCACATATCGGCGTGTGTTATAATACCGAGGCGTGGGAGGGACACGATAATTTCTCCTAGACTTCAATGTGCGCCTCTCTGCTGTGACCGGACATAATTCGGATGTTGTTTGCCCATCTTGACGGATATTTCGGTGGATACGTCAATTATCTCCCCCGTTGCAACGGGCATATGTGCTAGTATAAACTATATAACACAAAAATTATACCGTTTAAAAATAAAACATCTGAAGTTTATAATGTATAGTTTTTGTAATATATGACTTCTATTAGATTGGTCAAATTGATGATCTAGCTGCACGCGACGCCATGTATACTAAGGAGGCTAGACCAGTCCGACTCCCGCCCGTTAGGGTTCCCGCCACGCAAGACCCTCCAATACAAGAAATATGTCAACTTGTGACCACCACTATTGATCACTGAATGGTCACTGTTTTCAATTTGTGACCTTTTTGTGACAAAAACATAAGGTCAAAAGCTGGCCGTCGTTAACTGACTATAGCGACCTTTCTTTTGGAATGGTCGTAGCCGTTTATGACCAAAATATGTCTACTGTGACGTTTTGGTCACTAGCAACCTCCCCAGGCCACGTAGGCATCCAGCGTGGCAAGCTGATGTGGCACAAGATTCAGCCCAGTCCAATTCGGTTTTCTACATGGACCTAGCCCAACAATTCAGCCTATTTGTGTTTTTTTCTATATTAATTTTGATTAGGTAGATGGGCCAAGCCCAACATTTCACAATTGATTTTTAAGCGATTTTTGTTCATTTTTTCTGAATTGTTTGATTTGTGGCCTTTTTAGGGCCCAAATAGTATTTGCTTCATTTCTGATGTATCAGCAATTAAGGATCATCACCTCAAAAAAACAATAAATGATCAATATTTCCAATATTTGAACCACACAATTTTTCACAAATGACGTCCAAAATGAGTATATTATATATATTACAATCATGCGGTAGTCCACATCATCCAGGAATTTAGAACACCCAGGAACATCCAGGAACATCTATGAAGTAAACAAACACCCAGGAACACCCAGGAACATCTATGAAGTAAACACCCAGGAACATAAAACTAGCTACAAAGATGAAGTATTCCCTTCTTCGAACTTCTTCAACCCAGAGCTCCAACTAGCTATATAGAAGAGAGGAAATTATTATTATCATGGCTGTCAATGAAAGCAATATCTTCCAACAAAGAACAACTAGGAAAAGAATAGTGAACAGAATAATAAACAAATACACAAGCAGCTTGGAGTCGATCCGAAGCATGAGGGCATGGATAAAGTAGCAACACTAGCGTAAGCAGCAAATTGAATACCAATCATTAGTATACTGTTGCTGAGGCATTAGTATACTGTTGCTGATGCATTAGTATAATGAACAGAAAAATAAATAGATCTTGAAGCATTAGTATACTGCTGCTGAGGCCAGAAGCAAACAAATGCAAATGCAACACTAACATATGCAGCAAAGCAAAGCAAAGTAGATCTGCCCACTATCCGCCTAAGCAAACACAGAAGTACAATGCTTGAGATACATGTATGCACCAAGAAAAACAGGCAATGTGAACAATAACTCTGGGAGTAAAAAGAACATAAATAATACAACAATCTCTAAACACCTAGGTAGTAACTAGAATGGTTGCTTGCTGTTCATGAGTGTCAGCCATCAGCATGCGTATACATCGAAAAGAAAACAATAGGATTCATCTTTTCCATATACAACAATCAGCAAACATGTAACATCATTACATTACCACAAAAGAAAAGTCTAGAATTACCAAAAGGTTGCATTCTAACAAAATTGACAACAAATTCCATGTACATAAATAGTATGACTAACACTAACCAGTATGTGTTAATGGAGTGACAAAAATTTCTCACTAGTGGGAGTTATTGGTATATAGTGTTCTGACATGTGCAACTCTAACTAAACTGATCATAGAAGTGGAAAGACCTACAAGAACAAGTTCAATCAGAATCCAGGCATGTAAAATTTTAAGCGCCATCATAACAGATCTGCAAAAACAAACCATGATCATCATGCATCAGGATTTACGGTTCTAGCTAAACAACAAAGAGATAAGAGAAAAGATAAATGTTGGGAGTACATAAAAAATCCCAGAAATTCACATCTCCTAAGGAGCAGAAGCAGGGCTAAGAGAGCATGCATGCATGCCTAGATCCTGAATCCTTGCTTCTTGCAACTTCGACCTAGAGCTCACGTTGAAACATGAATGAAGGCAATCATCTGCATGTTGTAAAACAAAATGGTTATGAACTCAGCAGTACATACCAAAACACCACATTAAACTTGTACATCATTACATACCAAAATACAACATTAACTTGTTCAGGAGTGCATACCAAAATACTACAGTAAACTTGTACAGTAATACTACCGAAATACTCTGCATTAGTATAGTGGAACCTGCACAATTTTCACCATATATATGAATGAGTTAGAAAGAAAACTAGAGTTGAACTACCCAACCTCATACATACATACATACATACAGGAGCAAAATTTGATTACACAAGAAGGTAGCTGGAGTGGTGGTGGACGAAATGAAAATCGACGGCCACAACTTAGCGAGGTGAGGAGCTCAACATTGAAGTTTCGCAAAAAAGGAATTTCATTAATTTTAGTAATCTAAACGCTCTTTTATTTCTCTACGGAGGGAGTAATATTCTTCTAGGGAACGCGATAAGCTGATCCTGTGCATCTTTTTAGCGTCGGGCTTCTTTCACAACAATTATGAACACTTGTTCATTTTCAAGCATCTACTGGATTAATTCACAAAGGCACACCACAATTAGGCGAGAACAAACCAAAAACATGTGCGGAGCCGAGCTACTGATATAACAGAGCTGATGGTTCACTTCATTTTCACACGCTAATCGCTGACTATGATATGCAAATATATAGTATCATGTTTGCAGAGGCATTCTTCTGTGCAAGGGAGCAAAACTAACATGTAGAGAAGGGACTCGATCTGGTTGTCCCAGCAAGTTCCTTTCCTCACCAGCTCCCATTCTCGTTGCCGTACATCATAGAGCGAGCGGAATCAACTACGCACCTAGATAGGCTAGACTAACAGAATCAAGATCTATCGCATTTCGACTCGGCAGATCTACCTGACAATCCAGGCATAATCAAGAGGGATTTCATGAAAACTAACTATGCTACAGCATCGTTTAGAACACATCATCAAGAAACCAACTGATCTATGCAGCAGTTGTGGTAATGTCCTTTGAGCTCTGAACGAGTAACCATCAACAGACTGCAGAATCTGTGTGACAGGGACACCAGCACACCAGTTGCCCTCGCGGGCAAAAGCACGAACAGATTTGGAGCAGGGAAAGGTCCATGCGTATCTGCGTGAGCAAATCGTGCCGGTGAAAGGTACTTTATGGCTGGGTAGCGAGGAGGAGATGGGGGCGAGGCACTCACGCGTCGGCCGTGACGGAGGCCCACTGCGTGGTGGGCGGGCTGAGGTAGGCCGACGCGCTGCAGACGATGTCGCTCCCCCGGCTCCGGCACGGCCGCGCGGCGCCTGTTCCAAGGAGCTGCGGCCTCAGCGGCAGAGCGGCGCATCCCCTGCATAGACGCACACATAGAGATCAGCCGCTGGGCGGTGGGTGTTTAATCACACGGACGGAAGGAGAGCGCGGGAAATCAGCCTCACCAGACTGCGCTCGTCGTCCGCACGGTGGCCGCAGAGAGCGGAGAGCAGCCCGCATTCCGCGCCGACCGCGGCGGTGGCACGGGGCAGGGCGCCGCGGTGGGGATCGCGAGGCTCAGCGAGATGGACATGGTCGCGGTCTTAGCCGAGCGGGTGGGTTGGTCGGAGCTGGAAACCTCACCGACGCTGGACTGGGCGACGTAGTAGAAGCCCATGGCGCAGCCGCGAAGGCAGACGAGGCCGCGCGATGAGGCGCGGATCCAGCTCGACGACGGTGTGGATCCAAAAGGCCCGCTGTGGTGGTGGCGGATCTGGCCGCCGCCGGACCTTCTCTGACTTGATCTGGGACCGCGGTAGGGAGGGACGAGGTCGGCGGTGGTGGTGAGGAGGGCTGCGAGGTCGGTGGTGGGTGGGAGCGGCGGGGAGAGGACTGGATCGGGGAAAGGAGGCCGGGAAGAGGACTGGATCGAGCGAGGAGGTGGTGGCGGCTGCGAGGAGAGGAGGGGAGGCGAGGGGAGTCGATGGGATCTGACCTAGGGTTTGGGCTGTGGGTGGGGGGTATCTCTTTTTCATTTTATTTTCTTTTTTTCTATAGATAGATGGATGGATGGATGTGGGATGGAGAGATGGATGGATGGATGGATGGGCGCCATGTCATCGATCCGTGGGAAGAGTCCTGATTGGTTCGAAAAACCAGTGATTTAAAAAAGTGTCTAAGTACTAAAAATAGAGGGATTTTGTGAAGTAGATATCAAAAATATTTTGCAAAATGGCAGCACACAAATTTTCACTAGAGTTAGACCACATTTTATGGATAAGGACCAATTTCTATGCATTTCTGATCTTTCTAGCTATTTTTAATCATTTTCCAAGTGCCCAAAATGACTTTTTTTGTGAAGGACCTACCATATATTTGTTACAAAATTGTACCAAATCAATTTTCTAAAATACTAGGACATATTTAATTCACAGTTGACCAAATGATTTGGTGTCAAATTTTTGATCCACCTCTCATGAAAAAGACAAATTTCCGCTCATTCAGCAGGAAACAGGTCAAATTTGAACTACAACGTCCTCATTGTTTGTTATTTATTTTTTCCAAAAATCATTTCTAGGTACAAACGTATCTATTTAATAATAGAATCATCAAAAGTTTTCCAAGATTCAACCACTAGCTAGGAACGGTCAAGCCCGCCGTTTTGACCGCATTTTGAAACAGGCATACAAAATTAAAAAAAAATCAAAAAATTGGAAAACCTTCGCATTGTGTCATTATATGTGACCAAGTTTCCAGGAAAAATAATAAACTTGTAATATGAAAATTATTTTAAAAAAGTGTTCTCAGAAATAAGCTATCATGCGTGAAGATTCATGGCTTTCAAGCTAAATGATCAATCTTATGGTCACATTCATGGCATAGTTTGTTCAAATGATCTCATATTGTGCACAAGGGTGCATATTGGAATGGCAAACAATGTTGCCTAAGGAAGTTTTCATTTTTTTTGGACGAAAAAACCATTTTCCATTTTCTGAGTGCCTGAAATGAGTTTTTTTGTGAAGGACCTACCATATATTTGTTGCAAAATTGGACCTAATCAATTTTATAAAATACTAGGCCATATTTAATGCAGAATAGACCAAATGGTTGGGTGTAAAAGTTTTGATCCACCTGTGGTGAAAAGACAAATTCCACCGATTTAGTTGGAAGCGGGTCAAATTTGAACTGAAGCTGCCTCATAGTTTGCTATTTATTTTTCCAAAAACATTTATAGGTACATAAGTATCTATTTAATCAGAGAAACACCAAAAAAATTCCAAGATTCAACCACTAGCTAGGAACGGTCAAGCCCGCCGTTTTGACCGCATTTTGAAACGGGCATAAAAAATAAAAAAATAAAAATTGGAAAACCTTCGCATTGTGTCATTATATGTGACCAAGTTACCAGGAAAAATAATAAACTTGTAATACGGCAATTATTTTAAAAACTGTTCTTAAATGAGCTATCAAGTGTGAAGATTCATGGCTTTCAAGCCAAATGATCAATCTTATGGCCACATTCATGGCATAGTTTGTTCAAATGATCTCATATTGTGCACAAGGGTTCATATTGGAATGGCAAACAAATATTGCCTAAGGAAGTTTTCATTTTCTTTGAACGAAAAAATCATTTTCCATTTTTCGAGTGCCCAAAAGGAGTTTTTTTTGTGAAGAACCTACCAAATAATTGTTGCAAAATTGTACCAAATCAATTTTATAAAATACTAGGACATATTTAATGCATAATTGACCAAATGGTTTGGTGTCAAAAGTTTTGAGCCACCTTTGGTGAAAAAGACAATTCTCGCCGATTCAGCTGGAAGCGGGTCAAATTTGAACTGATGCTGCCTCATAGTTTGCTATTTATTTTTTCCAAAAATCATTTCTAGGTACATAAGTATCTATTTAATCAGAGAAACACCAAAAAAATTCCAAGATTCAACCACTAGCTAGGAACGGTCATTTCCGCCGTTTTGACCGCATTTTGAAACGGGCATAAAAAATTCAACAAAAATCAAAAAATTGGAAAACCTTTGCATTGTGTCATTATATGTGACCAAGTTACCAGGAAAAATAATAAACTTGTAATACGACAATTCTTTTAAAAAAGTGTTCTCAGAAATGAGCTATCAAGTGTGAAGATTCATGGCTTTCAAGCCAAATGATCAATCTTATGACCACATTCATGGCATAGTTTGTTCAAATGATCTAATACTGTGCACAAGGGTGCATCTTGGAATTCCAAACAATGTTGCCTAAGGGAGTTTTCATTTTCTTTGCACGGAAAATTAATTTTCCATTTTCCCAAAGGTCTCGAAATGAGTTTTTTTGGTGAAGGACCTACCATATATTTTTTGCAAAATTGGACCTAGTCAATTTTATAAAATACTAGGTCATATTTAATGCACAATTGACAAAATGGTTTGGTGTCAAAATTTTGATCCACCTCCGTGAAAAGACAAATTTCCATCGATTCATTTGAAGCGGGTCAAATTTGAACTGCAGCTGCCTCATAGTTTGCTCTTTATTTTTTTCCAAAAATCATTTCTAGGTAAATAAGTATCTATTTAATCAGAAATACATGGTTTGATGGCGAGACATCGAGGTTTGGTCGGTGGCCGAGGGCCCCAACTCTAGAGCGCGTAAGCTCGCATGCCCGCCGCGTGGTCACCGCGTGACCGTGGCATTTCCATGTGTTCTGGGCGGCCTAGGCATATCTAGTGGGTTGGGCACTCCACAGGTAGGTGCTAGGAAGAAAATCACAACATAAGATTCTCACGAGGAGACCGATCGGTGCTCAAACATGAATAAGCAGCCAAGTGTTTGATTTGCGGTACGGGAAATGCACATGGCTAATAGGCGTGTTTGGCTGAGGATGATCAGTTACTAAGAAGACCGTCTTCACAAATTTTCACCTCAAAAGGAGGAGCCTAGGTGGTACTTGCTTTACAAAGTACCACACTGGACATAAATACGAATGTTCAAGCTGGGCTCAAAATAATGAATGGATTGAGCTGGCATTTGGTGGAGGATGGTTATTTGGGCATAGGAAAGCACTATAGAAAATGGATACCATTTGGACATGCCAAAGTGGTACTTCCTTCACAAAGTCTGCCTGAATGAATAGGAAAATGAATATTTTCGAATTATTTTTTAACTAGGCAAGGAATGTTTTTGACATATTTGATGAAGATATGATCCAAAACATTTATGAGAATTTTTTGGGAATTTTTGGAATAACAGAAATATAGGTTGCTTCACAACCTAGGGCAAAAACTGCCGCATGGACATGACACATAGGCAAAACTGATGAGATGGAGCCTAGTCATCACAACCTACCACAATCTACAAGGCTATGACCATATATATTGGTTGTTAACAACTAGAAATAAGGCAGCGGACCATCACTGTTTGCTTTATGACCATCTATATTAATAAGCAAATATTATATTCTTAACACTCCCCCTTGTACAACGCCTCTTCTTTGGTACATCCATCATCTTGATAAATTCTTTGAATAATCTTGAATGCCTCCTCCAAAAACCCTGTGGGAAAAATATGAGGAGAATAGTGCAGATATGTTGCTAAAACTCCTTTAAACCCAGTGGGAAAAATAATAAGGAGAAAATGATGCAACATATAATGATTATTGTCTCTTGATAACTCATAGAGAAAAACCTTTGAAGAAGGAGAAAAATCATCAATGAGTTTAGAGAACAATTAATATGTCTCGAGTACTTTCTTTAAAAACCTCGATAGGGAAAATAGAAAGTATGACGTATGATCTTTGATAAGATATGGCCTCATTAAAAACCATTATGAGAAACTTTGATAGAAAACTCATAAGGGAAAAGAGTGCGATATGGTATGCCATTGAAAACTCCTCTAAAACCAAGTGGGAAAAATATAAGGAGAAAGTGTAAGACATATACGGGAACTTGTGTTTATATTGTATCGTTAAAAACCTTTATGAGAAACCATTAGGGAAAACTCATGAAGGGAAAAAGAGTACAATATATGCAATTTTAGGATTGTTAATAGGTTATAGATTTGGGAAATTACTCCCGCTGAACTTTGCAAACCTGGATAATGTGTAATACAAAATCCATTGATATGATCATGACATTTTGAATAACCTGTAGGATTTTCAAAGTATGTTGTTTGCATATTGTTTCCTCACTTTCTATAATTCGTGAGGATAAGTAATTTTCGAGCAATGTACTTTACGATATTGCTCTTCATATAACCTCTAGTTTTTGAGTAACACAAGTGGTAGCGTCTTGATAAATCAAGTTATGTGATTCTGATGAATCTCAACCACATTATTTTGAGTGTGGTTAATCATTCTACTAAGCGATGCATATTTTGCTATGCTTTTATATAAAGCAACTATGTCGAATAATAATCGGAGATCGCCATAAAATCCCATTTAGATGACTTCCATATGAAGGCTATTCCAGCAAATTCAGTCATTGATATGGTATTGTTGGGATCAAAGAAAGAGCCAATATAATTATATCATATCATGGCCATATGTTGTATTTCCTGATGGAAATATCCAAGATTTATTGTGAGCTTGAGATATAAGCTGATACTTCTTATATCTATCATATACCTTTTGTTGGGGGTTGCACTCTGAACAAAGATAGCAAATATAGTGCCAGGCCTGACGTAGTTTGCAATTATATGAGTGCTTTGACATTAGTGAGATATAGAACTTCAGGTCCTGATATCACTCCATTAACACGCCTAGGTATGAATGGATTTGTACCCTATCAAGGGTAGTATGACCATATTACATGTCTTTTATTGACATGATATATCCACATTGAACTTCTCGTATATGTTTTGGATATATGTAGACTGATATATCTATTCTTGAGAGAATGCTCAAGTTGTAATCTTAAGCTAAATTTGGTTGAATCCAAATATCCCGTCTTGAGATGATTTTATGTATTTTTAGGTCCTTTAGAGACATTGATGATGAAATCATCGATATACACTGAGGTGATATAATTAAGGAAATCAAATTTCTGATTTCTTTATTAAAACACATAAACAATCATCATTATTCGAGTAATCCTTTTGAAGAAGGAACTCATTTAGTCGGTAGTACCATATGATTTCCGACTATTTCAAGTCATGGAGTGACTTATGAAGTTTACACAAAACTTCTTGTGATTTGCCTTTTGGATTCAGAAGTATAAGCCCTTTAGGAACTTCAAAAAAGATTTCCGAAATGAGTGACTCATATGAGTATGTAGTCACTTCATCCATCAACTGCATGGATACTATTATTATTTTTATTGCCAATGGTATTTAGTATCGAAACATAAATCCACCCATACCAAGAGGGTATGTTATATCATAATTGATGTCGGGTCTCTGCGTGAACCCTTTTGATACAAGCCTCGCCGCACCACCTCGCTTACTTTGTCTATGAATGAGAAGTTTTAGTATTCCATATGGAAGATACTTATGAGGAGTAGGTATTACTGCGGTAAATACCACTCATTTGTTGAGCGAGTGCTATTCTTCATTACTTGCTTCCTTTTATATGAACCAATATGAGTGCAAGAGGAACTCTACCATGGATTTTGGTTCTGGGCCCAAAAGGTTTTAGCAATTTGAGAAGAAATATATGTCGACAGATGTAGTCTTTAGTTTATATGATCCTGGTGGAATCATTGAAGTTTATGGATAAAATATTTATTCCTTTTTAACTCCTTGTGATTTCCTACAACAAATGGAGTCAAGGTGTTTCGATGTCCCGGCACCAAAAAATTTGTGCACATTTATGCTGGGCTTTGGATGATGAGCATCCAGTGAGGTGACTTTCAACTTGATGTTGAATTACATTTACTAGTTGAGGATTTGATTTCCTCTTTTTCCGCGGAAGCATATGAGAAGTTATATCTCATCTTGTCAGATTTTCTCCCCCTCTTGCTCTCATTTGGGGAGAAGAGTTGTTTATCACGTACCTCCACTCTTTCTGATACTTTACTGCAGGAATATAGAATTTAGTAACACCTTGTTATCAGTAAATGTATGTAACATCCCAAAATTCTAAATTTTGGAATGTTATAATTAATAAATAACTATGGCTGCTGTCTGATTGTTTGACTGATTGATTGAATGGAATTGAGTAGAAATTGAAACTTTTGAAAGTTGAATGAGAGGGAATGAAATGACTTTCCCAAAACTTTCCCCTTTGCATTTTTGGATCCCAATTGAACTCAAGTTCATTGCAACACCAAAACCTAGAGTGAAGATGACATGACTTCTTCCATGTTGAAAAGAAAAGGGTTTTGGGAAATTTGAATTTCATTTGGGGATATTTCAAATCCAAAGCTTTATGCAACTCAATGATTTTCATGAGGGAAGATAAAATGACTTCTTCAATTATATGAAATAGGAGTTGGAAGTTATAATGAATCAAGTTGAAAATCATTTGAAAGTGCCTTGAAACCCTCTTTCAAATTTTGAGTTTTGAATTTGAATTTCAAACTTTGGCATGTGGGAAACATTTCAAAAACTAAGCCTGATAAATACTTGATCAAAAGTATGAGAGGAGCAAACATGACACTCCAAAAATATCAGAGGAAACAATGCCAAAAGATTTGGATTCAAATCTGAAATTTATTTGAATTTGAAAAAATAGATTTTTATGAAGTTTGGATTTTGCTTTTGGAAAATGTTCAAATGAAAGGAATATTCCCTGATCATTTTGGTATATATATACCCTATATAAATTATTTATAGTTTAGGTTTTATTTTGTTTTGTTTAAAAAAAAAAAAAAACCCCGGGCGCCAGCCAGCCACCTCGCCCAGCCAGTGCCTGAACCCCCATCGGCCAGCCCACCGGCGCCATGACCCACCAGCGCCAATGAGCCGCCCAGCTCCCCTCTCCTCCTCGCGCCGAACCCTCTTCCGATCGGTCGACCGCTCCCTCGCCTCTCTCTCTCTCTCGCCTGCTGGACCCCCGTCTTCTTCCCCGCCCCACGCCACGCCGACCTCGCGGAGATCGCGGATCCCGAAGATCCGGATCCCGATCGCTCCCGATCCCTTCCTTCCCGACGAGACCCCCCTATAAAGCCCCCTCCCCGCACCCCCCCTCGCCCCTCGCGGACCTCCTCTCCCTGCCGCTCGTGCTCATGGAGACCCGAGCATCTCCCCGCCGCCATTGTCGCCGCCGACGACGCCCTAGCCTCCCGAGCTCCCCGACCCCACCGAACTCCTCGCCGGCCTCCCCCGCACCCGCACGGCGACTCCCTCGACCTCCCCGACGCTCGAAGCCTCCGACGCACTCCCGCCGCCGCCGCCGCCGTCGCCGGACTCCGGTACGTCGTCGGGATCATCCTCCCCCGTCCGATCCATCTTAGACGGCCACGATTAGAACCCCCGAAGGGGTATGATTTTATTAAAAGAACCGGCCGGTTCGTCCGGTTTATTTATTAGGGTTTTAGTCAATTAGCCGGCCCGTTTTTAGTTTTAACCCGAGGCCCATTTAGACTAAGTTACGCATAGGGCACAGTTTAGGCCCATTAGGCCTTTTTCTTTTTAATTTGATTTTCTGTTTTAGCCGAATAGTTTCAATTTTCAAAAATGTATATCTTTTATTCTGTTTAATATTTTTGAGTGATTCTTTTTTTGTTGGATTGCAAATTTTATGTAGTTTCTGAAAAACATATATTTAGCTATGTTAAAAATAATTAAAAATGCTTTAATATTGTTTTGGTCAGAATAGCAAATCTGTTATAACTTTAGCTAGAAAAATTATTTTTTGCATGATTCTTTTTGTCATCACTTTATTTTGACATTGCCAAACCCTAGAAATTAATTTGGGTATTTTAGGATTAATAAATTATTAATCCTAGGCAGAATCCTATTAATCCTAATAAATTGATTAGTTCTGTTTTCCTAATTAATTAATTAGTAAATTAATTTATTTTTAACTTGTGATTAGTTATTCTAGGTTAGTTTCTGTCATTCCATTAGATGAACTTTTATTTATAATTAATAAAAGTTTTAAATTAATTGTCTTAATAGAAATTGGATTAGGCCTAAAATGAGTTTTATAATAGCTTTTTAATTAATTCCTTTTGCTCCTAGTTGCTTAGTGGAACCTTCTCTGTTAAGTTAACTTAAAACCATGATTAGGTTATATTAAGAAATTTTTGTTATATAAAAAAACTATTTTGCTATTGTTTGGAGTAGGAAAAACTTTGAATTGGTTTCTTTGAGTTTTCTTTTTGGATTTGGTTTTGATTGTTTTGTTGTGGTATGTTACTTTTGTTATGTTGTGTTTTGTGATCCTATTGCTATGAGCTTATTATAGTTATTGTTTGCCTCGGTAGAATTTCCGGAGTGCGAAGATTACTACTACGAAACCCTAGTTCTTTCGAAGATCGTCAACCAGGCAAGTTCACTTTGACCATGCTCTTCTTACCTATGTTTTACTGCATTTAGTGGCACCATTGCAACCACCCCTCAGTAGTGTTATTGAATCCCTGTAGTTGAGTAGTATGCATGAGGTAGGACCCCATCACCCTGTTACCAAGCCCGGGACGTTATTTCTTTTAATGCTACGCTATAGTAGACGGGGTTTGGTATGAGTGCACGGGAGTGGTGTGAGAATGGAGGATTCTACGTCAATGACGACAACTCCATGATGGAATCTGCAAGGACTGCATCTTCAAGACCTCAAGACTTCAAGACTCGAGACAGGATTTCAATACACACTCTTTGGGTGAAGGACGGTTGACGGGCAGCCTGGAGAAACCAGTGGTTGGCGGGATGCATGGAGAAGCGCCATGACATCTCGCGGAAAGCTTCACCCAGACTCAAAGAGACGAAAGAATACTTCACGCCAGAAGCTTACTGTGCAACCGCAAGTCATTATGGGCTCTGGCTTGGTTGACCTTAGTGGTGACTCTGGCTGGGACGGTACTAGCAGATGTAGAAGAACGGTAGGATTGGATGGGTACCGGACAGTGGTCAGAGGAACTCTTTGGAAGACCATGTTTCGGTCATCTTGTTCTCAAACACTCGAAGTGCGAGAACGTAAAAGAGAGATCGAATCTTGCGGGTAAAGTGTACAAACCTCTGCAGAGGGTTATAACCTAATCGATTAGCCGTGTCCCCGGTTACGGACAATTTGAGCATCTGGACTTGGATCTATCTCGGAACTCTCAACACCGGATTGATAACTTAATTGTGGGCTACTTATGATGATTTTGGGCTATGAGACATCGGTTGGCGGAACCATGTCATGATAGAGAACTCTATAGTGCAGACTTCATTTATTCCTTTGACGTAGGGAAAATAAAACCAGCTTTTACGCAAATAAAACTCAGATCTGAGCCACAAAGCCCTACCGCATATAGTATAGTTTTATCATCTGTTCTTTTATTGTGATCTTGCGGTACATTCAATGTCTCGACCTACACGGCTGCAACGTATCATGTTGCAGATATTTCCTCGACAGTAAGAATACGGATGCAGTGGTTACGGTCTACACTCAACTTGCCGATGGCGTTGATGGGACTCCACACCCGCTTGATTGTTTCCGCTGAGTATTATGAGGTATATATCATTTTACGTTATTTATACATGTGATTGCACTTTGATATATACATTAATGTCTGTGTGTGCAAAGATACTTGATCCAGGATGGCACGGATACACGAGGCTTGACCGTCTCGAGGTCGGGTCGCTCTGAAATGGTATCGAGCACATGTTGGCTGTAGAACGTGACCTCGAAAATGACTTAGTAATATGAAGACCCCAATAGGAATGACCTTTGTTTTGTACTACTCTCGTAACACCTCATTCCTTTTATTGAACCTTCCTTATCTCAAACTATAGATGGAGAGCTACATTCGAACAAAAGAGAACACTACGAGAAGGTTCTTGGAGGCCCCTTCCTTGTGGAGCTAGTCAGCTGCTGAAGTTACCGATACCGAGATCAAGGCAACTAAGAGGACGCCCAGATCATGGGGAGTCAAGACCCAAGTTTTTGGTCGTAAAGAAGCCCCCAAGACTGCAGACATCAACTTCGAACTATAAATGGTGATCGTGATATGGGCATCAACACTGCCGTCCATGATGCTATTGCACGTTTATGCTATCGTCATCGTGCTGCACTAAACTCACACTTCTTTGGAAGGATTGGATGGCAGAAGTCTGATGGAGCAACTATTGCCTTGACGGAAGCGCAAAAGATGAAGTTCTCCCCACTTTTAGTGTACAATCAGGATCTGGAACAATACGTCAAGAATCTTCAGATGGACCTCCTGGAAGCCCTGTTTGACAATGAAGCACTACGAGAAGAGGACAAGACTCAGAGACTGAAGGTAAACAAGCTGGAGGAGGAGAACCTCAAGATCTCGAGAATGCGTCAGGAACTGAAGAACAGCAGGACCATGTCTCATGCCAAGGACGTTGAAATCCAGAAGCTCAAGGAACAACTTCAGGACATACAGGGTCGTCACAAGAAACTCCGTGTCGACAGAGAAAATCTAGCAGAAGAACTGGAGGAGATCAAGTCCACACAGAAGAAGCCCCAGTGGGGACAATGACCAAGTTCCTAATAAATTAGCTTAGTAGTATCCCACCATGAGAGAAATAAAGATGAACGCTTCCTCGATTTAAGTATCGACCATACCAACTTATGTGGGTGGCGATCTGTAGTATTGATTGAATAAATGAATGCTTGGTTGCTATTATTTTGTGTGTTTATTGAATGGTTGGATAGATGCGATATATGAGATTTGTATTTATTTCAACCATGAGAGACGAAGTTACGGAAGAATGGTAGAAGGCCTTCATATGGGAACAACATCAGAATTGGAAAACTCCCGAGCATTGAAGACCTGAAGAAATGAGGACTTAGAAACGAAACCATAGTAGAACGGCCCATTACAAACGATAATTTTGTTGATGAGTGGGTAATTGTTTCTCTTTCTATCTCAACCAAACCCGGAATCTTGAACCCATGGACAATCTGACACCAAACTTTTCTCGGAGACAATTGCAATTTCCCCATGGAGATACATTCCTTGTTCCGAGCACCCTCCTATCCTACACATGCAGATGACAACCCTTTATGAGTCTTTCCTTAAGGGCCTCAAACGATCATGACCCGACCAGTGATCATGATTACCCAAGATCTTGAAGGACATGATGAAGCATATTCACCTTGAAGGAGATGCAGTCTACAAAGGCTACCCTTCATGCAAAAGGAGTGGAACTTTGGTATGTGGAGGTACACCTCCACCGCTTGAAAGGAGTTTGCCCAAAGAGGGTGGGGCATTACTTTTCATCTCACGTGTGCCACAAGCAACTTTCTTCGACGCTGTTCGTGAAGCAGCCATGGAAGCCATACGCCAGATCGGAGAAATACTTGAAGCAAGACTCCGTTATACTCAGGAATACCTAAGCGAAGTGCATGCAGAGATGATGAAGGTGAAGCTCAAGACCACCATGATGAAAAAGAAGATTGAAGATTTCAAGGCTCATGTCGCACACTTCCAGTGGGACTGAAGAATCCTCGAGGAGGATAAATAAATAAAGTGGAAGTAATGTCTGACCATACCAAATCATGTGGGTGGCAGCATTTGTAACAAAGTACTTTTTGGAATTTGAATTTACGAAAATGGTTAAGGATGTAATGAAAGATTGATATGAAAATAATGAGATTTTATGGATAAACTTGTGCATTCTTTTGGTCATAGTACTCTATAAAGCCACAAGATCAATGAAGAAAGAAATGTGTTATTCATGACGGTCCATAGAAGGAAGCTGAACAAAATAAGTTGGAGTTTTGTTTTGAAATGATGGTATGAAGAAACAGAGTACTACTGGATTCAAAGGAGGTGTAACAAGAGAGAGTTACTCCAAGGATGATTTAAAGCTGCACTAGTGCTGAAGTGGGCCATAACCCACAGGCCCAGGATTTTGAGAAGGAACAGTTGTAACCTGGATAAAGGAATACACTTGGAAGAAGCAGTGATCAAATCAGCCTACGTTTCGTAGAAGGTTACGCAAAAACCTGAGAGTGGTGAAGTAACGATAGATGTTTGTTCAGCTTGCAGAAACCATGGATTTACTCGAACCCAGTTCGAGAACAAGAGAAATTCTGCAATGCCTGTGAGTATGACCGAGTGTTAGAATACGAGATTCGCTAAACCTTATACAGGGTAATGATCTGGGTGCGGAATGGATTGATCACCATACCGACTTACTCGTATCTTTCGCTCCTGCTATTTGGAATGGTAAATCTGAGAGACTTACCCATAGTAAAGTGACGACGCTCGTTGAAGCCTTGCTTAAGCCTTAGAGTGGTAAGATGATAAACCCATGTACATGGCAGCTGTTGCCAAACGTAGCTTATACGGTGAGGTTCAACCCAGACCCGTTTTCTGCAGGAGAAAACCATAAATTGTAGACCACCATGAGTGTTCCGATAGTTGTCTAGAATGGACACGGACCTATCAGCTAAGAAGATCCAGTCTCGGACGAACCACAACTTTGAAGAACCGACCCAAGGTTTCGAGGAAAATTTTACGCTCCTAACAGAAGAGCGTTAATGAAGGAGTTATTGTAAGATATGTGAAGATACATACATTGTCAGCACTCCAGAGGAAGTATCGGAGTTTATTGGAACTATAACCTTGATTTTTAAGTGTGGTAGCCCACCTGACCTTTCTGACCAGAACATTTGCTAGAAGACCCCCAACCCCTAACCTTTTCTTGCTAGCCTCTTCGAATCTCGAGGACGAGATTCATTTTAAGTGTGGTAGGTTTGTAACATCCCAAAATTCTAAATTTTGGAATGTTATAATTAATAAATAACTATGGCTCTGTCGATTGTTTGGTGATTGATTGAATGGAATTGAGTAGAAATTGAAACTTTTGAAAGTTGAATGAGAGGAATGAAATGACTTTCCCAAAACTTTCCCTTTGCATTTTGGATCCCAATTGAACTCAAGTTCATTGCAACACCAAAACCTAGAGTGAAGATGACATGACTTCTTCCATGTTGAAATGAAAAGGGTTTTGGGAAATTTGAATTTCATTTGGGGATATTTCAAATCCAAAGCTTTATGCAACTCAATGATTTTCATGAGGGAAGATAAAATGACTTCTTCAATTATATGAAATAGGAGTTGGAAGTTATAATGAATCAAGTTGAAAATCATTTGAAAGTGCCTTGAAACCCTCTTTCAAATTTTGAGTTTTGAATTTGAATTTCAAACTTTGGCATGTGGGAAACATTTCAAAAACTAAGCCTGATAAATACTTGATCAAAAGTATGAGAGGAGCAAACATGACACTCCAAAAATATCAGAGGAAACAATGCCAAAAGATTTGGATTCAAATCTGAAATTTATTTGAATTTGAAAAAAATAGATTTTTATGAAGTTTGGATTTTGCTTTTGGAAAAATGTTCAAATGAAAGGGAATATTCCCCTGATCATTTTGGTATATATATACCCTATATAAATTATTTATAGTTTAGGTTTTATTTTTGTTTTTTTTAAAAAAAAAAAAAAACCCCCGGCGCCCAACCAGCCACCCCTGCCCAGCCAGTGCTGAACCCCCCCGCCCAGCCCACCAGCCGCTTCACCCACAGCGCCAATGAGCCGCCCAGCTCCCCTCTCCTCCTCCTCGCCCAACCCTCTTCCGATCGGTCGACCGCTCCCTCGCCTCTCTCTCTCTCACCGCCTGCTGGACCCCCGTCTTCTTCCCCGCCCCACGCCACGCCGACTCGCGGAGATCGCGGATCCCGAAGATCCGGATCCCGATCGCTCCCGATCCCTTCCTTCCCGACGAGACCCCGCCCTATAAAGCCCCCTCCCGCACCCGTTTCCCCCTCGCCCCTCGCGGACCTCCTCTCTCGCCTCGTGCTCGCCGGAGACCCGAGCATCTCCCCGCCGCCATTGTCGCCGCCGACGACGCCCTAGCCCTCCCCGAGCTCCCCCGACCCCACCGAACTCCTCGCCGGCCTCCCCCGCACCCGCACGGCGACTCCCTCGAGCTCACCGACGCCCGGAAGCCCCGACGCACTCCCGCCGCCGCCGCCGCCGTCGCCGGACTCCGGTACGTCGTCGGGATCATCCTCCCCCGTCCGATCCATCTTAGACGGCCACGATTAGAACCCCCGAAGGGGTATGATTTTATTAAAAGAACCGGCCGGTTCGTCCGGTTTATTTATTAGGGTTTTAGTCAATTAGCCGGCCCGTTTTTAGTTTTAACCCGAGGCCCATTTAGACTAAGTTACGCATAGGGCACAGTTTAGGCCCATTAGGCCTTTTTCTTTTTAATTTGATTTTCTGTTTTAGCCGAATAGTTTCAATTTTCAAAAATGTATATCTTTTATTCTGTTTAATATTTTTGAGTGATTCTTTTTTTGTTGGATTGCAAATTTTATGTAGTTTCTGAAAAACATATATTTAGCTATGTTAAAATAATTAAAATGCTTTAATATTGTTTTGGTCAGAATAGCAAATCTGTTATAACTTTAGCTAGAAAAATTATTTTTGCATGATTCTTTTGTCATCACTTTATTTTGACATTGCCAAACCCTAGAAATTAATTTGGGTATTTTAGGATTAATAAATTATTAATCCTAGGCAGAATCCTATTAATCCTAATAAATTGATTAGTTCCTGTTTTCCTAATTAATTAATTAGTAAATTAATTTATTTTTAACTTGTGATTAGTTATTCTAGGTTAGTTTCTGTCATTCCATTAGATGAACTTTTATTTATAATTAATAAAAGTTTTAAATTAATTGTCTTAATAGAAATTGGATTAGGCCTAAAATGAGTTTTATAATAGCTTTTAATTAATTCCTTTTGCTCCTAGTTGCTTAGTGGAACCTTCTCTGTTAAGTTAACTTAAAACCATGATTAGGTTATATTAAGAAATTTTGTTATATAAAAAACTATTTTGCTATTGTTTGGAGTAGGAAAAACTTTGAATTGGTTTCTTTGAGTTTTCTTTTTGGATTTGGTTTTGATTGTTTTGTTGTGGTATGTTACTTTTGTTATGTTGTGTTTTGTGATCCTATTGCTATGAGCTTATTATAGTTATTGTTTGCCTCGGTAGAATTTCCGGAGTGCGAAGATTACTACTACGAAACCCTAGTTCTTTCGAAGATCGTCAACGTGCAAGTTCACTTTGACCATGCTCTTCTTACCTATGTTTTACTGCATTTAGTGGCACCATTGCAACCACCCCTCAGTAGTGTTATTGAATCCCTGTAGTTGAGTAGTATGCATGAGGTAGGACCCCATCACCCTGTTACCAAGCCCGGGACGTTATTTCTTTTAATGCTACGCTATAGTAGACGGGGTTTGGTATGAGTGCACGGGATTGGTGTGAGAATGGAGGATTCTACGTCAATGACGACAACTCCATGATGGAATCTGCAAGGACTGCATCTTCAAGACCTCAAGACTTCAAGACTCGAGACAGATTTCAATACACACTCACTGGGTGAAGGACGGTTGACGGGCAGCCTGGAGAAACCAGTGGTTGGCGGGATGCATGGAGAAGCGCCATGACATCTCGCGGAAAGCTTCACCCAGACTCAAAGAGACGAAAGAATACTTCACGCCGGAAGCTTACCGTGCAACCGCAAGTCATTATGGGCTCGCTTGGTTGACCTTAGTGGTGACTCTGGCTGGGGACGGTACTAGCAGATGTAGAAGAACGGTAGGATTGGATGGGTGCGGGACGGTGGTCGAGGAACTCTTTGGAAGACCATGTTTCGGTCATCTTGTTCTCAAACACTCTCAAGTGCGAGAACGTAAAGAGAGAGATCGAATCTTGCGGGTAAAGTGTACAAACCTCTGCAGAGGGTTATAACCTAATCGATTAGCCGTGTCCCCGGTTACGGACAATTTGAGCATCTGGACTTGGATCTATCTCGGAACTCTCAACACTGGATTGATAACTTAATTGTGGGCTACTTATGATGATTTTGGGCTATGAGACATCGGTTGGCGGAACCATGTCATGATAGAGAACTCTATAGTGCAGACTTCATTTATTCCTTTGACGTAGGGAAAATAAAACCAGCTTTTACGCAAATAAAACTCAGATACAGAGCCACAAAGCCCTACTGCATATAGTATAGTTTTATCATCTGTTCTTTTATTGTGATCTTGCCGGTACATTCAATGTACTGACCTACACGGCTGCAACGTATCATGTTGCAGATATTTCCTCGACGAGTAAGAATACGGTACAGGGTTACGGTCTACACTCAACTTGCCGATGGCGTTGATGGGACTCCACACCCGTTTGATTGTTTCCGCTGAGTATTATGAGGTATATATCATTTTACGTTATTTATACATGTGATTGCACTTTGATATATACATTAATGTACTGTGTGTGCCAGCATACTGATCCAGGGATGGCACGGATACACAGAGGCTTGACCGTCTGAGGTCGGGTCGCTACAATGTATATGGCAGATTTACAATGTGTTGGAAATATATGATTATCTAAACTTCTAGTTCAGATTCTTTGAGTACGTGGATATAAGGATTGAATGTAAATAACATTTCTAATTTATTTCACGGCATTCTTTGTGGTACTTATCTCCCCCTAATGCCGGAAAATATCCTTATTGCTGATGCAATCAGCATACGGGCTGTGAATAATTATGATTGACGGATAAATTGTTATTCCTCACATAGATTCCTAATTTTCTGTGAGTGCCCATTGATGTACGCTGGAGTGCAGATAGGAAATACTTTGTTGATTTCCACGTAGTTACCACAAGGGGAAAGTAGTATGATATGCAGTTGGTATGATGTAGATCATACTTATAGTGTGTAAGGCCGTATGTTTCCAGAAAGAGGCTGGTAAATTTACAATTCTTTAAAACTGGTCATGTAATACATTTGAATCTTTGATAAGAAATTTAGTAAACCATGTTGGGTATGTACATAGAATACTGAATGCAATCAGAAAGATCTCGTAAAATGAGTTTTACGACATTTTCCATTTGAATGGGTTTATAGATCCAGATTTCAGGAGAATTTGCTCTTACTTTGATAAGTTGAGCAATTTATTTGGTAAGATCATGCATGGTTGTGTGTGATAAGAGACACACTTGAAATCATTTTATAAATGTTCCTATGAATACCATGAAGTATCTAAATAAACCCACATAATGGTTAACTAATCCACATGTCTTTGAATTTGTTGAAGGAAGAATGGGTGCGCCATTTAGAATTTTAAGGTGAGAGTGCCTTAAAACCGATTCCCTTATGGCACATGCGATGCACAAAAAAAGTCTAGTGATGTGGGGGAATTTTGCAACTTGTTAAGTTGCGACCAACAGAATTGTTTATAATTTCCTAATCATTCCCAAACCAGGATGGCCAAGGCTTCAAGCCAAACATTTTAGAAAATTACTGTATACACAACAATATTGACTATGAATTGATCATATTGAATATTATGTCCGAGAAAGAATATTGGACAACGTAGTACATGCAATAGTACAAGTATAGGCTAATGATATTTTGGGATAATTAGGAGATTACTTGAGGTCTCTGATATTATTGGGTGCAAATGAGTTCATCCTCCATTTACTGGACTAGATGTTGGTTCTCCTTCTGATGAAGATTCTGAGAACAATCCTTTACCAGAATATTTCTGGTTGTTATTTGCAAATTTTCAAGTTTATCCCATTGAACCTATTCGCCTCTCCAATAAGTTGTGTGGTTAGACCATATATTTGATGGTTTGGTAATCATAGGTACAATTTATGTAACCACACATTTGACAAACTTGAGAGTTGTATTTATGATTGTTTGAAAATGACCGATTCCCTATTAAGAGGTAATTCTGTCCTTCGTTCTCCTTTAGCCTCCGAGGTGAGGACAGAGCTATGCATGTTGTCTATATTTTTGCTGCTCGGAAAAAATTAATGAGTCATTAATTAATAATTAATGGACGCGTTAATTACTGAACAGTTTCTGATTCTTTTGGATCGTGACGACTCGGGACGTGGGGTTTACTCTCATGACCTACCGACCCACACTATATAGTCAGGCAGATGTCTACCCTAGCCGCCACCACTTCGTATGGTTTCTCACCACCATTCCAGACCATTGTGCCACCAAGCAAGTCTTCACCATCCCTCCTTTCGGCGTGCACTGGGAGAAGGGACAGCAGGCCTCCGGAACCCCGCCTCTCGTGATCCTGTACGGGAGAGGGGCGATCAGGTTTTTGGGGAGTGCACTCACGCGACTGCTGGCAGCGACGACTTTGCGAACGACGACTTCTTCCCGACCTCGGCAACCTCATCCTCGACGACATGGGCGCATTTACGTCAACACCGGCGGTGCTACTCCTGCTGCACCGTATGTGATTCTATCTTTCTTGTTCGAGATCGTGGTAGAATTCATGTTTCTAGTATGTGCCCTAGATGTGATCCGTTCATCTGCTATGCTAGTTCGCATGATTAGTTCAATCTCTACTACTGTAGTCATGATTTATCTTTTGTTTATTCGTATTAAATCTCGTAGTAATTTGCTCATATTTCCAACAATCCAAAAACCTGATTATAGGCAATTTACTCCGAGTGGTTTTGCTGCGCATCTGAAGCCGCCTGCCTTTAAGGGGGCGCAATATAAGAGGTGGCGCATGAGAGCAGTCTACTGATTTCAGACCATGGGCTGCTATGACGCCACTAGGGGCAAGCCTGAGGGCGATCTTAATCCGGCACAACTGGAAGCTTTTGAGAAGATCGATACTCTCTTTAAAGGCGCTCTTCTGGGTGTTCTTCATGATTCTATTGTGGATTCGTATATGTCGTTTGACAAAGGCAAGGACATGTGGGCTGCGCTCGAGGCCCAGTTTGGTGCCTCGGACGCCGGTAGCGAGTTGTACGTCATGGAGCAATTCTATGACTACAAGATGACTGATGAGCGCTCTGTTGTACAGCAGGCTCATGGGATACAGTCGCTCGCAAAAGAACTTGAGCACTTCAAGTGTGTGTTGCAGGACAAATTTGTTGCCGGAGGCATTATTGCCAAGCTTCCACCTTCGTGGACCAATTTTGCTACTTCCCTGAAACACAAGAGACAGGAGTTTTCCGTTGCGGATCTCATTAGTACTCTTGATGTTGAAGAGAAGGCGAGAGCAAAGGACACACGTGCTCGAGTTGCCGAGGGAGCTTCTAGTGCCCACATGGTACAGAAGAAGAACTTCCAGCCCAATAAGTTCAAAAACAACAAGAACAAAACTCAGGGGAAAGGCAAGTTTGATACAAAGAACAAGCCATCACATTCTACCAACTTCAAGAAGAATTCTCATAAGAAGGGGAAGGGACTTTGCCATGTCTGCGGTGATCCTAATCACTGGGCTCCGAAGTGTCCTAACCGCTTTGAGGAGCGCGAACATAAGAAGGGCGGCAAGTCCGCTAATGTTGTCATCGGTGATACTGATATGAAGGAATCAGGGTACGGTATTTTTCCTACCATCCTTTCAGTATTTCAATCCCCTGATTGGTTAATTGACACCGGTGCCAATGTACATGTTTGTGCTGACGCCTCCATGTTTTCTTCTTACCAGGCCACGGGGACTTCTCCCGTGCTGATGGGGAATGGGTCACATGCCATCGTTCGAGGTGTTAGTACGGTCGATCTGAAGTTTACTTCGGGGAAGACCGTGTGTCTGAAGAACGTTCATCATGTGCCGTCCATCAATAAAAATCTCGTTAGCGGTTCTCGTTTATGTCGAGATGGTTTTAAGTTGGTTTTTGAGTCCAATAAAGTTGTAATTTCCAAGTGTGGACAATTTGTTGGAAAAGGCTATGAGTGCGGAGGCTTGTTCCGCCTATTTTTGTCAGATATTTGCACTAAAGTTACTAATAATGTTTGCCACAATAATGAGTCGGATATTTGGCATTCACGACTTTGTCATATTAACTTTGGTTGCATGACGCGGCTAGCCAATATGAATTTAATTCCGAAAATCTCTACCGTCAAAGGCTCTAAGTGCCAAGTATGTGTGCAAGCTAAACAACCTCGCAAGTCCCATAAGACTGCAGAGGCAAGAGACTTGGCGCCACTAGAGCTTATACATTCTGATCTTTGTGAGATGAATGGCGTGTTGACAAAAGGTGGAAAGAGATATTTCATGATGTTGATTGATGACTCCACTAGATATTGTTATGTGTATCTTCTGAAATCAAAAGATGAGGCTTTAACTTTCTTCAAAAACTATAAAGCTGAGGCAGAGAACCAACTTGATCGAAAAATTAAACGACTTAGGTCCGATCATGGTGGAGAGTATTTTTCCAATGAATTTGATCTGTTTTGTGCGAAACATGGTATAATCCATGAGAGGACGCCTCCCTACTCACCTCAGTCTAATGGGGAGGCCGAAAGAAAGAACCGAACTCTAACTGATTTGGTTAACGCCATGTTAGACACATCGGGTCTTTCCAAGGAATGGTGGGGGGGAGGCGCTAATGACCGCGTGTCATGTCCTAAACCGAGTTCGCACAAAGCATAAGACCATGACTCCATTTGAGTAATGGGAAAGAAAAAGGTTGAAACTCTCTTACCTACGTTCTTGGGGTTGTTAGGCGAAAGTCAATATACCAATTCCCAAGAAGCGTAAGCTTGGGCCAAAAACCGTGGATTGTGTTCTTCTGGGATATGCTTTTCATAGCATTGGCTATAGATTTTTGATAATAAAATCTGAGGTATCCGACATGCATGTTGGTACGATTATGGACTCTAATGATGCAACTTTCTTTGAGGACATATTTCCTATGAAGGATATGTCAAGTTCATCAAATCAGGAGATACATATTCCATCTAGTGAGGAACTCACTGTAATTCCCGAACCCACCATTGCGATGGAACACATTGAGAATCCTGTTGAGGGTGACAATGAAACTCCTATAAGGAGTAAGAGACAGAGGACTGCAAAGTCCTTTGGTGATGATTTCATTGTGTACCTTGTGGATGACACACCCAGGACTATTTCAGAAGCCTATGCATCTCCGATGCCGACTCATGGAAGGAAGTTGTTAAGAAGCGAGATGTATTCCATCTTAGCTAACGGAACCTGGGAGATCACTGACCGTCCTTATGGGTGCAAACCTGTAGGATGTAAGTGGGTGTTCAAGAAGAAGCTTAGACCTGATGGTACGATTGAAAAGTACAAGGCACGGCTTGTGGCTAAGGATTATACCCAGAAAGAAGGTGAAGACTTCTTTGATACTTACTCACCGTGGCTAGACTGACCACAATTCGGGTGCTACTATCACTGGCTGCCTCACATGGTCTTCTCGTTCATCAAATGGACGTTAAGACGGCTTTCCTCAATGGAGAGTTGCAGGAGGAAATTTACATGGATCAGCCAGATGGTTTTGTAGTACCTGGTCAGGAAGGAAATGTGTGCAAGTTATTGAAGTCTTTATATGGCCTTAAACAAGCTCCTAAGGAGTGGCATGAGAAGTTCGAAAGAACATTAACTGCTGCTGGCTTTGTAGTAAATGATGGTGACAAGTGTGTACTATCGCCATGGTGGGGGCGAAGGAGTTATTCTTTGTCTGTATGTCGACGACATATTGATCTTTGGAACCAAACTTGATTTAATCAAGGAGGTTAAGGATTTCTTATCTCGATATTTTGAGATGAAGGATCTAGGAGTAGCTGATGTTATCTTAAACATCAAGCTGTTGAGAGATGAGAATGGTGGGATCACACTGTTTCAGTCTCACTATATGGAAAAGGTCTTGAGTCGTTTTGGGTATAGCGACTGCACGCCTTCTCCAACTCCATATGATGCTAGTGTGTTGCTTCGAAATAATCGACGGATTGCTAGAGATCAACTGAGGTATTCTCAGATCATTGGCTCGCTTATGTATTTGGCGAGTGCCACGAGGCCTGACATCTCTTTTGCAGTGAGCAAGCTGAGTCGGTTTGTGTCAAAACCGGGAGATGATCATTGGCGTGTGCTTGAGAGAGTTATGCGCTATTTGAAGGGCACTCGGGCTATGGGATTCACTACATCGGGTATCCAAGGGTACTGGAGGGTTATAGTGACTCGAACTGGATATCAGATGCTGATGAGATTAAGGCCACAAGTGGTTATGTTTTTACACTTGGTGGTGGTGCTATTTCCTGGAAGTCTTGCAAGCAGACCATCTTAACGAGGTCAACTATGGAAGCAGAACTCACAACATTAGACACTGCCACTGTTGAAGCAGAGTGGCTTCGTGAGCTATTGATGGACTTACCTATGGTGGAAAAACCAATACCCCCTATCCTGATGAACTGTGATAATCAAACTGTGATCGTCAAGATAAACAGTTCTAAGGACAATATGAAGTCCTCAAGGCATGTGAAGAGGAGATTAAAATATGTCAGGAAACTGAGGAACTCCAGAGTTATTACGTTGGATTATATCCAAACGTCGAAAAACTTGGCAGATCCCTTCACAAAGGGTCTACCACGTAATGTGATAGATAATGCATCGATGGAGATGGGTTTGAGACCCACCGCATGAGTTGTCCATAGTGGTAACCCACTCTATGTGATCGGAGATCCCGTGAAGTAGAAGTGGGAGACAAGCTGTTGGTCAGCTGAGAGGAGAGTATCCTTATTTTAATTATCCCACTCCGTGAAGATGCAATACTCTCCTGATCTGCATGGCAGGTTGATATCTATCTTAATGTGTTCCAAGTGGCTCATTTGAGTAAGCAGAGATGTTGTCCTGCAGAGCATCTCCTGAGGAACACACCTATATGAATTTGACTGTTAAAGTCGCAGTCTGTGAGAAGTGGGTGCTCTCTAATAAATTCATGAAAGGCCCCTGAGTACGACGATACGCTCCACCCGAGGGGAAGCCTTGCGGCAGCCAAGTATCGGTCAAGAATTTGTGTGAAACTAGTCTTGCAGAAAACTTGTAGTTCAAGGCATAGTCCACTATTCAAGTTGTGATCTAGTGTAGCATAAATCTCTAAGTGGAAGTTCAACTTCACAGTCTCCACTAAGCACCCTATAAACGATGTTTTGGAAACAAATGGTGAAATGTGCCAATGAGACTTTGTGGGGGATTGTTGGAATTTGCTAGTGGGCTTTTGGCCCAAAGCCCAACAAAAATTCTGAAATTCTCTTGGCCCATTCATGCACACATGTGAGTGGAGTGAGTGAGGCTAAAGTTTAGCCCCACCTCATAAGTTGAGAGAGAGTTGCACCTCTTTATAAGGTGAGCTCTTCTACCACTTGTATGAGCATGAGATGAGGAGACCTACACGCGCGCTCCTCCTCCTCGCTCGCCACGCCACGCCTCGCCTCGCCTCGTCACGACACGCTGCGGGTTGTGGGATTGAGCCGAGCCGAGGACAGAGCTATGCATGTTGTCTATATTTTTGCTGCTCGGGAAAAAATAATGAGTCATTAATTAATAATTAACGGACGCGTTAATTACTGAATAGTTTCCAATTCTTTTGGATCGTGGCGACTCAGACGTGGGGTTTACCCCCATGACCTACCCGACCCGCACTATATAGTCAGGCAGACGTCTACCCTAGCCGCCGCCACTTCGTATGGTTTCTCACCACCGTTCCAGACCATTGCGCCGCCAGGCAAGTCTTCTCCATCCCTCCTTTCGGCATGCACCGGGAGAAGGGACAGCAGGCCTCCGGAACCCCGCCTCTCGTTATCCTGTACGGGAGAGGGGCGATCAGGTTTTTGGGGAGCGCACTCGCATGACTGCTGGCGGCGACGACTTCGTGAACGACGACTTCTTCCCCGACCTCGGCAACCTCATCCTCGACGACATGGGCGACAACGTCAACGCCGGCGGTGCTGCTCCCGCTGCACCGTATGTGATTCTATCTTTCCTGTTCGAGATCGTAGTAAAATTCATGTTTCTAGTATGTGCCCTAGAGATGATCTGTTCATCTGCAATGCTAGTTCGCATGATTAGTTCAATCTCTACTACTATAGTCATGATTTATCTTTTGTTTATTCGGATTAAATCTCGTAGTAATTTGCTCATATTTCCAACACGCGCTTCCAGCTGGAACGCCATATTGTGTGCAGTGTGTGTGTGCGTGGAGTTGAGATGGGAGAGAGGCTATCCATGCTTATTTATCTCTCGTGCTCAAGATGTGTAAGCGAGCTAGACTACAAGCAGTTGGGTGGGAGCATTGAAGTCAAAGATGGCGCCAAGATTTGGCTACTATGTACCTACCTACTTGGACGCCAATGTTGCTAAGATTGGCCGCTTTTCCCTTTCGTCCGTTGAAGATCGATGACAATTCCCACCGTCTGTGCTGCCACACGACTCCATCAGATAATGATGGCCCAAAGAAAGAAAAAGTTTATCTTGACACCCTAAAATACACGTGTCCATTGAGGCCCTGGTGGTATCAACAGTGACGCGCCGACCGAAGAGCAGGCACAATGGCCTATACTCACGAAGTTGCCTTTGATTTATTCGGAATCGTTATAACTTCGCAATTTTACATTCTTGAGTGAGTGATATTGACACTTTTTCCATCAACAAGTTGCACTTTTTGATAAGTAGTACGCATTATTCGACCTCGATGGCAGTTGTAGGGCTCTATTTAAAAAGAAGACGGTAACAGCCCCAATCTCAGCAACCATCCATGCACACAAGTCCCAATTGATAATTGTATGGTTTATAATATCCAACAAATCAGAAAAGCATAAAGCCAGAAGGACAACAAGCTATGAGATTACCGATAACAAAGAAGAAAATATGAGTCCTGATGCCTCGCATAACCTATTATTTGGTTGTCACGCAACTAGTTGAACAAACCCCGAGCGATCATCTACCGCAGGGTTGGTGCTCCGGCACCGCAGCCCGCTGCCGCAGTCCGCCGTTTGGCACCGCCCCCTGCCCGCCGCGTCGAAGGAGCAGCACGTGCGCCCCCATATGTCCGCGGTGTAGTCGATCGCCGACGCGTCCACGGTCCAGTTGGCTCCCGGATGGAGCTCGGTGCCGAGGCCTGCCGAGGTGACCGCCGGCCACACCGTGAAGGAGCACCGGTTGGTGATGGTGAGCGGCGTCAGCGTCGACGTCGCGCTGGCCCCCGCGGCGAGGGCCGCGACGACGACGACGAGGAGGACCGGAGTGGCGCTCGCGCTTCCGGCCATTATATCAGGTGGAACTGTGGGGGTGTGTGTGCTGGGACTGATCAGCTCATGGAGCTTGGCATCTATATAGGGTTCATGATGAAGATGTCGATCATCTCACCGAGCTAGCTACTTTGGAGAACACTCATTCAATTCAAAGGTGGCTACCCACCCGGACGACCTTTGTCGGGTCCGACCTTTTCCCCTTGTGTTCCGTTCATGATAACTCCTACCGTGTGTAGTGTAGTGGTGTCACCCAACTGCACAGATTGAATACGCGTGCATCCATCGGATAAATAGAAGGGCCGAAGAAAGAAGACGCTTATCTTCATGCCCGAAAAAGCCGGGTAACCTGAGAAGACGGTGGAGTAAATCAAGGACGGCGACGCACACATGGTGGAGTTTTCCTTAAGTTCTTCCTAGAGAGCATCTAGATGAGACTTTATTAGATTCTCAAAATAAAAATAAAAGATGAGGCTTTGTTAAAGCATTTCCAGCAAATCATCAAGAATAAAAAAAAACTGATTTTGCTTTATTGAAAAAATATTTCACTCATCTAAAAAAATGATTTCACTTATTTCAAAAATCATATTTCACTCATTTTCAAAACACTGATTTCAATCAATTGAAAAACGCAATGAATTTTAAAAACTAATATCACACATTTCAACTAACAGATTTCACTCATTTAAAAAATATAATTTCACTCATCTAAAAATACTAATTTCATCCATTCCACATATTTCACACAATTTGGAATACTAATTTCAGTCAATTAAAAGAATAACTTATTTAAAAAATCACTCACTCCAAATAACATATTTCAGTAATTTTCAAAAAAATATCAATCATTTCAAAATGTTGATGTCACTAATTTCAAAACAATTATTTTGCTCATTCGAAAAAACTTATTTGACCAATTTCAAAAAGATATTTCACTCATTTCAAACAATGATTTAACTTGAGAAAAAAATATTTCTCTCATTTTGTTTGTTGCTTCCGCTCTCGAAAAACTTCTGGTATGTCCGGCTGAACACGCCTCCTCGCCGCATTGCGTCCCCTAATAAAACCAGCGCATGCACCGACAAACCTACTCTGGCCACACGTCTGTTTCGCGAGCCGTCTGTTATTAAACAGAACGCCGGTTGGCTTCGGCCGTCTGCTAGCTATTTAAACGGTGTGATACGCCTGGCAAAAATCGCACCACACTCTGCTCCCATCTTCTTCTTGTATTATTTTCTCCACAAAAATACGCATGAAAAAGGATGAGGTTCCTTTAGCTTGCAGCCTACTTCTCATCAACCGGAAACACTTCTATTACATGCCTATTCAGAGGCCTTGATGTCAAAGGACAAAGTTACCGAATATTGTATAGCTACATCCAGTAGGCATTGGATAAACGTATAAGGTTGGTGGGTACTGGAGGTTGCAAAATTGACAAAGCAGCAGATCAGAGGACAAAGTTACCAAATATTCAGCATATCCTCAGAACTCCAGATCTAAATGCGCCTGCTGCACCACAAGTTTTCAACCAACTGATCTCAGCGCTGTTGTGGGTTCAGGTCAGCAAAGCAAGCTGATTAGTGGCTTAGGCCACAGCACCTACTGCTGTGGGTCCTGACCGGGTACTCCAATCTACCTTTTTCATTTTTGAACAAATATGATTGGTTTGGAACTTTTGAGTAGCTTCATTGACACCCTCATCCATAATTACAGGTACCACCTGAGAAGCAGTAGAAGCAGTGAATTCAGCCTACGAGTGCAGGGGACCAATCGTGCAAAGCTAATATCGAAGTGGAGGCCACCGTTTGTGTGCGGCCCCTAAGATTGTTGTTACATTGCTGCGACTACAGGTAACATTACCAAGTTCCTGATACAATGTCATGTTTAAGCCTTAATTAAGAGAGAAATAACTTAGACCAGGTTTTTTAGATGGGATTTTCTGTGGTTATTACTGCTCACTCCCAGCCATATCCAGTACAGAGTGTTCACAATACAGGCAGGAGGGACCTGCAACCTGTCCTTGCACAACTCATCACCACAGCTTTCCTTAGCTAGCCTATTCCGTATTCCCAGCACCATTAGCCGATCGGCGAGCTCAGCACACACCAAACTCCTCGAACCCACAAAGCAGCATCATAATCTCCTCTATCAGGTGCTCATGTGAGGACCTGTCCTTCCTGCCATCAAGAAGCTTGGGAGCGACACCAACGTTGTCAGTTTCCAGCAGGATTCTTGTACTGTTCAGTTCCACCGCGCACGCCAAAAGCTCGGCATCTTCAGGGCCAGATGCCAAGGTGAAAAATTTTATTGTACGCTCCTGTCACAAAGCTGCCCCGATGGCCGACCCCTCCACCTCCCTTGCTGGAGTGCTTCGCTAGGGCACCATCAGCATTCGCCTTGACCCATCCCGCTGCTGGACGTTTCCAGGATTCCGTCCTAGCCGGTGCCAAAGGTTTCAGATCCTGGAAGTTCCGCCATTCCTCCAGGAGGTGCAAACAACGGCCTGCAACCTCAAGAGGTCCTGGATCTGTGAGGACTCCCTTGAATCGTTCCTTGTCTGCAAAAGCTGATAAAGCATCATAAAAAAAAAACAGGAATCTCAGCAGTACTTGGCATCGCCAACTAGTCCAACGTAACAGTCAATTTTACAGCTCCTTCTGCGAGCAGACAATAGCTGGAGGACTAGAAATAGCCAAACCAAGAGGTGATTGTATGGGATCCCACAATTGCATGGCATGCAAACATTTACAGAAGCGGTGAAGAGCTGTCTCATCATGTCCAAATGCCACACAGCAGATGCCCATCTTGATTCGTCTCCACTGTAGCTCATGTCCCACCGCCAAGCCATTCTTCATCAACCTCCACGCATGAACCGTGACTTCACTCGAGACATCAGCACCCCAGAGTGCCAACTATCCGTCCTGTGAGATGGACAATGCAGGGCCCTTGGCATGGTCAGCCTGGAGCGTTTGTCTATTTTGCACCTAAAAATGATAGGCAGACCGAACCATGAAGACCCTGCTTTTTGTGTAGTTCCATGCAAGGAATCCTTTGTGCCGACGCCTCCAGGGTTAATCTGTTTGATATCAGAGGCGTCCCAATCGAAGAAAATATGTTGGAGCTTTCTCTCGTCCTAGGCCGTGCCATCCACAGTCAACAGTTCATCAACAGTGTGGAGATTATTCTCAAATTTCCTTCGTAGAGGCCTTTGATTGACCGCTCCCGCTATCCAGTTATGGTTCCATATGTTCTCCTTGGATCCGTCTCCAGTTTCTCCACAACAAGCCATGTTTGAGCAGGTCTCTCCCAAACAAGATTTTAACCACATCTGTTCGATGTGGTTGTGTCGAGTGCTTTGGAATATTTTACACCCTTGGCTTGGGAACAACTGTTGTGTTCACGATCTGTATGGCACATTTTATGAAACATGAACTCATTCATATTTCACGCATCAAGTTGGTCGTTGGTGATTGTCGCCATTGTTCAGTTTCTTTTATTTCTCTGCAGGAAATTGCACACCTGCAAACGGCTTAGTGCCAAGCAGGAAATGCAATCCAAGGCGGAGCCGCGACCGACAATGCAGGACGAGCTCAAGAGCCTCATCTGTGGTATGGCAGAGATCCAGTGCCCATCAGCAAAAACGACCGTTTTTTGTTTGTATTTAGCACATTATTTATAAGGCAAATTGCTTGCGGAAATTGTGTACGGGGGATGCAAACATTAGGAATAAATGTCTTTCTACTTGTATGTACTCTTGCTTAGAATTTTGGTAAATTCTACTGAATATTAAGAGGATTTCACTGTGTAATATCACTTCCGAGACATGATGGAAGATATTCGTGACTCAAAAGGTATACAGTGTTCAAATATATGTTTTATTTTATTTTGACATGAATAGATTTCATTCATCAAAGAACAGCAATGTCATTTACAATAAAAGATGAAATGAAGTCAGCCATGTCATTTTCGCAGACGGAGCAGCTCTTTGACATAAAAGCTTCTTTAGCTAGGGCATCTGCAACTTGGTTTGGCTCCTGATTGCGCGTAGAGAAGTGAACCTGTCCAAACTCATGAGCAAGCTGAGAACGTTCAGTTATGGTTGCAGCCGGAACACCAAAAAACTGAGCTTGGTTTCTAACAGCATCAATAACAATCAAGGTATTCGATTCAGCTTTAATCTTTAAGCACCCTATATGCGCCGCCAAGTTCAGTCCATTTTAAAGTGCCACATCATCCGCTGTAACAACATCGGAAACATGGGGAACAAACTGTTGCAGTAGATATAAATTGCCCATGTTCATCTCTGAGAATCGCTCCAGTAGCCCCTGTCAATTCCTCCTCATGAAACGAAGTGCCAACATTCACTTTCAAGAACCCATGCATAGGATTTCTCCATTTTTGATATTCCTTCTTCCTCTCAACTTTTATGCTTGTTGCTCACATGAAGTTTGTGGCTAAAGCTCTAATAGAAGTCCGCTTTCGGATTTCTCAGACACACTTGCACCCAAATAAGCAATGTTGAATATCCTTTCATCCTTTGCTCCTACCTTACAGACCGGGCATTGGGCTTGGGTTATCACATGCCTGTTTGCTAATGGCCCATGCATGTCAACATTCCATGAAAGTACTTTCCACAAAAGGATTTTTATTTTACCTGGTGTCATCAGTTCCCAGATTCCGGACCAAACAGGGTTTGGGCTCACCCGTCCTTGTCCATTTCTGGGAGCAATGGGTGAGACCAAATTTATGATGCCATTCTTTTTGGTAAGCCGAGCAAACACAAATGGTTCCGGACTTAGTTTAATGCCATGCAATAAAGTCATCTATACCTTGACGTTTAGGCTGGTCATAGTGGAAATTAACATATACTAGTATCATGCTTATGATACTAGTGTATAATACTACATCCATAGTGTATAGTATCATAAAATAGTATCATATGTGGTCTCATTTATTGTCATGCATGACACATAGTAGCATAACATTTATTATGATACGGTATCTACCTATGTTAATATGGCCCTCTCTCTCTTCTTTAATTATCTGCCACATAAGCATGTTTGCGAGTTTCAAATACATGATACTAGTTATGTTACCCCCACTATGACCAGCCTTAGTGAAATATGCAGTATGCAGTCACCATCAACTATATAGACTAATTAACACTTCGTCCCATCTTCAAGTATATGGGTCAATAATAAGCAATTCTACTCTCGATAGCATTCTCTGACCTCTATGTAATAATCTTCCTGCCATTGCTTAATGGAATCCATGGATTATTCCATATATTTATATTATGTCCAGTACCAACTCTCCAAATACCTCCCCTTTTGAAGGTCTGAATTCCTGCAAATATGCTTTGTCATGTATATGAAGATCCACTCTTCGGTCCAGCCTTCAAAATTCACCATCTAGAAAATATTTTGCACCAAAGGACACGTGCACATAAAGAATCTGGATTCTGACTTAGTGGACAACACTAATTTGTTAGCAAGATTAAAGCTAGGAAGCTCCCTAAATCCCATACCTCCCATCCTCTCCGGGATGCATATTTTCCACCACGCCATCCAATGCATTTTCTTATACAAATCATCACCCCCGACCAAAATGCTGGGATCCCATCAGTAGTTGCCTTACAAATCATCATCCCACCACACCATCCAATGAGCGCTAGTAGAAAATGGTCCCGGTTCCAGAGGCCCATTAGCCCCGGTTCTGGAACCGGGACTAAAGGGTCGAGACTAAAGCCCAACACCTTTAGACCCGGTTCGCTTACAAACCGGAACAAATGGTGCTTCACGTGGCCGCTGCGGCGAGCCCAGGCATGAGGGTCTTTAGTCCCGGTTGGTAACACCAACCGGGACCAAATGGCATCACGCGTCAGAGCTCGGGAGCTGGGGTTTTGTTTTTTGAAAGCGGGGTGGGGGTGGGGGGTGGCTTAGGGGTTTGGAGGTTAATTATTTAGGGTTTCATATATTGTATTAGCTAGCTAACATCTAGAGAGAAGTGACCTCTTTTATCTCCGTGCTTGGTCGACGCTAGCTACCATACATATAGAGAGAACTCGACACGCTAGCTAGTAAGCAAATGAAGGAAACATTAAGTACACAAGATCGTCATGAACATATACAGGGAGAAGTGATCGACCTCTCTTTCTCCATGGGATTGGTAGAACAACAAGTTTCCATATATCTGTCCAACGCTACTAGCTACATATATACAATATAAGATCTCTTACAAACCCTACCATCTAAGGTCTATTTGAACTTCCACATGGTATTCTCCATCTTTATTTATTACGTGGTCAAGAAAGAATCCCGCCAATTCCTCTTGAATTGCTCGTATGCGATCATGTGGTAGGAGTTCATCCCACATCTCCCCCGTCTAATTTAAAGAAGTGGGTCAATACATGTATACATCATATTTGTTTTTCAGAAAATAAGGCCACACTTTTCTAGAGTAATCATCAATAATTTTAAGCATATAACGAGCAACAACAAGCAAGGGTTTACGGGAAGGACCCCATAGATCAGCATGTACATAATCTAATATACCTTCTATGGTATGAACATCAACATTGAGCTTTACCCTCTTGTACTTACCAAAAATGCAGTGCTCACAAAACTCCAACTCACTTACGTTGCACCCATCCAGAAGTTCTCTCCTGGTCAATTTGGCCATGCCAAGTTTACTCATATGCCCAAGACTCATATGCCAAATATTAGTTTTACTGGATTTATCAGAAGTAACAGCAGCAACAAACAATGCCAGTAATAGTGCTTCCTCTAAGAACATACTCCCTCCGTCCAAAAATAAGTGTCTAAACTTTGTACTAACATTAGTACAAAGTTGTACTAAACTTGAGACACTTATTTTGGGACAGAGGGAGTATAACTTAGCAGAATTCATGCCACCTGTCATATGAACGAGGGAACTTTTTGTTACCTTCAACACTCCACCTGAACCAGAGTGCTTGTACCCTTTGACGTCAAGAGTACTCAGCAAGATGAGGTTTCTAGCCATGCCTGGTATGTGTCTCACATCTATCAATGTGCATATCATGCCGTCATGTGTCTTCATCTGAATAGAACCAGTGCCCACAATCTCATGTGGGTTGTCATCTCCCATACACACAACATCTCCACTCTGCATAGACTCATAAGTACTGAACCAATCTCTGTTACAACATATATGAAACGAGCAGGCAGAATCAAGTATCCATTCATCATGACATGAAACACATCCAGCAAAAACAACTAAAGCATCATCTGAATTAGACTTATTACCAAATGTAACATTAACCTTAGCATCACCATCAAATTTATTTTTAGGTTTCCACGTAACGTTCCTCTTCTCCTTATTTTCCAACTTCCAACACTCATCAATGAGGTGACCCTCTTTCTTACAGTACCTGAAGAATTTGTCCTTCCCAGATCCTCTGGACTTCGAACGACCTATGTCGTTCTTGCTTTTATCTCTGTTGTGTTGTTGTTGTTGTTGTTGTTGTTGTTGTTGTTGTTGTTGTTGTTGTTGTTGTTGTTGTTGTTGTTGTTTGCTCTGTATAATTTTTTTCGTCTAAATCTTGGGTATTCTTGTGAATACAGAGGCATACACCTGCCGCCGCCACTGCCACTAAGTGCCCATGACCGCATGACGCATTCTTCCAACCTGCTACCTCGCAGCTACCGATCGGCTACTGCCACCCAAAACCTCCTCTCCACAAGTCTCCGTTCCGTAGGAAATTGCACAACTTGTTCATCTATTTTACCCCTTCCCAAAAAAGCTTTTACCCCTTGGCCCGTCGCCCACGTGGAAGGGATGTTGTTCAGTAGTAGCATAGCGATCCGGTGCTCCTGGTTCAAGGCGGTTCGGAGTGGGTCAGCATAGGCCGACTGGTCCCACACGCCTCCAAGGCCCCGATTCACCAGGAAGCTATAATTCAAGGGAGCTTAGTAACTATACTGATGTGAGCTGAAAAATTTTGTACCGTGGCAACGCACGAGCCTTCGGCTAGTCCGTTTAAAGTGTGTATTGTTTGGATGATATCTCCGAAATAAACCCAATATGAATGAAATGAGTGATCTTATTATGTGTGAAATAAGTTATTTCAAAATATGAGATTTTTTTGAAGTTAAATCATTGTTTTGAAATGAGTGAATATGTTTCTGAAATGGGTGGAATCAGTTTTTTCAAATGAGTAAAATAAGTGTTTTGAAATTAGTGAAATCAGCATATTCAAATGAGCGATTTAAAAAAAATTAGTGACATATGTTATTTGAAATTATTGAAATCAGTTTTTTTGAAATGAGTGAATCTTTTCAGGGCATCTACAATACAGACGATAACAGTGGGCGCCAGGATTGATTTCCCAGCCGTTACGAGCGATTGCCATCTAAAAGCGGGATACTCGTTAGCGTGGAAGCAAACTATGTCGTCAGGCGCTCCACCTTTTTTTTCCTCCCATGATCTGAATAATAGGCTGCGGGCGCTTATGCCAGACGCAAGAAAATAACGTGATCCGACAAAATCTAGCGAGTTACCTCAACTATCTAACCATTATCCTGCTCTTTTATGGGACTCTAGGTACCCACTGCATTGGAGTGGGCAGCGCTAGCATGCTTTTTTTTTTCCCTCGTCTAGTGACTGCTTATGGTTGTTACCGTTGGGAACACAGACGCTAAGATGAGTTTTGGGGAACAAATTCTCTAGCGCCTACACTAGCGCCAGAGCATTGGAGATGCCCTTGACTGAAATCCGTATTTTTAAAATGAGTGGAATATGACTACTGAAATGAGTGGAACTAGTATATTTAAATGAGTAAATTACTCTTTTTGAAATGAGTGAAATATGTTACTCCCTCCGTTTCAGTTTGCAAGTCCTACGCGTACACCTAGGTTGCCAATTTTATTGCAGGGTCAGAGTTGGACATGGCGTCATGTCTAGGGCGTGTTGGCGTGCTTGTGCAGACGATACGAGGATGTTTGCTGCGAGGTGGAGAAGGAAGACGCCATGGATGGATTTTGGTAGCTCTGATGACAATAGTTTCAACTTAGTAAGCCATATGCTGATCTCGGAAATAGAAGTCCACAGGAAAGCAACAAAAACCTTCACTGAACATGGAGTTGTGTTGTACCTGTATTGAAAAAGGTTTGTAGAGTATGAAAATATGTTTCGAGATGAAACAAATTATGATTATTAGTCATGGCATAGTTGTAGGAACAACTAGAGTCAACTAGGTGTTGTAATACCGGACAATGGATGGACCTTGCTCGGAGAAATCAAAATATTGATAGCCTTCCATGCAATAATATATCCGACATGTTCCCACTGTGCTTTACAAAATTGTTCTTGGAAGGGTACCGAGCGGGCCATATATTCAACAAACCTATGAAACAATGCATTTTGTCTTTTCTTGAACACGCACCAGGTACATCTCAAAACCATTTTCTGTAATCGTGGAACCGAGTTTGGAGCTGAAATGTTTCCAATTTTTCAGTTTTGATTTTTACATTTTTCTTATGAATAGACGGTTGTCGATGATACACTAAACTTTTCTTGCTATGGAAAATCCAAAAAGATGGAATTGAATGGAGCATAGACAATAAGCTACTAAGAACTCGGCAGAGCCATGCGAGGAAGAAAGGAACCAGGAACAAGTTGAGAACCACATATCGGCGTGTGTTATAATACCGAGGGACGTGGGAGGGACACGCATAATTTCTCCTAGACTTCAATGTGCGCCTCTCTGCTGTGACCGGACATAATTCGGATGTTGTTTGCCCATCTTGACGGATATTTCAGTGGATACGTCAATTATCTCCCCCGTTGCAACGGGCATATGTGCTAGTATAAACTATATAACACAAAAATTATACCGTTTAAAAATAAAACATCTGAAGTTTATAATGTATAGTTTTTGTAATATATGACTTCTATTAGATTGGTCAAATTGATGATCTAGCGGTACGCGCACGCCATGTATACTAAGGAGGCTAGACCAGTCCGACTCCCGCCCCCGTTAGGGTTCCCCGCCGCCGCCGGCACCCTCCAATACAAGAAATATGTCAACTTGTGACCACCACTATTGATCACTGAATGGTCACTGTTTTCAATTTGTGACCTTTTTGTGACAAAAACATAAGGTCAAAAGCTGGCCGTCGTTAACTGACTATAGCGACCTTTCTTTTGGAATGGTCGTAGCCGTTTATGACCAAAATATGTCTACTGTGACGTTTTGGTCACTAGCAACCTCCCCAGGCCACGTAGGCATCCAGCGTGGCAAGCTGATGTGGCACAAGATTCAGCCCAGTCCAATTCGGTTTTCTACATGGACCTAGCCCAACAATTCAGCCTATTTGTGTTTTTTTCTATATTAATTTTGATTAGGTAGATGGGCCAAGCCCAACATTTCACAATTGATTTTTAAGCGATTTTTGTTCATTTTTTCTGAATTGTTTGATTTGTGGCCTTTTTAGGGCCCAAATAGTATTTGCTTCATTTCTGATGTATCAGCAATTAAGGACCATCACCTCAAAAAAACAATAAATGATCAATATTTCCAATATTTGAACCACACAAATTTTCACAAATGACGTCCAAAATGAGTATATTATATATATTACAATCATGCGGTAGTCCACATCATCCAGGAATTTAGAACACCCAGGAACATCCAGGAACATCTATGAAGTAAACAAACACCCAGGAACACCCAGGAACATCTATGAAGTAAACACCCAGGAACATAAAACTAGCTACAAAGATGAAGTATTCCCTTCTTCGAACTTCTTCAACCCAGAGCTCCTGTAGAAGAGAGGAAATTATATTATCATGGCTGTCAATGAAAGCAATATCTTCCAACAAAGAACAACTAGGAAAAGAATAGTGAACAGAATAATAAACAAATACACAAGCAGCTTGGAGTCGATCCTGAAGCATGAGGGCATGGATAACAGTAGCAACACTAACGTAAGCAGCAAATTGAATACCAATCATTAGTATACTGTTGCTGAGGCATTAGTATACTGTTGCTGAGGCATTAGTATAATGAACAGAAAAATAAATAGATCTTGAAGCATTAGTATACTGCTGCTGAGGCCAGAAGCAAACAAATGCAAATGCAACACTAACATATGCAGCAAAGCAGCAAAGTAGATCTGCCCACTATCCGCCTAAGCAAACACAGAAGTACAATGCTTGAGATACATGTATGCACCAAGAAAAACAGGCAATGTGAACAATAACTCTGGGAGTAAAAAGAACATAAATAATACAACAATCTCTGAACACCTAGGTAGTAACTAGAATGGTTGCTTGCTGTTCATGAGTGTCAGCCATCAGCATGCGTATACATCGAAAAGAAAACAATAGGATTCATCTTTTCCATATACAACAATCAGCAAACATGTAACTTCATTACATTACCACAAAAGAAAAGTCTAGAATTACCAAAAGGTTGCATTCTAACAAAATTGACAACAAATTCCATGTACATAAATAGTATGACTAACACTAACCAGTATGTGTTAATGGAGTGACAAAAAATTTCTCACTAGCTGGGAGTTATTGGTATATAGTGTTCTGACATGTGCAACTCTAACTAAACTGATCATAGAAGTGGAAAGACCTACAAGAACAAGTTCAATCAGAATCCAGGCATGTAAAATTTTAAGCGCCATCATAACAGATCTGCAAAAACAAACCATGATCATCATGCATCAGGATTTACGGTTCTAGCTAAACAACAAAGAGATAAGAGAAAAGATAAATGTTGGGAGTACATAAAAAATCCCAGAAATTCACATCTCCTAAGGAGCAGAAGCAGGGCTAAGAGAGCATGCATGCATGCCTAGATCCTGAATCCTTGCTTCTTGCAACTTCGACCTAGAGCTCACGTTGAAACATGAATGAAGGCAATCATCTGCATGTTGTAAAACAAAATGGTTATGAACTCAGCAGTACATACCAAAACACCACATTAAACTTGTACATCATTACATACCAAAGTACAACATTAACTTGTTCAGGAGTGCATACCAAAATACTACAGTAAACTTGTACAGTAATACTACCGAAATACTCTGCATTAGTATAGTGGAACCTGCACAATTTTCACCATATATATGAATGAGTTAGAAAGAAAACTAGAGTTGAACTACCCAACCTCATACATACATACATACATACAGGAGCAAAATTTGATTACACAAGAAGGTAGCTGGAGTGGTGGTGGACGAAATGAAAATCGACGGCCACAACTTAGCGAGGTGAGGAGCTCAACATTGAAGTTTCGCAAAAAAGGAATTTCATTAATTTTAGTAATCTAAACGCTCTTTTATTTCTCTACGGAGGGAGTAATATTCTTCTAGGGAACGCGATAAGCTGATCCTGTGCATCTTTTTAGCGTCGGGCTTCTTTCACAACAATTATGAACACTTGTTCATTTTCAAGCATCTACTGGATTAATTCACAAAGGCACACCACAATTAGACTGAGAACAAACCAAAAACATGTGCGGAGCCGAGCTACAGATATAACAGAGCTGATGGTTCACTTCATTTTCACACGCTAACTGCTGACTATGATATGCAAATATATAGTATCATGTTTGCAGAGGCATTTACTGCTGTGCAAGGGAGCAAAACTAACATGTAGAGAAGGGACTCGATCTGGTTGTCCCAGCAAGTTCCTTTCCTCACCAGCTCCCATTCTCGTTGCCGTACATCATAGAGCGAGCGGAATCAACTACGCACCTAGATAGGCTAGACTAACAGAATCAAGATCTATCGCATTTCGACTCGGCAGATCTACCTGACAATCCAGGCATAATCAAGAGGGATTTCATGAAAACTAACTATGCTACAGCATCGTCTAGAACACATCATCAAGAAACCAACTGATCTATGCAGCAGTTGTGGTAATGTCCTTTGAGCTCTGAACGAGTAACCATCAACAGACTGCAGAATCTGTGTGACAGGGACACCAGCACACCAGTTGCCCTCATGGCAAAAGCACGAACAGATTTGGAGCAGGGAAAGGTCCATGCGTATCTGCGTGAGCAAATCGTGCCGGTGAAAGGTACTTTATGGCTGGGTAGCGAGGAGGAGATGGGGGCGAGGCACTCACGCGGCGGCCGTGACGGAGGCCCACTGCGTGGTGGGCGGGCTGAGGTAGGCCGACGCGCTGCAGACGATGTCGCTCCCCCGGCTCCGGCACGGCCGCGCCGCGCCTGTTCCAAGGAGCTGCGGCCTCAGCGGCAGAGCGGCGCATCCCCTGCATAGACGCACACATAGAGATCAGCCGCTGGGCGGTGGGTAAGCGAATCACACGGACGGAAGGAGAGCGCGGGAAATCAGCCTCACCAGACTGCGCTCGTCGTCCGCACGGTGGCCACAGAGAGCGGAGAGCAGCCCGCATTCCGCGCCGACCGCGGCGGTGGCACGGGGCAGGGCGCCGCGGTGGGGATCGCGAGGCTCAGCGAGATGGACATGGTCGCGGTCTTAGCCGAGCGGGTGGGTTGGTCGGAGCTGGAAACCTCACCGACGCTGGACTGGGCGACGTAGTAGAAGCCCATGGCGCAGCCGCGAAGGCAGACGAGGCCGCGCGATGAGGCGCGGATCCAGCTCGACGACGGTGTGGATCCAAAAGGCCCGCTGTGGTGGTGGCGGATCTGGCCGCCGCCGAACCTTCTCTGACTTGATCTGGGACCGCGGTAGGGAGGGACGAGGTCGGCGGTGGTGGTGAGGAGGGCTGCGAGGTCGGTGGTGGGTGGGAGCGGCGGGAGAGGACTGGATCGGGGAAAGGAGGCCGGGAAGAGGACTGGATCGAGCGAGGAGGTGGTGGCGGCTGCGAGGAGAGGAGGGGAGGCGAGGGGGGAGTCGATGGGATCTGACCTAGGGTTTGGGCTGTGGGTGGGGGGTATCTCTTTTTCATTTTATTTTCTTTTTTTCTATAGATAGATGGATGGATGGATGTGGGATGGAGAGATGGATGGATGGATGGATGGGCGCCATGTCATCGATCCGTGGGAAGAGTCCTGATTGGTTCGAAAAACCAGTGATTTAAAAAAGTGTCTAAGTACTAAAAATAGAGGGATTTTGTGAAGTAGATATCAAAAATATTTTGCAAAATGGCAGCACACAAATTTTCACTAGAGTTAGACCACATTTTATGGATAAGGACCAATTTCTATGCATTTCTGATCTTTCTAGCTATTTTTAATCATTTTCCAAGTGCCCAAAATGACTTTTTTTGTGAAGGACCTACCATATATTTGTTAGAAAATTGTACCAAATCAATTTTCTAAAATACTAGGACATATTTAATTCACAGTTGACCAAATGATTTGGTGTCAAAATTTTTGGTCCACCTCTCATGAAAAAGACAAATTTCCGCTCATTCAGGAGGAAACGGGTCAAATTTGAACTACAACGTCCTCATTGTTTGTTATTTATTTTTTCCAAAAATCATTTCTAGGTACAAACGTATCTATTTAATAATAGAATCATCAAAAGTTTTCCAAGATTCAACCACTAGCTAGGAACGGTCAAGCCCGCCGTTTTGACCGCATTTTGAAACAGGCATAAAAAATTCAAAAAAAATCAAAAAATTGGAAAACCTTCGCATTGTGTCATTATATGTGACCAAGTTTCCAGGAAAAATAATAAACTTGTAATATGAAAATTATTTTAAAAAAGTGTTCTCAGAAATAAGCTATCATGCGTGAAGATTCATGGCTTTCAAGCTAAATGATCAATCTTATGGTCACATTCATGGCATAGTTTGTTCAAATGATCTGATATTGTGCACAAGGGTGCATATTGGAATGGCAAACAATGTTGCCTAAGGAAGTTTTCATTTTTTTTGGACGAAAAAACCATTTTCCATTTTCCAAGTGCCTGAAATGAGTTTTTTTTGTGAAGGACCTACCATATATTTGTTGCAAAATTGGACCTAATCAATTTTATAAAATACTAGGCCATATTTAATGCAGAATTGACCAAATGGTTGGGTGTAAAAAGTTTTGATCCACCTGTGGTGAAAAAGACAAATTCCCGCCGATTTAGTTGGAAGCGGGTCAAATTTGAACTGAAGCTGCCTCATAGTTTGCTATTTATTTTTTCCAAAAAACATTTATAGGTACATAAGTATCTATTTAATCAGAGAAACACCAAAAAAATTCCAAGATTCAACCACTAGCTAGGAACGGTCAAGCCCGCCGTTTTGACCGCATTTTGAAACGGGCATAAAAAAATAAAAAAAATAAAAAATTGGAAAACCTTCGCATTGTGTCATTATATGTGACCAAGTTACCAGGAAAAATAATAAACTTGTAATACGGCAATTATTTTAAAAAACTGTTCTCAGAAATGAGCTATCAAGTGTGAAGATTCATGGCTTTCAAGCCAAATGATCAATCTTATGGCCACATTCATGGCATAGTTTGTTCAAATGATCTCATATTGTGCACAAGGGTTCATATTGGAATGGCAAACAAATATTGCCTAAGGAAGTTTTCATTTTCTTTGAACGAAAAAATCATTTTCCATTTTTCGAGTGCCCAAAAGGAGTTTTTTTTGTGAAGAACCTACCAAATAATTGTTGCAAAATTGTACCAAATCAAATTTCTAAAATACTAGGACATATTTAATGCATAATTTACCAAATGGTTTGGTGTCAAAAGTTTTGAGCCACCTTTGGTGAAAAAGACAAATTCTCGCCGATTCAGCTGGAAGCGGGTCAAATTTGAACTGATGCTGCCTCATAGTTTGCTATTTATTTTTTCCAAAAATCATTTCTAGGTACATAAGTATCTATTTAATCAGAGAAACACCAAAAAAATTCCAAGATTCAACCACTAGCTAGGAACGGTCATTTCCGCCGTTTTGACCGCATTTTGAAACGGGCATAAAAATTCAACAAAAATCAAAAATTGGAAAACCTTTGCATTGTGTCATTATATGTGACCAAGTTACCAGGAAAAATAATAAACTTGTAATACGACAATTCTTTTAAAAAAGTGTTCTCAGAAATGAGCTATCAAGTGTGAAGATTCATGGCTTTCAAGCCAAATGATCAATCTTATGACCACATTCATGGCATAGTTTGTTCAAATGATCTAATACTGTGCACAAGGGTGCATCTTGGAATTCCAAACAATGTTGCCTAAGGGAGTTTTCATTTTCTTTGCACGGAAAATTAATTTTCCATTTTCCCAATGCCCGAAATGAGTTTTTTTTGGTGAAGGACCTACCATATATTTTTTGCAAAATTGGACCTAGTCAATTTTATAAAATACTAGGTCATATTTAATGCACAATTGACAAAATGGTTTGGTGTCAAAAATTTTGATCCACCTCTGGTGAAAAAGACAAATTTCCATCGATTCAGCTGGAAGCGGGTCAAATTTGAACTGCAGCTGCCTCATAGTTTGCTCTTTATTTTTTTCCAAAAATCATTTCTAGGTAAATAAGTATCTATTTAATCAGAAATACATGGTTTGATGGCGAGACATCGAGGTTTGGTCGGTGGCCGAGGGCCCCAACTCTAGAGCGCGTAAGCTCGCATGCCCGCCGCGTGGTCACCGCGTGACCGTGGCATTTCCATGTGTTCTGGGCGGCCTAGGCATATCTAGTGGGTTGGGCACTCCACAGGTAGGTGCTAGGAAGAAAATCACAACATAAGATTCTCACGAGGAGAACGATCGGTGCTCAAACATGAATAAGCAGCCAAGTGTTTGATTTGCGGTACGGGAAATGCACATGGCTAATAGGCGTGTTTGGCTGAGGATGATCAGTTACTAAGAAGACCGTCTTCACAAATTTTCACCTCAAAAGGAGGAGCCTAGGTGGTACTTGCTTTACAAAGTACCACACTGGACATAAATACGAATGTTCAAGCTGGGCTCAAAATAATGAATGGATTGAGCTGGCATTTGGTGGAGGATGGTTATTTGGGCATAGGAAAGCACTATAGAAAATGGATACCATTTGGACATGCCAAAGTGGTACTTCCTTCACAAAGTGCTGCCCTGAACAGAATAGGAAAATGAATATTTTCGAATTATTTTTTAACTAGGCAAGGAATGTTTTTGACATATTTGATGAAGATATGATCCAAAACATTTATGAGAATTTTTTGGGAATTTTTGGAATAACAGAAATATAGGTTGCTTCACAACCTAGGGCAAAAACTGCCGCATGGACATGACACATAGGCAAAACTGATGAGATGGAGCCTAGTCATCACAACCTACCACAATCTACAAGGCTATGACCATATATATTGGTTGTTAACAACTAGAAATAAGGCAGCGGACCAGCACTGTTTGCTTTATGACCATCTATATTAATAAGCAAATATTATATTCTTAACACTCCCCCTTGTACAACGCCTCTTCTTTGGTACATCCATCATCTTGATAAATTCTTTGAATAATCTTGAATGCCTCCTCCAAAAACCCTGTGGGAAAAATATGAGGAGAATAGTGCAGATATGTTGCTAAAACTCCTTTAAACCCAGTGGGAAAAATAATAAGGAGAAAATGATGCAACATATAATGATTATTGTCTCTTGATAACTCATAGAGAAAAACCTTTGAAGAAGGAGAAAAATCATCAATGAGTTTAGAGAACAATTAATATGTCTCGAGTACTTTCTTTAAAAACCTCGATAGGGAAAATAGATAGTATGACGTATGATCTTTGATAAGATATGGCCTCATTAAAAACCATTATGAGAAACTTTGATAGAAAACTCATAAGGGAAAAGAGTGCGATATGGTATGCCATTGAAAACTCCTCTAAAACCCAGTGGGAAAAATATAAGGAGAAAGTGTAAGACATATACGGGAACTTGTGTTTATATTGTATCGTTAAAAACCTTTATGAGAAACCATTAGGGAAAACTCATGAAGGGAAAAAGAGTACAATATATGCAATTTTAGGATTGTTAATAGGTTATAGATTTGGGAAATTACTCCCGCTGAACTTTGCAAACCTGGAGAATGTGTAATACAAAATCCATTGATATGATCATGACATTTTGAATAACCTGTAGGATTTTCAAAGTATGTTGTTTGCATATTGTTTCCTCACTTTCTATAATTTGTGAGGATAAGTAATTTTCGAGCAATGTACTTTACGATATTGCTCTTCATATAACCTCTAGTTTTTGAGTAACACAAGTGGTAGCGTCTTGATAAATCAAGTTATGTGATTCTGATGAATCTCAACCACATTATTTTGAGTGTGGTTAATCATTCTACTAAGCGATGCATATTTTGCTATGCTTTTATATAAAGCAACTATGTCAGAATAATAACTGGAGATCGCCATAAAATCCCATTTAGATGACTTCCATATGAAGGCTATTCCAGCAAATTCAGTCATTGATATGGTATTGTTGGGATCAAAGAAAGAGCCAATATAATTATATCATATCATGGCCATATGTTGTATTTCCTGATGGAAATATCCAAGATTTATTGTGAGCTTGAGATATAAGCTGATACTTCTTATATCTATCATATACCTTTTGTTGGGGGTTGCACTCTGAACAAAGATAGCAAATATAGTGCCAGGCCTGACGTAATTTGCAATTATATGAGTGCTTTGACATTAGTGAGATATAGAACTTCAGGTCCTGATATCACTCCATTAACACGCCTAGGTATGAATGGATTTGTACCCTATCAAGGGTAGTATGACCATATTACATGTCATTTATTGACATGATATATCCACATTGAACTTCTCGTATATGTTTTGGATATATGTAGACTGATATATCTATTCTTGAGAGAATGCTCAAGTTGTAATCTTAAGCTAAATTTGGTTGAATCCAAATATCCCGTCTTGAGATGATTTTATGTATTTTTAGGTCCTTTAGAGACATTGATGATGAAATCATCGATATACACTGAGGTGATATAATTAAGGAAATCAAATTTCTGATTTCTTTATTAAAACACATAAACAATCATCATTATTCGAGTAATCCTTTTGAAGAAGGAACTCATTTAGTCGGTAGTACCATATGATTTTCGACTATTTCAAGTCATGGAGTGACTTATGAAGTTTACACAAAACTTCTTGTGATTTGCCTTTTGGATTCAGAAGTATAAGCCCTTTAGGAACTTCAAAAAAGATTTCCGAAATGAGTGACTCATATGAGTATGTAGTCACTTCATCCATCAACTGCATGGATACTATTATTATTTTTATTGCCAATGGTATTTAGTATCGAAACATAAATCCACCCATACCAAGAGGGTATGTTATATCATAATTGATGTCGGGTCTCTGCGTGAACCCTTTTGATACAAGCCTCGCTTTCGCACCACCTCGTTTACTTTGTCTATGAATGAGAAGTTTTTAGTATTCCATATGGAAGATACTTATGAGGAGTAGGTATTACTGCGGTAAATACCACTCATTTGTTGAGCGAGTGCTATTCTTCATTACTTGCTTCCTTTTATATGAACCAATATGAGTGCAAGAGGAACTCTACCATGGATTTTGGTTCTGGGCCCAAAAGGGTTTAGCAATTTGAGAAGAAATATATGTCGACAAATGTAGTCTTTAGTTTATATGATCCTGGTGGAATCATTGAAGTTTATGGATAAAATATTTATTCCTTTTTAACTCCTTGTGATTTCCTACAACAAATGGAGTCAAGGTGTTTCGATGTCCCGGCACCAAAAAATTTGTGCACATTTATGTTGGGCTTTGGATGATGAGCATCCAGTGAGGTGACTTCCAACTTGATGTTGAATTACATTTACTAGTTGAGGATTTGATTTCCTCTTTTTCCGCGGAAGCATATGAGAAGTTATATCTCATCTTGTCAGATTTTCTCCCCCTCTTGCTCTCATTTGGGGAGAAGAGTTGTTTATCACGTACCTCCACTCTTTCTGATACTTTACTGCAGGAATATAGAATTTAGTAACACCTTGTTATCAGTAAATGTATATGGCAGATTTACAATGTGTTGGAAATATATGATTATCTAAACTTCTAGTTCAGATTCTTTGAGTACGTGGATATAAGGATTGAATGTAAATAACATTTCTAATTTATTTCACGGCATTCTTTGTGGTACTTATCTCCCCCTAATGCCGGAAAATATCCTTATTGCTGATGCAATCAGCATACGGGCTGTGAATAATTATGATTGACGGATAAATTGTTATTCCTCACATAGATTCCTAATTTTCTGTGAGTGCCCATTGATGTACGCTGGAGTGCAGATAGGAAATACTTTGTTGATTTCCACGTAGTTACCACAAGGGGAAAGTAGTATGATATGCAGTTGGTATGATGTAGATCATACTTATAGTGTGTAAGGCCGTATGTTTCCAGCAAGAGGCTGGTAAATTTACAATTCTTTAAAACTGGTCATGTAATTCATTTGAATCTTTGATAAGAAATTTAGTAAACCATGTTGGGTATGTACATAGAATACTGAATGCAATCAGAAAGATCTCGTAAAATGAGTTTTACGACATTTTCCATTTGAATGGGTTTATAGATCCAGATTTCAGGAGAATTTGCTCTTACTTTGATAAGTTGAGCAATTTATTTGGTAAGATCATGCATGGTTGTGTGTGATAAGAGACACACTTGAAATCATTTTATAAATGTTCCTATGAATACCATGAAGTATCTAAATAAACCCACATAATGGTTAACTAATCCACATGTCTTTGAATTTGTTGAAGGAAGAATGGGTGCGCCATTTAGAATTTTAAGGTGAGAGTGCCTTAAAACCGATTCCCCTTATGGCACATGCGATGCACAAAAAAAGTCTAGTGATGTGGGGGAATTTTGCAACTTGTTAAGTTGCGACCAACAGAATTGTTTATAATTTCCTAATCATTCCCAAACCAGGATGGCCAAGGCTTCAAGCCAAACATTTTAGAAAATTATTGTATACACAACAATATTGACTATGAATTGATCATATTGAATATTATGTCCGAGAAAGAATATTGGACAACGTAGTACATGCAATAGTACAAGTATAGGCTAATGATATTTTGGGATAATTAGGAGATTACTTGAGGTCTCTGATATTATTGGGTGCAAATGAGTTCATCCTCCATTTACTGGACTAGATGTTGGTTCTCCTTCTGATGAAGATTCTGAGAACAATCCTTTACCAGAATATTTCTGGTTGTTATTTGCAAATTTTCAAGTTTATCCCATTGAACCTATTCGCCTCTCTAATAAGTTGTGTGGTTAGACCATATATTTGATGGTTTGGTAATCATAGGTACAATTTATGTAACCACACATTTGACAAACTTGAGAGTTGTATTTATGATTGTTTGAAAATGACCGATTCCCTATTAAGAGGTAATTCTGTCTTTCGTTCTCCTTTAGCCTCCGAGGTGAGGACAGAGCTATGCATGTTGTCTATATTTTTGCTGCTCGGAAAAAATTAATGAGTCATTAATTAATAATTAATGGACGCGTTAATTACTGAACAGTTTCTGATTCTTTTGGATCGTGACGACTCAGACGTGGGGTTTACTCTCATGACCTACCTGACCCACACTATATAGTCAGGCAGATGTCTACCCTAGCCGCCACCACTTCGTATGGTTTCTCACCACCATTCCAGACCATTGTGCCACCAAGCAAGTCTTCACCATCCCTCCTTTCGGCGTGCACTGGGAGAAGGGACAGCAGGCCTCCGGAACCCCGCCTCTCGTGATCCTGTACGGGAGAGGGGCCATCAGGTTTTTGGGGAGTGCACTCGCGCGACTGCTGGCAGCGACGACTTTGCGAACGACGACTTCTTCCCCGACCTCGGCAACCTCATCCTCGACGACATGGGCGACGACGTCAACACCGGCGGTGCTACTCCTGCTGCACCGTATGTGATTCTATCTTTCTTGTTCGAGATCGTGGTAGAATTCATGTTTCTAGTATGTGCCCTAGATGTGATCCGTTCATCTGCTATGCTAGTTCGCATGATTAGTTCAATCTCTACTACTGTAGTCATGATTTATCTTTTGTTTATTCGTATTAAATCTCGTAGTAATTTGCTCATATTTCCAACAATCCAAAAACCTGATTATAGGCAATTTACTCCGAGTGGTTTTGCTGCGCATCTGAAGCCGCCTGCCTTTAAGGGGGCGCAATATAAGAGGTGGCGCATGAGAGCAGTCTACTGATTTCAGACCATGGGCTGCTATGACGCCACTAGGGGCAAGCCTGAGGGCGATCTTAATCCGGCACAACTGGAAGCTTTTGAGAAGATCGATACTCTCTTTAAAGGCGCTCTTCTGGGTGTTCTTCATGATTCTATTGTGGATTCGTATATGTCGTTTGACAAAGGCAAGGACATGTGGGCTGCGCTCGAGGCCCAGTTTGGTGCCTCGGACGCCGGTAGCGAGTTGTACGTCATGGAGCAATTCTATGACTACAAGATGACTGATGAGCGCTCTGTTGTACAGCAGGCTCATGGGATACAGTCGCTCGCAAAAGAACTTGAGCACTTCAAGTGTGTGTTGCAGGACAAATTTATTGCCGGAGGCATTATTGCCAAGCTTCCACCTTCGTGGACCAATTTTGCTACTTCCCTGAAACACAAGAGACAGGAGTTTTCCGTTGAGGATCTCATTAGTACTCTTGATGTTGAAGAGAAGGCGAGAGCAAAGGACACACGTGCTCGAGTTGCCGAGGGAGCTTCTAGTGCCCACATGGTACGTAAGAAGAACTTCCAGCCCAATAAGTTCAAAACAACAAGAACAAAACTCGGGGAAAGGCAAGTTTGATACAAAGAACAAGCCATCACATTCTACCAACTTCAAGAAGAATTCTCATAAGAAGGGAAGGACTTTGCCATGTCTGCGGTGATCCTAATCACTGGGCTCCGAAGTGTCCTAACCGCTTTGAGGAGCGCGAACATAAGAAGGGCGGCAAGTCCGCTAATGTTGTCATCGGTGATACTGATATGAAGGAATCAGGGTACGGTATTTTTCCTACCATCCTTTCAGTATTTCAATCCCCTGATTGGTTAATTGACACCGGTGCCAATGTACATGTTTGTGCTGACGCCTCCATGTTTTCTTCTTACCAGGCCACGGGGACTTCTCCCGTGCTGATGGGGAACGGGTCACATGCCATCGTTCGAGGTGTTAGTACGGTCGATCTGAAGTTTACTTCGGGGAAGACCGTGTGTCTGAAGAACGTTCATCATGTGCCGTCCATCAATAAAAATCTCGTTAGCGGTTCTCGTTTATGTCGAGATGGTTTTAAGTTGGTTTTTGAGTCCAATAAAGTTGTAATTTCCAAGTGTGGACAATTTGTTGGAAAAGGCTATGAGTGCGGAGGCTTGTTCCGCCTATTTTTGTCAGATATTTGCACTAAAGTTACTAATAATGTTTGCCACAATAATGAGTCAGATATTTGGCATTCACGACTTTGTCATATTAACTTTGGTTGCATGACGCGGCTAGCCAATATGAATTTAATTCCGAAAATCTCTACCGTCAAAGGCTCTAAGTGCCAAGTATGTGTGCAAGCTAAACAACCTCGCAAGTCCCATAAGACTGCAGAGGCAAGAGACTTGGCGCCACTAGAGCTTATACATTCTGATCTTTGTGAGATGAATGGCGTGTTGACAAAAGGTGGAAAGAGATATTTCATGATGTTGATTGATGACTCCACTAGATATTGTTATGTGTATCTTCTGAAATCAAAAGATGAGGCTTTAACTTTCTTCAAAAACTATAAAGCTGAGGCAGAGAACCAACTTGATCGAAAAATTAAACGACTTAGGTCCGATCATGGTGGAGAGTATTTTTCCAATGAATTTGATCTGTTTTGTGCGAAACATGGTATAATCCATGAGAGGACGCCTCCTACTCACCTCGGTCTAATGGGAGGCCGAAAGAAAGAACCGAACTCTAACTGATTTGGTTAACGCCATGTTAGACACATCGGGTCTTTCCAAGGAATGGTGGGGGGGAGGCGCTAATGACCGCGTGTCATGTCCTAAACCGAGTTCGCACAAAGCATAAGACCATGACTCCATTTGAGTAATGGGAAAGAAAAGGTTGAAACTCTCTTACCTACGTTCTTGGGGTTGTTAGGCGAAAGTCAATATACCAATTCCCAAGAAGCGTAAGCTTGGGCCAAAAACCGTGGATTGTGTTCTTCTGGGATATGCTTTTCATAGCATTGGCTATAGATTTTTGATAATAAAATCTGAGGTATCCGACATGCATGTTGGTACGATTATGGACTCTAATGATGCAACTTTCTTTGAGGACATATTTCCTATGAAGGATATGTCAAGTTCATCAAATCAGGAGATACATATTCCATCTAGTGAGGAACTCACTGTAATTCCCGAACCCACCATTGCGATGGAACACATTGAGAATCCTGTTGAGGGTGACAATGAAACTCCTATAAGGAGTAAGAGACAGAGGACTGCAAAGTCCTTTGGTGATGATTTCATTGTGTACCTTGTGGATGACACACCCAGGACTATTTCAGAAGCCTATGCATCTCCCGATCTTGACTCATCGAAGGAAGTTGTTAAAGCGAGATGTATTCCATCTTAGCTAACGGAACCTGGGAGATCACTGACCGTCCTTATGGGTGCAAGCCTATAGGATGTAAGTGGGTGTTCAAGAAGAAGCTTAGACCTGATGGTACGATTGAAAAGTACAAGGCACGGCTTGTGGCTAAGGATTATACCCAGAAAGAAGGTGAAGACTTCTTTGATACTTACTCACCGTGGCTAGACTGACCACAATTCGGGTGCTACTATCACTGGCTGCCTCACATGGTCTTCTCGTTCATCAAATGGACGTTAAGACGGCTTTCCTCAATGGAGAGTTGCAGGAGGAAATTTACATGGATCAGCCAGATGGTTTTGTAGTACCGGTCGGAAGGAAATGTGTGCAAGTTATTGAAGTCTTTATATGGCCTTAAACAAGCTCCTAAGGAGTGGCATGAGAAGTTCGAAAGAACATTAACTGCTGCTGGCTTTGTAGTAAATGATGGTGACAAGTGTGTACTATCGCCATGGTGGGGGCGAAGGAGTTATTCTTTATGCGTATGTCGACGACATATTGATCTTTGGAACCAAACTTGATTTAATCAAGGAGGTTAAGGATTTCTTATCTCGATATTTTGAGATGAAGGATCTAGGAGTAGCTGATGTTATCTTAAACATCAAGCTGTTGAGAGATGAGAATGGTGGGATCACACTGTTTCAGTCTCACTATATGGAAAAGGTCTTGAGTCGTTTTGGGTATAGCGACTGCACGCCTTCTCCAACTCCATATGATGCTAGTGTGTTGCTTCGAAATAATCGACGGATTGCTAGAGATCAACTGAGGTATTCTCAGATCATTGGCTCGCTTATGTATTTGGCGAGTGCCACGAGGCCTGACATCTCTTTTGCAGTGAGCAAGCTGAGTCGGTTTGTGTCAAAACCGGGAGATGATCATTGGCGTGTGCTTGAGAGAGTTATGCGCTATTTGAAGGGCACTCGGGCTATGGGATTCACTACACCGGGTATCCAAGGGTACTGGAGGGTTATAGTGACTCGAACTGGATATTAGATGCTGATGAGATTAAGGCCACAAGTGGTTATGTTTTTACACTTGATGGTGGTGCTATTTCCTGGAAGTCTTGCAAGCAGACCATCTTAACGAGGTCAACTATGGAAGCAGAACTCACAACATTAGACACTGCCACTGTTGAAGCAGAGTGGCTTCGTGAGCTATTGATGGACTTACCTATGGTGGAAAAACCAATACCGCCTATCCTGATGAACTGTGATAATCAAACTGTGATCGTCAAGATAAACAGTTCTAAGGACAATATGAAGTCCTCAAGGCATGTGAAGAGGAGATTAAAATATGTCAGGAAACTGAGGAACTCCAGAGTTATTACGTTGGATTATATCCAAACGTCGAAAAACTTGGCAGATCCCTTCACAAAGGGTCTGCCACGTAATGTGATAGATAATGCATCGATGGAGATGGGTTTGAGACCCACCGCATGAGTTGTCCATAGTGGTAACCCACTCTATGTGATCGGAGATCCCGTGAAGTAGAAGTGGGAGACAAGCTGTTGGTCAGCTGAGAGGAGAGTATCCTTATTTTAATTATCCCACTCCGTGAAGATGCAATACTCTCCTGATCTGCATGGCAGGTTGATATCTATCTTAATGTGTTCCAAGTGGCTCATTTGAGTAAGCAGAGATGTTGTCCTGCAGAGCATCTCCTGAGGAACACACCTATATGAATTTGACTGTTAAAGTCGCAGTCTGTGAGAAGTGGGTGCTCTCTAATAAATTCATGAAAGGCCCTGGAGTACGACGTATACGCTCCACCCGCGGGGAAGCCTTGCGGCAGCCAAGTATCGGTCAAGAATTTGTGTGAAACTAGTCTTGCAGAAAACTTGTAGTTCAAGGCATAGTCCACTATTCAAGTTGTGATCTAGTGTAGCATAAATCTCTAAGTGGAAGTTCAACTTCACAGTCTCCACTAAGCACCCTATAAACGATGTTTTGGAAACAAATGGTGAAATGTGCCAATGAGACTTTGTGGGGGATTGTTGGAATTTGCTAGTGGGCTTTTGGCCCAAAGCCCAACAAAAATTCTGAAATTCTCTTGGCCCATTCATGCACACATGTGAGTGGAGTGAGTGAGGCTAAAGTTTAGCCCCACCTCATAAGTTGAGAGAGTTGCACCTCTTTATAAGGTGAGCTCTTCTACCACTTGTATGAGCATGAGATGAGGAGACCTACACGCGCGCTCCTCCTCCTCGCTCGCCACGCCACGCCTCGCCTCGCCTCGTCACGACACGCTGCGGGTTGTGGGATTGAGCCGAGCCGAGGACAGAGCTATGCATGTTGTCTATATTTTTGCTGCTCGGGAAAAATTAATGAGTCATTAATTAATAATTAACGGACGCGTTAATTACTGAATAGTTTCCAATTCTTTTGGATCGTGGCGACTCAGACGTGGGGTTTACCCCCATGACCTACCCGACCCGCACTATATAGTCAGGCAGACGTCTACCCTAGCCGCCGCCACTTCGTATGGTTTCTCACCACCGTTCCAGACCATTGCGCCGCCAGGCAAGTCTTCTCCATCCCTCCTTTCGGCATGCACCGGGAGAAGGGACAGCAGGCCTCCGGAACCCCGCCTCTCGTTATCCTGTACGGGAGAGGGGCGATCAGGTTTTTGGGGAGCGCACTCGCATGACTGCTGGCGGCGACGACTTCGTGAACGGCGACTTCTTCCCGACCTCGGCAACCTCATCCTCGGCGACATGGGCGACAACGTCAACGCCCGGCGGTGCTGCTCCCGCTGCACCGTATGTGATTCTATCTTTCCTGTTCGAGATCGTAGTAAAATTCATGTTTCTAGTATGTGCCCTAGAGATGATCTGTTCATCTGCAATGCTAGTTCGCATGATTAGTTCAATCTCTACTACTATAGTCATGATTTATCTTTTGTTTATTCGGATTAAATCTCGTAGTAATTTGCTCATATTTCCAACACGCGCTTCCAGCTGGAACGCCATATTGTGTGCAGTGTGTGTGTGCGTGGAGTTGAGATGGAGAGAGGCTATCCATGCTTATTTATCTCTCGTGCTCAAGATGTGTAAGCGAGCTAGACTACAAGCAGTTGGGTGGGAGCATTGAAGTCAAAGATGGCGCCAAGATTTGGCTACTATGTACCTACCTACTTGGACGCCAATGTTGCTAAGATTGGCCGCTTTTCCCTTTCGTCCGTTGAAGATCGATGACAATTCCCACCGTCTGTGCTGCCACACGACTCCATCAGATAATGATGGCCCAAAGAAAGAAAAAGTTTATCTTGACACCCTAAAATACACGTGTCCATTGAGGCCCTGGTGGTATCAACAGTGACGCGCCGACCGAGGAGCAGGCAGAATGGCCTATACTCACGAAGTTGCCTTTGATTTATTCGGAATCGTTATAACTTCGCAATTTTACATTCTTGAGTGAGTGATATTGACACTTTTTCCATCAACAAGTTGCACTTTTTGATAAGTAGTACGCATTATTCGACCTCGATGGCAGTTGTAGGGCTCTATTTAAAAAGAAGACGGTAACAGCCCCAATCTCAGCAACCATCCATGCACACAAGTCCCAATTGATAATTGTATGGTTTATAATATCCAACAAATCAGAAAAGCATAAAGCCAGAAGGACAACAAGCTATGAGATTACCGATAACAAAGAAGAAAATATGAGTCCTGATGCCTCGCATAACCTATTATTTGGTTGTCACGCAACTAGTTGAACAAACCCGAGCGATCATCTACCGCAGGGTTGGTGCTCCGCACCGCAGCCCGCTGCCGCAGTCCGCCGTTTGGCACCGCCCCCTGCCCGCCGCGTCGAAGGAGCAGCACGTGCGCCCCCATATGTCCGCGGTGTAGTCGATCGCCGACGCGTCCACGGTCCAGTTGGCTCCCGGATGGAGCTCGGTGCCGAGGCCTGCCGAGGTGACCGCCGGCCACACCGTGAAGGAGCACCGGTTGGTGATGGTGGCGGCGTCAGCGTCGACGTCGCGCTGGCCCCAGGGCGAGGGCAGCGCGACGACGACGACGAGGAGGACCGGAGTGGCGCTCGCGCTTCCGGCCATTATATCAGGTGGAACTGTGGGGGTGTGTGTGCTGGGACTGATCAGCTCATGGAGCTTGGCATCTATATAGGGTTCATGATGAAGATGTCGATCATCTCACCGAGCTAGCTACTTTGGAGAACACTCATTCAATTCAAAGGTGGCTACCCACCCGGACGACCTTTGTCGGGTCCGACCTTTTCCCCTTGTGTTCCGTTCATGATAACTCCTACCGTGTGTAGTGTAGTGGTGTCACCCAACTGCACAGATTGAATACGCGTGCATCCATCGGATAAATAGAAGGGCCGAAGAAAGAAGACGCTTATCTTCATGCCCGAAAAGCCGGGTAACCTGAGAAGACGGTGGAGTAAATCAAGGACGGCGACGCACACATGGTGGAGTTTTCCTTAAGTTCTTCCTAGAGAGCATCTAGATGAGACTTTATTAGATTCTCAAAATAAAAATAAAAGATGAGTCTTTGTTAAAGCATTTCCAGCAAATCATCAAGAATAAAAAAAACTGATTTTGCTTTATTGAAAAAATATTTCACTCGTCTAAAAAAATGATTTCACTTATTTCAAAAATCATATTTCACTCATTTTCAAAACACTGATTTCAATCAATTGAAAAACGCAATGAATTTTAAAACTAATATCACACATTTCAACTAACAGATTTCACTCATTTAAAAATATAATTTCACTCATCTAAAATACTAATTTCATCCATTCCACATATTTCACACAATTTGGAATACTAATTTCAGTCAATTAAAAGAATAACTTATTTAAAAATCACTCACTCCAAATAACATATTTCAGTAATTTTCAAAAAATATCAATCATTTCAAAATGTTGATGTCACTAATTTCAAAACAATTATTTTGCTCATTCGAAAAAACTTATTTGACCAATTTCAAAAAGATATTTCACTCATTTCAAACAATGATTTAACTTGAGAAAAAAATATTTCTCTCATTTTGTTTGTTGCTTCCGCTCTCGAAAAACTTCTGGTATGTCCGGCTGAACACGCCTCCTCGCCGCATTCGCCCCTAATAAAACCAGCGCATGCACCGAGAAACCTACTCTGGCCACACGTCTGTTTCATGAGCCGTCTGTTATTAAACAGAACGCCGGTTGGCTTCGCCGTCTGCTAGCTATTTAAACGGTGTGATACGCCTGGCAAAAATCGCACCACACTCTGCTCCCATCTTCTTCTTGTATTATTTTCTCCACAATCTCTATGGCATTCGCGAGCAGGAAGAGGAGTTCTCTAGCATACAAGCCGGCTGGGTGGCCCATCGAGACCACCGGATATGAGCTACACAACGCTTTGCTCCTCTACCCTCGACGATCCAGGCCGCTGCACGCCAGCGCGTGGATGCAGAAGCTCCAAGCCGGCGCGTCATTCAGCAACTCGCCGGTCCAAGCCAGCTCGCCGAGGAGTGTAGACTTGCTCCAGGCTGGCACACGGGGAGCACGGCGGTACAGTCATCATGGCTGCCCTGAATGACGCCGTGTTGTACCGTGCTCGGGACCACGCCATCCGCCGTCAACGTACGCCTAACCGCGACCTGCCTATTGAGAAAGAAGACGGCTTCACAGAGATGGACGAAATGGTGGCCAGCACGTCCACGATCGCCACCATCATCGAGGAGAAGTAGAACACGGGAGACAACCACCGCTTGGGTCCCATGAAGGCCACCACCGAGACGACACCGACATACACAACCGGTGTCTTGCCTGGCCGCAGGCCATCAACGTCCCCTTCCACTCCGGCTGAAGCACATCGTGGGGTTCCACTTCGATGAGCAGTGTTTCCAGACATATATAGGGACAGGGACGGAGCTCCCGTGTAAGGGCTGGTGTCAATTGACACCAGTGCCGATCGTAACCTGAAGTAATCTTGTTAATAGGATTCATCTCTGACCCCAGCCCAAAAAAATCATTGACCCCAGCCCAGCCGGAGAAGCCCAAAGCACAGCCTAATTCCAGTCCAGCCGTAGAAGCCCAGAGTCACTAAAAAGATATGCTTGTCTAAAAAAAAAAACTAAAACGATATGCGGTCGTTCCGCACAGCCCAAAAGGCAGTCGTTTCTAATTCCTTAATTTCCTATACATAGATACACTGTTGTATGCGCACGACTTTCTCACTCTTCGTCTCATCGCCTCCTCTCAATCCCTAATTCCCCAATCCCCTTCCGATGTGATAATTCCTTGCAGGTGCCGCCTGGTGGAATTACAGAGAGACGGGCGACGAATCAGAGGGATTTTGATCTAATCTGTCGACGCCGGTCGGCCTATTCTTGCGGCATAATCTGGTGCTAATCCACCAAGCCTAGATCGACTCTTCCCAGGTAGGTATGCCTTGTGACACGCATGTGTATTGCCTCCAGCCTTTAGACTAAATTTCGTAACTGAACTAATTAGAAATTTTGTTGTTCTCTTCCTTGATTCATGTACGACTAGGAGGTTATGGACATATTTTTGTGGAAACGGACACTACTATTAGTTGCAGCAGGGACTTCAAGGTCACTTAGACTTAGACAAGATCATACTCATGTATCAAGCGTTAGTACTACTATTCCAATAGATAAATTTGGATGATCTTCCTACTGATCCAGATGACCGAAAAAGAATATCATAGTACACTAAGAATCCTAAGAAGTAACATGAGATCAGACGGAGTTATTTAACTAGAGGGCCTTATAAGCTGCAAAGAACCAATGTACACCACAAAAAAAGACCCAATATAACAAACCTCCATCATTACCAAATAGTGTGTCTTAATTCTGTTATGATCGGCAACTTAGGGAGTTCAATAAAAGATTCCATGAAGTAAATTATTCATTGCTTACTCACATGGCTTCTTTCAACCCAAAAAACTCATTTGTTGTTTTTAACTTGAAGAGTTCATTGAAGTTAGCTGAGTTCTATCCTGATGATGATTTCAGTTCAACACAGTTGATTTATCTTGGCCATGAACTATGGATTTACATTGACAATCTCTGAGCGGACCAAAGATTTGCCAATTTGGATGGCATTGATGATCTTGCTAAAGGGTTGGTGGGCACTAGGAAGCATCTTGTTTTTCCTTTGGTGTATCAACTTCTAAAGTTGGTGTAAATTTTGATGGTTGCCACAACGTCAGTGGAGCGCTTTTCAACAATGAATACTATCAAGAGTGTTTTGCACAACAAAATGGGTGACGAGTTCATGAATGAGTGCTTGATTTGCTATGTGGGGAAAGATATATTTTCTACAATTGCAAACCATGATGTGATTGATCTATTTAAGAAGATGGAAGACTGAGAAAGGAAGTTATAAAATGTGAGCCTCATGTCACTTCATACTTTTGCTTAATGATATTTATTTTTTGTATTATTCTTTTCATAACATTGTTCTGAATATAATATGTTCTTTTGTTCATCCTTTCAGAAAGTAACAACTAAAGTGCTTGAAGTTAACCTTTGGCTTTCTGACTTCGCTCAGCATGTACTCGGTATGACTTTTTAATATAATAATAATATTATTGAATCATTGTATATTTTCTCTCTATATGCCACACTCCAACATTATGTATGTTGCACTGCTATAGTTTGCGCTAGAGTGGACAAAGCTTGACACCAGTGCCCATTTTTTCTAGCTTCGTCCCTGCATGGTAGCTGCTGTTGGCCGGGCAGGTGTGGACTTTGCTGTCGTCCGGACGGTGCTTCGCGTCGCTGCAGCCGGGATCCATGCACACGAGTGCGCCGGGGGCGTCGTCGCACCCGAAAGAAATGGGGATGTTGAAGCCGTCTACAACCGAGAGGTCGTAGTAGTCCGCCGTGTCGCCGAGCGTGAACTCAGCCACGGTCGCCGGCGGCTTCCCTTGGACGTTGCAAACCTGCTGGCCCGCGCAGTCTCCAGTCTCGCATGTCCCATTGCCGTGGGCGTCGAAAGTGCAGCCGGTGCGGCCCCAGATCTTGCCGCTGCTGCCCGCGCTTGCGCCCGTATGCATCGTATCGCCACTTGGGAGACCAAAGCCCAGACCCAGTACGTCCTTGGACGAGGCCGGGTACACCGTGCCCGGGCACCAATTGGTGATGGTGAACACAGCTGCGCCGGCACCGGCGGTGTAGGACACGACCAACAGGACCAAGAAAAAGGATGTCGCCGCCATTTTATAAAGCTACCTAAGCGAGGGTGTACTGAGTACACGGCCACCGCCAGGGGCAATATATATAGAGGGCATGCAGTACACGGCCATCCTTAGCCTCTAAGAAATCAACGCACAGCTAAGTACAAACCAAAGCTCACAAAAAAATTCTCCTAAACTAATTAACTGTGGAAACCAGAAATAACTTTATGTACATCATGCTTTCTTTACGGTGTACAACATGTTATATGTACTTTACAAATTGCCCTCTTGTTAGACCACACATACGAGTAGAAAGTTTTTCCTCACGTGTCAGCATTCATTTGTGGCAATGGACAACCAGTACAATTTTGACACATAATATATTCTCTTGCTTCTTATGGATGTGTAAATGGAATGCAGAGCACCGGGGATACATTGTACTCCGAGCATGTCCTGCTTTTATACACAACACGACTGTAAAGCCAGAGGGCACAAAGGAGAAAGTCTTCGTGCAGAAGCTGGTTATCTTTTCCTTCATCACATGTTGCCGATGGTGACATAATTAAGATTGCTTTTCAGAATTTTTTTAGATATTCATATGAGAACGAAAAATAATTATTTGTTAGATGGGCTTATTTTTTAGAAGCAAGCACAACCTAAGTTTCTTTTTGGCACAGCCTAAGTACAATCAAGATCATATAAATAAATTAAAAGAAACCACATAAAGAAATCAGCTATGTAAACCATACATCATGTTACATGTACGTAGCAAATCGCTTCATCTTAGACCTAATGGTTCTTCACAAATTAAGTTGCCTTCTTCTCTCGGCATCTACAAGGAAGATTATACTACTATAAAATGAAACGGTTTGCTGATGAGATAATCATCCACATATGACTACTCTTCTTGTTAGACCACCCCAGTATAGAGTGCTTGATTAGCATATCACCATCATAAATTGTGGTTGTTGGTAGCCACAGTATAAGTTTGAGAAAAAGTAACTGATTTGCCTTTATATGGATGGCGGGCTATCTCTTCTTTTATTAATATCCGTTTCTCCGTGGCAAAGCTTCGCAAGGCCTGTTTTATTGATCTCGCATCCTTACGGATGTTCGGCAGTGTTCGGCCTTTTCCGCCGGCACCCCTGGCATGTCGGCGGGCTTCCACGCAAATATGTTCCAGTTGGCTCAGAGGAAAGCGAGGAGCTCTGCCTCCTGCCTCTCGAGAGGTCTCCCCCGATGGTGACCGTTTTGTTGGCTTCAAGTTGACTCAGAGGAAAGCGAGGATCTTCTGGGTGCACCTAGAACTTCTTCGTCTGTTTGGCTCACCGGAATAGGGCGCTGGTGTTGGCTTCTGTGGGAGCTTGGCGCCCGACGACCTGATTCGTTTTCTTATCTTGGCGAGCTCTGCAGAGGCTAAGGCAGCCTCGACAAGCTCCACGTTAGCCACTTCGGCCTCATAGGCCTTCTTTGGGCTCCCCCATACAGTGATTGTGCCGTTCGGGCCTGGCATCTTCAGCTGCAAGTAGGCATAGGATGGGACTGCCATGAACTTTACGTATGCGGGTCTGCCCAAGATTGCGTGGTAGCCACTCTGAAAAGAGGCAACCTCGAGTTGGATGGCCTCGCTTCGGTAGTCATGTTCGTCTCCGAAGACGACCTCGAGCTCGATCCGCCCCAGGGGGCGAACTGGGCGGCCTGGTACCACTCCGTGGAAGCCCACGTCCGACCTCCGTAGTCCGGACGGAGGGATCTTCATCTTTTCCAGAGTGTCGGTGAAGATGATGTCGTGGCCGCTACTCCCGTCCATCAGGACGCATCAAAGTTGGCAGCCCCAACGATTGGATCTTGTACTAGGGCGTGCTTGCCCAGTTGTATAATGTCTTCGGGGTCATCCCCGATATCGAAGGTCATTGTTTCATGGGGCCACGATTTTTGTTCGTTGCTTGCGTTTTCTGCCGCATAGATCGCGCGCAACTAAGTACAACCAAGTTCACAAAAAAATTCTCATAAACAAATTAACTGTGGAAACCAGAAATAAATTTATGTACAACATGCTTTCTTTACAGTGTACCGCATGATATATGTACATTACAAAGCCCTCTTGTTAGACCACCCATACGTAGAAAGTTTTTCCTAGCATGTCAGCATTCATTTGTGGCAATGGACAACCAATACAATTTTGACACATAATATATTCTCTTGCTTCATATGGATGTGTGAATGGAATGCAGACATCCAGGGATACATCATACTCCGAGCATTTCCTTCTTTTATACACAACAATACTGTAAAGCTAGAGTGCACAAAGTAGAAAGCCTTCATGAAGAAGTTGGTTATCTTTTCCTTCATCACATCTTACTGATGGTGACATAATTAAGAAAGGTGTACAGAAAATTTTCAGATATCTTATGACAATGAAAAATAATTATTTGTTAGATGGGCTTAATTTTTAGAAGCAAGCACAACCTAAGTTTCTTTTTGGCACATCCTAAGTACAACCATGCTCATATAAATAAATAAATAAAAAGAAACCACATAAACAAATCAGCTATCTAAACCATACATCATGTTATATGTACGTAGCAAATCGCTTCATCACAGACCTAATGGTTCTTCACAAATTAAGTTGCCTTTTTCTCTGGGCATCTACAAGTTAGGAAGATTATGCTGGAATTTAGTCTATTTGAGCAGCCCAATAACTATTTCAGAAATTCCTAATAAATTCTAGAGGCCCACTTAGCCCATTTGTGCAAGGCAAGGGATACTACTAAAGTTTAGTCCCACATTGCTAGTTTAGAGGGGGTTGGACCTCTTTATAAGGGAGGCTCCTTCCCCACTTGTATGAGCATGAGAACAAGAGGGACATCCACGCGCGCTCCTCCGCCCGCCCGCCTCGGCCTTGACGCTGACGCTGACGACCAGCGCCCAAGGTGGCTAAATTTTGCCACGCACTACGGGTATACGGAAGGTCACTCGGGAGCGGAAAAGTTTTGCTGTGGTGGACATTGAATACGAACGCTGCACCCTTCGGCTGTTGTCTGTTCGTTTCGTCTCCCTCGGTCCCTTCAGCTCCCAGTGCTGCCCTCTCGCCTTCTTCTCTTGCGCCTATAAAAGGGAGGTTGCTCCTCTCAGCAAAACGCACCAGAACTACTCCTTCCCTCGCCACCGGTTCCATCTCTGAGCTGCTGCTGTCTTCCTCATCCCGGCTTGCGGCGTGCACCGCACATCGGGACAGTAGGCCTCCGAGACCGCACCTTTTGAGTCCTGTACGGGAGAAGGGTGATAAGGTTTTTGGGGAGCGCTCAGCGCGACTACTGGTTGCTTCATCACGGACGATCCGGTCGCCGACGACTACTTCCCCGACGATGACTTCTTCCCCGACGTCCACGGCCTCCTCGACGACATGGCAGGCGAGGACACCGACCCCAAGTCCAGCGCTTCTGCTGCTGCTGTGCCGTACGTGTTCTTCTCCTTTCTGTTAGAAGTCCTGCTACAGTTCTTGGCTCTAGTTTCTGCCCTACGTATGTTAGGTTCAACGTCATATAAGCAACTTCATCTAGTGTCTATTCTACATGTGTTTACCTCAAGTTCATATATGCAGACGATGTTTACCTTCTCTCTGTCAGATTGCATGACTTGCTTTATATTTACTATTTTAGTCATGCTTTATCTAGTATTTCCGTTAGCAAAATTATTTGGTAAATTGCTCACATTTCCAACAATCCAAAAACCTTATTATAGGCAATTTACTCCAAGTGGTTTTGCTGCTTCCATGAGACCTCCTATGTTTGAGGGTATCCACTATAAGAGGTGGCGCGTGAGAGCAGTCTTATGGTTTCAAACCATGAGTTGCTATGACGCCACTCTTGGCAAACCTGAAGGAGAGCAAGATGCCCAACAGGCACAAGCTTTAAAAAAAATGGATACCCTATTTAAGGCTGCTCTCTTGAGTGTTCTTGGTGAGAACATAGTTGATGCTTATGCGTCAATTGATAATGAAAAAGATATGTGGGACGCACTCGAGGCCAAGTTTGGGGTCTCGGATGCCGGCACTGAGTTGTACATCATGGAGCAATTCTATGACTACAGGATGACTGAAGAGCGCTCCGTGGTTGAGCAGGCTCATGAGATACAGTCATTTGCTAGAGAACTTGAGCACTTCAACTTCATGCTACCGGACAAGTTTGTTGCCGGGGGTATCATCACTAAGCTTCCTCCTTCATGGAGGAACTTTGCTACCTTACTGAAGCATAAGAGACATGAGTTTTTCGTTCCGGATCTCATTGGTACTCTTGATGTGGAAGAAAAGGCGAGAGCAAAGGACACACGTGCTCGAGGTATTGAGGGAGGATCTAGTGCCAATCTGGTACAGAAGAAAAACTTCCAGTCCCACAAGTTCAAGAACAAGGGCAAGCTTGATGGTAAAGCAATGTTTGATGGGAAGAACAAGGCTGTGCAGCACACGAACTTCAAGAAGAAGAATGACAAGAAGAAAGGTGTTTGTCATGTGTGTGGAGATCCTGATCATTGGGCTCCTAGTTGCCCCAATCGCTATGACAAGCGCATCCTGGGAAAGGCGGCAAGACCGCTAATGTTGTCATTGGAGACACTAACATGAAGGATGATGGGTATGGTATATTTCCCATTATTCTTTTAGTATGTCATTCTCCTGATTGGTTGATTGACAGGGTGCTAATGTGCATGTATGCGGTGATATTTCCATGTTTTCGTCTTATCAGACCGTAGGGACTTCAACCGTGCTGATGGGCAATGGTTCAAGTGCTTCTGTTCGTGGTGTTGGCACGGTCGATCTGAAGTTTACTTCAGGGAAGATCGTGCGGCTGAACAACGTGCATTATGTCCCCTCCGTCAATAAAAATCTTGTTAGCGGATCTCTTCTGTGTAGAGATGGCTACAAGCTTGTCTTTGAGTCGAATAAATTTGTAATTTCCAAGTATGGAACCTTTGTCGGTAAAGGCTATGAGTCAGGAGGCCTGTTTCATTTATCCTTGTCAGACGTTTGCAATAAAGTTGTTAATCATATTTGCAATAATAGTGAATCAAATGTGTGGCATTCACGTCTTTGTCATGTTAACTTTGGTTGCATGTCGCGACTAGCAAAGTTGAACTTAATCCCTAGTTTCACCACTGCCAAGGGATCTAAGTGTCAAGTGTGTGTGCAAGCTAAGCAACCTCGTAAGTCTCACGTGACTGCGGAGACGAGAAATCTTGCACCACTAGAACTTATACATTCAGATCTATGTGAAATGAATGGTGTTTTGACAAAAGGCGGAAAGAAATATTTCATGAAGTTAATTGACGACTCCACTAGATACTGCCGTGTGTATCTTCTGAAATCTAAGGATGAGGCTTTGAACTTTTTCAAGATCTATAAAGCTGAAGTGGAAAACCAACTTGATCGAAAAATCAAGAGGCTTAGGTCCGACCGTGGTGGAGAGTATTTTTCCAATGAATTTGATGCTTTTTGTGCGGAACATGGTATAATCCATGAAAGGACGCCTCCCTACTCACCTCAGTCAAATGGGGTGGCCGAAAGAAAGAACCGTACTCTAACTGATTTGGTTAACGCCATGTTAGACACATCGGGTCTCTCCAAGGCATGATGGGGGAAGGCGATATTGACTGCATGTCATGTTCTAAACCAAGTTCCCACAAAGAACAAAGAGATAACTTGCAGTTCATGGCCCAGTCCACTGTTCAAGTTGCTTACTAGTGTAGCATAGAGTTCTAGGTGGAAATTCAACTTAACAGTCTCCACTGCAGTACCGGTATATAAAACAGTGTTTTGGAACCAAAGGCAAATTTCTGTGTGCCTCTGGGATCTGGTGGGGGATTGCTAGAATTTAGTCTATTTGGGCAGCCCAATAACTATTTTAGAAATTCCTAATAAATCCTAGAGGCCCACTTAGCCCATTTGTGCAAGGCAAGGGATACTACTAAAGTTTAGACCCACATTGTTAGTTTAGAGGGGGTTGGACCTCTTTATAAGGGAAGCTCCTTCCCCACTTGTATGAGCATGAGAACAAGAGGGACATCCACGCGCGTTCTCCTCCGCCGCCCGCCTCGCCACGCCACGCCACGCCTCGTCACGACGCGCCGCGGTTTGCGGGAATGAGCCGAGCCGATATCTAAATTTTTGCCACGCACTACGGGTATACGAAAGGTCACTCGGGAGCTGAAAAGTTTTGCTGTAGTGGACATTGAATATGAACGCTGCACCCTTCGGCTGTTGTCTGTTCGTTTTCGTTCCCTTCAGCTCCCGGCGCTGCCCTCTCGCTTTCTTCTCTTGCGCCTATAAAAGGGAGGTCGCTCCTCTCAGCAAAACGCACCAGAACTACTCCTTCCATCGGTTCCATCTCTGAGCTGCTGTTGTCTTCCTCATCCCGGCTTGCGGCGTGCGCCGCACGTCGGGACAATAGGCCTCCGAGACCGCACCTTTTGAGTCATGTACGGGAGAAGGGTGATAAGGTTTTTGGGGAGCGCTCAGCGCGACTACTGGCTGCTTCATCATGGACAATCCGGTAGCCGACGACTACTTCCCCGACGACGACTTCTTCCCCGACGTCCACGACCTCCTCGACGACATGGCAGGCGAGGACACCGACCCCAAGTCCAGCGCTTCTGCTGCTGCTGTGCCGTACGTCTTCTTCTCCTTTCTGTTAGAAGTTCTGCTACAGTTCTTGGCTCTAGTTTCTGCCCTACGTATGTTAGGTTCTATGTCGTATAAGCAACTTCATCTCGTGTCTGTTCTACATGTGTTTACCTCAAGTTCATATATGCAAATGATGTTTACCTTCTCTCTGTCAGATTGCATGACTTGCTTTATATTTGCTATTTTAGTCATGCTTTATCTAGTATTTCCGTCAGCAAAATTATTTGGTAAATTGCTCACATTTCCAACAGATTATACTACTATAAAATGAAACGGTTTGCTGACGAGATAATCATCCACATATGACTACTCTTCTTGTTAGACCACCCCTGTGTACAATGCTGCCTTTATATGGATGGCGCGCTATCTCTTCTCCTATTGCCATCCGTTTCTCCGTAGCAAAGAGCGCAAGGCCTGTTTTACTGGCCTCACATCCTTGCGGATGCTAAGGCTGCCTCGGCGAGCTCCACATTGGCCACTTTGGCCCCATAGGCCTTCTTTGGACTTCCCCGTATGGTGATTGTGTTGTTCGGGCATGGCATCTTAAACTGCAAGTAGGCGTAGGACGGGACCGCCATGAACTTTATGTATGCGGGTGTGCCCTAGATTGCGTGGTAGCCACTCTAAAACGGGGCAACCTCGAATTGGATGGCTTTCCTTTGGTAGTTATGTTCGTCTCCGAAGACGACCTCAAGCTCGATCAGCCCCAGGGGGTGAACTGGACGGCATGCCTTAGCCTCTGGAGAGCTCGCCAAGATTAGAAAGCGAATCGGGTTGTCGGACGCCGAGTTCTCACAGAAGCCAAGACCAGGGCCTGTATGCCAACGAGCCAAACAGACAAAGAAGTTCCAGGTGCACCCAGAAGATCCCAACAAAACGGTAGCCATCGGCGGAGACCCCTCAGAGAGCCAGCTGGCAGAGCTCCTCCCTTTCCTCCGCGCCAACTAGGACATATTCGCGTGGAAGCCCACCGACATGCCAGGGGTGCCGACGGAAAATCCGAACACTGCGTGAACATCCGTTAGGATGCGAGGCTAGTAAAACAGGCCTTGCGACACTTTGCCACAGAGAAATGGATGGTAATAGGGGAAGCGATAGTGCACCATCCGTATAAAGGGACATCATTTACTTTGACTCAAACTTATACTGTGGCTACCAACAGCCACTCGTTTATGATGGTACTATGCTAATTAAGCACTGTACACAGGGGTGGTCTAACATGAAGTGTAGTCATATGTGGATGATTATCTCATCTGCAAACCATTTCATTTTATAGTAGTATAATCTTCCTAACTTGTCGATGCCCAGAGAAAAAGGCAACTTAATTTGTGAAGAACCATTTGGTCTCAGATGCAGCGATTTGCTACATACATATAACATGATGTATGGTTTACATAGCTGATTTTTTTATGTGTTTTTTATTTATTTATATGAGCAATGGTTGTACTTAGGCTGTGCCAAAAAGAAACTTAGGTTGTGCTTGCTTCTAAAAAATAAGCCCATCTAACAAAAAATAATTTTCTTTCTCATGTGAATACTGGAAAATTTCTGAAAAGCCTTCTTAATTATGTCACCATCCGTAACATGTGATGAAGGCAAACATAATCAGCTTCTTCATGAAGGCTTTCTCCTTTGTGCACTTTTGTGGTGTATAAAAGCAGGAAATACTCGGAGTACAATGTATTCCTGGTTGTCTGTATTCCATTCACACATCCATATGAAGTAAGAGAGTATATAACATGTCAAAATTGGACTGGTTGTCCATTGCCACAAAATGAATGCTGACACAGCAAGAAAAACTTTCTATGCATGGGTGGTCTAACAAGAGGGCAATTTGTAATGTACATATAACATGTTGTACACCATAAAGAAAGCATGTTGTAAACAAATTTATTTCTTGTTTCGATAGTTAATTTGTTCACTTCTTGGTCAGTATAACCCACTAGACATCGGAATGGTTCTGGGTGAGTTCGGGCATTTACCGGAGTACCGGGGGGTTACCGGAACCCCCCGGGGAGTGTATGGGCCTTATTGGGCCTTAGTGGGAGAGAGGAGGAGGCAGCCAGGTGGAGGGTGCGGCCCCCAAGCCTAATCCGAATTGGGTGGGGGGCCGCCCCCCTTTTCTTCCCTCTCTCTCCCCTTTCCTTCCTCTCCTACTCCAACTAGGGAAGGGGGAATCCTACTCCCACCGAGAGTAGGACTCACCCCTTGGGTGCGCCATGAGAGGGCCGGCCCTCCCCCTCCTCCACTCCTTTATATACGGGGGAGGGGGCACCCCATAGACACACAAGTTGACAATTGTTTTAGCCATGTGCGGTGCCCCCCTCCACGTATACACACCTCGGTCATATTGTCGTAGTGCTTAGGAGAAGCCATGCGCTGGTAACTTCATCATCACTGTCACCATGCCATTGTGCTGATGAAACTCTCCCTCGACCTCAGCTGGATCTAGAGTTCGTGGGACTTCACCAAGAAGAACGTGTGTAGATCGCGGAGGTGCCATACCTTCGGTGCTAGGATCGGTCGGATCATGAAGACGTATGACTACGTCAACCGTGTTGTCATAACGCTTCCGCTTTCAGTCTACGAGGGTACGTAGACAATACTCTCCCCTCTCGTTGCCATGCATCACCTAGTGATAGATCTTGTGTGATCGTAGGAATTTTTTTGAAATTACCGCGTTCCCCAACAGACATTGTGGAATTAGTTTGTAGATGATGGGTTGCGCGAATGATAGAAATCTAAACCCCAGTTTATGAGTTGTTTCGTAAGGTGCTGTTTTAGATCCATATGTTTAATGTCATGGTTAGTTTATCTAATTCTTTTCTCTTGTAGTTGCGGATGCTTGTGAGAGGATGCAATCATCAGCAGGTTTTTCTTTCATGTAAGGACAACACCTTAGCTCAGGTCCACCAACATAACTATTTATGAGCAGTGAATGTGAGTCTATGAATCATGGTGAAAGTAACTAGAGGAAATTCCCGTGTGTCCTCGAGAACGTTTTAATCACTATAAGAAATACTTCTACCTTATCCTTTGCAATAAAAAGGATTGGGCTACCTTGCTACACTTTATTACTTTGGTTAGTTGTTACTTGTTACAAATTATCTTGCTATCAAACTATCTGTCACAATTGTTCTATAAAACTCGCAGAGAATACCTTGCTGAAAAACGCTTATTAATTTGTTCAGCTCCTCATTAGGGTCGACACTCTTACTTATCGAAAGGACTATGATTGATGCTCTATACTAGTGGTTCATCAAGATTGTGATCAACAAACTGAATAAACCTGGTAGTAGACTTCACCTTTGATAGCATCATCTATACTTCAGATAGAGTTGTAGAAGGATCAATTAGACCAACAAGCACATGGGTCACTTACAGTGGATTCCAGGTCATGTACTGCTAATGAGATGAAGCAGATTGTCAACAAATTTATTCACAAGTTCAGATACCAGTGTCCGCATGTTATGCATTATGCACCGGTGGAACGGATATGAGCCTAGGTTGATCATTCGATAGTTGCGCAAGACCGGAACAAGACATAGAACCAGCTCACCATAAAATCCCTAGTAGCTTCATCATTTGTTGATGTCATCTGGTAAGCATCCAATAGCCAAAGGGAGTTTGGTTTTCTGTTAGCAATTAACATGGCATGGTTGTAGCTAATTTATGTTCAAGCGTCCAACATGCTATGTATGCCGCACTATTTGATGTGTGGCTGAATTTTTCTGTTGTTACAATCAACAGCTGAGATTAAAAATTTTGTTATGTAGATTGGCAAGACTTAGTCCGAATTTCCAAATTTAACGGGTCAGAAATTTTTATTCCAAAACAGATGTATGAATGTTTGAAATATTTTCGGAGGGACAGAAGACTAGAAGTGTGGTTGTTTGTCAAATTTTCAAGAGAAATAAGCCTACAGAATACACAAAAACACATGATTGATTTGATATATTTGGATGTTACCAATGGTCATGAACTAATGTCGTTGCTGCATTAGTTCATGTTGTTGTGTTGCCCCTGATGAGGAGGCTGCGCTTCTGCTGCGTTAGAAGGTAAGTCGTGCACGTGCTGATCCTCTACTCATACATTGTCAATGCACAAGTCTCCAGCAACGCCAATAACTTGATGAAGATGGGCGTGGCGACCTCCAACCTGTGGTTGTTGAGCGTGTTCTCCTTACCGCTTCCATGTGATAGCAGCGAGATGGAGGTGCTGGTTTCTGACGCCCAGGATGGAAGCCATCTGCCGGTACAATTGCTATCCAGAGTAGATGCAATTTCTCATGGTCATGACAGAAAGAGGATGAATATTGCACTGCACACTGTATTACTCATTGAGAGAGGTTACATATAGCCGGGGCCTTCCACAATATCAGGCATGCAGGCCATGAGCTAGTGGTGGAGGTTAAGATCCTAGAAAGTAGGAGAAGTAGGAGTCAGGCACAAGAGCTACAACGGTACAATTACAACAGTACAATACATGGCACGTTAACACCCCCCCCCCCCCCGCGCAGTCGGAACTCCGTCGGGATGGATGTTCAGACTGGACCAGAACTCTTGAAACACAACTATTGGAAGGCCTTTGGTGAAGACGTCGGCATACTGCGATCCGGATGGCACATGAAGCACGCGAGCTTCACCCAGGGCAACTCGATCTCGAACGAAGTGAAGGTCGATTTCGACATGTTTTGTCTGCTGGTGCTGAACAGGGTTGCTGGACAGGTAGGTGGCGCTGATGTTGTCGCAGTACACAACAGTGGCACGCGACGGTGGAAGGCGAAGCTCATGCAGTAGTTGGCGAAGCCAGGTTGTTTCAGCGACGCAGTTGGCGACAACCTGGTATTCCGCTTCGGCGCTGGAGCGGGAAAGTGTATGTTGATGCTTGGAGGACCAGGAAACCAGATTGGGCCCGAGAAACACACAAAACCCAGATGTGGACTTCCTAGTGTCAGGGCAGTCGGCCCAATCAGCGTCGGAGTACGCCACAAGATCGCGAGTGGAGGAGTGATAGAACCGGAGGCCATAGTGTGATGTGCCTTGGAGGTATCGGAGGATGCGCTTCACGAGCTGCATGTGGGAGGAGCGAAGTGCGTGCATGAAGAGGCATGCTTGCTGAACCGCATAGGATATGTCGGGCCGGGTGAGAGTTAGATACTGGAGAGCACCGGCGAGGCTGCGGTAGTGGGTAGGATTGGCAAGGAGATCACCATCATGAGCGGAGGCTTTGGACTTGGTGTCGACGGGGGTGGAAATAGGGTTGCAATTGAGCATGTTGGCGCGGTCCAAGATTTCTAGAGCATACTGTTGCTGGGAAAGGAAGAGCCCAGAGGGGGTTCGAGTGACATTAACACCAAGGAAGTGGTGGATATCCCCAAGGCCGGACATGGCAAACTCTGCTTTGAGGTACGAGATGACAGAGTGTAACGTAGTGGAGGAGTTGACAGTGAGTATGATGTCATCTACGTAGAGAAGGAGGTAAGCAATAGAATTGCCATGGTGAAGAATGAACAAGGAAGTGTCACACATGGAAGATACGAAACCCAAGGAGAGGAGATAAGACTTGAACCACAAGAACCATGTGCGAGGAGCCTGCTTCAAGCCGTAGAGAGACTTGCTAAGGAGGCAAACATGGTTTGGGAGGGAAGGATCAACAAAACCCGCCGGTTGAGCACAATAGACAGTCTCACCAAGATCTCCGTGTAAGAAGGCATTTTTGACATCCAACTGGTGGATCGGCCAGGACTGAGCAGTGGCAATGCTGAGAACGACGCGAACGGTGGCCGGCTTGACCACAGGACTGAAGGTCACCATATAGTCGACACTCTCTTGCTGCGTGAAGCCCCGGAGCACCCAACGAGCCTTGTACCAAGCGAGGGAGCCATTAGCGTCAAGCTTGTGCTGGAAGATCCACCTGCCGGTGACCACGTTGACACCTGCAGGTCGAGGAACCACACACCAAGTTTTGTTCTTTATGAAAGAATTAAATTCATCAAGCATTGCATCGTGCCAATTTTTGTCTTTGAGGGCGGACTTGTAAGTGGCCAGGAGAGGAGAGATAGGAGGAGAAGTGGTCAGGGTAAAAAGTCGTTTGGGTTGAGCGAAGCCGCGCTTGGCACGAGTCTGTTGGGGAACGTAGCAGAAATTCAAAATTTTCTACGCATCACCAAGATCAATCTACGGAGATTCTAGCAACAAGAGAGAGGGGAGTGTATGTTCATACCCTTGAAGATCGCGATGCGGAAGCGTTACAAGAACGTGGTTGGAGGAGTTGTACAGGTAGCGATTCAGATCGCGGTCGATTCCGATCTAAGCGCCGAACAACGGCACCTCCGCGTTCAACAGACGCGCAGCCCGGTGACGTCTCCCGCGCCTTGATACAGCAAGGAGGAGGGGGAGGTTGGGGAAGACAACTCCATCAGCAGCACGACGGCGTGGTGGTGGTGGAGCAGTGTGGTTTCCAGCAGGGCTTCACCAAGCACTACGAAGGACGAGGATGTGGAGAGGTAGGGCTGCGCCGAGAGAGAGAGAGACTCACGCCTTTGGCAGCCCCAAAACCCCCACTATATATAGGAGGAGGGGAGGTGGCTGCGCCCCCTCTAGGGTTCCATCCTAGGGGGTGCCGCAGCCTTAGATGGGACTGGACGGGGTGGACAGGAGGGGGAGAGAGGGGGGCGCGCCCTAGGGTGGGCCTTTAGGCCCATCTGCGCCTAGGGTTTCCCCTCTCTCCTCCTAGATGCGCCTTGGGCCTTGGTTAGAGGCGCACCAGCCCACTCAAGGGCTGGTCCCTTCCCACTCTTGGCCCAGGCAAGCCTCCGGGGCTGGTGGCCCCTCCCGGTGGACCCCCGGAACCCTTCCGGTGGTCCCGGTACATTACCGGTGACGCCCGAAATCCTTCCGGTGGCCAAAACCTCACTTCCTATATATTATTCTTTACCTCCGGACTATTACGGAACTCCTCGTGATGTCCGGGATCTCATACGGGACTCCGAACAACATTCGGTAACCACATACAAACTTTCTGAAGGAAATATGCCCTAGAGGCAATAATAAAAGTTATTATTTATTTCCTTATATCATGATAAATGTTTATTATTCATGCTAGAATTGTATTAACCGGAAACATAATACATGTGTGAATATATAGACAAACAGTATGTCACTAGTATGCCTCTACTTGACTAGCTTGTTAATCAAAGATGGTTATGTTTCCTAACCATGAACAAGGAGTTGTTATTTGATTAACAAGGTCACATCATTAGTTGAATGATCTGATTGACATGACCCATTCCGTTAGCTTAACACTTGATCGCTTAGTATGTTAATGCTTTCTTCATGACCCATACATGTTCCTATAACTATGAGATTATGCAACTCCGTTTACGGAGGAACACTTGGTACTACCAAACGTCACAACGAATCGGGTGATTATAAAGGAGTACTACAGGTGTCTCCAAAGGTACTTGTTGGGTTGGCGATTTGAGATTAGGTTTTGTCACTCCGATTGTCGGAGAGGTATCTCTAGGCCTTCTCGGTAATACACATCACTTAAGCCTTGCAAGCATTACAACTAATGAGTTAGTTGTGAGATGATGTATTACGGAACGAGTAAAGAGACTTACCGTAACGAGATTGAACTAGGTATTGATACCGACGATCGAATCTCGGGTAAGTAACATACCGATGACAAAGGAACAACGATGTCGTTATGCGGTTTGACCGATAAAGATCTTCGTAGAATATGTAGGAACCAATATGGGCATCCAGGTCCGCTATTGGTTATTGACCGAGAATGGTTCTAGGTCATGTCTACATAGTTCTCGAACCCGTAGGGTCCGTGACGCTAACATTTCGATGACAGTTCATTATGAGTTTATAAGTATTGATGCACCAAGGTTGTTCGAGTCCCGGATGTGATCACGGACATGACGAGGAGTCTCCAAATGGTCGAGACTTAAAGATTGATATATTGAAGCCTATGTTTGACTTGGAAGGGTTCCGAGTGAAAACAGGAAGTTATCGAACACCGGGGTTACGGAACCCCCGGGGTATATGGGCCTTCATGGGCCACAAGGGAGAAGAGGAAGGGCGGCCAGGTGGGCTGCGCGCCCTCCCCTCTAGTCCGAATAGGACAAGGAGAGGGGGCCCCTTCCCTCTTCCCCCTCCCCAATCCTACTCCAACTAGGACAGGGGGAGTCCTACTCCCGGTGGGAGTAGGACTCCTCCAGGCGCGCCTCCCCAAGGCTGGCCGCACCCCCTTTGCTCCTTTATATACGGGGGCAGGGGGCACCCCATGACACATAAGTTGATCTACGGATCTTTCCTTAGCCGCAGCGGTGCCCCTTCCACCATATTCCACTTCGGTCATATCGTCGCGGAGCTTAGGCGAAGCCCTGCGCCGGAGAAGTCATATCGTCGCGGAGCTTAGGCGAAGCCCTGCGTCGGTGGAGCATCAACATCGTCACCACGCCGTCGTGCTGACGGAACTCATCCCCGACACTTTGCTGGATTGGAGTCCGGGGATCGTCATCGAGCTGAACGTGTGCAGAACTCGGAGGTGCCGTACGTTCGGTGCTTGGATCGGTCGGATCGTGAAGACGTACGACTACATCAACCGCGTTGTTATAACGCTTCCGCTTTCGGTCTACAAGGGTACGTGGACGGACACTCTCCCCTCTTGTTGCTATGCCATCACCATGGTCTTGCGTGATCGTAGGAAATTTTTGAAATTACTACGTTCCCCAATGATGGCATCCGAGCCTGGTTTTATGCGTTGATGTCATGTGCACGAGTAGAACACAAGTGAGTTGTGGACGATACAAGTCATACTGCCTACCAGCATGTCATACTTTGGTTCAGCGGTATTGTGAGATGAAGCGGCCGGACCGACATTACGCCAGACGCTTACGCGAGACTGGTTTCACCGCCCGAGCACTCGTTGCTTAAAGGTGACCGGCGGTGTCTGTCTCTCTCACTTTAGTTGAATCGTGTGGCTACGCCCGGTCCTTGAGAAGGTTAAACGGAGTCTATTTGACAAAGTATCGTTGTGGTTTTGATGCGAGGTAAGAACGGTTCTTGCTTAGCCCGTAGCAGCCACGTAAAACTTGCAACAACAAAGTAGAGGACGCCTAACTTGTTTTTGCAGGGCATGTTGTGATGTGATATGGTCAAGACGTGATGCTATATTTTATTGTATGAGATGATCATGTTTTGTAACCGAGTTATCGGCAATGGCAGGAGCCATATGGTTGTCGCTTATTGTATGAAATGCAACGCCATGTAATTGCTTTACTTTATCACTAAGGAGTAGCGATAGTCGAGAAGCAATAGTTGGCGAGACGACAACGATGCTACGATGGAGATCAAGGTGTCGCTACCGGTGACGATGGTGATCATGACGGTGCTTGGCGATGGAGATCACAAGCACAAGATGATGATGACCATATCATATCACTTATATTGATTGCATGTGATGTTTATCCTTTATGCATCTTATCTTGCTTTGATTGACGGTAGCATTATAAGATGATCTCTCACTAAAATTATCAAGAAGTGTTCTCCCGAGTATGCACCGCTGCGAAAGTTCTTCGTTGAGACACCACGTGATGATCGGGTGTGATAGGCTCTACGCTCAAATACAACGGGTGCAAAACAGTTGCGCACGCGAATACTCAGGTTAAACTTGACGAGCCTAGCATATAACAGATATGGCCTCGGAACACGAGAGACCGAAAGGTCGGCGTGAATCATATAGTAGATATGATCAACATAGTGATGTTCACCATTAAAACTACTCCATCTCACGTGATGATCGGACATGGTTTAGTTGATTTGGATCACGTAATCACTTAGATGACTAGAGAGATGTCTGTCTAAGTGGGAGGTTTTAATATGATTAATTAAACTTAAATTTATCATGAACTTAGTACCGATAGTATTTTGCTTGTCTATGTTTATTGTAGATAGATGGCTCGTGCTGTTGTTCCGTTGAATTTTAATGCGTTCCTTGAGAAAGCAAAGTTGAAAGATGATGGTAGCAATTACACGGACTGGGTCCGTAATTTGAGGATTATCCTCATTGCTGCACGAAAAATTACGCCTGGAAGCACCGCTGGGTGACAGGCCTGCTGCAGATCTTGAACCGAAGTTATGAGCGTCTCGCAAAGCAAAGCTGATGACTACTCAATAGTTCAGTGTGCCATGCTTTACGGCTTAGAACCGGGTCTTCAACGACGTTTTGAACGTCATGGAGCATATGAGATGTTCCAGGAGTTGAAGTTAATATTTCAAGCAAATGCCCGGATTGAGAGATATGAAGTCTCCAATAAGTTCTATAGCTGCAAGATGGAGGAGAATAGTTTCATCGGTGAGCACATACTCAAAATGTCCGGGTATAACAATCACTTAATTCAGCTGGGAGTTAATCTTCCGGATGATAGTGTCATTGATGAATTCTCCAATCACGCCACCAAGCTACAAGAGCTTCGTGATGAACTATAATATGCAAGGGATGACTAAGACAATTCCTGAGCTCTTCGCGATGCTAAAAGCCGCGGAAGTAGAAATCAAGAAAGAGCATCAAGTGTTGATGGTCAACAAGACCACTAGTTTCAAGAAAAAGGGCAAAGGGAAGAAGAAGGGAAACTTCAAAAAGAACAGCAAGCAAGTTGCTGCTCAGGAGAAGAAACCCAAGTCTGGACCTAAGCCTGAAATCGAGTGTTTTACCGCAAGCAAACCGACATTTGAAGCGGAACTGCCCCAAGTATTTGGCGGATAAGAAGGATGGCAAGGTGATCAAAGGTATATGTGATATACATGTTATTGATGTGTACCTTACTAATACTCGCAGATAGTACCGGTATTTGATCTGGTTCATTTCTAATATTTGCAACTCGAGACAGAACTACGGATTAGCGAAGATTGGCTAAGGACGAGGTGACGATCTTGCGTTGAAATGGTTCCAAAGTCGATGTGATCGCGGTCGGCACGCTACCTCTACATCTACCTTCGGGATTAGTTTTAGACCTAAATAATTGTTATTTGGTGCCAGCGTTGAGCATGAACATTATATTTGGATCTTGTTTAATGCGAGACGGTTATTCATTTAAATCAGAGAATAATGGTTGTTCTATTTATATGAGTAATATCTTTTATGGTCATGCACCCTTGAAGAATGGTCTATTCGTGTTGAATCTCGACAGTAGTGATACACATATTCATAATGTTGAAGCCAAAAGATGCAGAGTTGATAATGATAGTGCAACTTATTTGTGGCACTGCCGTTTAGGTCATATCGTGTAAAACGCATGAAGAAACTCCATACCGATGGGCTTCGGAATCACTTGATTATGAATCACTTGGTACTTGCGAACCGTGCCTCATGGGCAAGATGACCAAAACGCCGTTCTCGGAACTATGGAGCGAGCAACTGATTTGTTGGAAATCATACATACCGATGTTTGTGGTCCAATGAATGTTGAGGCACGCGGGTATCGTTATTTTCTCACCTTCACAGATGATTTGAGCAGATATGGGTATATCTACTTAATGAAACACAAATCTGAAACATTTGAAAAGTTCAAAGAATTTCAGAGTGAAGTGGAAAATCATCGTAACAAGAAAATAAAGTTTCTACGATCTGATCGTGGAGGAGAATATTTGAGTTACGAGTTTGGTTTACATTTGAAACAATGTGGAATAGTTTAGCAACTCACGCCACCCGAACACCACAGAGAAATGGTGTGTCCGAACGTCGAATCGTACTTTACTAGATATGGTGCGATCTATGATGTCTATTTCCGATTTACCGCTATCATTTTGGGGTTATGCTTTAGAGACGGCCGCATTCACGTTAAATAGGACACCGTCAAAATCCGTTGAGACGACGCCTTATGAACTGTGGTTTGGCAAGAAACCAAAGTTGTCATTTCTTAAAGTTTGGTGCTGCGATGTTTATGTAATGAAACTTCAACCAGATAAGCTCGAACCCAAATCGGAAAAATGTGTCTTCATAGGATACCCAAAGGAGACTGTTGGGTACACCTTCTATCACAGATCTGAAGGCAAGATTTTCGTTGCTAAATTCGGATCCTTTCTAGAGAAGGAGTTTCTCTCGAAAGAAGTGAGTGGGAGGAAAGTAGAACTTGATGAGATAATCAGATCTCGCTCCCTTATTGGAAAGTAGTTCATCACAAGAAATGGTTCTGTGACAACTACACCAATTAGTGAAGAAACTAATGATGATGATCATGAAGCTTCAGATCAAGTTACTCTGAACCTCGAGGTCAACCAGAGTAAAATACGCACTGTGAGTGGTACGGTAATCCTATTCGGAAGTCATGTTACTTGACCATGGCGAACCTACAAACTATGAAGAAGCGATGGTGAGCCCAGATTCGCAAAATGGCTGGAAGCCATGAAATTTGAGATGGGATCCATGTATGAGAACAAAGTATGGACTTTGGTTGACTTGCCCGATGATCGGCAAGCCATTGAAAATAAATGGATCTTTAAGAGGAAGACCGACGCGATGGTAATATAACTGTCTACAAAGCTCGACTTGTTGCGAAAGGTTTTCGACAAGTTCAAGGGTTGACTACGATGAGACTTTCTCACCCGTAGCGATGCTTAAGTCTGTCCGAATCATGTTAGCAATTGCCGATTTTATGATTATGAAATTTGGCAAATGGATGTAAAAAACTGCATTCTTGAATGGATTTCTAGAAGAAGAGTTGTATATGATGCAACCAGAAGGTTTTGTCGATCCAAAGGGTGCTAACAAAGTGTGCAAGCTCCAGCGATCAATTTATGGTCTGGTGCAAGCCTCTCGGAGTTGGAATAAACGCTTTGATAGTGTGATCAAAGCATATGGGTTTGTACAGACTTTTGGAGAAGCCTGTATTTACAAGAAAGTGAGTGGGAGCTCTGTAGCATTTCTAATATTATATGTGGACGACATATTATTGATTGGAAATGATATAGAATTTCTGGATAGCATAAAAGGATACTTGAATAAAAGTTTTCAATGAAAGACCTCGGTGAAGCTGCTTACATATTGGGCATCAAGATCTATAGAGATAGATCAAGACGCTTGATTGGACTTTCACAAAGCACATACCTTGATAAAGTTTTGAAAAAGTTCAAAATGGATCAGGCAAAGAAAGGTTTTTTACCTATATTACAAGGTGTAAGATTGAGTCAGACTCAATGCCCGACCACAGCAGAAGATAGAGAGAAAATGAAAGATGTTCCTATGCTTCAGCCATAGGCTCTATCATGTATGCAATCTGTGTACCAGACTGACGTATGCTTAGCTGTAAGCTTGGCAGGAAGGTACCAAAGTAATCCAGAGTGGATCACTGGACAGCGGTCAAGAACATCTGAAATACGAAAAGGACTAAGGATATGTTTCTCGTATATGGAGGTGACAAAGAGCTAGTCGTAAATGGTTACGTCGATGCAAGCTTTGACACTGATCCGGACGATTCTAAATCGCAAACAGGATACGTGTTTTTATTAAACGGTGGAGCTGTCAGTTGGTGCAGTTCTAAACAAAGCGTCGTGGCGGGATCTACATGTGAAGCGGAGTACATAGCTGCTTCGGAAGCAGCAAATGAAGGAGTCTGGATGAAAGAGTTCATTTCCGATCTAGGTGTCATACCTAGTGCATCGGGACCAATGAAGATCTTCGTGACAATATGGTGCAATTGCCTTGGCAAAGGAATCTATATTTCACAAGAGGACCAAGCATATCAAGAGACGCTTCAATTCCATTGGGACCAAGTCCAAGTGGGAGACATAGAGATTTGCAAAATACATACGGATCTGAATGTTGCAGACCCGTTGACTAAGCCTCTTCCACGAGCAAAACATGATCAGCACCAAGACTCCATGGGTGTTAGGATCATTACTTTGTAATCTAGATTATTGACTCTAGTGCAAGTGGGAGACTGAAGGAAATATGCCCTAGAGGCAATAATAAAAGTTATTATTTATTTCCTTATATCATGATAAATGTTTATTATTCATGCTAGAATTTTATTAACCGGAAACATAATACATGTGTGAATATATAGACAAACAGTATGTCACTAGTATGCCTCTACTTGACTAGCTTGTTAATCAAAGATGGTTATGTTTCCTAACCATGAACAAGGAGTTGTTATTTGATTAACAAGGTCACATCATTAGTTAAATGATCTGATTGACATGACCCATTCCGTTAGCTTAACACTTGATCGTTTAGTATGTTAATGCTTTCTTCATGACCCATACATGTTCCTATAACTATGAGATTATGCAACTCCGTTTACGGAGGAACACTTTGGTACTACCAAACGTCACAACGAATCGGGTGATTATAAAGGAGTACTACAGGTGTCTCCAAAGGTACTTGTTGGGTTGGCGATTTGAGATTAGGTTTTGTCACTCCGATTGTCGGAGAGGTATCTCTAGGCCTTCTCGGTAATACACATCACTTAAGCCTTGCAAGCATTACAACTAATGAGTTAGTTGTGAGATGATGTATTACGGAACGAGTAAAGAGACTTACCGTAACGAGATTGAACTAGGTATTGGATACCGACGATCGAATCTCGGGTAAGTAACATACCGATAACAAAGGAACAACGATGTCGTTATGCGGTTTGACCGATAAAGATCTTCGTAGAATATGTAGGAACCAATATGGGCATCCAGGTCCCGCTATTGGTTATTGACCGAGAATGGTTCTAGGTCATGTCTACATAGTTCTCGAACCCGTAGGGTCCGCACGCTTAACGCTTCGATGACAGTTCATTATGAGTTTATAAGTATTGATGCACGAAGGTTGTTGGACTCCGGATGTGATCACGGACATGACGAGGAGTCTCGAAATGGTCGAGACATAAAGATTGATATATTGGAAGCCTATGTTTGGACTTGGAAGGGTTCCGAGTGAAAACAGGAAGTTATCGGAACACCGGGGTTACTGGAACCCCGGGGTATATGGGCCTTCATGGGCCACAAGGGAGAAGAGGAAGGGCGGCCAGGTGGGCTGCGCCCCTCCCCTCTAGTCCGAATAGGACAAGGAGAGGGGCGCGCCTTCCTCTTCCCTCCCCAATCCTACTCCAACTAGGACAGGGGAAGTCCTACTCGGTGGGAGTAGGACTCCTCCAGCGCGCCTCCCAAGGCTGGCCGCACCCCCCTTTGCTCCTTTATATCTGGGGCAGGGGCACCCATGACACATAAGTTGATCTACGGATCTTTCCTTAGCCGTGTGCGGTGCCCCTTCCACCATATTCCACTCGGTCATATCGTCATGAGCTTAGGCGAAGCCCTGCGCCGGAGAAGTCATATCGTCGCGGAGCTTAGGCGAAGCCCCGCGCCGATGGAGCATCAACATCGCTACCACGCCGTCGTCTTGACGGAACTCATCCCCGACACTTTGCTGGATTGGAGTCCGGGATCGCCATCGAGCTGAACGTGTGCGTAACTCGGAGGTGCCGTGACGTTCGGTGCTTGGAGGTCGGATCGTGAAGACGTACGACTACATCAACCGCGTTGTTATAACGCTTCCGCTTTCGGTCTACGAGGGTACGTGGACGGACACTCTCCCCTCTTGTTGCTATGCCATCACCATGGTCTTGCGTGATCGTAGGAAATTTTTTGAAATTACTACGTTCCCCAACACTTTCCCTATAACCCTAGCGTCATCGAACCTTAAGTGTGTAGACCCTACGGGTTCGGGAGGCATGCGGACATGACCGAGACATCTCTCCGGTCAATAACCAACAACGGGATCTGGATACCCATGTTGGCTCCCAAATGTTCCACGATGATCTCATCAGATGACCCACGATGTCGGGGATTCAAGCAATCCCATATACAATTCCCTTTGTCAATCGGTACGTTACTTGCCCGAGATTCGATCGTCGGTATCCCAATACCTCGTTCAATCTCGTTACTGTCAAGTCACTTTACTCATTCCATAATGCATGATCCTATGACTAACTACTTAGTCACATTGAGCTCATTATGATGATGCATTACCGAGTGGGCCCAGAGATACCTCTCCATTATACAGAGTGACAAATCCCAGTTTCGTTTCGTGCCAACCCAACAGACACTTTCGGAGATACGTGTAGGATACCATTATAGCCACCCAGTTATGTTGTGACGTTTGGTACAACCAAATCATTCCTACGGTATCCGGGAGTTGCTCAATATCATGGTCTAAGGAAATGATACTTGACATCAGAAAAGCTTTTAGCAAACAAACTACACGATCTTGTGCTATGCTTAGGATTGGGTCTTGTCCATCACATCATTCTCCTAATGATGTGATCCCGTTATCAATGACATCCAATGTCCATAGTCAGGAAACCATGACCATCTATTGATCAACGAGCTAGTCAACTAGAGGCTCACTAGGGACATGTTGTGGTCTATGTATTCACACATGTATTACGGTTTCCGGTCAATACAATTATAGCATGAACAATAGACAATTATCATGAACAAGGAAATATAATAATAACCATTTTATTATTGCCTCTAGGGCATATTTCCAACAGTCTCCCACTTGCACTAGAGTCAATAATCTAGTTCACATCACTATGTGATTGTAATGAATCCAACACCCACTAGGTTTGATCATATCTCGCTTGTGAGAGAGGTTATTAGTCAACAGGTCTGAATCTTTCAGATCCGTGTGTGCTTTACAAATCTGTATGTCATCTCCTAGATGCAGCTACCACACGCTATTTGGAACTATTCCAAATAACTGCTCTACTATACGAATCCGGTCTACTACTTAGAGTCATCTAGATTAGTTTCAAAGTTTGCATTGGCGTAGCCCTTTATGACGAACTCTTTTACCACCTCCATAATCGAGAATATTCCTTAGTCCACTAGTTACTAATGATAACCCTGACCGCTATCTTGTGATCCATTCCTGGATCACACTTGTACCCCTTGACTGACTCATGGCAAGGCACACTTCAGGTGAGGTACACAGCATAGCATACTGTGGAGCCTACGTCTAAAGCAAAGGGGACGGCCTTCGTCCTTTCTCTCTCTTCTGCCGTGGTCAGGTCTTGAGTCTTACTCAATACTCACACCTTATAACACAGCCAAGAACTCCTTCTTTGCCGATCTATTTTGAACTCCTTCAAAATCTTGTCACGGCATGTGTTCATGTGAAAGTACTATTAAGCGTTTTTGATCTGTCCTTATAGATCTTGATGCTCAATGTTCAAGTAGCTTAATCCAGGTTTTCCATTGAAAAAAACTTTTTCAAATAACCCCATATGCTTTCCGGAAATTCTACATCATTTCTAATCAACAATATGTTAACAACATATACACATCAGAAATTCTATAGTGCTCCCACTCACTTCTTTGGAAATACAAGTTTCTCATAAAATTTGTATAGACCCAAAATCTTTGATCATCTCATCAAAGCGTATATTCCAACTCCGAGATGCTTACTCCAGTCCTTAGAAAGATTGCTAGAGCTTTGCATACTTGTTAGCATCTTTCAGGATTGACAAAACCTTTTGGTTGTATCACATACAACCTTTCCTCAAGAAAATCGTCGAGGAAACAATATTTTGACATCCTATCTGCAAGATTTCATAAATAATGCAGTAATTGCTAATATAATTCCAACAGACTCTCAGCATCGCTACGAGTGAGAAAGTCTCATCGTAATCAACTACTTGAACTTGTCGGGAAATATCTTAACGACAAGTCGAGCTTTCTTAGTGGTAATACTTACCATCATTGTCCGTCTTCCTTTTAAAATCCATCTGTACCCAACAGCCTTACGACCATCAAATGGTTCCTCCAAAGTCTATACTCTGTTTTGATACAGGGATCCTCTCGGATTTTATGGCCTCGAGCCATTTGTCGGAATCCGGGCCCACCATCGCTTCTCCATAGCTCGTAGGTTCATTGTTGTCTAGCAACATGAACTCCAAGACAGGAGTACGTACCACTCTGAAGTAGTACGCATCCTTATCGACCTACGAGGTTTGGTAGTGACTTGATCCGAAGTTTCATGATCACTACCATAAGCTTCCACTTCAATTGGTGTAGGCGCCACAGGAACAACTTCCTGTGCCCTGCTACACTAGTTGAAGTGACGGTTCAACAACCTCATCAAGTCTCCACCATCCTGCCACTCAATTCTTTCGAGAGAAACTTTTCCTCGAGAAAGGACCCATTTCTAGAAACAATCGCTTTTGCTTTCGGATCTGAAATAGGAGGTATACCCAACTGTTTTGGGTGTCCTATGAAGATGCATTTATCCGCTTTGGGTTCGAGCTTATCAGGCAAAACTTTTCACATAAGCGTCGCAGCCCCAAACTTTTAAGAAACGACAACTTAGGTTTCTCTAAACCATAGTTCATACGGTGTCATCTCAACGGAATTACGTGGTGCCCTATTAAAGTGAATGCGGTTCTCTCTAATGCCTAACCCACAAACTATACTGGTAATTCGATAAGAGACATCATAGTATGCACCATATCCAATAGGGTGCAATTATGATGTTCAGACACTGTTCCAGGCGGTATTAGTTGTGAAACAATTTCCACAATGTCTTAATTGTATGCCAAACTCGTAACTTAGATATTCATCTCTATGATCATATCATAGATATTTTATCCGCTTGTCACGACGATCTTCGACTTCACTCTGAAATTACTTGAACCTTTCAATAATTCAGACTTGTGATTCATCAGGTAAATATACTTAGCATCTACTCAAATCATCTGTGAAGTAAGAACATAACGATATCCACTGCGTGCCTCAGCACTCATTGGACTGCACACATCAAAATGTATTACTTCCAACAAGTTGCTTTCTTGTTCCATCTTACTGAAAACGAGGCCTTCATCTTGCCCATGTGGTATGACTTGCATGTCTCAAGTGATTCAAAATCAAGTGAGTCCAAACGATCCATTTGTATGGAGTTTCTTCATGCATATATACCAATAGACATGGTTCGCATGTCTCAATCTTTTCAAAAAACGAGTGAGTCCAAAGATCCATCAACATGGAGATTCTTCATGCGTTTTATACCAATATGACCCAAACGGAAGTGCCACAAGTATGTGGTACTATCATTACTATCTTATATCTTTTGGCATGAACATGTGTATCACTACGATCGAGATTCAATAAACCATTCTTTTTAGGTGCAAGACCATTGAAGGTATTATTCAAATAAACAGAGTAACCATTATTCTCCTTAAATGAATAACTGTATTGCGATAAACATAATCCAATCATGTCTATGCTCAAAGCAAACACCAAATAACAATTATTTTGGTTTAACACCAATCCCGATGATAGAGGGAGCGTGCGATGTTTGATCACATCAACCTTGGAAACACTTCCAACACATATCGTCATCTCACCTTTAGCTAGTCTCCGTTGCCTTTTATTTCGAGTTACTAACACTTAGCAACCGAACCGGTATTTATCACCCTGGTGCTACTAGGAGTACTAGTAAAGTACACATTAATATAATGTATACCCAAAATACTTCTTTCGACCTTGCCAGCCTTCTCATCTACCAAGTATCTAGCATAGTTTTGCTTCAGTGACCGTTCCCCTCATTACAGAAGCACTTAGTCTCGGGTTTGGGTTCAACCTTGGTTTTCTTCACTAGATCAGCAACTAATTTGACGTTTCATGAAGTATCCCTTCTTTCCCTTGCCCTTCTTGAAACTAGTGGTTTTAGTAACCATCAACAATTGATGCTCCTACTTGATTTCTACTTTCACGGTGTCAAACATCGCGAATTGCTCAAGGATCATCATGTCTATCCCTGATATATTATAGCTAATCACGAAGCTCTAATAGCTTGGTGGCAGTGACTATGGAGAACCATCACTATCTCATCTGGAAGATTAACTCCCACTCGATTCAAGTGATTGTAGTACTCAGACAATCTGAGCACATGCTCAACGATTGACCTTTTCTCCCTTAGCTTGCAGGCTTAAGAAACTTGTCAGAGATCTCATACCTCTTATGAGGGATCATCTTATTTATGCTACCGTCATTCTAAGCAAATAAGATGTAAACATGACAAACATCACATGCAAATCATAAAGTGACATGATATGGCCAAAATCATCTTGCGCCTTTGATCTCCATCTTGAGGCACGGCATGATCACCTTCATCACCGGCATGACACCATGATCCCCATCATCATGATTTCCATCACCGTGTCTTCATGAAGTTGTCTCACCAACTATTACTTCTACTAGTATGGCTAACGGTTTAACAATCAAGTAAAGTAATTACATGGCGTTATTCAATGACACGCAGGTCATACAATAAATTAAGACAACTCCTATGGCTCCTGTCGGTTGTCATACTCATCGACATGCAAGTCGTGATTCCTATTACAAGAACATGATCAATCTTATACATCACATATCATTCATCACATTCTTTTCACTACACCACAACACTATATTCCCAACACCCAATTTGGTTGGGAAAACAGCTTTCGTCAACACACGGTCGGTCGGGAAAGACTATTGCCGACCGATCAGGTCTGTTGGGGAAAGTCCAGACGGGAAAACCCTTTCCCGACCAACATATCTTTCCCGACCGACTGCTTGACGGCTATGTTGTATCTTTCCCGACCAACAATCTGTTGGGCCTGCCATGGGCTTTTCCCGACCAACAGTCTGTTGAGGTAGCCATGGGGCTTTCCCGACCAACTATCAGATGGGAATTCTTTCCCGACCAACATTCTGTTGGGCCTAGTTTTAGCCTTTCCCAGCCGACTGTGAGGCAAGGTTTGTTTTGCCGACCAACAGTCAGACGGTGTTTTCTTTTGCGGCCAACAGTTCATTAACATTTTGTTTATGCAATCACAGCTTTAATTAAACATATGGTACTGATTGTCACATACATATAGTCTATGTGTTCTAAGCATAATCACCAAGACATCATACCTCAAGTGCACCACACATTTTTTATTCCATTAACTAATGGTCAGATACGTACACTTCAGTATGTTCCAAACATAACCACCAAGACACCATACATCAGGTTCAACAAAGGACAACAAAAAGACAGAAACTATGAGACATCAGTTGTACAAAATGAAAACTAAAACATCCATTTGATGTTGTACAAAATGAAAACTAAAACATCCATTTGATGTAGATTGCTGGCTTCATGGCTCATTGTGAGTCAAGTCCTTATGTTTGCTTCCCTAAAAAAGTTAAACAAGTCTCGACTATTAGAATGCTCAATTAATTTATGAAATTGAATGCAAGCAGAATTCTGTTGGAAATATGCCCTAGAGGCAATAATAAAAGCATTATTATTATATTTCCTTGTTCATGATAATTGTCTTTATTCATGCTATAACTGTATTATCCGGAAATCGTAATACACGTGTGAATACATAGACTACAATACGTCCCTAGTAAGCCTCTAGTTGACTAGCTCGTTGGTCAACAGATAGTCATGGTTTCCTGACTATGGACATCATATGTCATTGATAACGGGATCACGCCATTAGGAGAATGACGTGATGGACAAGACCCAATCCTAAGCATAGCACAAAGATCGTAGTTCGTTTTGCTAGAGCTTTTCCAATGTCAAGTATCTCTTCCTTCGACCATGAGATCGTGCAATTCCGGATACCGTAGGAGTGCTTTGGGTGTATCAAACGTCACAACGAATCGGGTGACTATAAAGGTGCACTACAGGTATCTCCGAAAGTAACCATTGGGTTGACACGGATCGAGATCGGATTTGTCACTCCGTATGACGGAGAGGTATCACTGGGCCCACTCGGTAATGCATCATCATAATGAGCTCAAAGTGATCAAGTGTCCGGTCACGGGATCATGCATTGCGGTACGAGTAAAGTGACTTGCGTAACGAGATTAACGAGGTATTGGGATACCGACGATCGAGTCTCGGGCAAGTAACACACCGTCGACAAAGGGAATAGAATACGGGTTGCTTGAACCCTTGACATCGTGGTTCATCCGATGACAACATCGAGGAGCATGTGGGAGCCAACATGGGTATCCAGATCCCGCTGTTGGTTATTGACTTGAGGTAGTCTCGGTCATGTTCAGATGTCTCCGAACCCGTAGGGTCTACACACTTAAGGTTCGGTGACGCTTAGGGTTAATAGGAAGACAAGTATGTGATTACCGAATGTTGTTCGAGTCCGGATGAGATCCCGGACGTCACGAGGAGTTCGGAATGGTCCGGAGGTAAAGATTTATATATGGAAAGTGGTTAAACGGACTCGGGAAGTTTCGGTGGTATCTGTAAAGTACTGGGGCCACCGGGAGGGTTCCGGAGGTCCACCGGAGGGGCCACCTCTCCCGGGGGCCACATGGGCTAAGTGGAGAGGGAACCAGCCCCTGGTGGGCTGGGTGTGCCTCCCACCTAGGCCCATGCGCCTAGGGTTTGGGAGGAGGAAACCCTAAAGGGGCGCCTCAGCTTGGGGGCAAGCCACCTCCTCCCTCCTCCTTGGCCGCCGCCCCTAGGGTTTGCCCTAGAGGGCCGGCCCCTTGACCCTCTCCTCCTATAAATAGAGGGTGGGGGAGGGCTGCCAACACAGTTGTAGGCGCAGCCCTCCCTCCCAACACCTCTCTTTCTCACGCAAGCTTGGCGAAGCCCTGCCGAGAACTATCAGTACCAGCTGCACCACGCCGTCGTGCTGCCATTGGGATTGTCTTCTTCAACCTCTCCTTCTCTTGCTGGATCAAGACGGAGGAGACGCCATCGTCCCGCACGTGTGTTGAACACGGAGGTACTGTCCTTTCAAGACTTTGGTCATCGGTGATCGGAATCACGCTGGGAACGTCTTCATCATCACCACTCTCAAGAACGCTTCCGATTCGATCTACAAGTGGTATGTAGATGCAAACTCTCTCTCGTTACTCGTTGCATGGTAGAACTCATAGATGGATCTTGGTGAAACCGTAGAAAAATTTTAATTTTCTGCAACGCTCCCCAACAAAGGGCATCATGAGCTAGGTCTATGCGTAGTTCTCTTTGCACGAGTAGAACACAATTTTGTTGTGGGCGTGGATCTTGTCAACTTACTTGCCGTTACTAGTTGTTTCTTGCTTCCGCGGTATTGTGGGATGAAGCGGCCGGACCAACCTTACACGCACTCTACGTGAGACCGGTTCCACCGACTAACATGCACTAGTTGCATAAGGTGGCTGGCGGGTGTCTGTCTCTCCTACTTTAGTGGGAGCGGATTCGATGAACAGGGTCCTTATGAAGGGTAAATAGAAGTTGACAAGATCACGTTGTGGTTATTCGAGGTAAGAAAACGTTCTTGCTAGAACCCAATTGCAGCCACGTAAAAGATGCAACAACAATTAGAGGACGCCTAACTTGTTTTTGCAGCAATTGTCATGTGACGGATATGGCCAAGTTGTGATGAATGATGATATATTGTGATGTATGAGATCATGTTCTTGTAATAGGAATCACGACTTGCATGTCGATGAGTATGACAACCGCAGGAGCCATAGGAGTTGTCTTTATTTTTGTATGACCTGCGTGTCATTGAAGAACGCCATGTAATTTACTTTACTTTATTGCTAAACGCGTTAGCCATAGAAGTAGAAGTAGTCGTTGGCGTGACAACTTCATGGAGGCACGATGATGGAGATCATGATGATGGAGATCATGGTGTCATGCCGGTGACAGGATGATCATGGAGCCCCGAAGATGAAGATCAAAGGAGCTATATGATATTGGCCATATCATGTCACTACTTTATAATTGCATGAGATGTTTATTATAATTATGCATCTTGTTTACTTAGAACGACGGTAGTAAATAAGATGATCCTTACAACAATTTCAAGAAGTGTTCTCCCTAAGCGTGCACCGTTGCTACAGTTCGTCGCTTCTAAGCACCACGTGATGATCGGGTGTGATGGATTCTTACGTTCACATACAACGGTGTAAGACAGATTTACACACGCAAAACACTTAGGGTTAAACTTGACGAGCCTAGCATGTACAGACATGGCCTCGGAACACGGAGACCGAAAGGTCGAACACGAGTCGTATGGAAGATACGATCAACATGAGAATGTTCACCGACGATGACTAGTCCGTCTCACGTGATGATCGGACACGGCCTAGTCGACTCGGATCGTGTATCACTTAGATGACTAGAGGGATGTCTAATCTGAGTGGGAGTTCATTAATAATTTGATTAGATGAACTTAATTATCATGAACTTAGTCTAAAACTTTTGAATTATATGTCTTGTAGATCAAATGGCCAACGCTCATGTCAACTTGAACTTCAACGCGTTCCTAGAGAAAACCAAGCTGAAAGATGACGGCAGCAACTATACGGACTGGGTCCGGAACCTGAGGATCATCCTCATAGCTGCCAGGAAACAATACGTCCTAGAAGGACCGCTAGGTGAAGCTCCCGTCCCAGAGAACCAAGACATTATGAATGCTTGGCAGTCTCGTGCTGATGATTACTCCCTCGTTCAGTGCGGCATGCTTTACAGCTTAGAACCGGGGCTCCAAAAGCGTTTTGAGCACCACGGAGCATATGAGATGTTCGAGGAGCTGAAACTTGTTTTCCAAGCTCACGCCCGGGTCGAGAGATATGACATCTCCGACAAGTTCTATAGTTGTAAGATGGAGGAAAACAGTTCTGTCAGTGAACACATTCTGAAGATGTCTGGGTTGCACAACCGTATGACCCAGCTGAATATTAACCTCCCTGATGAGGCGGTCATTGACAGAATCCTCCAGTCGCTCCCACCAAGCTACAAGAGCTTTGTGATGAACTACAACATGCAGGGGATGGTAAAGACCATTCCTGAAGTGTTCTCTATGCTGAAGTCAGCCGAGGTTGAAATCAAGAAAGAACATCAAGTGTTGATGGTCAATAAGACCACTAAGTTTAAGAAGGGCAAGGGCAAGAAGAACTTCAAGAAGGATGGCAAGGAGATTGCCGCGCCCTGCAAGCAAGTTGCCGGAAGAAGTCAAAGAATGGACCCAAGCCGAGACCTGAGTGTTTTTATTGCAAGGGAAGGGTCACCGAAGCGGAACTGCCCCAAATACTTAGCGGATAAGAAGGCCGCAACACTAAAGGTATATTTGATATACATGTAATTGATGTGTACCTTACCAAGAATCGTAGTAACTCCTGGGTATTTGATACCGTGCCGTTGCTCATATTTGTAACTCACAGCAGGAGCTGCGGAATAAGCGGAGACCTGGCGGCGACGAGGTGACGCGCGCGTCGGGAATGGTTCCAGAGTCGATGTGATCGCCGTCGGCACGCTACCTCTTCATTTACCCACGGGATTAGTTATGAACCTTAATAATTGTTATTTGGTGCCAAGTTTGAGCATGAATATTGTATCTGGATCTCGTTTAATGCGAGATGGCTACTCATTTAAATCCGAGAATAATGGTTGTTCTATTTATATGAGAGATATGTTTTATGGTCATGCTCCGATGGTCAATGGTTTATTCTTAATGAATCTCGAGCGTAGTATTACACATGTTCATAACGTGAATACCAAAAGATGTAAAGTTGATAACGATAGTCCCACATACTTGTGGCACTGCCGCCTTGGTCACATTGGTGTCAAGCGCATGAAGAAGCTCCATGCTGATGGACTTTTGGAGTCTCTTGATTATGAATCATTTGACACATGCGAACCATGCCTCATGGGCAAAATGACCAAGACTCCATTCTCTGGAACAATGGAGCGAGCAACCAACTTATTGGAAATCATACATACCGATGTATGCGGTCCAATGAGCGTTGAGGCTCGCGGAGGATATCGTTATGTTCTCACTCTCACAGATGACTTGAGTAGATATGGGTATGTCTACTTGATGAAACACAAGTCTGAGACCTTTGAAAAGTTCAAGGAATATCAGAATGAAGTAGAGAATCAACGTGACCGAAAGATAAAATTCTTACGATCAGATCGTGGAGGAGAATATTTAAGTCACGAATTTGGTACACACTTAAGAAAATGTGGAATCGTTTCACAACTAACGCCTACTGGAACACCTCAGCGTAATGGTGTGTCCGAACGTCGAATCGCACTCTATTGGATATGGTGCGGTCTATGATGTCTCTTACTGATTTACCGCTATCATTTTGGGGATACGCCTAGAGACAGCTACATTCACTTTAAATAGGGCACCGCCTAAGTCCGTTGAGACGACACCGTATGAATTATGGTTTGGGAAGAAACCTAAGCGTCGTTTCTAAAAGTTTGGGGATGCGATGCTTATGTCAAGAAACTTCAACCTGAAAAGCTCGAACCCAAGTCGGAAAAATGCGTCTTCATAGGATACCCTAAGGAAACCGTAGGGTATACCTTCTACTTAAGATCCGAGGGCAAGATCTTTGTTGCCAAGAATGGATCCTTTTCGAAAAAGAGTTTCTCTCGAAAGAAGTAAGTGGGAGGAAAGTAGAACTCGATGAAGTACTACCTCTTGAACAGGATAGTAGTGCAGCTCAGAAAATGTTCTGTGATGCCTACACCAACTCAAGAGGAAATTCATGATGATGATCAAGGTACTTGGATCAAGTTGCTCTTGAACTTCAGAGGTCCACTAGGACACGTTCCGCACTGAGTGGTACGGCAACCCTGTCTGGAAATCATGTTGTTAGACAACAATGAACCTTGAACTATGAAGAAGCAATGGCGGCCCAGATTCCAACAAATGGCTAGAAGCCATGAAGTCCGAGATAGAATCCATGTATGAAAACAAAGTGTGGACTTTGACCGACTTGCCCGATGATCGGCGAGCAATAGAAAACAAATGGATCTTTAAGAAGAAGACGGACGCGGATGGTAATGTCACCATCTATAAAGCTCGACTTGTCGCTAAGGGTTATCGGCAAGTTCAAGGGATTGACTACGATGAGACTTTCTCTCCGTAGCGAAGCTTAAGTCCGTCCGAATCATGTTAGCAATTGCCGCATACTATGATTATGAGATATGGCGATGGACGCCAAAACAGCGTTCCTTAACGGCTATCTTAAGGAAGAGCTGTATATGATACAGCCAGAGGGTTTTGTCGATCCTAAGAACGCTAACAAAGTATGCAAGCTCCAGCGATCCATTTATGGGCTGGTGCAAGCATCTCGAGTTGGAACATTCGCTTTGATGAGATGATCAAAGCGTTTGGGTTTATTGAGACTTATGGAGAAGCCTGCGTTTACAAGAAAGTGAGTGGGAGCTCAGAGCATTTCTCATATTATATGTAGATGACATACTTTTGATGGGAAATGATATAGAATTCTTGGACAGCATTAAGGCCTACTTGAATAAGTGTTTTCAATGAAGGACCTTGGAGAAGCTGCTTATATATTAGGCATCAAGATCTATAGAGATAGATCGAGACGCCTCATAGGTCTTTCACAAAGCACATACCTTGATAAGATTTTGAATAAGTTCAAAATGGATCAGTCTAAGAAGGGTTCTTGCCTCATTGCAAGGTGTGAGATTGAGCTCAGCTCAATGCCCGACCACGGCAAAAGATAAAGAAGAGATGAGTGTCATCCCTATGCCTCAGCCATAGGATCTATTATGTATGCCATGCTGTGTACTGACCTGATGTAAACCTTGCCGTAAGTTTGGTAGGAAGGTACCAAAGTAATCCCGCAAGGAACACTGGACAGCGGTCAAGAATATCCTGAAGTACCGAAAAGGACAAAGGACATGTTTCTCGTTTATGGAGGTGACGAAGAGCTCGTCAGAACAGGTTACGCCGACGCTAGCTTCGACACAGATCCGATGACTCTAAGTCACAAACCGGATACGTGTATATGTTGAATGGTGGAGCAGTAAGCTGGTGCAGCTGCAAGCAGAGCGTCGTGGCGGGATCTACATGTGAAGCGGAGTACATGGCAGCCTCGGAGGCAGCGCATGAAGCAATTTGGGTGAAGGAGTTCATCACCGACCTAGGAGTCATACCCAATGCGTCGGGGCCGATCAAACTCTTCTCGTGACAACTTTGGAGCTATTGCCCTTGCCAAGGAGCCCAGGTTTCACAAGAAGACCAGGCACATCAAGCGTCGCTTCAACTCCATCCGTGAAAATGTTCAGAATGGAGACATAGAAATTTGTAAAGTGCATACGGATCTGAATGTCGCAGATCCGTTGACTAAACCTCTTCCACGGGCAAAACATGATCAGCACCAGAACTCTATGGGTGTTCGATTCATCACAATGTAAACTAGATTATTGACTCTAGTGCAAGTGGGAGACTGTTGGAAATATGCCCTAGAGGCAATAATAAAAGCATTATTATTATATTTCCTTGTTCATGATAATTGTCTTTATTCATGCTATAACTGTATTATCCGGAAATCGTAATACACGTGTGAATACATAGACTACAATACGTCCCTAGTAAGCCTCTAGTTGACTAGCTCGTTGGTCAACAGATAGTCATGGTTTCCTGACTATGGACATCGATGTCATTGATAACGGGATCACGCCATTAGGAGAATGACGTGATGGACAAGACCCAATCCTAAGCATAGCACAAAGATCGTAGTTCGTTTTGCTAGAGCTTTTCCAATGTCAAGTATCTCTTCCTTCGACCATGAGATCGTGCAATTCCGGATACCGTAGGAGTGCTTTGGGTGTATCAAACGTCACAACGAATCGGGTGACTATAAAGGTGCACTACAGGTATCTCCGAAAGTAACCATTGGGTTGACACGGATCGAGGCAGGATTTGTCACTCCGTATGACGGAGAGGTATCTTGGGCCCACTCGGTAATGCATCATCATAATGAGCTCAAAGTGATCAAGTGTCCGTCACGGGATCATGCATTGCGGTACGAGTAAAGTGACTTGCCGTAACGAGACTAACGAGGTATTGGGATACCGACGATCGAGTCTCGCAAGTAACACACCGTCGACAAAGGGAATAGAATACGGGTTGCTTGAACCCTTGACATCGTGGTTCATCCGATGACAACATCGAGGAGCATGTGGGAGCCAACATGGGTATCCAGATCCCGCTGTTGGTTATTGACTTGAGGTAGTCTCGGTCATGTTCAGATGTCTCCGAACCCGTAGGGTCTACACACTTAAGGTTCGGTGACGCTTAGGGTTAATAGGAAGACAAGTATGTGATTACCGAATGTTGTTGAGTCCGGATGAGATCCCGGACGTCACGAGGAGTTCGGAATGGTCCGGAGGTAAAGATTTATATATGGAAAGTGGTTAAACGGACTGGAAGTTTGGTGGTATACCGGTAAAGTACCGGGCCACGGGAGGGTTCCGGAGGTCCACGGGAGGGGCCACCTCTCCGGGGGCCACATGGGCTAAGTGGGAGGGAACCAGCCCCTGGTGGGCTGGGTGCGCCCCCACCCAGGCCCATGCGCCTAGGGTTTGGGAGGAGGAACCCTAAAGGCGCGCCTCAGCTTGGGGGCAAGCCACCTCCTCCCTCCTCCTTGGCCGCCGCCCCCTAGGGTTTGCCCTAGAGGGCCGGCCCCCTGACCCTCTCCTCCTATAAATAGAGGGGTGGGGAGGGCTGCCAACACAGTTGTAGGCGCAGCCTCCCTCCCAACACCTCTCTTTCTCACGCAAGCTTGGCGAAGCCCTCCGGAGAACTACAGTACCACCTGCACCACGCCGTCGTGCTGCCATTGGGATTGTCTTCTTCAACCTCTCCTTCTCTCTTGCTGGATCAAGACGGAGGAGACGCCATCGTCCCGTCGTGTGTTGAACACGGAGGTACTGTCCTTTCAAGATACTTTGGTCATCGGTGATCGGAATCACGTTGGGAACGTCTTCGTCATCACCACTCTCAAGAACGCTTCCGTATTCGATCTACAAGTGGTATGTAGATGCAAACTCTCTCTCGTTACTCGTTGCATGGTAGAACTCATAGATGGATCTTGGTGAAACCGTAGAAAAAATTTTAATTTTCTGCAACGTTCCCCAACAAATTCACATGTGCTCTATGCACACACAGCAGCATAAAATGAAGAATACACTTGCCTAATCTACAAAACTAGCATTTCTGGACGTGAAGACCGCCAATCAACTTCCAGCAGTAGCCATGGATGTGGCAAAGAAGCCCTTGGTCCACCTTTTGTCTATCTATTTGAAAGGTAGCGAATACAGTGAGCTGGAAGCTAGATATATAATTGTGACTCTTTTCAGTGGATGTACATATTTCTAGTAGTTCACACTGGATATAGCAAGCTGATAGCTAATTATAGATGTGACTCTTTCTGAATGCCCAAAAGTATTGTCATAGCTCACCTAACATTGTTTTGGGCAGGAAGGGAGAACACTTAAAAGGTACAGTACATGTTTGCAAACGGTTCCAGCATTTTCGCCCAGAATGGAAATAGGAATAAGACAAATGAAACCTAAAAAAATGAGAGTAAGAAGAAAAGAAGCTATAGCACCAAAGTAGATTAACCTGGTATTCTTGACAAGGTAGGCGGATGCAGACTGTATTTAGCTTTGACCTGAATTCACCATGATAACTGAAATCATTAGTATTGGATGATATAGTCTGTTGAATTTGGTCCAAAAGGGTAAAATTCCAGATTGTATAATCAAAGCCATGAACAAAATCCATCAAAATCATGCATTTACAGCAAGTAGGCTGGCACCAATATACCATGCACAAAATAGTTCTTATTGAGATGAAATTACATCAATCATACATGCCATCGCTTCAGCCTGCAGTACAGTAGTTTTCGAGATAGAGAGCGATGCGTTAGAATAATTAGAATGCTCAATGCTGCATAAAGTTAACGATTAGTGGCAGAAAATGTACATAACAAGAGGGTTCTAACAAAGGAGAACTCATTTGCTTACATTATTGATGCAGTATCTAGAAAATTTAAACTCATATGATTTTTCCTCCTTTCATGAACCTAAGGAATAACATTTTTCCACTCGACATCCGTGGCAGTGCCTGCGAAGGGTTGCATAAAAACCCTACTTTTTTGGAAAGAAAAAAAAAACACAACAACAACAACGATAGTCTAGTAACAAATTTCATAGGAGTTGAGCAAACAAATGTAGCACAGAAGATCTAAGTGTTTTCTGCCAACCAACAGCTATGTGAAGCATAAGGGAAAAGTAATCACATAACTATCCTACTATAAGTGAACGAGAGTGTAACTACATTGTAGTAACATTCGCCATACTTTTGGCCAAACAAATAGAGTACAACATCCATGTAAAGCACCTTTCTAAGAGCATTTCCATGTTATGAACCTGCATGGTCTATGATCATTTATGTATATGCTTCAGGATCTATAGCTTCCTCCATTGCTTGATGATGGTTTGAAATTTTTTTTTACTTCATATCTGAAACCATCTCCTTTCTTGTCTAACTGCCCCTGACATAGCGGAGTTAAGAATATATTTGGTGCTTTTGTTTTTTGTACAGATGGAAAAAATATAGGAATACCAGTAGAGCAACAACAGATACTTTGACAGTTCTTCATATCCACAACCCTTCTACTCAAGGAGTAAGGGGAACATGATGGAAGGAATGCAACCTCAGCACTTGGACAGTAGTAATTAGAAGACAGTAGGAAAGTATATTAGAGTTTCCTGCTTACATGTAACCCAATTTTTTCTTTTTTATTTCTTGGATGAACTTTCAGACATACCAACTGTACTAACTGTTGTGGTAGTTTCAGATTAACACCTGAGATTAGTATGCCGTGATATTAGCAGCAAATGGACATGAATGACATATATGGCACAATTTATATATATTGCCCATGGTCTAGACAGGAGGAGGAGCAGCAGGAATAGCCAGTGAATGTCAAGGAACTTTATTGAAGGATAACCAAACTGTCTGCTAAATTTCATTGGAAGAGACAAGGAATAGGCCAAAGACACAAATTTTCCTTTTATGAATGTACATATATAATTTAATATCAGTATAATCTCATGTTTTTGTTTGCCTTAGAATGTATTATTGCCACACAAGCATGATCCTGCAGGGATAACTATACCATGTGTATATATTTGATCCTGCAGGTATCGCTTAATAGCTAAACAAAATTCCTATCCCATGAATCAAATGACATCTCTTTCTTTATAATTGAGAGGTTTTCAGACTTAGCATGGTTCAGCTTAGCGCTTTCTTTATTGTACACTCAACTCAATCAAGCATGAAAGCAAGACACAGACCCAGGAAGGAATCGAATTGTGCTACAGTAGCAGGACATGGTCATGAACAACATAATCAATTGGACTATGATTGCCATGAGAAATATCTAGAAGTTAAATCGCAGGATGAACAGACTTTGATGGTTGCAATGGAAATTTTCAAAGCTTTAAAAGAGACTGTACTAGACAAAACTGCTAGTAGATGTCACCTGTAGGTAAAAACAACTTGCAACACTGTCAAAGTAATCTACTTCAGCAATCAACATGCATTATCGGTGTTTAAGAAAAAAATCCAAGGTGTGAAAAGACGTTGTATATATTCTAGGAGGGCCTCAGTACATGGGGTGGAGAAACTCACCAAAGTGGTTGCCTGGATATTCAGCTCACAAATTTTATAAAAAAAATATGTTTGCTAGCCACCATTTCCTGCTCTGTTTATCGTTTTAGGTATTCACTTCAGTTTTGAATTGAAGTGACAGCCTCCAAGCTACTAAATCACAACATCGATCGTATACTGAAAGAAAAAAGAAACCGGACACACCACATCTTATGAACAAAATTCATCTAAGACTGAAATTACATCAAGTCAGCATATACCAACAGATCTGACGAAATTGTTTTCTAAGCAAAGAACAACCACATACAGCGCACTAAATCACAGATTTAGAAACATAATGTTGAAGGATTTTTCAGAGAGAGAGAGAGAGAGGTCGTCAGGACTCGAGGCAGAGAAACTCACCAGAGTGTCCTTGCACGTCAAATGGATATGATCTCTTGAATATGAACAGTAAAAGTCTGGCCTTCTGAAGAAGAAAGAAACCACCGCTGCTGATTTGTTCCGATCTGGGAGATTAATTCGGTTGTCAGGTGAGAGAGAGAGAGAGAGAGAGAGAGAGAGAGAGAGAGAGAGAGAGAGAGAGAGAGAGAGAGAGTTGCCTCACCGTGGGAAATCACCGGCGGCGGCAGCAGGGAGTACGTGGCAACGTCGGGGAGCAGGGTGGTGTGGGGGCACTGGTGGAGAGGCAGGACGACGCGGGGGCAGCGGTGGAGAAACGAGATGGCATGGAGCAGTGCTCCGCCGCAGCCGACAAGAGCTTCCGGCACAGGTTGAGCCTGCTCTTCGCCGGGATCTGCCTGGTGCCCCAGAAGACGACGACGCCGGGGTTCTTGGTGACGAGGTGGGGATGGAGCAAGTTGGCGGAGGAAAGCTTGTGGAGGATGGGTGCTGTGGGGCGGCGGGAGGGTTTGAGGACGACGACGCGGTGCAGCGGCCGGCCGGAGAGAGCAAGCTTCGCGATGTTGGGGGCGGCGCAAGTGGCGGCTTGTGGTGGGGAATTAGGGATTTCACGGTACCTCGAGGGAAAGAGGAGTGAGGTTTGCGGGCTGGGCCAAAGTTTAGTGCTAAAGTTTTTCGTCTGCGCGCGCTTGGCCCATTTAGCCACACGCGGTCGGTCGGCGTTATTTACCGACCCACAGTTCGAAGGGAATAGGAGAAATCCCGACCGACCGCTCGATGGCAAATATGCATGAATTCCCGACCAATAGTTCGTTAGCATATGAAGGTTTTCCCAACCAACAGTCTGACGAGAGTTTTCTCTACCAATGATCGGTCGGTAATAGACATCTTTCCCAACACACTTCGGTAGGGAATACAATACCGTGGTGTAGTGTTTTGGCCATATCACATCACATAGCATACCCTGCAAAAACAAGTTAGACGTCCTCTAATTGTTGTTGCATGTTTTACATGGCTGCTATGGTTTTCTAGCAAGAATGTTTCTTACCTACGCAAAAGCCACAACGGTGATATGCCAATTGCTATTTACCCTTCATAAGGACCCTTTTCATCAAATCCGGTCTGACTAAAGTGGGAGAGACTGGCACCCGCTAGCCACCTTTATGCAACAAGTGCATGTCAGTCGTTGGAACCTGTCTCACGTAAGTGTACGTGTAAGGTCGGTCCGGGCCGCTTCATCCCACAATGTCGCCGAAACAAGATAAGACTAGTAACGGTAAGAAAATTGAACAAATCATCGCCCATAACTACTTTGTGTTCTACTCGTGCATAGAATCTACGCATGGACCTAGCTTATGCTGCCACTGTTGGGGAACGTAGCAGAAATTCAAAATTTTCTATGCATCACCAAGATCAATCTATGGAGATTCTAGCAACAAGAGAGAGGGGAGTTTATCTTCATACCCTTGAAGATCGCGATGCGGAAGAGTTACAAGAACGTGGTTGGAGGAGTCATACACGCAGCGATTCAGATCGCGGTCGATTCCGAACTAAGCGCCGAACAACGGCGCCTCCACGTTCCACACACGTGCAGCCCGGTGACGTCTCCCGCGCCCTGATCCAACAAGGAGGAGGGAGAGGTTGGGGAAGACAACTCCATCAGCAGCACGAAGGCGTGGTGGTGGTGGAGCAGCGTGGTTTCCAGCAGGGCTTCGTCAAGCACTACGAAGGACGAGGATGTGGAGAGGTAGGGCCTTGCCGAGAGAGAGAGAGAGAGAGAGAGAGAGAGAGAGAGAGAGAGAGAGAGAGAGAGAGAGAGAGAGAGAGAGAGAGAGAGAGAGAGAGAGAGAGAGAGAGAGAGAGAGAGAGAGAGAGAGAGAGAGAGAGAGAGAGAGAGAGAGAGAGAGAGAGAGAGAGAGAGAGAGAGAGAGAGAGAGAGAGAGGGAGAGAGAGAGAGAGAGGGAGAGGGAGAGAGGGAGAGAGGGAGAGAGGGAGAGAGGGAGAGAGGGAGAGAGGGAGAGAGGGAGAGAGAGAGAGAGAGAGAGAGAGAGAGAGAGAGAGAGAGAGAGAGAGAGAGAGAGAGAGAGAGAGAGAGAGAGAGAGAGAGAGAGAGAGAGAGAGAGAGAGAGAGAGAGAGAGAGAGAGAGAGAGAGAGAGAGAGAGAGAGAGAGAGAGAGAGAGAGAGAGAGAGAGAGAGAGAGATACTCGCGCCTTTAGCAGCCCCAAAACCCCCACTATATATAGGAGGAGGGGAGGTGGCTGTGCCCCCTCTAGGGTTCCACCCTAGGGGGTGCGGCAGCCCTAGATGGGACTGGAGTGGGGCGGCCAGGAGGGGGAGACAGGGGGGCGCGCCCTAGGGTGGGCCTTTAGGCCCATCTGCGCCTAGGGTTTCCCCTCTCTCCTCCTAGGTGCGCCTTGGGCCTTGGTGGGAGGCACACCAGCCCACTTAGGGGCTGGTCCCTTCCCACTCTTGGCTCATGCAAGCCTCCGGGGCTGGTGGACCCTCCCGGTGGACCCCCGGAACCCTTCCGGTGGTCCCGGTACATTACCGGTGACGTCCGAAATCCTTCCGGTGGCCAAAACCTCACTTCCTATATATTATTATTTACCTCTGGACCATTCCGGAACTCCTCGTGACGTCCGGGATCTCATCCGGGACTCCGAACAACATTCGGTAACCACATACAAACTTTCCCTATAACCCTAGTGTCATCGAACCTTAAGTGTGTAGACCCTACAGGTTCGGGAGGCATGCAGACATGACCGAGACATCTCTCCTGGCAATAACCAACAGCGGGATCTGGATACCCATGTTGGCTCCCACATGTTCCACGATGATCTCATCAGATGAACCACGATGTCGGGGATTCAAGCAATCCCGTATACAATTCCCTTTGTCAATCGGTACTTACTTGCCCGAGATTCGATCGTCGGTATCCCAATACCTCGTTCAATCTTGTTACTGGCAAGTCACTTTACTCGTTCCATAATGCATGATCCTATGACTAACTACTTAGTCACATTGAGCTTATTATGATGATGCATTATCGAGTGGGCCCAGAGATACCTCTACATCATAATGGATGACAAATCCAGTCTCGATTCGTGCCAACCCAATGAGACACTTTCGGAGATACCTGTAGTATACCTTTATAGCCACCCAGATACGTTGTGACGTTTGGTACACCCAAAGCATTCCTACGGTATCCGGGAGTTGCACAATCTCATGGTCTAAGGAAATGGTACTTGACATTAGAAAAACTTTTAGCAAACGAACTACACGATCTTGTGCTATGCTTAGGATTGGGTCTTGTCCATCACATCATTCTCCTAATGATGTGATCCCGTTATCAATGACATCCAATGTCCATAGTCAGGAAACCCGACCATCTATTGATCAACGAGCTAGTCAACTAGAGGCTCACTAGGGACATGTTGTGGTCTATGTATTCACACATGTATTACGGTTTTCGGTCAATACAATTATAGCATGAACAATAGACAATTATCATGAACAAGGAAATATAATAATAACCGTTTTATTATTGCCTCTAGGGCATATTTCCAACAGAGTCATCATTTTATGTGAATTGACTAGTGGGGGAACGGGGAGTACGGGGTGACGTGGAGGAGAGGGAGTGGCGGGCGCGCGGTGCGAGGTAGATGCGGTGGGGTCCCGGTCAGACGCAGGGGGAGCGGGGGGCGATCCAGAGATCGGGTGGCAGGGGAATCTGGGGCGGGAGAGTCGGGGGAGGCGGCGTGGGTGGAAGTGGGTCCGGGGGGGGGGGAAGCTGTCGGGGTATTGGGCTGGCAGGGAGAGGCGTGGGAGGCAGGGGTTGGTGGAGCGGCGCACGAGGTGGATGCGGGAGGCAGGTTTGCGTCCGAGGTAGGCTGGGCGGGGATCCCGGAGGAGAATGCATGCGGGCGTGGGAGAGGGGCGGGATTGTCTGTGGCCGGTGTGGCTGGTGAATGAGGTGAGGTATAAGAAAAAATCGATTCATCAAAAACGACGTGACGAGAGACAATTACTTTGCGCGTCAGGAGATCGAAACAACGATAACCTTTGTGTTCTAAGAGGTAACCAAGGAAGACACACCGTGTCGGGGATATACCCCGCGGTGTAAACCGGCCGGAAGTTAACCCGGCCGGTCTGGACGGCTCACTGGTAACCCGCCCGGAGCTTGGTGGTTCACGGGCTACCCGCCGGTCTTGGCGGTTCATTAGTAACCCGGCCGGCGGATCGAAGGCGGTTCAACTATTGTGGGCGGTTTAAGAGGAAAGGCATGAGGAATATCTTACAAGGAGCTAAGACCGGACTTGTATCCGGTTTGTATTAGCGATAGACTAGTCCTAATCCTAATAGGACTCTACATGTAACCGCCCTCCAACATATATAAGGAGGGGCAGGGCTCCAAAAGGGGACAGGTTCCACAAGTTGGACAAGTTAGGTTTAGACAATAGCTCTCGAGTTAGAGCACTCTTGTAACCGTGATCATCATCATCAATATCAATGAAGCAGGACGTAGGCTTTTACCTCCACCGTGAGGGGCCGAACCTGGGTAAAACCTCGCGTCTCTCGTCCCGCAAAACCCCTCTCAAGCTACCACATAGATGCGTTGGCCCTGCGACTAAGTCCTTTCACGAGGACATCTGCCGTGACAATTCCACGACAGTTGGCGCCCACCGTGGGGCCTGCGCACGGTGGTGATGAGTTCTTGGAGGGATCTCCCCAGGGATCGAGGAATTCACAATTTTACAGAGGAAGATTTTACGATCCATGAGATAGAGGTCGAAGAAGAAAGCTAGGGTTGCGCCATGAGCCGCCGCCTTTTCAAGTTGAAGACGTGTTCAAGATCAATCAAGGCACAGATCACGTGACATGATTCACTTTGGATCTGGGAGTGCGAAATTTGAGATCAAAAATATTATGATTACGTGTGCCGCCGCACGCGTCGCTAGGTGATCCGACGAGTTCTGACTCTGTTGATATGCTTCCGCACGCGACCAGTCAAACCGTTCGGGTCGCCTAAATTGATTGTTTTCCAACAACACGGAGGTTCGAGCCAATCAAAATCTGTTCTATACACCGCAAGTCTGAAAGTAGCAGCGATATGTACAATTATGCTGCCATGTACTTTTCGCTGGCTAAAGTTTTGAAGCGACAACGACGCAGCAATACGCCAGAAGATTTGATAGATCACTGTTGTTACTAAATTGCGGGAAGGAACCTGAGGCGATCTGCTACATCGTTGCAAGTACTACTATAGTGCTGACTATGGTGTCACGTGATGCCAAATCCGTTTTTGCTTTTGTCAACCCAGATTGTGACATGCATACAAGGAATCTATCAAGAGGTTAATTCAAAATTAAGGAAGAAAAAGCTACTACGTGGGTTTAGCACCTGAAAAAAAAGAAGTGGGGCACCACGACCCAGAGGAAATCACGGATTGACCGAAACAGGCCACAACTCGGAGGAGGAAAAACCGCCAGTCTCGCCGCCCGTCGGAGCAGCTCGCTTCCCCTTTTGAGTCGCCTTGGGCCCTGACTCCGCTTCCAAGTCATCTACATCTGGGCCCGCAATCTCCGCGGACGGGCGGTTCTGGCTTCCGCCGGATCACCGTTGCCTCCGCTCCTCCGTTGAGGCCTCTACTCAAGCTGGACGATGCATACCAGATTAATAAAAAAAAAAAGGCGAGCGCTTTATTGCGAGCGGTCGGTCTAAATTGATTGATTTGACAGTGATCAGGAGGCTTCGATCTGAATAATAGCAATTATATCAGCAATGACGAATAGTTGCGTATGGACAGGGACAGCAAAAAGTAATGAGTGGCGGCAGCGAATCTGCTATTATTGTTGTCGCCTACGGCAAAAAATAAACTACGGCAGCAGACGCCCAAGGCACCCAGACAAAAGCCTGTTTGAGGCATGTGCTCGCTAGCCCCGTTGGATGGTGCACGTACATGCAGGAGTACATGCATGTTCTTGGAGTAGTGCAATACTACGACCAGTTCATCATCACATCAAGACAAGAGAAGACCACGTGGGGTTAGTGGATATCCGCGTTCATCCGAAAAAGAAAATCAGGTGCTATCTGTTCTCAGTATTTTTGGCACGTACCAATTCTTTTGAAAACAATTACTCTGTCTTTTAATAAATTTTATGCAGGACGGCTATTAAAAGAAAAAGAGATGGTATTACACCGCGGAGGCACGTTCGGCTATGCCGCGCAGCTTCACGGACACGCGTATTGCAGTCCAGTTTACATCAATGCGCCGGCCGACTCGCCCGTCCGCACCGCCTTATAAACGCCACGGACAACTCGCCTGTCCGCGCCAGCTTACAAACGTCGCGGCCGATTCACCAGTCCGCACCGGTTTACCACGCCATGGCCGGTTCACCCGCGAGCGATTTCAACTTCACCTAGCGATCATCAATTTCATGGCGGATTATTTCCGGTCTGGCACATCAGGACAATTGTTCACTGCATCCAAACGACGTGGTTAAATCGCCCGTCCGCGCCGGTTTACAACACCGCGGCCAGTTCATCTGTTTGAGCCACTTCTGACGCGGAGGTCATCTTTTCCGTCCGCCTCTCGCGGCCTGGTCTGCATCAACACACCGGGCCGCACCTATCTGCATGAGCTATATATTACGTATGAGCAAGTCACAGCTTGGGTAGCCCGGTTTTCTTTCAGCAAATTGGAGGCAAATTATCATCAAACCGTTGTTTGCACTGGATGGCTCAATGGGCAGGCGCACAAGTCGCCGCCACTACAGTTTGGTTAACTTCAAATCGCCAGTTGGAAGGAACCATTGGCCGAGTAGCTGACACGGCTCATATGGGATCATTTACAACCCGCCGCAGTCACCTCAACCTTCTATGGATTCACATCATGCTATCAACAACAATGATGTACAAGTTATGCCGGTTTATATCACAGTCAAATATGGAGAGTCTCAAGCCAACTCCTCGAGACACCTTTTGAGACTCGGGGGCTACGATGACATGACTCAGCGAATATTGCCAGTTTCAGTAAATTTAAAGAACCCCAGGACGATGGAGGGAAGGATAACCCGGTCCCGGAGGCTACTGTTATATTGATGAAAGTTTAAAGGCCGTCAGAAAATTTCCGGTTTAGAAAGTGTATGACAGTTACAAAATCCCGGCTCAATGAAGAAGATCCGGGTCATCAGAAAGGATTCCGGTTTAAAATCCGGCTAAAGGAAAGTCAGTCTCACTGAAGCTCTCAAATATCCGGTTTACAATCCGGTTCAAGGGAAATCTGTTCTCTCACAAAGCTCTTTAGCTCTCAAATCCGGTTTAACAATGTTCGGTTCAAAAAGGAATTAACTTCTCGCAAGTTCGAGTTTAAAGGCTGTCAGAAAATTTCTGGCTGAAAATAAAGATTCCGGTTTAACATCCGGTTCAAGGGAAAGATGTCTCGTACAAAGCTTTGAAGCTCTCAATATCCGGTTCAAAATCCCGGTTCAATAAGGATTTATCTCTTGCAAAAAGTTAAAGGGTGCCAAAGAGGACATGCAGCCATGATGCGCGGTTCAAACATGGGTATCATGCCTTGTTGGCTTATCATATTATTGATCACTTGGGGCTTGGTCATGTCTCGAACCATAGTCACACCTCTTGATCGGCGCAATGCCACAGTATCACTTGGGGCCTTGGTGGTGTCCGAACCATAGCAACGCCATTTGGTAGGCGAAAAGCCACAGCATCACTTGGGGACTTGTGGTCACGTCTGAACCATAGTCACGCCTCTTGATCGGCCTAGTGCCACAGCATCACTTGGGCTTTGGTGAACCCGAACCATCGCTACACCTCTTGATCGGCGTAATGCCAATGCATCATTTGGGGACCTGGCTGACTCGAACCATAGCTACGCCTTTTGGGGGCTTGGTGGTGTCCGACCATGGTAATGCCTCTTGATCGGCTCAAAGCCTCATTTGCAATGGTTTTATATTTGCCTTTGCTTGAATTTTGTTCTCTTTTAAATTATTTCTTTTGTTGTGTTTTCAAACCGACATTATTAATCCGGTTCAAACTGTCAATTACAAATTGGCGGAACACGGTCAAATCCTAATCCGGAGACTATTTGCCCGGTTTGATTTTATGTTACCATCTTATTATGGAGTAAACCGGTGTTCATTAACCCGGCTTGACTTTCAATTACAAGTTGTCAGTACATGATCAAATCATAATCCGGAGACTATCCGCCGGTCTGGTTTGACTACGAGTCGCCAGTATTATATATGGTTAAACCGGTGTTTATCACAACCCGGTACGGTTTATCATCAACCGGCACAGTATGAAAGGAGTTATCATTACTCAAGATTGGGGTTATCACTTTTACTACATAAAGTTGGTCAAACCAGCAATGTGATTCAATATCACAGGTATGATATATTTCATATTTGATTATTCTTGACCCGTCCGTGATAAACCGCCAGGACATTTTAAACTTGTTGTATACAGAAACAGGTTGAATAAAGCATGATTATAAATCACCGGCGTTTATTAAACCGGCCTGGCTTTGGACTATACGTCGCCAGTATATATTTGGATTGCGCCATTGGAATCATGCGCTTATAAATGATTGGGTTATATTATTCAAATAGCCAAACTTGGCTGAATTTTCATTATGATATTGGATGAATTTTTCATACCGGATTATATTATCTTAAATAGCCAACATGGCTGGATCTCCATTATGGTTATCAATAACCAGTATTATGATTAAGGTTTTCAAAGTCGCTTTAGCGCAATGGCTATCATATTATCAATGGATATAATTTATTCTACAATTGAAGGAATAGTCCCGAGTTGCTGCAGGCTTACAACCCGGCACTTGGGGGCTACATTATTTAAGTTGAGATTATATTAAATATGCAAGTCTCATGTCGCTGCAAGCATGCACCATGACACTTGGGGCTAATGCAAAGTAATTTTTTGCTCATATTATTGAAGACCCGACTCATCATATTATAATGAGTCGACCTTTGGGGGCTGCCAATTGCTCCTGTCAACAGTTGAAGGTACAAAGCTTTTTATTCATTATATTGAAGGGTCCGCTGCTCAGATGGTAAAGCACAAGGCTCTTAACCTTGTGGACGTGGATTCAAGTCCCATGATGGGAGTTACATCATATGATGTTATTTTCAATGAAGTATATATTAAGTCCCAGCTCAATATTATCTTACTGAGCCGGCCCTTGGGGGCTACACATCATTGCTCAAATCTATATGATTATACCTACAAAGTCCCTGCTTATTATTGCATAATGACCCGGCACTTGGGGGCTACATAATATGGAGTATTCAGTTTTACTAAGTGACTGGGATGAACAACATGGATTTCTTCTTAAGTGGCAGTATTTATATTGAAACAAGTCTTAAGCCATCACTTTGTTCTACTCAAGACTTGGGGCTACAGGTATTATATTATTATGGAAGAACTATTTTCAATTTCTCTGTTTTGAGCAAACCGGATTGACCGGCGTCACCAACCATTATGACCGGTGTTTGCAACAATCATAACCGGCGTTGGCAACAATCATAACCTGGAATTATCAGTTTTATAACCCGACAGTTTTGGCAATGATAAGCCGACAAGTTCTACATCTTCAAACCAGTTGAATATCGATGAGTATTTCAAGACCAATATTTCTTAAACCGGCGCTTTGGAAGCCGACTCAAGTGGATTATTCTTCACAATATTTTCTATAAGAAACCAACATCAGCAAATTGGTTATGAAGCTGGTTATTGACCCGGATTTTCTAGAAGAAGGAAATGACAAGGACGATCGGTGCGGTCTACAAGAATTCTTAACCCGGTACAACCTGCCAAATTTGTTCGGTGTTTATTTTGCAGCGTAAGTTTACCATGGATAAATCCAAGCTAAACTTGGGGGCTAATGTCGGGATATACCCATGGTGTAAACCGGCGGAAGTTAACCCGGCCGGTCGGGATAACTCACTCGGTAACCCGCCCGAGCTTGGCGGTTCACGGGCTACCCGCCGGTCTTGGCGGTTCATTAGTAACCCGGCCGGCGGATCGAAGGCGGTTCAACTATTGTGGGCGGTTTAAGAGGAAAGGCATGAGGAATATCTTACAAGGAGCTAAGACCTGGACTTGTATCCGGTTTGTATTAGCGATAGACTAGTCCTAATCCTAATAGGACTCTACATGTAACCCGCCCCTCCAACATATATAAGGAGGGGCAGGGCTCCCCAAAAGGGGGACAGGTTCCACAAGTTGGACAAGTTAGGTTTAGACAATAGCTCTCGAGTTAGAGCACTCTTGTAACCGTGATCATCATCATCAATATCAATGAAGCAGGACGTAGGCTTTTACCTCCACCGTGAGGGGCCGAACCTGGGTAAAACCTCGCGTCTCTCGTCCCGCTCAACCCCTCTCAAGCTACCACATAGATGCGTTGGCCCTGCGACTAAGTCCTTTCACGAGGACATCTGCCGTGACAATTCCACGACACACCGTGTGGAGCGTGGGGCGATCTTGTGTGGGCTAGTGGCATAGAGGTTTGGAAAACACAAGCAACCAAAGACACGTAGATGATCGTAGGTAGGGGGAACACCGGTAAGGAGAAAGAAGGGGTGTGAGGTGCAGTTTTGACGGATGGACGACGACTGAGGACATAGGTGGCGGTGTGTAAAGCCTTGACCCAAAACGGTGGCGGAAGAATGGCTTGGAGAAGAAGGGTGCGGACAATGTCGTTCATGGTGCGAAGCATACGTTCTGCCTTGCCGTTCTGTGGGGAAGTATGAGGACAGGAGAGACGGTAGACGATGCCGTGGGTCAAGAAGAAAGTACGAAGAGAAGTGTTGATGAACTCGCCGCCATTGTCACATTGCATGAATTGAATAATCATGTGAAATTGGGTAGAGATGTAGGAGAAGAAGCGTTGGAGGGTGGGGGACCTTTCGGATTAGTGACGGAGAGGAAAAGACCATGAGTAGTGAGTAAAGTCGTCTAGTATAATGAGATAATAAGCATAGCCCGAAAAGCTTACAACTGGGGACGTGCAAAGGTCACAATGAATGAGCTGAAATGGTGCAGTAGTACACTTATTGCAAGGGGGAAATGCTAAGCGAGGTTGGCGCCCTAGTAGGCACGAGGTACAAGGGGAGTGAACACTTTTATTACAATCTGGTAAAAAATGAGAAAAGGAAGCTAGTGTTGCTTTGCCGGGGTGCCCAAGGCGCCGGTGCCACAAGTCGCCGGTTGTGGTAAGGAAGGCGGAGCTGCCGGTGGTGTTGGTGCCATAGAAGGGGTAGAGCGGGCCGGAGCTACTGGACGTCATGAGCGGAGTCTTGGTGGGAAGAGCCTTCACAGAAAAGCAAGAGGGGTTAAATGCGACCTCAACATTATTATCACGAGACAATTTGCGAACGGAAATAAGATCTTTGACAATGTTAGGACAAACGACAACATCGTTAAGAGAAAGATTGGTGGGGGGAAGTGTGGTGGAACCCGTGCCGATGATAGGGAGACGGTGACCATTGCCAACGACGATGCTCGAGGAAAAATGCTGAGGTAAAGAGCGAAACGTGGAGAGGTTACCAGGATTGCTGGTGATGTGTGTGGCGGCGCCGGAGTCGAGGATCCAGTCAGCCCCGTGCGCAGGGATGCCCTGCTGGCTGTAGGCGTGGCTGAGGAGTGCAGCGTGATCCCAAGCAGGAGAGCCGTAGGAGTACGGCTGCGGGGCGGGGGGCGACGCAGGCCCCGACAGCATCATAGTATACGCCTGGGAATGCACACCAGGCCGCGGGCCCAGCACGCCAGCGGTGTTTGGCGGAGTCCATCCGGGGCGAGGTTGAGGTAGAGCCATGCCGAACGGGACAAAATAGCCAGTCCAGGGCGGCGGGGCGGCGGTGTTGGAGTAGTATCCCCGACCGGACGAGTCAGAGCGGCCGCGCCCGCGACCACCGCCGCGCCCACGATCGCCACCTCTAGAGCGGGACCCGTTGGTGCCGTGGCCGCCGGGGGCGGGGCCGTTGTCGTTGCCACCGGAGTGGGGGCCACCGTTGCCACCGTTGCCGCCGTTGCCGATGTTGCCACCGGGGCTGCGATCACCACGATCACCGCGGTCACTGAGGTCGCCGCGGTCGTTGGAGATGGTGAGGGCTGCGGCGCCAGCCTCGGCGGCGCGAAGGTTGATGTTGTACTCCGCGAGATACACGCGGGAGCGCGCAACGCCGAACGGGGGAAGAGGCACTGTGTCCCCCAAGATGGTGTGGATGGTGTCGAAGCGAGCGTCGAGGCCATGAAGGAACTGCATGGTGAGATCTGGATCGGAGACAGGGTTACCGGTGTCAGTGAGGCCGTCTGCGAGGGACTTGAGACGGCAAGCATAGTCGGAGACGGAGAGTTCGCCCTGCTTCAAGTTCCGGTACTGGCGCGTGAGGTGGAGGTACTGGGCGCCCTGCTTGGCCAGGAAGTAGTCCCGGATGCGCTGCCAGGCGGTGTAGGCGTCGACGGCGCCCCCATGATCAGCTCGAGGATGGAATCCGCGAGGGTGAAGAGGATCCAGAGGACCAGCCGTTGACCACGGCAAGCCAGGCGGCGTCAGGGTGAGGAGGAGGACGGCGCTCGATGTGATCCTGGACACGGTACTGCATAAGAAGACAGGTGAAGAAGGTGCGTCACTTGATGTAGTTGTTCTCAGCAGGGTCGAGCTTGAACTTGATATGGTTTGAGATGTGGTTGTTGTGGAAGTTGTGAAGAAGAAGATCAGGAGGAGATGGCACCGGAAAGATGGCCGTGGTGGCGAGAGCAGAGGTTGCACCGGGCATGGTGGTCGAGGAGAAGGGAGGAGAGGTCCCCGGAGTGAAGGTCGGAGAGGAGGAGACGGGAGCGGCCGGAGTGGCAGGGGGCTCGCCGAAGATGTCCTCGAAAGCCATGGCGACTGATACCAAGAAAGAGGATGAATATTGCGCTGCACACTGTATTACTCATTGAGAGAGGTTACATATAGCCGGGGCCTTCCACAATATCAGGCACGCAGGCCATGAGCTAGTCGTGGAGGTTAAGATCCTAGAAAGTAGGAGTCAGGTACAAGATCTACAACGGTACAATGACAACAGTACAATACATGGCACGTTAACAATGACACACTTACATGGGGTGCCCTTTGCCTTAGGCCTTCGACAATTGAGAAAAACTCCTAGAGATTCATATGTCCGTCTCCTAGCTTCTGTGTCTGCGTGTAGTGTGCTTACTTAATTATGCAGCGTCCTTACCGATCTCAAGTCTCAATACTACTATGTGAATTGGCATAATTAGGATAAATATATCCATCAATCGATACGTGCGGGAACGGATCCATCGAACAGATCGATTGATACGTACGACGGGACTTGACGAAAGAAGGGATTTCATAGTTATATTTATCACATGATAGTTGATAAATCTGGTCTACACCCTGATTTTTTTACGTGTAATTTGGGTTCCATGAGTACTCATTTTCTCTTCTGGTATTCTTTTTTGGTTGCAAAATGTAGACCCAGTTTCAGAATCATGAAATCTAAAGATTATAATGCTCTCAAAATTATACTTTTCATGCCATTTTTTCGCGCACTAAATATTCTTGACAGTAGCGCAATCAGCGGCACCCCCCACCAGCTAGACAGTGGCACAATCTCTTTTTTGTATATTTCTTCCTTCTTAGGAGTCAGGCCGATGGGTCTACTTGAGCTTGCTAGCTCGGATGGACAAATTTAATCCGGAGAGTTTTAGATTGAATGGATATAACTGGAGCTTCAGAAAAAATAGCTGTTCAAAAAGGTGTCAACGGATTTACTAAGGAAACAATTAGTTGTAGGTAAGTAAGTTTATTCTAGACACTCCCGGGTTCCAATTTAGTAACGCAGTATTAGTACTTTTTTTTTGAAACTGGTACTAGTACATGTTAGAGGCTGATTTTGTTTCGAACAAGCATCCCAAAGAACCCTATTTTAAATCAACTCATCATTCTTGTCATCTTCGGCCCTTATTCTGGGGCCCAATTGCCAGATTGGGCCAACCATGGTTCATGACAACTAGCATTTGCATCATAGCGTGCATTCACAAATTGCACAATCAGCAACGAGCATCATAAATGTTGAGCAACATAAGCAATGAATTGTCTATAGTACATTCCAGATTTAATAGATTATCATCTCTCCTGATCTCCAAATCCAACGTATCACCTATCAGCCAAACCGAAAGAATAGAGATTGAATGAAATGTGTAAGAATACATATGCAACAACCAAACATTGGTAGATCTTGTCGTGATGTTGATGAGGTCGGACGAATGGGGCTGGCCATCGATGCCGGCCGGGTTCATCCAGTCTTGTAGTACACCACCAACAGTGAGAACATGATCCATCTAGATGCCCAACCACCTTGCCTTCGGTGGAGATGCATAGCCAGATCAAGCTGCAACCATGACAGAGAGGTAAGCTAGAGGACGCAAACAACCACGTGGAGAGTGGGAAAGAGGTAGCGAGTCACCTCGTGGCTATAGACACCCGCATAGAGGACTGGGAGGTGGGATGGCGCCCAATCTTCACCGGCGGCCACCGTGGGGAGGGCAGTCAGCCTCTTCTCGTTTTCTTCATTGAAAAGTGGGTGCGGGAGCATGAGGGAATTGGGGTAGAGGGAGGGACGGGGCGCGACGCACGGCTCGATCCTGCCGGCGAGGGATGAAACCCTACCGCCGACAAGGGATGAAACCCTAGCGACGAAGCAGTGACAGGAACGAACCGGATAAAAATCGTACCGAAAATATCTCTGAAATTTGTACCAAGAACACCTTCGAAATATTTGAGAGGGAAAACCTAATCAGTTCGATTTTTTTCCTTCTGAAATTGCCCCTCAGGCTATGTTATAATGCATGTGACGTCAGCGTATTGCATTGTACCTGGACCGTCGAATCCGTTCCGATGGACGATTCATATCGACCAGATGCACTATGAAAGGACTATTTTAAATCAACTCATCATTCTTGCTGGAGCCCAATTTCAAGATTGGGCCAACCATGGTTCATCAATACTAGCATTTGCATCATAGCGTGCGTTCACTAATTACATGGTCACGTGCGAGGTTTTGTTTCTCTCGTCGCAACGCATAGACAATTTTATATTAACCAAAAAGATTGACGGTAGGCAAACCAACCTGTAGTTGAATAGTTAGGAAGACAGTGATATCCCCGGCCCACCATAAGACAGTGATATCCCCGGCCCACCAGAGTTCAAGTCTAAGACTTGACATCGGTGCTTGTATTTTTTTCGGATTAATTTCAGGCATTGCAGCGATGCACGTTCGGTGGGCGACTTCATCAATCTCAAAGTAATGTGCCGGCTCAGTCGCTTGAAGGTGCTCATATGGTAGGATTTGCGTGCATGCGTTCCTATGGTTGTGTGTATGTATGTATGTACGTATAAGGATCGGTTGACGTATAAAAGGAGAAAGGTCAATTTTTTTCTCATATATCTAACAAATAAAAGATATCTAAAAAAAGTAACGTTTTCAGTATACGTCCCTTCTTTTGTGAAGCACTGGCGGACCTATCAATCAATCCGTTCAATGGATTTTTTCCAGTTACAATGAAATTGTTCTACTTCCGTATCTACAATATATCACCAGAAAAAAAAGACACATAGCATGCACATATACTCCCTCCATTCCCAAATAATTGTCTTTCTAGTCATCTCAAATGGAGTACAACATACGGATGTATGTAGACATGTTTTAGAGTGTAGATTCACTCATTTTACTCCGTATGTAGTCACTTGTTGAAATCTCTAGAAAAACAATTATTTAGGTACGGAGGTAGTATAATTTAGTGGTCGTGTTGATGAAGCAGATTTGTGCATGAACGAACAAACTAAATGGTACCTGATGCTGTACAGGGGTTGAGGGATGAGGCGAGACTAGGAAAGAGGGAACCTGGTTGCTAGCCGTCGAGGAAGAGGAACGTGGGCCGGCCGTGGGCGTCGACAATGACTTTAGTGCGCATGTTCGGTTAGGCAGTGGAGGGGTTTCCTCGATTGCCCATGAATAGTATACTTACAGGCTCCATGTCGATGGGGAGGAAGGGTGACAAGTGGGCCCTTTCTGCTCTTTGAGATTTTGCCAATTGGTATCAAGGTCATCTTCACGGGGTTTTTTGTTGCAATGCACGTGCCCTTTTCAAACGAAACTAGCTTATATACATATAGCATAACACACAGAGGCGGAGCTAAGGGGGACCAGCAGGGGCCCAACAACTCAGCCTACCTTGCCCCAGCTACGTAAACTACTAGTTCGCCAGCCCAATTTACTGAAAACAACCAGCCGCCTAGCGCAGTTCACCCAGGACGCACGAGTCGCAGCCGCCTAGGGCAGTTCGCCGGTTCGCGAAAGGTAGGCGGCGCCGTACCTTGCAAGTCGGCGGTCGCAGCCCATCACCACCGATGGTGGAAGCTGTCACGTTGCGCCTGATGACGATGACGATGCGCAAGAAATTTGTGGTGGGTCGCTCTTTCATTAGCTCCTTCGATGTGACAATGCCGATCCGCATTAGGATTGGTTGCATCAATTTCTTGATTTAGATGGAATTAGTTAGATGCAAAACAATCCGTTGTTTTATCCTCACAAATAGATACTGGAAATTGGACATAGCACACTGGTTTTGTCATCTGGATTTAATTTTGCCATCGATTGTGCTTCGTTTATGAATTGTTGCGATGAGGAAAAACAATATAAGTATATATTCTTGCGCCGGGGGTTGGTTCGAGCAAACTACGAGATGCATATTGAAGTATCAAAATCACTCAATACATTTACTATGCTTTTTTTTTCTTGTTGTTGATTCTGCCTCGGCCCCCCATGCTCAAATCCTGGCTCCGCCCCTGATAACACACATCCCAAGCTAACTGGTCGGTGATATTCAAGGAACACACGTTGCGTAGACCCTTCGGCCATTTTTCGTGTATAGCTTTCCTATCTCCCCCTTAAAAGTCTGCATATTAAAGGGCATCCATAGCCTGCAGTCTTTCTATCTATGCCACAGTCCTTCACGTTGGGTCACTTAATTACCCGCATGTCAATAATATATTGCCATGTAGGATGTGAATGCAACGACGTGGCAATGAGGAGTCCAAAGACGACATGATATCAAAACTGTTGTAGTTATAACTCAGCAAGATATACGCCCATGCAGATCAGAACGTTGCGGGGCTAAAATGTCCAACATTTTGCATCTTTGGCTCTTTGTAGTATCTGGGCGTCGAGTTATGCGAAAAGTAAAAAAGTAAAACGAAGGAAGTATGTGTGTCCTTGGTATTTTTAACACAACACATATTTTGTAACTCAATATAACTCAAGGTGCAACATTAACTTTGTGCTACATCACTTTCCAGCAAAAGCATTGCTGCCATACTGTATATTACAGTATTGCTTGTTATTTTCTTTGGCATGAACTAATCTTAAGTTAGGTAGTTATAGCGTCGTAGTTTCCTTCACATTGCACACCAGGCACTTGCAGCTCCCGCCAACACAATTGGCCTTCCAAGAGCACCGTGGACCGCAGATGGGCTTGCGCTTTTGGTCGCAATCGTACTCACAAGTACTGTTTGAACACCCACCGGGCCGTTTGATAACTGCAGTCGTACATTGAAGTTGTTCTGCTTCCACATCTAGAACATATCACCAGAAAAAAGAGACACACATCATGAACATATATAATTTATTGGCCGTGTTGATGAAGCAAAATTGTGTGCATGGATGAACGAACTAAGTGGTACCTGATCCTAATAGAAGGACGGCAAGGGTAAGGAACGTCACTAGAGCAATCCTCATGTTAGCTCAAATGTGGTGTTCACAAGAAGAGTCTCCAATGGTCGGTTGTTGGACTTCTGAGTTGTGAGGAAGAACATGAACGGGCAGGCTAATTTATAGTAGTTGGGATATTAATGCTCATTATTACAATCCAAAAAAGCACCAAAGAAGAAGAATGGATAAGTTGCGCTAATTTAGTAGTAATTAAGTGCATTAATTTGTGGATAGGTACTCCCTCCTTTCCGGTATATTGGGCTCATATCATTTTCTTTGGTTTTCTATTTTATAAGTCTTGTTTCAACTTCTTTCCACCACATGTTCTCATTCCGAGGCACGTTAAATTGGTGGATGCAAAGATTAAAGAAAACCGACCAATACACCGTAGTTAATGGAGATTAAATTTTGAGTAATTTTGTAAACTATGATATAAGTACATTCTTCCACTAGTAGAAACAGGGCTTCCGTCCGGAGCAATAGGCCCGGCCAGGTTTTGGCCCGGGACTAACGGGACCATTAGTCCCGGTCCCAACAGCTAGGAGTGGACGATGCCACGACCACCTTTAGTCCCGGTTCGTTTGTGGCCTCTAGTCCCTGTTGGTATAACCAACCGGGACTAAAGGGGTGGTGGCAGGCTGGCGTCAAGCTGGGGCCCCTGAGAGCCCCTTTAGTCACGGTTTGTATCACCAACCGGGACTAGAGGTAGACCTTTTGTCCCGGTTGGTGATACAACCCGGGGCTAAAGACATCCCTATATAAAACCCTGCTTCGGCCAGCTCTCTGTTTTCTCCTTTTTCTCCTCTCTGTTCTTCCCCTAGCTCGAGCTCATCCTCCATTGTTGCCAAGATTTGTTAAGATTTGAGGCACCCCATCTATCCAAGTGTTTAAAAGGTTAGCAACTTTGTCCTTTCATCTCTCATAGCTAGTTTAGCTCATTTCATGTTGTATAAGTATAGTCATTTGTGGGTTTTGATTTGGGAGTTTATTTGATTTATATGTAATTTGAGCTCACATTAACTTCTTAGTTTGCATATGTGTAGGTGTGGTTTAACTATTGCCTTCCCGTCCTCACCGCCATCGATCGCCCGCGCCATCCCGTCGCCGACATCTCCTTGGTGAGGCTCTTGTTCTTATCTTTTTTGTGAAAAAAACTGTTATTTCTATGATCTAGATAGTTGCTTGTATAATTTTCTTACTTGTATGATTGTTTGTTATACATAGTGCCATGGTTTTGATATCTTTCCCCGACAGTCCTCTCTGGTTTATGATATGGATGTGGTATAATATCTTTTATAACTATTTGTTGCATTTCGTGTTTATGACAATTATGCCCATCAAGTTGACATAGATATTCTTATCTAAGAGGTATGTGAACCAGGAATTGCCACTGACCCTCTTGTCGAGAAGTTAAATTTAGTTGAAAAAGAAAACGAGTATTTGAAAGAAAAATTGAAAAGAATTGAAGAAGAGAAGATGAAATTGGATTTGTATGTTGCCGATGTCGTCGATGATCAAAAGATCAAGATGGATGCAATTCGCTTGAAGATTAGAAAGATTACAAAATATGCCGCTAATAAATAAGATTGGTATCATTATGTTGTTGGATCAATTATTAACTTAGTTGCCATTTTCATCGCATTTGTTGTTGCATTTAAATGCTTTATCTAGATAGTTGTATGTTGTTTTATGAGAATAAGTGTGTATGAAATTTATGTATGAACTTGTATTAATTTGGTCTTTTTGGTGTTGTGTAATGAAGATGAGCTGGCAATGGATGTACGATGACCGACGCTCTCCCCAGTTCATTAATAGCGTGCATAGTTTTCTGCATGCGGCTGAGGCAAACAAGCGGGATGGTTTTATGTGTTGTCCATGTGGTGTCTCTAAGACTGATAGGAATTACCCTATCTCAAAAGTCATTTAGCTCCAACTGTTTACGTCCGGTTTCATGTCCGGCTATAACTGTTGGGCCGAGCACAGAGAAAGAGGGGTTCTAATGGAAGATTAGGAAGAAGAGGATGATGACAACTATCCTAGTTTCCCTGAATATGGCGGTTACAATGGGGGAAGAAGCTGAAGAAGAGGCATCAGATGAGCCCGCTGATAATCTTGGTCGGGCCATTGCTGATGCAAAGAGAAACTGCGTAAGTGAAAAGGAGAGGTTCAAGTGCAGCGCATGTTAGAGGAACACAAGAAATTGTTGTACCCAGATTGCGAAGATGACAAGAAAAAGCTGGTTACCGCACTGGAATTGTTGCAATGGAAGGCAGAGAATGGTGTATCTGACAAGGGATTTGAAAAGTTGCTGAAAATGTTAAAGAAGATGCTTCCAAAGGATAACAAATTGCCAGATAGTACGTACGGGGAAAAGAAGTATGTCTGCCCTCTAGGATTAGAGGTGCAGAAGACATATGCATGCCCTAATGACTGCATCCTCTACCACGGTGAGGAGTACGAGAATTTGTATGCATGCCCGGTATGCGTTGCATTGCTCTATAAGATCAGCCGCGATGACCCTGGTGATGTTTAGGGCGAGGGACCCAGGAAGAGGATTCCTGCCAAGGTGATGTGGTATGCTCCTGTAATACCACGGTTGAAATGTTTGTTCCAAAACGAAGAGCATGCCAAGTTATTGTGATGGCACAAAGAAGACCGTAAGACAGACGGGATGTTGAGAGTACCCGCTGATAGGTCGCAGTGGAGAAAAATCATGAGAAAGTGGCAGGAGTTTGCACATGACGCAAGCAACTTAAGGTTTGGTATAAGTGCAGATGGAATTAATCCTTTTGGGGAGCAGAGTGATAACCCGCAAGTATACGGGATAGTCGTAGCCTCTTTCGATAAGTAAGAGTGTCGAACCCAACGAGGAGCTAAAGGTAGAACAAATACTCTCTCAAGTCCTGTCGGCCACTGATACGACTCTACGCACGCTTGACGTTCGCTTTACCTAGAACAAGTATGAAACTAGAAGTACTTTGTAGGTGTGAGAGGATATGTTTGCAAGATAATAAAGAGCATGTAAACATAAACTAGGGGCTGTTTAGATAAAGATGCAATAAAGTAAATATAGCGAGTGTGGAAAAGTGGTGGTAGGAGTTGTGAAATTGTCCCTAAGCAATTGACTACATTACTAGACCGGTAATCACCATTGCAATTCTATTTGAGGGAGATGCATAAGCTAACATGTCATCCCTGACTTGGAATTCTATGCACTTATGATTGGAACTACTAGGAAGCATCCGCAACTACTAACGTTCATTAAGGTAAAACCCAACCATAGCATTAAAGTATCAAGTCCCCTTTATCCCATACGCAAACAACCTACTTACTCGGGTCTGTGCTTCATGTCACTCACGCCACCCACCACAAGCAAATCATAAACATATTGCAAACCCTACAGAGGGGATCCCTCACGCTTGCGCAACACGGAGGGCACAATAGGACAGCACCAGTAATAAAACATGCAACTCAAACCAATAATAGCAATTCATCAATCACCGATAGGACAACGAAAATCTACTAAGACATCATACGATGGCAACACATCATTGGATAATAATATGAAGCATAAAGCACCATGTTCAAGTAGAGGGTACAACGGGTTGTGGGAGAGTGGACCGATGGATATAGATGGGGGGAGTTGATGGAGATGTTGGTGAAGATGACGGCGGTGTTGGTGAAGATCACGGTGATGATGATGGCCTCCGGAGGCGTTCCGGCGCCACCGGAAGCAAGGGGGAGAGAGTCCCCCCCCCCTTCTTCTTCTTCTTTCTTGACCTTCTCCCTAGATGGGAGAAGGGTTTCCCCTCTGGTCCTTGGCTCCCATGGTGTGGGAGGGGCGAGAGCCCCTCCGATATTGGATCTATCTCTCGGTTTCTGCGTTCCCAGATTCTACCCCTTCACCATTTCTTAAATATCCGGAGATCCGTAACTCCGATTGGGGTGAATCTTTCGCCCAGATCTTTCTCATAAAATTAGCTTTCTTGCGACTAAAGAAGAGCGTCAACCGCCTTACGGGTGTCCCACGAGAGCCCAGGGCGCGCCGGCCTCCCTGGGGCGCGGCCCCCTGTCTCGTGGCCGCCCCGGACACTATTTCGCGTTGATTTTTCCCAAAAATCACAAATATTCCAAAAAACATCTCCGTTCGTATTTATCCCGTTTGGACTGCGTTTGATATTGGGTTTCTGCGAAACAAAAAGCATGCAACAGACAGGAACTGGCACTGGGCACTGGATCAATATGCTAGTCCCAAAAAATAGTATAAAAAGTTGCCAAAAGTATATAAAAGTTGAATAATATCGGCATGGAACAATCAAAAATTATAGATTCGACGGAGACGTATCAGCATCCCCAAGCTTAATTCCTGCTCGTCCTCGAGTAGGTAAATGATAAAAAAAGATAATTTTTGATGTGGAATGCTACCTAGCATAATCTTGATCATATGTCTAATCATGGCATGAATATTAAGACACGAGTGACTCAAAGCAATAGTCTATCATTTGACATAAAAACAGTAATACTTCGAGCGTACCAATAAAGCAATCATGTCTTTTCAAAACAACATGGTCAAAGAAAGTTTTCCCTACAAAATCATATAGTCTGGCTGTTGCTCTATCTTCATCACACAAAGTATTTAATCATGCACAACCCCGATGACAAGCCAAGCAATTGTTTCATACTTTAATAATCTCAAACTTTTTCAACTTTCACGCAATACATGAGCGTGAGCCATGGACGAAGCACTATAGGTGGAATAGAATATGATGGTGGGGGTTATGTGGAGAAGACAAAAAGGGAGAAAGTCTCACATCAACTAGGCATATTAACGGGCTATGGAGATGCCCATCAATAGATATCAATGTGAGTGAGTAGGGATTGCCATGCAACGGATGCACTAGAGCTATAAGTGTATGAAAGCTCAAACTGAAACTAAGTGGGTGTGCATCCAACTTGCTTGCTCATGAAGACCTCGGGCATTTGAGGAAGCCCATCATCGTAATATACAAGCCAAGTTCTATAATGAAAATTCCCACTAGTATATGAAAGTGAAAGCATAGGAGGCTCTCTCTATGAAGAACATGGTGCTACTCTGAAGCACAAGTGTGGTAAAAGGATAGTAACATTGCCCCTTCTCTCTTTTTCTCTCATTTTTTTTATTTTCTCCTTTTTTTTTGGTGGGCTTCTTTGGCCTCTTTTTTATATTTGGGCTTCTTTGGCCTCTTTTATTTTTCATAAAGTCCGGAGTCTCATCCTGACTTGTGGGGGAATCATAGTCTCCTTCATCCTTTTCTCGCTGGGACAATGCTCTAATAATGATGATCATCACACTTTTATTTACTTACAACTCAATATCTAGAACAAAGATATGACTCTATATGAATGCCTCCGGCGGTGTACCGGGATGTGCAATGATCTAGCGTAGCAATGACATCAAAAAACAGACAAGCCATGAAAACATCATGCTATCTATCTTACGATCATGCAAGGCAATATGATAATGAATGCTCAAGTCATGTATATGATGATGATGAAGGTTGCATGGCAATATATCTCGGAATGGCTATGGAAATGCCATGATAGGTAGGTATGGTGGCTGTTTTGAGGAAGATATAAGGAGGCTTATGTGTGACAGAGCGTATCATATCACGGGGTTTGGATGCACCGGCGAAGTTTGCACCAACTCTCGAGGTGAGAAAGGGCAATGCACGGTACCGAAGAGGCTAGCAATGATGGAAGGGTGAGAGTGCGTATAATCCATGGACTCAACATTAGTCATAAAGAACTCATATACTTATTGCAAAAATCTACAAGCCATTGAAAACAAAGTACTACGTGCATGCACCTAGGGGGATAGATTGGTAGGAAAAGACCATCGCTCGTCCCCGACCGCCACTCATAAGGAAGACAATCAATAAATAAAATTGTGCTCCAACTTCATCACAAAGCGGTTCACCATACGTGCATGCTACGGGAATCACAAACCTCAACACAAGTGTCTCTACAATCCACAGTCACCCACTAGCATAACTCTAATATCACCATCTTTATATCGCAAAACTATTGCAAGGAATCAAACATATCATATTCAGCGATCTACAAGTTTATGTAGGATTTTATGACTAACCATGTGAATGACCAATTCCTGTCATCTCTCTAAATATATATAAGTGAAGCAAGAGAGTTTAATTCTTTCTACAAAAGATATTCCCACGCTCTAACAAATATAAGTGAAGCAAAAGAGCATTCTACAAATGGCGGTTTTCTAACTGAAGAGAAACTGGCAATCCAAACTTCAAATTATATAAGTGAAGCACATGAAGCATTCTATAAAGCCATACTCAAAAGATTTAAGTGAAGTGCAATGAGCATTCTATAAATCAACCAAGGACTATCTCATACCAGCATGGTGCATAAAAGAAAAGTGAAAACTAAATGCAAAAGACGCTCCAAGACTTGCACATAATGCATGAACGAAACGAATTCGAAAACATACCGATACTTGTTGAAGAAAGAGGGGATGCCTTCCGGGGCATCCCCAAGCTTAGATGCTTGAGTCTCCTTGAATATTTACTTGGGGTGCCTCGGGCATCCCCAAGCTTGAGCTCTTGCCTCTCTTCCTTTTCCTCATATCGAGACATCCTTGATTAGACACTACATCCACACAAAACTTCAACAGAAAACTCGGTAAGATCCGTTAGTATAATAAAGCAAATCACCACTCTAAGTACTGTTGCAAACCAATTCATATTTTGTTTTTGCATTGTGTCTACTGTAATATAGCTTTTCCATGGCTTAATCCACTAGTATAAATTGATAGATTCATCAAAACAAGCAAACTATGCATCAAAACAGAATCTGTCAAAAACAGAACAGTCTGTAGAAATCTGAACATCCACCATACTTCTGGTAGCCCAAACATTCTACCAAAATAAGGAAAAATAAACAAGTTGTATAGCAAGACAGTGAATAAGGAATCAGAACCATTTGACGTTCCAGTTAAAAATGTAAAATCGCGCACTACAGCCAAAGTTTCTGTCCAGCACCGTACAAACCAACAAGCATTGTAAACATCCTAAAGGCAAACCTTGGAAAATTATTTTTATAATACAATGGAATTGTACAAGGGGATAATTATTTTTGATGAAAAGTTTCTGTAATAAAGATTCACAAAGTTTCCGTGAGCATGAACAAAGTTCAAGGAGCTCCCCCACTTCAACAATGCTTGTCTTTCTCACTTTCACTTTCCTTTTTGAAAAGTTTTTTGAGTTGCCCTCTTTATTTTTTGTGTTTTTAAACTATAAGAAAACACTCCACAGAAATAAATGACTCTCTAAAACTTCCGGGTTGTCTCCCTGGCAGCGCTTTCTTTAAAGCCATTAAGCTAGGCATTTAGTGCTCAAGTAATGGATCCACCCGGATCCCAAGGTATACCAAAGCCTATTTTAATTAACAATGATTTGTAATTTAGTAGTGAGCACAAAGTAACATATATCATGCAACGACGATGTCTAACTCTCTTCCTATGCATTGGCATGTCATAGAAGAACAATTCATGCACACCAAGTAAAGGCCAATGCATAGTATAAGCAGTTTCTTGCAATTCTATCGTGTTGGAAACATAGAGAGGTGGAGACATAGTTCCTCTCTCATAATAATTGCAAGTAGGAGCAGCAAGCACATGCATATTACATTCATCAAAATTATCATGTGCAACGGTAAAAGGCAACCCATCAATATAATCCTTAATAAGCACAAACTTCTCCGATAAAGTGTGGTGGGGAGAACTCAAAAAGATAATAGGACTATCATACGTGGGTGCAATAGCAACAATCTCATGTTTAACATAAGGAACTATAGCAAGTTCATCTCCATAAGCATAATTCATATTGGCATCTTGGCCACAAGCATAGCAAGCACCATCAAAAAGGGATATTTCAGACAAATTCAAGGGATCATAGTGATACGTCTCCAACGTATCTATAATTTTTTATTGTTCCATGCTATTATATTACCCCTTTTGGATGTTTATGGGCTTTATTTTAAACATTTATATCATTTTTGGGACTAAGCTACTAACCGGAGGCCCAGCCCATATTGCTGTTTTTTTTGCCTATTTCAGTATTTCGAAGAAAAGGAATATCAAACGGAGTCCAAACGGAATGAAACCTTCGGAAGCGTCATTTTTGGAACAAACGTGATCCGGAGAGCTTGGAGTGCAAGTCAAGAAGCTCCCGAGGGCCCCACGAGATAGCCCCCCCCTCTAGGGCGCGCCCCCTGTCTCGTGGGCCCCTCGGCCGGCCACCGACGTACTTCTTCCTCCAATATATACCTACGTACCCCGAAAACATCTAGGAGCACCACGAAACACAATTTCCACCGTAGTAACCTTCTGTATCTGCGAGATCCCATCTTGGAGCCTTCGCCGGCACTCTGCCGGAGGGGGAATCAACCACGGAGGGCCTCTACATCATCATCCTTGCCCCTCCGATGAGGTGTGAGTAGTTTACCACAGACCTATGGGTCCATAGTTATTAGCTAGATGGCTTCTTCTCTCTTTTTGGATCTCAATACAATGTTCTCCCCCTCTCTTGTGGAGATCTATTCGATGTAAACTCTTTTTGTGGTGTGTTTATCGAGATCCGATGAATTGTGGGTTTATGATCAAGTTTATCTATGAATAATATTTGAATCTTCTCTGAATTCTTTTATGTATGATTGAGTTATCTTTGCAGGTCTCTTCGAATTACTAGTTTGGTTTGGCCTACTAGATTGGTCTTTCTTGCCATGGGAGAAGTGCTTAGCTTTGGGTTCAATCTTGCGGTGTTCTAACCCAGTGACAGAAAGGGTTGCAAGACACGTATTGTATTGTTGCCATTGAGGATAAAAAGATGGGGTTTATATCATATTGCATGTTTTTATCCCTCTACATCATGTCATCTTGCTTAATGCGTTACTCTGTTCTTATGAACTTAATGCAGGCAGGAGTCGGTCGATGTGTGGAGTAATAGTAGTAGATGCAGGCAGGAGTCGGTCTACTTGTTATGGACGTGATGCCTATATACATGATCATGCCTAGATAATCTCATAACTATGCGCTTTTCTATCAATTGCTCGACAGTAATTTGTTCACCCACCGTAATACTTATGCTATCTTGAGAGAAGCCTCTAGTGAAACCTATGGCCCCCGGGTCTATCTCTTATCATATTTGCTTTCAATCTACCTTTATTTGCATCTTTACTTTTTGCATCTATATTATAAAATATCAAAAATATATTTATCTTATCATACTATCTTTATTAGATCTCACTTTGCAAGTGGCCATGAAGGATTGACAACCCTTTATTGCATTGGTTGCGAGTTCTCGCTTGTTTGTGTAGGTGCGTGGGACTTTTGAGGAGCCTCCTACTGGATTGATACCTTGGTTCTCAAAACTGAGGGAAATACTTACGCTACACTTTGCTGCATCACCCTCTTCTCTTCGAGGAAAACCAACGCAAGCTCAAGACGTAGCAAGAAGGATTTCTGGCACCGTTGCCGGGGAGGTCCTCGCTCAAGTCAAGACATACCAAGTACCCATCACAAACCCATCTCCCTCGCATTTACATTATTTTCCATTTGCCTCTCGTTTTCCTCTCCCCTACTTCACCCTTGCCGTTTTATTCGCCCTCTCTTTCCCAATCTCCTCCTCTCTTTTCGCTTGCCTTTTCCGTTTACCGTGTGTGAGCTCGTTTGCCTTGTGTGTTGGATTACTTGTTGCCATGGCGCAAGATAATACCAAATTGTGTGACTTCTCGAATACCAATAATAATGATTTCCTTAGTACTCTGATTGCTTTTCTTAATGATGTTGAGTCTTGTGAAATCAATACTGCTTTGCTGAATCTTGATATGAAAGATCAATTTGCCGGCCTTGCTAGTGAAGATCCCACAACTCATCTAAACAATTTTGTTGATTTGTGTGATATACAAAAGAAGAAAGATACGGATAACAATATTGTCAAATTGAAGTTATTTCCGTTTTCACTTAGAGATCGTGCTAAAGTTTGGTTTTCGTCTTTGCCTAAAAATAGTATTGATTCATGGAACAAGTGCAAAGATGCTTTTATCTCTAAGTATTTTCCTCCCGCTAAGATCATCACTCTTAGGAACGATATTATGAATTTTAAACAACTTGATCATGAGCATGTTGCCCAATCTTAGGAAAGAATGAAATTGATGCTTCGCAATTGCCCTACTCATGGTTTGAATTTATGGATGATCATACAAAAAAATTATGCCGGTTTGAACTTTGCTTCTAGAAATCTCTTAGATTCGGCCGCGGGAGGCACCTTTATGAAAATCACGTTAGGAGATGCTACAAAATTTCTTGATAATATTATGGCTAATTATTCTCGATGGCACACCGAAAGATCTTCTAGTAAAAAAGTGCATGCTATAGAAGAAATTAATGTTTTGAGTGGAATGATGGATGAACTTATGAAGATGTTTGCTACTAAAAATACTCCTCTTGATCCCAATGATATGCCTTTGTCTTCCTTGATTGAGAATAATAATGAATCTATGGATGTGAATTTTTTGGTAGGAACAGTTTTGGAAATAACGCTTATAGAGGAAATTTTAATGCTAGACCGTTCCTTAGTAATCCCTCTAATAATTATGGAAATTCCTACAATAATTCTTATGGTAATTTTAATAAGATGCCCTCTGATTTTGAGAATAGTGTGAAAGAATTTATGATTTCTCAAAAGAATTTTAATGCTTTGCTTGAAGAAAAATTGCTCAAAGTTGATGATTTGGCTAGGAACGTTGATAGACTATCGCTTGATGTTAATTCTCTTAAACTAGGATCTTCTTCTCCTAAGCATGATATCAATGAGTCTCTCAAAGTAATGAGAATTTCCATTGACGAGTGCAAGGAAAGAACCGCTAGATTGCGTGCTAAAAAAGAAAGCTTTATAAAAGCGTGTTCTTCTAGTCTTCATAAAAATAATGATGAGGATCTTAAAGTTATTGATGTGTCTCCGATTAGACCTATGTTTTGCAATATGAATTTTGATGAGTATGGGAGTGATGATGAATCAACTTTGTCTAGAAGGTGTCCCGAAAATTCAGTCTTTAGATCTTGATGCTAAATTTGGTAAAAGAGAGATTGGAGAATCCTCAACTTCTAATAATATTGAACCTACTATCTCGGATTTCAAGGAATTTGATTATGATAATTGCTCTTTAAAAGGTTGTATTTCCTTGTTGCAATTCATTGTTAATTCTCCTCATGCTTATAGTCAAAATAAAGCTTTTACCAAACATATTGTTGATGCCTTGATGCAATCTTATGATGAAAAATTTAATTTGGAAGTTTCCATACCTAGAAAACTTAATGATGAGTGGGAACCTACTATAAAGATTAGAATGAAAGATTTTGAGTGTTTTGCTTTGTGTGATTTGGGTGCTAGTGTTTCCATGATTCCGAAAACTTTATGTGATATTCTAGGTTTCCATGATCTTGATGATTGCTCTTTAAATTTGCACCTTGCGGATTCCACCATTAAAAAGCCTATAGGGAGGATCAATGATGTTCTTATTGTTGCAAATAGAAATTTGGTGCCCGTAGATTTTATCGTTCTTGATATAGATTGCAATATTTCTTGCCCTATTATTCTTGGTAGACCTTTCCTTAGAACGATTGGTGCGATTATTGATATGAAGGAAGGGAACATTAGATTCCAATTTCCCTTAAAGAAAGGCATGGAACACTTTCCAAGAAAGAAAGTCAAATTACCTTATGAATCTATCATGCGTGCTACTTATGAATTTAGTGCCAAAGATGGCACTCGTTAGATCTATCCTTGCTTTTATGCCTAGCTAGGGGCGTTAAACAATAGCGCTAGTTGGGAGGCAACCCAATTTTTCTTTATGTTTTTTGTTTTTGCTCCTGTTTAGTAATAAATCTTGCATCTACCTTATGTTTAGATGTGTTTTTATCTTTTAATTAGTGTTTGTGCCAAGTAGAACCTATAGGATAACCTACGATGATAGTTGATTTGATTCTGCTGAAAAACAGAAACTTTGCGCGCACGAATATAATTTTCTTAAATCAAAGAAACATGCTTTTGCGTTGATTCTTTTTTCTGCTGTTCAATAAACAAATTTTCCAGGATTTCCTATTTTGGTAGGATTTTTAGAGTTCCATAAGTTTGTGTTAGTTACAGATTGCTAAAGACTGTTCTGTTTTTGACAGATTCTGTTTTTCGTGTGTTGTTTGCTTATTTCAATGCATCTATGGCTAGTAAAGTAGTTTATAAACCATAAAAAAGTTGGAATACAGTAGGTTTAACACCAAAATAAATAAAGAATGAGTTCATTGCAGTACCTTATGTGGTGGTTTTGTTTTCTTTCACTAACGGAGCTTATAAGATTTCCTGTTGAGTTTTGTGTTGTGAAGTTTTCAAGTTTTGGGTAAAGCTTTTATGGACTATGGAATAAGGAGTGACAAGAGACTAAGCTTGGGGATGCCCATTGCACCCCAATATATTCAAGTGTAGCAAAAAGCCTAAGCTTGGGGATGCCCCGGGAAGGCATCCCCTCTTTCGTCTTCGTTCATTGGTAACTTTACTTGGAGCTATATATTTATTCGCCACATGATATGTGTTTTGCTTGGAGCGTCGTGTATTATATTAGTCTTTGCTTTTTAATTTACCACAATCATCCTTTCTGTATACACCTTTTTGGGAGAAGCCTATTTGATTAGAATTTGCTAGAATACTCTATGTGCTTCACTTATATCTTTTGAGCTTGATAGTTTTGGCTCTAGTACTTCACTTATATCTTTTAGAGCACGGTGGTGTCTTAATTTTGAAGAAATTGCTAGTCTCTCATGCTTCACTTATATCATTTTGAGAGTCTTTTAGAATAGCATGGTATTTGCTATGATCATAAAGTTGGTCCTAGAATGATGAGCATCCAAGTTGGGTATAATAAAAACTATCATAGAAAGTGAATTGGATGCTATGATCAATTTGATGCTTGATAATTGTTTTGAGATATGGAGGTAGTGATATTAAAGTCATGCTAGTTGGGTGATTATGAATTTAAAGAATGCTTGTGTTGAAGTTTGTGATTCCCGTAGCATGCACGTATGGTGAACCGCTTTGTGATGACGTTGGAGCACAATTTTATTTATTGATTGTCTTCCTTATGAGTGGCGGTCGGGGACGAGCGATGGTCTTTTCCTACCAATCTATCCCCCTAGGAGCATGCACGTAGTACTTTGGGTTTTGATGACTTCTAAATTATTGCAACAAGTATATGAGTTCTTTTGATTAATGTTGAGTCCATGGATTATACGCACTCTTTCACCCTTCCACCATTGCTAGCCTCTCTTGTATCGTGCAATTTCCGCCGGTACCATACACCCACCATTTACCTTCCTCAAAACAGCCACCATACCTACCTATTATGGCATTTCCATAGCCATTCCGAGATATATTGCCATGCGAATTTCCACCGTTCCGTTCATATGACACGCATTACTTTTGTCATATTGCTTTTTGCATGATCATGTAGTTGACATTGTATTTGTGGCAAGGCCACTTTCATAATTTTCATACATGTCGCTCTTGATTCATTGCATATCCCGGTACACCGCCGGAAGCATTCATATAGAGTCATATCTTGTTTTAGCTTCGAGTTGTAAATCCATAAAAGTGTGATGATCTTCATTATTAGAGCATTGTCCTAGTGAGGAAAGGATGATGAATACTATGATTCCCCCACAAGTCGGGATGAGACTTCAGACTTTACAAAAAAAAGAGAAAGGCCAAAAAGAAAAAAGATAGGCCAAAGAAAAAAAAAGAAAGAAAAATAATAATAAAATGAGAGAAAAAGAGAGGAGGGACAATGCTACTATCTCTTTTTCCACACTTGTGCTTCAAAATAGCACCACGATCTTCATGATAGAGAGTCTCATATGTTGTCACTTTCATATACTAGTGGGAATTTTTCATTGTAGAACTTGGCTTGTATATTCCAATGATGGGCTTCCTCAAAGTGCCCTAGGTCTTCGTGAGCAAGCAAGTTGGATGCACCCCACTTAGTTTCTTTTATTGAGCTTTCATATATTTATAGCTCTAGTGCATCCGTTTTATGGCAATCCCTACTCACTCACATTAATATCTATTAATGGGCATCTCCATAGCCCGTTGATACGCCTAGTTGATGTGAGACTATCTTCTCCTTTTTGTCTTCTCCACAACCACCATTCTATTCCACATATAGTGCTATGTCCATGGCTCACGCTCATGTACTGCGTGAAAGTTGAAAAAGTTTGAGATTATTGAAGTATGAAACAATTGCTTGTCTTGTCATCGGGGTTGTGCTTGATTAAATACTTTGTGTGATGAAGATATAGCATAGCCAGACTATATGATTTTGTAGGGATAAATTTCTTTATCCATGTTATTTTGAGAAGACATGATTACTTTGATTAGTATGCTTGAAGTATTACTATTTCTTATGTCAATATGAACTTTTATTTTGTATTCATTTGGATCTGAGCATTTATGCCACAATAAAGAAAATTACATTGAGAAATATGCTAGGTAGCATTCCCCATCAAAAATTTCTTTTTAATCATTTACCTACTCGAGGACGAGCAGGAATTAAGCTTGGGGATGCTTGATACATCTCCAAAGTATCTATAATTTTTGATTGTTCCATGCTATTATATTACCCCTTTTGGATGTTTATGGGCTTTATTTTACACATTTATATCATTTTTGGGACTAACCTACTAACTGGAGGCCCAACCCATATTGCTGTTTTTTTGCCTATTTCAGTATTTCGAAGAAAAGGAATATCAAACTGAGTCCAAACAGAATGAAACCTTCGGGAGCGTGATTTTTTGGAACAAACGTGATCCGGAGAGCTTGGAGTGCAAGTCAAGAAGCTCCAGAGGGCCAAACGAGATAGGGCCCCCCCTGTAGGGCACGCCCCCCTATCTCGTGGGCCCCTCGGGTGGCCACCGACGTACTTCTTCCTCCTATATATACCTACGTACCCCGAAAACATCCAGGAGCACCACGAAACACAATTTCCACTGCCGTAACCTTCTGTATCCACGAGATCCCATCTTGGAGCCTTCGTCGGCACTCTGCCGGAGGGGGAATCAACCACGGAGGGCCTCTACATCCACATCCTTGCCCCTCCGATGAGTTGTGAGTAGTTTACCACAGACCTACGAGTCCATAGTTATTAGCTAGATGGCTTCTTCTCTCTTTTTGGATCTCAATACAATGTTCTCCCCCTCTCTTGTGGAGATCTATTCGATGTAAACTCTTTTTGCGGTGTGTTTATCGAGATCCGATGAATTGTGGGTTTATGATCAAGTTTATCTATGAATAATATTTGAATCTTCTCTGAATTCTTTTATGTATGATTGAGTTATCTTTGCAAGTCTCTTCGAATTATCATTTTGGTTTGGCCTACTAGATTGGTCTTTCTTGCCATGGGAGAAGTGCTTAGCTTTGGGTTCAATCTTGCGGTGTTCTTACCCAGGGACAGAAAGGGTTGCAAGACACGTATTGTATTGTTGCCATCGAGGATAAGAAGAAGGGAAGAAGATGGGGTTTATATCATATTGCACGTGTTTATCCCTCTACATCATGTCATCTTGCTTAATGTGTTACTCTGTTCTTATGAACTTAATACTCTAGATGCAGGCAGGAGTCGGGCGATGTGTGGAGTAATAGTAGTAGATGCAGGCAGGAGTCGGTCTACTTGTTATGGACGTGATGCCTATATACATGATCATGCCTAGATAATCTCATAACTATGCGTTTTCTATGAATTGCTCGACAATAATTTGTTCACCCACCGTAATACTTATGCTATCTTGAGAGAAGCCTCTAGTGAAACCTATGGCCCCCGGGTCTATCTCTTATCATATTTGCTTTCAATCTACCTTGATTTGCATCTTCACTTTTTGCATCTATATTATAAGATACCAAAAATATATTTATCTTATCATACTATCTTTATTAGATCTCACTTTCGCAAGTGGGCGTGAAGGGATTGACAACCCCTTTATTGCGTTGGTTGCGAGTTCTCAGTTTGTTTGTGTAGGTGCGTGGGACTTTTGAGGAGCCTCCTACTTGATTGATACCTTGGTTCTCAAAACTGAGGGAAATACTTACGCTACACTTTGCTGCATCACCCTCTCCTCTTCGAGGAAAACCAACGCAAGCTCAAGACGTAGCACATAGCAATCATCATAGCAATCATCCTTCGGTAAGCACGAAGGGGAATTAAATAATGTATGAGTTGGAGGGTTACTCTCATTAGAAGGTGGGCACAGGTAGCTAATCCGCTCTTCCTCCTTTTGTTCTTCGCTCTCCTCATCATCTTTTTCATCCAATGAGCTCATAGTTTCATCAATTTCTTCTTCCATAGCTTCCTGCAAAATATTAGTCTCTTCTTGGACAGCGGAGAACTTCTCAAAATATGGTTTAACATAGGCATTAGAAGCATAATTATCATAACAATATTCAAGTATGGCAACACTTTTAGATTTGTAAGGAGTAGCATCATACTTTTTAATCAAAGAAGCAATTTCAAAAGCACCCTTAAAAGCAACAAATTCTTCAATTTGTTGAACACCATAGTAATTATAAACACCCTTAGCATACGAAGATACGATTCCATTATCAATAAACTCACATTGGTAGGGAAGGTGTCTCTTAAGGTTTTCAGAACAACAAGTAACATCATAAATTTCACATAAATTCCAAGCATAGCATTGCAAACGTTGAATTTGATCCCATAATAGTTTCCATTTTTCAAATATACGGTGTCGCACATAACAAGCATGCTCATCTAAAGATTTGCCCTCAACTAAGCTAGTTGGGGTTTCAGCACGAGCACATAGGGATCAAAGATGATCCAAGTAAAAAGCTTCAGTAGTGTGATAGATTTTGAGTGGTTCTTCAACCATTGGAGCATTAGGTACAACTAAGTTTTTTGGTATTTTGCGTTTCCTACCCATAGCTAAAGATAGAAAGCAACTAAGAACAGCAAATAAAAATTACTTAGTGATAAAGCAAACAAGCACACACGAGAATATTCACCCCACGCTATGACTCCCCGGCAACGGCGCCAGAAATAGGTCTTGATAACCCGCAAGTATACGGGATAGTTGTAGCCTCTGTCGATAAGTAAGAGTGTCGAACCCAACGAGGAGCTAAAGGTACAACAAATACTCTCTCAAGTACTATCGGCCACTGATACGACTCTACGCACGCTTGACGTTCGCTTTACCTAGAACAAGTATGAAACTAGAAGTACTTTGTAGGTGTGAGAGGATAGGTTTGCAAGATAATAAAGAGCATGTAAACATAAACTAGGGGCTGTTTAGATAACGATGGAATAAAGTAAATATAGCGAGTGTGGAAAAGTGGTGGTAGGAGTTCTGAAATTGTCCCTAAGCAATTGACTACGTTACTAGACCGGTAATCACTATTGCAATTCTATTTGAGGGAGAGGCATAAGCTAACATGTCATCCCTAACTTGGAATTCTATGCACTTATGATTGGAACTATTAGCAAGCATCCGCAACTACTAACGTTCATTAAGGTAAAACCCAACCATAGCATTAAAGTATCAAGTCCCCTTTATCCCATACGCAAACAACCTACTTACTCGGGTCTGTGCTTCATGTCACTCACGCCACCCACCATAAGAAAATCATAAAAATATTGCAAACCCTACAGCGGGGATCCCTTACGCTTGCGCGACACTGAGGGCACAATAGGACAGCACCAATAATAAAACATGCAACTCAAACCAATCATAGCAATTCATCAATCATCGATAGGACAACGAAAATCTACTCAGACATCATAGGATGGCAACACATCATTGGATAATAATATGAAGCATAAAGCACCATGTTCAAGTAGAGGGTACAGCGGGTTGCGGGAGAGTGGACCGCTGGATATAGATGGGGGAAGGTGATGGAGATGTTGGTGAAGATGACGGCGGTGTTGGTGAAGATCGCGGTGATGATGATGGCCCCCGGCAGCGTTCCGGTGCCACCGGAAGCAAGGGGGAGAGAGCCCCCCTTCTTCTTCTTATTCTTTCTTGACCTTCTCCCTAGATGGGAGAAGGGTTTCCCCTCTGGTCCTTGGCTCCCGTGGTGTGGGAGGGGCGAGAGCCCCTCCGAGATTGGATCTATCTCTCTGTTTCTGCGTTCCCAGATTCTACCCCTTCACTGTTTCTTAAATATCCGGAGATCCGTAACTCCGATTGGGGTGAATCTTTCGCCCAGATCTTTCTCATAAAATTACCTTTCTTGCGCCAAAAGAAGAGCGTCAACCGCCTTACGGGTGGCCCACGAGAGACCAGGGCCCGCCTGCCTCCCTGGGGCGCGCCCCCCTGTCTCGTGGCCACCCCGGACACTGTTTCGCATTGATTTTACTTCCCAAAAATCACAAATATATTAAAAAAATCTCCGTCCGTTTTTATCCCATTTGGACTCCATTTGATATTGGGGTTCTGTGAAACAAAAAACATGCAACAGAAGGAACTGGCACTGGGCACTGGATCAATATGTTAGTCCCAAAAAATAGTATAAAAAGTTGCCAAAAGTATATAAAAGTTGAATAATATCGGCATGGAACAATAAAAAATTATAGATACGACGGAGACGTATCACAAAGCAGCAATCATAGCACCTGGTCTGTGACTCTATGTATCTATAACCTTCCTCCTTGTTTGTGCATGAAGCAAAGTACATTATGATGCCATTGCTCATCCAAGGCAATAAGCAACCCGGCAACGACATTGATGTGTACCTAAGGCCATTAGTTGAAGAACTTTTACAGTTTTGCGATCTAAAAGGTGTATGTGCGTGGGATGAGCACAAACAAGAGGAATTTGAACTATGAGCGTTGCTATTTGTAACTATCAATGATTGGCAAGCTCTTAGTAACCTTTCAGGACAGACAAACAAGGAATGCAATGCATGCACACACTGTTTAGATGAGAACGAAAGTATATATTTGGATAAATGTAAGAAGAATGTGTACCTGGGACATGGTTGATTTCTTCCGATCAAGCATCTCTGAAGAAAGAAAGGCAAGCATTTCAAAGGTGAGGCAGATCACCAGAAGAAGCCTGACCATCGTACTGGTGATCATATAGTTGATAAGGTCAAGGATTTAAGAGTAATCTTTGGAACGGGTCCTTGCGGACAATCTATTCCGAGTGATGATACGCTCCAACGTGTCTACTATTCAAACTCTTATACCCTTGTTTTGGACTCCAATTTGCATGATTTGAATGGAACTAACCCGGACTGATGCTGTTTTCAGCAGAATTGCCATGGTGTTATTTTTGTGCAGAAATAAAAGTTCTCGGATTAACTTGAAATTTTACGGAGAATATTTTTGGAATTCATAAAATATACTGGCGAAAGAATCAACCAGAGGGGACCCACCTAGTGACCACAAGGGTGGGGGTGCGCCCTACCCCCCGGGCGCGCCCCTAGCTTGTGGGTCCCACGAAGCTCCTCCGACCCTAACTCCAACTCTATATATTCCCGTTCGGGGAGAAAAAAATGAGAGAGAAGGATTCATCGCGTTTTACGATATGGAGCCGCCGCCGCCTCCTGTTCTTCGTTGGGAGGGCTGATCTGGAGTCTATTCGAGGCTCCTGAGAGGGGGATTCGTTGCCATCATCATCACCAACCTTCCTCCATCACCAATTTCATGATGCTCAAGGCAGTGCGTGAGTAATTCCATCGTAGGCTTGCTGGACGGTGATGGGTTGGATGAGATTTATCATGTAATCTAGTTAGTCTTGCCAGGGTTTGATCCTTGGTATCCACTATGTTCTGAGATTGATGTTGCTATGACTTTGCTATGCTTAATGCTTGTCACTAGGGCCCGAGTGCCATGAATTCAGATCTGAACCTATTATGTTTTCATGAATTTATTTGTGTTCATGATCCGATCTTGCAAGTTGTAGACACCTATTACGAGTTATGATCCGCATACCCCAAGGTGACAATAATTGGGATTCTTTCCAGTGATTACCATAGTTTGAGGAGTTCATGTATTCACTAAGTGCTAATGCTTTGGTCCGGTTCTCTATTAAAAGGAGGCCTTAATATCCATTAGTTTCCGTTAGGACCCCGCTACCACGGGAGGGTATGACAAAAGATGTCATGCAAGTTCTTTTCCATAAGCATGTATGACTATATTTGGAATACATGTTGGGGAATGCAGTAATTTAAAAAAAATTCCTACAATCACGCAAGATCTATCTAGGTGAAGCATAGCAACGAGAGGGGAGAGTGTGTCCACGTACCCTCGTAGACCAAAAGCAGAAGCGTTTCAATAACGCGGTTGATGTAGTCAAACGTCTTCGTGATCCTATCGATCAAGTACCGAACACACGGCACCTCCGCGTTCATCACACGTTCAGCTCGATGACGTCCCTCGTGCTCTTGATCCAGTTGAGGACGAGGGTGAGTTCCGTCAGCACGAAGGCGTGGCGACGGTGATGATGATGCTACCGGCGCAGGGCTTTGCCTAAGCTCTACGATGGTATGATCGAGGTGTGTAACTGTGGAGGGGGGCACCGCACACGGTTGAGAGAGAAACTTGTGTGTTCTAGGGTGCCCCCTGCCCCCATATATAAAGGAGCAAGGGGGAAGGCCGGCCAGCCTCTAGGGCGCGCCCCAAGAGGGGAGTCCTTGTAGTCCTAGTAGGATTCCATCAAGAGGGAGAGAGGGGGAAGGAAGGAGAGGAAGAGGGAGTAGGAAAGGGGGGCGCCGCCCCCCTTACGTTGTCCTATTCAGACTCTAGGGGGGCTCGCGGCCTGCCCTGGCCTCCCTCCTCTCTCTCCACTAAGGCATATGTGGGCCCATTAGTTCCCCCGGGGGGTTCCGGTAACCGCTTCGGCACTCGGGTTTTACCCGAAACTTCCCGGAACTCTTTTGGTGTACGAATAACATGGTCCAATATATCAATCTTTATGTCTCGACCATTTCGAGACTCCTTGTCACGTCTGTGATCTCATCCGAGACTCCGAACAAACTTCGGTCATAAAAAACACATAACTCATAATACATATCGTCATCGAACGTTAAGCGTGCGGACCCTACAGGTTCGAGAACTATGTAGACATGACCGAGACACATCTCTGTTCAATAACCAATATCGGAACCTGGATGCTCATATTGGCTCCTACATATTCTACGAAGATTTTTATCGGTTAAACCGTATAACAACATACGTTGTTCCCTTTATCATCGGTATGTTACTTGCCCGAGATTCGACCGTCGGTATCATCATACCTAGTTCAATCTCATTACTGGCAAGTCTTTTTTGCTCGTTCTGTAATACTTCATCCCGCAACTAACTCATTAGTCACAATGCTTGCAAGGTTTATAATGATGAGTGAAAGGATATGTGGTGCCCCCATGTGTGGTTTTGGTAATTGATGACATTCTCTATGGACTAATGGTTGCATTGAGTTATATTTGAAGGATTTATCCATAGGCATTTCTTGAAGTCCATGTGTTGGCTTCAAGGAGTTTATGTGTTGACCAAGTTGCTATTAAGGAATTATCCAAAGATTGGTCATGATTTGTCCATAGGCATTTCTTGAAGTCCATGTGTTGGTTTCAAGGAGTTTATGTGTTGACCAAGGTGCTATCAAGGAATTATCCAAAGATTGGTCATGTGAGTGTTGAGCTTATTGGAAGCATGTCTTGAAGAAGAAGATTGTGTGATCATTCATGTTTACCTTCAAGACATCATCCAAACGAATAGAGTTGGAAAGATTCAAGGTTGATCAAGACTAAGTCAAGGGTGAATCAAGTTGATCAACTCACAAAGCGTAGAAGATGTACCGAGAGGGATCAAGTGATCCCATGGTATGGTAAGCATTGTCCATTGCACTTTGTGTACTAACCCATGGTCTATGTGAGAGTTCTATGTGGGGTTAGGTACATGTCCATGGGCTTGCGTCAAGAGGAAGATATCATACAACCCATGGAAAGGATGACATCAAGTAGTGATCGTCATCAAGATTGTCATGTCCAAGTTCAAGTGTAGCATCACGAAGAGATCAAGTGCTTGAAGCTTGCCATCCATTGTGGTGTCAATGGACTTGTGAAGATGTGCCGAAGAGTGGCTCACCCATAGTGGAGTATGGGGGAGCAATCATCTAGTCTCCATCGACCCAACGCAATCAAGAAAGGTGGTCCATCTTGCGGAGGACAAGATCGTCATCATCTAGCTCAAGTGGATCATGTGCAAGAAAAAGGTTTGCCCTTGATAGGTTTTCTATTTTACCGGTCTCATGGTGGTAGTTGGGAGACCGGCTTATAGGATCGATAGCCGTACTATCAAGGGGGGCTCTCAAGTGAGTAGCTTGATCGTATCGTTCGTCGAGAGCTCAAACCATTGCATCCTTGCATCATGTTTCTTGGTTCTTGTTTGGTTCTCTTTGTGAGTCTTAGAGCTTATGGTCATCTTTATGACAAGCTTGAGTTCATCGAAAACGGAGTTTGCATGCGTCTTCTATGATGTTTTCGGTGTTGGAGGTTTTACCGGTCTTTTACGAGGAAGGGTCTTCACCATTTTCTTTTGGGTCTTTTCTCATTTGCTTATTATTGGTATTTCTCTCAGGATTGTGTTAGCCCTTGTCCCTAGCTTTCCAGCAAACTTGGTTTCGTCAAATTCGGAGTCCGAATGCAGAAGTTATGATAGTTTTGGTGTTCTGAAAAGGCTGCAGCGGTACTACCGCGGGTAGGAGCGGAAGTAATTTTTTACTACCGCCCTTGGGAGCGGTACTACCGCTTGCAGCAGTACTACCGCGGCTACTTCCGTGGCTACTTCCGCTCGGGACCAAAAACTCGTCACAAGTCCAGCGGTGGTAGACACGGATGTAATTTTTTAGTACCGCTCGCAAGCAGTAGTACCGCTACCCTTAGCAGTAGTACTGCTACCCCTAGCAGTAGTACCGTGATGCCGAGCGGTACTACCGCTCGGTGCGGGCTGTGAGCATAACGGTTGGATTTTTCCCCACCTATAAAAGGGGGTCTTCTTCCCCATTGAACCTTATCCTTTGGGCTCGTGTTCTTCCCCCATTGTTGACCTTCTTCGAGCTTGCTAACTCTCAATCCCTCCATGGATTCTTGCTAGTTTTTGAAGGAAAAGAGAGAGGAGATCTAGATCCACATTTCCACCAATCAATTTCTCCTCTATGTGAGGGGAACCCCTTGGATCTAGATCTTGGAGTTCTTCTCCTTCTTGTTCTTCCTCTCATTTTCTTCCCTAGCATTAGTTGCTTCGGTGGGATTTGAGAGAGAAGGACTTGGGCACTCCGTGTGCCCTTGCCATTGCATTCGGTGCATCGGTTTGAGTTCTCCACGGTGATACGTGGAAGTTACAAGTTGAGAAGCTTATTACTCTTGGGTGCTTGGTGCCCTTGAGCTTGTTCCTCTTGGGTGCTTGGGCGCCCTAGACGGTTGGTGGTGCTTGGAGCTCAATCATTGTGGTGTAAAGCTCCGGGCAAGCGTCGGGGTCTCAAATTAGGTTGTGGAGATCGCCCCGAGCAATTTGACGGGTACCGGTGACCGCCCCCAAGGGTTGCCAAAGTGTACGGGTTCGGTGACCGCCCCCAAGGGTTGCCATTTGTACGGGTTCGGTGACCGCCCTCAAGGGTCCCTTAGTGGAATCACGGCATCTTGCATTGTGCGAGGGCGTGAGGAGATTACGGTGGCCCTAGTGGCTTCTTGGGGAGCATTGTGCCTCCACACCGCTCCAAACGGAGATTAGCATCCGCAAGGGTGTGAACTTCGGGATACATCGTCATCTCTGCGTGCCTCGGTTATCTCTTATCCGAGCCCTTTACTTATGCACTTTACTTTGTGATAGCCATATTGTTTCTTGTCATATATCTTGCTATCACCTAAGTAGTTTTTCTTGCTTACCATAAGTTGTTGGTGCACATAGGTGAGCCTAGTTGTTGTAGGTTTTGTGCATGACAAATTAACCGCTAGGTTTATTCCGCATTTGTTCAAGCCTCAACCGTAATTATTTTAAAGCGCCTATTCACCCCCCCCCCCCCTCTAGGCGACATCCACGATCTTTCAATGAGTATTACTGAGAGGGCCCAGAGATACCTCTCCGAAACATGGAGTGACAAATCCTAATCTCGATCTATGCCAACCCAACAAGCAACTTTGGAGACACATCTAGAGCACCTTTATAAACACCCATTTATGTTGTGACATTTGGTAGCACACAAAGTATTCCTCCGGTATTCGGGAGTTGCATAATCTTATAGTCTGAGGAACATGTATAAATCATGAAGAAAGCAGTAGCAATGAAACTGTAACAATCATAATACTAAGCTAATGGATGGATCATGTCCATCACATCATTCTCCTAATGATGTGATCCCGTTCATCAAATGACAACACATGTCCATGGTTAGGAAACATAACCATCTTTGATTAACGAGCTAGTGAAGTAGAGGCATACTAGGGACAATATGTTTTGTCTATTTATTCACATGTACTAAGTTTCCGGTTTATACAATTCTAGCATGAATAATAAACATTTATCATAAAATAATGAAATAAATAATAACTTTATTATTGCCTCTAGGACATATTTCCTTCAATACATGCCTACATACATTGATGAAATGGAGCTAGTTCTGTGTCACCCTAGGTTATGACTATTGCATCATTAATGCCATCTGACATAATTATCCATCACTGATCCATTGCCTATGAGCTTTTCACATATTGATCTTTGCTATGATACTTTTCAGTTGCCATTGTTACAACTGCTACAAAACTGCTACTGTTATTTTTGCTACCGTTACCATTAATTTCACAATACTTTGCTACTAAATTCTTTGCTGCAGATATTAAGTGTTTTAGGTGTCGTTGAATTGACAACTCAGCTGCTAATACTTAAGAAAATTCTTTGGCTCCCCTTGTGTCGAATCAATAAATTTGGGTTGAATACTCTACCCTCGAAAACTATTGCGATCCCCTATACTTGTGGGTTATCAAATGAAGCTGACGGACACGCACCCATGGGAAGAAGAAATCTATATTTTGGGACCTACCCTATTGGAAAGTCCTAGAGCTCCGCTCTGCAATCGACGAGATGCACGTGATGAAGAATCTTTCCGTGAACCTACTAGGGTTCTTGGGCGTGTATGGTAAGATAAAAGATACACCAGAGGCACGGGAGGACCAGCAACGTATGCACGAAAAAGACGACATGCATCCAAAGGAGTATCAAGGTCCTGCCAGCTATGCTCTTATCAAAGAAGAGAAGGAAATCTTCTTTGAATGCCTGCTCAGTATGAAGGTCTCATCTGGCCTCTCGTTAAACAAAAAGGAATAATAAATATGTCCGAGAAAAAATTCCAAAACCTAAAGTCTCGTGACTGCCACGTGATTATGACACAATTACTTCCGATTGCATTGAGGGGGCTTCTACCGAAAAACGTTCGATTAGCCATTGTGAAGCTATGTGCATTCCTCAATGCGATTTCTTAGAAGATAATTGATCCAGAAATCCTACCAAGGTTATAGAATGATTAGGTGCAATATCCTGTCAGTTTCGAGTTGGTGTTTCCACCACCCTTCTTCAATATCATGACTCACGTCCTAGTTCACCTAGTCGAAGAGACTGTCATTCTGGATCCTGTATTTCTACACAATATGTTCACCTTTGAGAGGTTCATGGGAGTATTAAAGAAATATGTTCATAACCGTGCTAGGCCAGAAGGAAGCATTTCCAAGGGCCATGAAAGAGAGGAGGTCATTGAGTTTTGTGTTGACTTTATTACTGACCTTAAACCGATTGGTGTTCCTTAATCGTGGCATGAGGGGAGACTGGGTGGAAAAGGCATGCTAGGAAAGGATTCAGTAATATTTATGGACGGGCATTCTTGGATGCAAGCACACTACACAGTTCTACAAAATTCCACGTTGGTTGCTGATGTCTACTACACAACCTTCTTGTAGACGTTGTTGGGCCTGCAAGTGCACAAGTTTGTAGGACAGTAGCAAATTTCCCTCAAGTGGATGACCTAAGGTTTATCAATCCGTAGGAGGCATAGGATGAAGATGGTCTCTCTCAAACAACCCTGCAACCAAATAACAAAGAGTCTCTTGTGTCCCCAACACACCCAATACAATGGCAAATTGTATAGGTGCACTAGTTCGGCGAAGAGATGGTGATACAAGTGCAATATGGATGGTAGATATAGGTTTTTGTAATCTGGAAATATGAAAACAGCAAGGTAACTAATGATAAAAGTGAGCGTAAACGGTATTGCAATGATAGGAAACAAGGCATAGGGTTCATACTTTCACTAGTGCAAGTTCTCTCAACAATAATAACATAGATAGATCATATAACAATCCTTCAACATGCAACAAAGAGTCACTCCAAAGCCACTAATAGCGGAGAACAAACGAAGAGATTATGGTAGGGTACGAAACCACCTCAAAGTTATTCTTTCGGATCGATCTATTCAAGAGTTCGTACTAGAATAACACCTTAAGACACAAATCTACCAAAACCCTAATGTCACCTAGATACTCCGTTGTCACCTCAAGTATTCGTGGGCATGATTATACGATATGCATCACACAATCTCAGATTCATCCAACCAACACAAAGTACTTCAAAGAGTGCCCCAAAGTTTCTACCAGAGAGTCAAGAAAACGTGTGCCAACCCCTATGCATAGGTTCATGGGCGGAACCCGCAAGTTGGTCACCAAAACATACATCAAGTGGCACGTGATATCCCATTGTCACCACAGATAAACACGGCAAGACATACATCAAGTGTTCTCAAATTAAAGACTCAATCCGATAAGATAACTTCAAGAGGGAAACTCGATTCATCACAAGAGAGTAGAGGGAGGAGAAACATCATAAGATCCAACGATAATAGCAAAGCTCGTGATACATCAAGATCGTGCCATACAGAGAACACGAGAGAGAGAGAGATCAAACACATAGCTACTGGTACATACCCTCAGCCCCGAGGGTGAACTACTCCCTCCTCGTCATGGAGAGCGCTAGGATGATGAAGATGGCCACCGGTGATGGGTTCCCCCTCCGGCAGGGTGCCGGAACGGGCTCCCGAGAGGTTTTCGGTGGCTACAGAGGATTTCGGCGGTGGAACTCCCGATCTATCTTCGTTATCGACGTTTTTAGGGTACGTAGGCTTATATAGGCGAAAGAAGTCGGTCAGGGGAGCCTCGAGGGGCCCACGAGAGGGTAGGGCCCGCCCAGGGGGTGGGCGCGCCCCCTATCTCATGGCCTCCTCGATGATCCCCTGGCTTGCACTCCAAGTTCCTGGGATTGGTTCTGTTCCAAAAATAACTTTGCCGAAGGTTTCATTCTGTTTGGACTCCGTTTGATATTCCTTTTCTTCGAAATACTAAAACAGGCAATAAAATAGCAATATGGGCTGGGCCTCCAATTAATAGGTTAGTCCCAAAAATGATATAAATGTGTAAAATAAAGCCCATAAACATCCAAAAGGGGTAATATAATAGCATAGAACAATCAAAAATTATAGATACGTTGGAGACGTATCAGTTGCTCCGTATATCAAGAACCACATGGATAGCAGTCTGAGCCCTGGATTAAACGTACACACATGGCGACTTTCGGCGGTTGGTTGCAACTCTTGAATGACAACACTGCTGGAGATGAGCTGTACTTGTTGGCCAAGTCACCATCTTTGACTATATTGACTTTCAAAGGGTACGAGATAAATGGAAATACATTTTACACAATCGCCCAAGATAAAAAGAGCACAAATCAAAACAGTGGTGTCCGTTTTGATGCAACAAACAACAATAGGAAAAAGGACACATATTATGGTTATATAGAGGAGATATGGGAACTTGACTATGGACCTTCTTTTAAGGTCCCTTTGTTTCGGTGCAAATGGGTCAATCTGTCAGGAGGCGTGGTAAAGGAAGACTCGTGGTACGGAATGACACCAATGGATCTCAACAATCTTTGGTACACAGATGAACCATTCGTCCTAGCCAATGATGTGGAGCAGGTTTTTTATGTGAAGGACATGTCTACCAAATAGAGAAAAAGAAAAGACAAGGAAGGGAATACATCATACGATGATCCAAAGCGCCACATAGTTCTTTCAGGGAAAAGTAACGTCGCGGGAGTGGAGGACAAGACAGACATGCCAGAAGATTATGAATGTTTCATGAAATTCCTCCCTTCATAGTGAAGATTGACCCAAGCATCATGTTAAATGATGAAGACTGTCCATGGTTATGGTGCAAAGGGACACACACGAAGAAAAAGTTTTATACCCCAAGATCCAACTCTGGGATGTGACCTGCTTCACCGTCATCACTTTCTTCTCTAGTGAGTTTCCGGACTTATAGCTGAAAAGTCCCACTTCGGACAAACCAGATGGAATCTTTGTAAGAGCTAGGGCATTTTGGCATTTGAAACATGATTTTTGAATAATTATTTATTAAGTTATGAATTTCCAAATATTCCTATCCTATTCACTCTAGCAAGCATTCTAGCAATCAAAATACAATCAATGAATAAAGAAATAAAGAAAACAATAAGCAAAAGAAAATAGAAACTAAAATAAAACTTCGAGGAAATCCAAATAAAAACTCCCAAGTGAACTACTTAACTACAAATAACAAACATAGTTTTTGTCCTAAATAAAACTTAGCAGCAAAGAAAATACTAAACTAATAACTTAACAAAAAAGAAAATATAACATTATTAGGTTAACAAAAAGTATTTTATAATATTCTTCAATAGCAAAAAGAGTCAGCTAAAAGTTTTTATAAAACACTAGTTATGATCAAATTAATATTAACTTAGAATTAAATAAAATTTATCCAACTATAAAACTCTAGTTATGATCATTTTAGAATTAGGTAGAAGCAAAAGTAAAAAAAATAAAGCAAAAAAACAAAAACAAAAGTAAAAAACAACTTTAGTCCCGGTTGCCACCACACACCGGGAGTAAAGGCTCTCCTCCAGCGTGTATTTTGGGCCGCTGAAAAACACCTTTAGTTCCAGTTCCAGGAACGCACTGGGACTAAAGGTACCTTTAGTCCCGATGCGTGGCGCGCGCGCGCGCACACACACACACACACACACTTATTGAATATAAGTTGGATGAATGTGGATGATATTTGGTTGCAAGTACATTTGGATGATATTTGGTTGTATAGTAGACAAATGGTTGGATCAATGGTTGGATGATATTTGGATGAATATTGGTTGCAAATACATTTGGATGATATTCGGTTGTGTAGTAGACGATTGGTTGGATGAATGCTATGTTAATTTAAACTGAAAATACATGCCTATAGTCATAATTCTTTACTGAATATAAGTAGTGCATAATCTGTGCTTGCAATTTTTTTATAGTTCTCCTGGTGGGTCTTCTTTGTTGAGAACTATCTGGACATGACGTGTGTGATGTCTCTGTGTCGTAGATAGTTTTTCAAATTTGCCCATCTACTATATAGTTGTAAAAGTTTATTAAATATAACTAGCATAAAAAAATGATAATTATTGCACAAGAATTTGTTTTCATAAGAATTCCTCTCAACGTCGACGATGCCCGGCCCGCTTCCTCGTCGTCGACTCGGCGGCGACAACCAGTTTGCGAGGCGCCATGTCCGGGACTGGGCTCCACCAGGCTGGCACTGGGAGGTGCTACCTTCTGTGGTGCGCATCTTGATGAGGAATCGGGCTCTCGTCGTCGACCCGGAGTTTCTTTGGTGGCGGTCTCGTAGTCTACTATCATTACTACACTTGTATCACCATCTCTTCACTGAACTAGTGCACATATACAATTTACCATTTTATTTGGTGTATTGGGGACACAAGAGACTTTCTATTATTTGGTTGCAGGGTTGTTTGAGAGAGACCATATTCATCCTATGCCTCCCACGGATTGGTAAACCTTAGGTCATCCGCTTGAGGAAAATTGGCTACTGTCCTACAAAACTCTGTGATTGGAGGCCCAACACAAATCTATAAGAACATGTTGTGTAGTAGACATCAAGCTCTTTTCTGGCGCCGTTGCCGGGGAGGTGAGTGCATTAAGGTATATCTTTAGATCTTGCAATTGAATCTTTTAGTTTCTAGTTTATCACTAGTTTCGTTTATAAAAGAAAACAAAAAATGGAATTGAGGTTGCATCATATTATTCATCTTTATAATGTCTTCTGTGAAAATGATGGAAAGAAGAATTGTGCTCAATTGATAGAAGAAGATTCAATAAAATGTTTGACAAAAAATCTTTGAATGATGAGCATGATTGCAATGTTGTTGGTATGAACTCTTTGCAAAATCATAACCTTGGGGATGCAATATTTGATGAAGATGATATTTTTAATCCCCAAATTTCAATTTTGAGGATATCGTACGACATCTACAAAATACCATTCTTTATATCAAAGTGTAATCAAATTAGTCCACCAGATAGGGTATCAGATGCATGTTATCCTCGAATGTATGAATTACAAATTTCCATTTATAAATTTGTTTGCCTTTCGACATGATTAATGTTTTTTGTTGGTTTATTGGCCAAAAAAGGATATGCAAATTTTAATATTCTCGGCAGCATAACTACAGTAACTATTAGTTGGCGCTATTTCCTTCTAATAGCAAGAGGAAGATGTCTCGGTTGGTGGCGGCGACGTAGTAGCAGATGGGCATCGTCCCATGGAGGATGTCCAAGGTGCGTGGTGTCACGTATTCACCGGTGATCACGTCCACCGCCCGACGCCCATCATCGGTGCATGAGGAGTATAACCTGGAGTCTCAGGTGCATCCAACACGAGCTCCTCGCTCACCGCTATTATATTAGACGAAGGATAGAGGATCTTTGTGCAACACTCATTAACGCATAGGAAATACACAGTGTTTTGAGATCAGGTTCCTCAACCGGACCAACCTGGTTCATGGCAATGGATGTTTGCTCCATGTTCAGTTAGTCAGAGAAAAACTTGTGTTTTTTAATCTACTGATCAAGTGATGTCGTGCCTAGCTAGATTTAGGACGTGTCTCCATGGGAATGTTCTCCCTGAATATGCTGTTGGCCATGGCGTAGGGGCTTAATTTTGTTGAATCTTTTATTGCGGGGTTAATTTTGTCGATCTTGCTGTTCACGCAGTAGTATGTTACTCGCGGAGCAATGTAAGTAGGTAGTAGAGTTACTTTAAAAAAAATTGAGTACATTTACTTTCTAACAGAACCAGCCTACTCATTTGCACAGATCTCACATGCACGTGAATTTTTTTATGTGCCGCGGAATTTGGGTTGATATTCTCTGCAGTACTGCACAATACAGCAGTGCAGATGACACATACTAGAACTTAGTTTACATGACAAAAATCGTACTGCATGACGCAAAACTTCAGAGGATGCCAACCCGTCAAATCTACTATTAGGTTTGCTGCTGCCAGGTGCCTGCATGGAGTTCTGCTTCTAAGGCAGAACTACATGAATGAACATGTTGAGTACTTTTGTTTAAATAATAGATCTTTCATACGGTCTCACAGACCAGCTCCAAAGGCGACGAATGCCTGCTGTTATCGATCACTCAGGAGCATCAACACATGTAAGATGTGTAATGTTCCTGTGCACGATATATACTTTGAACATATTGCCTGCATAAAAATATTGCACACGCTTTTGATATTTAATTGCACGATGTAGTTAATCAGACTTTGGAGTTCATATTGCTTGCATAAAAAACTTCTCCCATTGCAATGCTCATGCATAAGGACTAGTCTTTCTTGGGTCTGTAAGGCGCGTCTAGGTGAGACTTTGTTAGAACACTTCTAACATTACTTCTTCAGCAGATTGTGGTCGCCCCTCCAAGTCACCGGCCTTTTCCCTTTTACCTTGTTTGTGTGTCGTTATCGTTATCCTAGTTATCGATTAAGCCTTTGTCCCATATATTTGGGCTGGGCCTTTGAGTTGTCTGCATTTAAAAAATGACAAAAAATAAAGCCCACACAAAAGGTCACAAAAGCCGCGATTTCCCGGGGGAGGGGAGCTTTCGAAATTAAAGTCCCAGTGCACACCACACAGACATGATGTTCCTTGCTTGCCAAGCTAAGTTGTGGGTGTTTGTCGTTGTGCTCAAACTCGTCTCCTTGCCGCTTGGGTCAAACGCATCTCCCAGTCGCTACAGTATATGTGGCAACTTGTGGGTCCTATAGAGGAGAAAATGAGACAGTGCGCTGGGGCTTGTGACTAATTTCTTTCACATTTGCTAGTTGCAGAACCACAATAGAATCTCGTTGCAGGCTTTGAATATCTGAACTAGAGAGTGACATGTATTGATTTTTTTATCGTACAGCTAAAGGTAGATGATGATCTATCTTTTGTTTTTTTTGCGGGGGAGGATGCTCTATTCGTTGCGCATAAATTGAAGCCTGCAAGCTTTCCGCAATGGGCCGGCCCAATAACTTAGACTTGGCATTCTTTTCTTTCTATAGTTTCATTTGTTTGTCTCAAAAAAATATATTGTTTCATTTTTGTATGTGGGTTTCCGTTTTGTTTTCTTCAGTTCTTACCTATTTGCCTATTATGTTATGTACATCTCTCCAGTTTTAAGGTAAAAGGTACATCAACATATATCCCCACACCCAGACTGCATATTTTTTTTGGACGCATTAATGTTTTTAATTAAAAAATACATGGATATTTTCAAACATGAGATGAGCATTTCATTTATTCAAACATACATGCATTTGTATTAAAGTCATCACCATTTATTCAAACAGACACGAGCATATATTATGAGATTTTGCATTAAAAAATTGTATGTGTCGTTGGGCCACACCTGTGGCGACACTATTCTCCAGACGAGCAGCAAATAGCAGAACTAGGAACAAAACATGGTTTATCTTCAAAAAAATAAATTGTGCCTTGCGCTGAGCCTATAGTCATTCATATATGTTATGTGTATCCATCGGGGAAAGAAAGTTGCTATCGCAAATGTTCAATTTAAGAAGTTGAGGAAATTTGCTGCAGTTTTGTAAATTATTTGACAAGATTTTGTTTGGGAAACTACTTCATTCCTTCATTCATTCGTTCTATTTCTAGTTCCATCAAGTACAGACTTATTCATCGAAGCAAATTCAGTTCCTAGCATGCATATGCATATGCATGATGATGACGGATCTACGGGCAGAAGGTCAGTTGGTAGTTTGTTCCGCTGGCGCAGGTGAAGGTGCTGGTCTTGTCGTCGTAGGCGTAGCTGTAGGCGTCTGGGCAGAGCCCCTTGAAGAAACGCGAGTAGTTCGTCGGCCCGCAGGTCGACGGTGTACTCGGCGGTGGGCAGCAGTACTGGGCGGTGCCAAACTTGCCGCAGGCACTCATGCAGCCCCCTTCCACCTTTAGCTCCGACGGGCACTTTGCGTTGATGTCAGCGCTACAGCTGATTGCGCGGCAGCTGCCGCCGACGGGCCCGAAGCTCATCGGCACGTTGAATCCGTCGACGAGGGAGATGTCGTAGTAGTCAGGTGTGCTGCCTGTCCCCAGGCTGTACTCGGCGAGAGACGCCGGTGGCTTCCCGCCAGCGCGGCAGGCCAGCACGCCACCACAGTCTCCCGTGGTGCAGGACCCCTGGCCGCTGCCATCGAATTTGCAGCCCGTACGCGCCCAGATCCTGCCAGATTTTGTGCCGGCGGGTGGATGGATTGTCGACAACTGGCCCGGTTCGAGCTTGGTCCCGCCACCCACCGGGATGGCGGCTGGCCACACCGTGTAGGAGCACTTGTTCACCACCGTGATGGTGGCCGCGTCGGTTGCAGCGACGGTGAGGAGGAGGGCAAGGATGAAGAGTGAAGACGCCATGGTTGGTGTTGTGATTGATGATGGTGGTGGTGGTGGTGTGTGTGCAGACCGATGTGGACTGGATGCCTATCTGACGGTATTTATAGGCTAATTGTTGCTTGTCCTGGATTGCTATATATAGATATTTAGGAGGTATCTATATGTAAATGTGCAACGTCATGCAGTTTGAATGCTCCCTCCAATATAATATGGCACCAATTAATTGATTGCTATTAACGTTCACAAGTAGATAAGCACTAATTAATTCGTTGTTCTATACTTGGAAGAAGATAAGTTTGTGACGTCAAAGCATTAATTCCCGCAAAAGAAGGAACTTTGTAACGTTTACAAATAGATAACTACGGTTGCTCTATACTTGGAAGAAGGTAGTAACTTACCCCTGAAACCACGGTAGCCTTTAATTAATGTATTGCCAAGTCTGTTGCAACGTTCAAGCACATAAGCGTGCGTTCCATCTTAATATGGGAGTAGAAATTTGCTCACTAGCTCTCTGCCTCTCTGCAGTTGTGGTACAAATGTGCCTTGTAAATATGTAATTGATGTAAAACATGTTGGAAGTAGAAAAAAATGTTCTTTAAAATGCCGTATATACCTATAACAATGGACCTTTGAGGTTTATCCAACAAATAATGTTAAATGGGTTTTAGGCCTGATAATTTTTAATTACCAAATGTCTCCCGCTAAGAAATCACCCGACCACGTCAAAAACGTGGTGAGGTTTGTTTTTAGAGGAACTTTGTGAAATATTATATGCATTTGCCACCGCTCATGGTCATTGTACCAAGTATAAAGAGAGTTGAAACCGGTTCAATAAAAAAAATTCATATTTTAGATAACGCCCTCAATTAAATTGTTTTTAGTGGAACTTCTTACATGGCTGTGGAACTGTACCGGGGGAGCGGATTTATTTTATCAATACACATTTTTTCCTGTCTAGACGCCCCTCGGTCGACGTGAACGTCTTCTTTCACTGAACAAACATCGCTGGAAGCCTAAAATAAATACAGAAATAATGTGAGCATCAATGTCAAATCTAGTGCTTGAACTCTCGCATTCGTCTAATTTAGATATGTGCACGGTTTTTAATAGACCTCATATCTTTTTTTAAAAAAAAACACCCCATATATTAATTAAGCCAAATAAAGGTTCTTACAATCATTCGTTACAGCATACACCACGCAAGGCGGAACAGAATTAAAAAAAGAATCCCATCGGACCTAGAACTAAATCTAAACTTAGCAATCTCATGTGCCACCCCATGGGCAGTCCGACTTATCTTTGCAATATGAAAATTATGGATCATCCTAGATATACTCAGAGCCTCATCCATCAGATCAGCCAGAGGGGATCTGTCAAGCTTCTCATTTGCAAGAAACGAATGTACAAAAGCACAGTCAGTCTCTAAAATAATAGATTGGTGAAGGGTGATACCTATATAAAGTCCTACGAGGCAGGCACGGAGCTCAGCTTCATTCACACTAGAACACCGATCAATAAAGTCCCACGAAGAAATAATAATATCTCCAGAAGAATTACGAGCTATGCCCCCCACACTGGCTGCATTAGTACTCTCCATAAAACTGACGTCAACATTGATCTTGATATGATCATTAGGGAGAGGAGTCCACACCATATTATCTTTTAACGGTGCATAATTCTCGACAACTCCACTCACCTTCTCCTTGCCTTTGTTGCTAGTGTCCAATTTAACGGTGTCATGACTAGACGTGAAGGTGGTCCAAAAATTATCCACAAAATGTGCAGAGGCATTAAGGGATTCTTTTCCGTTCCCAAAAATTAAATCGTTTCTCAAATGCCATGCTCGCCAGAAAAGAAACATGGTTTGCTCCCTCTGCCGCAAACCCAATCGTGCCAGCAAAATCAATAACCAATCTGGTCCCGTGCACTTGAAGAACTCTTCATCGGGAATATTCCACCGCTCTCTCACGGCCATTCGAAGAGCACGAGCTTTAGAACAACTCACCAGAGCATGAAAGATGTCTTCATCTTCACCCCCACAAATAGAACACATACCTGAACCAGTCTGATGGTGCTTAACTCTATTCATCTGGACTGCCAAGCTATTGGTAGCAGCTCGCCACGCAAAAATCTTGATTTTCTGAGGTATATTAGCCTTCCATATTATCTCCCAAATCCATCTTTCCCCCTCTGGTTCGCCCACTAGATTGGCCAACATGATACTGGCTATCCTTCAAATTAAGCGCAAAATTGTACGCACTTTTAACAGAAAATATACCATTCTTCTCATGGTGCCATGCAACAAAATTCCCATCCCTAGAGGCTTGAATACGAATCTTAAGAATTTCCTCCGCATAATGAGGATAGAATAGATACTTGATCAAATTTTCATCCCAACACTTACGGCCGCCCATGAATAAATCAGATATCAATTTCAACCTGGTATTATGCCTTCTAGCTGAGATTTTTAGGCCATGCCTCCTAGGTGTCCAATTATCCCTCCATATATTAATACTAGATCCATCACATACCCGCCAAATGACCCCCTTCTTAAGAAGTTCCAGACCATGTGAAATACCTTGCCAAGTCACAGAACTAGCATGCGGAAACACCGTATCAAGAATATGTCCCTAGGGGTAATGCTTTGCCTTCATCAACTTCGCACATAGAGAATCCGGGTAAACCAATAACCGCGATGCCTGTTTAGCCAAAAGAGCTTGATTAAAAAGCCTGAGATCACAGAAACCCATCCCACCCTTACCTTTAGGTCTTGTTAGTTTGTCCCACGCCAACCAATGAGTTTTTCTTCTTTCTTCTTCATCTCCCCACCAAAAGTTCCTTATAATCTGGGATAACTCCTCACAAAGGGAAATCAGAAATTTGAATATCCCCATAGCGTACAAAGGTAGAGAGAATTATTGTTTTGATTAAATCTTCCTTGACTCCACAAGAAGCATATTTTTCAATCCAGTCAGAAAGCCTTTTCAAAAACTTATCTTTAGTAAACATACCGGCCTTCATTCTACCCTCTGGGACTGGTAATCCAAGATATTTATCCTCTAACCCCTCCACAGTAATTTTTAAGATAACCATGATAGTCACTTGTTTCTCGAAGCTGCATTTTTTCCCCAAACATTATGGAACACTTATTAGGGCTTAACATCTGTCCAGTTCCCTTCTCATACACCGTCAGAATATTTTTAATTGCTAAAGCTTGATCAAAAGAACGCTTAAAAAATAGCAGACTATCATCTGCAAATAGCTAGTGAGAAATACCAGGCGCTCGTCTAGTCAGTCTGAATTCCTGGAGAACTCCCCTGGCACATGCGTCATTGAGCAACAAAGAAAGCGCCTCAGCCACAAATAAGAACAAATAGGGAGATAAATGATCTCCCTGCCTGAGCCCCTGAGAAGGTGAGAATGACTGCAACAATTGACCATTAAAGTGCAAATTTCACCGAAGTAACACATGTCATAACCCATTTAATCCATTAAGGTGCAAAACCCAACGTCCCCATCATACTTTGCAAAAATTGCCAATCCACACGGTGATAGGCTTTGGCTAGGTCCAACTTATAAGCATAATATTCCCCTCTTAAATCCTTAAGCATACTTAACGAATGCATACATTCAAAGGCTATAAGAGCATTATCAGAAATTAACCTTCCCAGAATAAACGCACTTTGGGTAGGGGAAATCATGCCACCGAGGAGCGGCCGCAACCTGTTAACAAGACACTTGGAAATAATCTTGTAGATAACATTGCACAAACTGATCGGCCTGAAATCTTTGATTGTTTGGGGATTCTTGATCTTCAGGATGAGAACAATAGTAGTATTATTAATACCATCAGGCATAATTCCAAAAATAAAAAATTGCTGCACAACCTTGACAATATCATCTTTGATTAGACCCCAATTCCGCTGAAAAAACCTCGCAGGGAAGCCATCTGGCCCTGGCGCTTTTAACGGTCCCATTTGAAAAAGGGCATCACTTATTTATTTTTCCGTAAAAGGTTTGCATAAATCATCATTCATGTCATCAGTCACATGGGGCTTGACTAATGAAATAATGAGGGATGGATCGACTGAAGCATCAAAAGAATAAAGTTGTTTAAAAAACGAGTTTGTGATACCTTTCATTTCCGCCAAATTTTCCATGAGACAACCATCATCCTTCCTAAGAGCCGAAATAGAATTTCTTTTTTGCTTTCCAGGAAGCTTTTCGCTGAAAATATTTTGTATTACGATCTCCCCCTTTAATCTTGTCCAGACGAGATCTCTGCTTCCATAATATTTCTTCCCTGATAAGAAGTTCATCCATCTCCCCTAGAATATTCTTTCTTTCCAACACAACAGATTGATCAGTTCTATTTAACAAAATGCCTAGTCTCTTACGAGCCCATTCAAGTTTCTTAGATAAATACCCAATATGCACCCGACTCCAACCATGAAGAGATTTCATTAATTTTTCTAAATTATTGGCAACATCTTTCAGATCCTTTATATTTGATCCTCTGTTCCAACAATCATTAATCTGTTCATCCAAAACATGACCTTTACTCTCCTAGTAAGATTCATATTTCAACTCTCTAGCAAACCTCCCCTCCCAAGCATTACCCATCAACTCAATTAAAATGGGACAATGATCAGATCTGGAGCTAATAATATGGGAGACCTTACATTGAGGGAAAATAGAAGACCAAAGAGGGCATGCCACTGCACGGTCAAGACGTACCTTAACATTCTTGTTGCCCTCCTGCATATTATTATATGTCCATGGAGCACCTTGAAAACCCAAATCAAATAAATTGCACTCCGACAGGACTTCACGAAAATCAGCCATGAGTCTAGGAGATCTCGTATGTCGAGAGAAATGTTCATTTTGCCACATAGCTTCGTTAAAATCCCCCACCATAAACTAAGGTCCAACACCAAGAGGTTTAATCCGCCTCAAAAGATCCCACATAACATACCTCTGGCTCACCTTAGGCTCTCCATAAATAAATGTGCACCTCCACTTTGTACCATCACCCTTGTTGACGTACATGTCCACAAAATGTTCACCATATTTGTTCATCTCACAAGAATATGCTCCATCCCAAAACCCGACTAGGCCTCCACCTTTACCATGGCCAGAAACAGTAAACACATTATTCATACCCAACCGGTACCGTAAAAGCTCAACATACTCTTTATTTTTCCTAGTTTCAGAAAGAAAGATAACATTGGGATGGTGCCTCTTAGTCAGACACACAAGCTCCTGAACCGTACGAGGTTGTCCCAGCCCTCGACAGTCCCAACTGAGCATTTTCATGGCTCCTGACGGGCGTCATCAAACGCGCCCTTCAGTTGACCGGCAGCCCCAGGGCCGGTTGCTTCCTTAGGAGTGCCACCTTCCTCTTTTTCCTCTCCTACAGATTCTCTCCTCCTCTCCTGAAGATCTTCCTCTCCCCCATCTATCTCTTTAGTTACATGAACCATAGCCCCATCGACACCTACTACAGCCTCAACCCTCTCACCACACACTCTTTTACAAGTTACAGAGATGTCATTTTCACTCTTGTACTCTGAACTATCAGAGCTATTGCTATTCATAGTAAAAACTAAGCCTTGGTCTTCAGAAGGACGCCTCTTACTTCCTGCAGTACTCTCTAGGATGGCAGCATAGGCAACCTTTCGACTAGATAACTCGCTGCCACTATTTGGGGGAGTGGGAACCCCAAACTTGACATGCTTGGCACACACACCATGAACAGCAGCACACTCCACTTGCTCCTCTCTGTACAATCTTTTCCAGTGGCCCCATTTTGATTCAGCTCCATTTTCATCAACGTCCAGCTGGGAAGCACTCTCGACCAAACCAGCAAGGATGCCTGTAGAGCCACCACCAGCCGGCAACACCTTTGCCGCAACCGGAGGTAGAGCACCTTGGTCAGCCTCCTTTGCCGCAGTGTACCTGATGCCATCAGCCGCACCAAGCATCACCAACTTGTTCTGGTTTACATCACCTGGTTGAATGTACCCAGACACACTTCCGCCCAGCTGATGTACTGGGATCAGTCAGCGTGAGCCGCCCCACCTGGGCGGCCCCTGACCCCAGTACACACTCGTCTTCTTGACCAACTTGAGGGGAGACGTCCATGCTACTGCCTTCTTGACCGCCCGTCGTCGGAGTCAGCAAGGGCGAGGCCGCCACCGACAGCTTTTGTACCGCCGTAGCCACAGCAGTGACTTCCTTTTCCGGCAACTTGACCAGCTCCGGTTGTCGTTGTCCTGAAGATCCCGGTCGTCCCAGCGACCTCCCAAGCTGAGGTGCCCCCGACCAGGGCCGCCTGAAGCTTACATGGTGCTCCAGAAAGCCGGGGCCTTGATGTCGTTGGAGAACTTAGGCTTCCGAAGTTCCTTAGGGATGGTACAAAATCTGGCAGTGGTATGCCCCAACAAGCCACAACAAAAGCAAAAAATTGGCAAATTTTCATACTTAACATCATATAGGATCTCTACTTTACTGCCGACCGGGGTCGTGTCGATGGTCTTCCTAAGGGGCTCGTCGACGAGATGCTTGACCCGGACACGGAGATGCTCGTCGATGATCTTTTTGTTTCGGTGGGCCACCGCGAGGACCTTTCCAAGCTTGTCGCCCAGGATGTAGCCCATCTCCACCGTCTTGATCGGTACTGGAAGGCCCCAGATTTGTGCCCATAGCTTGATGGAGTCAAGGCGCACATCGGCCGGATTGCCGTCTCCGTCGAAAGCCACTAGGATCACAACATCATTTCCGAAATGCCATGACCCAGCGTGAAGAACGTGATGTCGATCCCCTCCCTCCGCGAAGGTGATGACGAATCGAAACGGCGGTCGTCGCTCGTGACGCGTTGTGCCACGGCCTCTCCTCAGAGCTGCCATGGCCCCCGAAGCTCGTTGACGACCGCCTTGGGGTCGACCGGGTACGGCGATAGAACCCGGGCGACCGCAAGTTTGCCCGCCACCGCACGCAGCGCCACTTCCATGTGGATGACGATCGGCTTGTCGTCCATCCTCGAGAACATGGCCGCCTTGCTCTTTCCGCTCCTCCGGAGCGGGGGAGGCGCCGCCGCCGCAGTGAACCCAAAGGCGGCATTCGGCGTGACGGTCAGAGCCAAGCCCGACGACCCGTCCACCGTAGCTTTCCCCTTCTCCATCAGAGGAGTTCCTGGGGCAGCCTCGAGCCCTCGACGATTGCCGAAGAAGGCAGCGCCTATCCCCTTGCCTCACAGACCTCGGTACCGTCCGAAGAGACAGCACCAATGATCGAGGGGGGAGCAGTAGTGCTCGTAGCAGGCATGGAAGGAGCCGCCACAGACCTCAGTGCTCGACGCCATCTTCCCCTGACACAGAGAAACAGAGCAAGCAAGAGGCACCGAAGACACTAGCAGTAACCGAGAAGATTGATATTGCCTCCGCTGATTCCCACCCTTCAAATAATCCTCTCCTCCCCCAAATTTCGCCCCGGAATCACCGGAGTTAAAACTCAAATCAAACTGAAATTGAGACTCCTCCCTACACGGATTCACCAGACAATCAATTTTATGCGAAACTGCCAAATTATCTCCTTTACTCACTGAATCAGTAACTGTTTTGGTGGAATTTTGGGTCGGGAACGTTGGCCCCGCCCCCGTCGTTGTTCCCTTATTCTCCTTCAAATCCCCCTTGAAATCATCCTTGCCCAACTCCGAATTGATGAGCTGATCTACTTTGACCCGCATCTGCCTCAAGCACCTCTTTGGATCTCGTGCACGTCGCAGGATTTCCATCCCCCGCCGTCGTAAGGTGCTCCACTCCTCACCGGAGTAGCCACCCGCCTTCCACCGGTCCTCCCGCTGGGGCAAGCCCAGCGCCAGGCCCGGCACCATCACCGCCATGGGCGGCACCAGCGATTCGCCTAGGCTGTCGCCAGAGCGAGGGCGTTTTTTTTTCTCTCGCGTGGCCCGTCGCCCTTTGCTTTATAGACCTCGTATCTTGAACATGGGTACAACCGGCCAGCACCATTGGACTGGTTTCTGCTAGGTCTACTTCATGCTAACTACTCCAATATGCAGCTTAGTTCGCATTATCACGTGAATGATGTGTAGGCAAGCCATGGAGCTCAAAATGAAGATAGTTTGAAGCTCTCATTTCCCGAGAACAATATTCCATGGAGCAGTTGCAGCCTGGTGCATGCCAAAAAAACGCATGCAACATATCACAAAGTAAGAACGAAAGGTATGGTCGTGGAGTTTCTACTCCCAAGCTCAAATGCATCTTTATGGTAACAATATTCCATGAAGTAAGTAGTAAAAAAATTAATAAAATGTTTTTCTTACAACAAACTGATTCTTTGTTCAGTGGCCGATGCACATATGTAGTACATTTAATTTCTTACAATACTTTGGAAAGTATTGTAAAGATTTTTTTTAATTCTTTGCAAAACAATAAAACCGATTCTTCAAAAAGACTAAATTTAAAAGCATTTAGCATGTTGATTTTTGTCAGTGTCTACGAGCACGACATGAGATGTTGAGACATCCCTTTTTAGTTCGGACGGGGACCGAGCATGTTACGCCTCTTCATGCGCCGTGGACCGGCAAGGATGCAACACAACACAGAGACGCTGGAGTTACCTAGGTTCGGGCCAACAAGAAGGTGTAACACCTTACTCCTACTGTCTGGTATATATTGTGATGTAAGAGATTAACGTCCAAGCATTAATTTTCCGCAAAAGAAACGAACTATGTAACGATTACAGTAGATAACTACGGTTGTCAAAAGACTGGGAATAATTGAATTACTCGCCCCTGAAACAACGGTAGCGTTTAATTAATACTCCCTCCGTTTCTAAACATAAGTCTTTTTAGATACTAAGTCATTGCCCGTGCGTTGTGACGGGTAGGCCTAATTCTAGTGGTTTAACATTGATCATATCCTCATGCATATCAGATGCATTGTCAACTTTTCATTACATCAGTCTTCTTCCTACACTCATTATCTTCGTCTGGCCGTCAATATCTAAATTAACAAAACTGCACTTGATGTTGACCTAAAATAAGATACATCAAAACTTATTTTTTGCACAAGGGGATGTTGTCCACTTCAATTGACCATTCCATACCTATGTGTTTTTATGTACAAAAAAGAACAGATCCCGGAAAGAATGGCATGGCATACATCAAGAGTGTCGACACCGCCTTCATCATCCATTTATTGTGTTCTCCTTCGGACTCCGCTTGGAAATATTTGCTAGTGTTTCTTGCAACACAAGATTATCAAGTTTCAATCACAACATGTGAAAGCAGCAAAACTGAAAGATCGTGGATGCCGCCTAGAGGGGGGTGAATAGGCGCTTCAAAATAATTACGGTTTAGGCTTGAACAAATGCGTAATAAACCTAGCGGTTAATTTGACAAGCACAAAACCTACAACAACTAGGCTCACCTATGTGCACCAACAACTTATGCTAAGCAAGATAAACTACTAGGTGATAGCAAGATATATGACAAGAACCAATATGGCTATCACAAGGTAAAGTGCATAAGTAAAGAGCTCGGGTAAGAGATAACTGAGGCACGCGGAGACGACGATGTATCCCGAAGTTCACACCCTTGCGGATGCTAATCTCTGTTTGGAGCGGTGTGGAGGAACAATGCTCCCCAAGAAGCCATTAGGGCCACCGTAATCTCCTCACGCCCTCGCACAATGCAAGGTGCCGTGATTCCACTAAGGGACCCTTGAGGGCGGTCACCGAACCCGTACAAATGGCAACCCTTGGGGGCGGTCACCGAACCCGTACACTTTGGCAACCCTTGGGGGCGGTCACCGATACCCGTCAAATTGCTCGGGGTGATCTCCACAACCTAATTGAAGACCCCGACGCTTGCCCCGGAGCTTTACACCACAATGATTGAGCTCTGAACACCACAAACCGTCTAGGGCGCCAAGGCACCCAAGAGGAACAAGCTCTAGGGTGCCCAAACACCCAAGAGCAATAAGCTTCTCAAACTTCACTTCCACGTATCACCGTGGAGAACTCAAACCGATGCACCAAATGCAATGGCAAGGGCACACGGAGTGCCCAAGTCCTTCTCTCCCAAATCCCACAAAAGCAACTAATGCTAGGGAGGAAAATGAGAGGAACAACGAAAGAAGAACACGAAGAACTCCAAGATCTAGATCCAAGGGGTTCCCCTCACTTAGAGGAGAAAGTGATTGGTGGAAACGTGGATCTAGATCTCCTCTCCCTTTTCCCTCAAGAACTAGCAAGAATCATTGGAGGGATTGAGAGTTAGCAAGCTCGAAGAAGGTCAACAATGCGGGAAGAAGACGAGCTAAAATGGATTGGGTCTCAAGGGGGAAGAAGACCCCCTTTTATAGGTGGGGAGAAAAACCAACCGTTATCCCCTCACTCAGCCCGCACGACGCGGTACTACCACACGGAGCTGCGGTACTACCGCGGTCGGCTGCGGTACTACCGCTGCAGGTTGCGTTACTACCGCAAGTGCAGCACTGGCCAGATGAAGGCATGTTGCACAGGGCAACGAATGGTAGAACCGCCGGAGCGGTACTACCGCGCGCCCCTACGGTACTACCGTAAGGCAGGCAACACTAGCCGCAGAGAAAGCACGAAAGTAAAAAATTACTTCCGTACCTACTTCCGCCGAGGGAGGACCTGCGCAAAAATCCGGCACGGTACTACCGCACACGAAGAGCAGTACTACCGCGTAGGGCGCGGATGTAAAAATTACATCCGCCCCTACTTCCGCTCATGCTGCTAAGCCTGGCCAGAGCTCACGGTACTATCGCGCCCGCGGCGCGGTACTGCCGCGTAGGACACGGATGTAAAAAATTACATCCGCCCCTACTACCGCTCGAGCAGCTGCGCCTGGCCAGATGCCACGGTACTACCGCTCCCACAGAGTAGTACTACCGTGAGCACTGCATACTATCGCGAGGGTCTGCGGTATTATCAAGAGGGCTGCGGTACTACCGCTCGGAGAGCAGTACTACCGCATGCCCCAGATTAGCAACACTAGGAGTCCTTCATTTTGCAGAGAAGACAACAGAGGGAAAAAATAAAACCAGAACTGCCATAACTTCTGCAAATGAGCTTCGAATTGAGCACAAGCTTGTTGGATACAAGACAACGAGTAGCATCAAAACAGAGACTGGATAGTAAGTAGAGGCAGGGGAGGTATGCCTAACAAGCAAAGGAGTGAAACTCCAACAGAGAAGAACCGACATACCCTCCAACATCAAAAACATCATAGAAGACGCATGTGAACTCCGTTTTCGATGAACTCCAGCTTGTCATAAAAATGATTATAAGCTCCAAAACTCGCAAGGAGAAGAACCAAACAAGAACCAATAAAGATGATGCAAGGATGCAATGGTTTGAGCTCTCTACGAACGATACGATCAAGCAACTCATCGAGAGCCCCCCTTGATAGTACGGCAAACGATCCTATAACCCGGTCTCCCACAACTACCATGAGACCGGTAGAATAGAACACCTATCAAGGGCAAACCTTTGCCTTGCACAAAGTCCACTTGAGCTAGATGATGACGATCTTGACTCCCTCAAGTTGGACCACCTTTCTTGATTGCGTTGGCTCGAAGAAGACTAGATGATTGCTCCCCCATAGTCCACTATGGGTGAGCCACTCTTCGGCTCATCTTCACAAGTCCATTGTCACCACAGTGGACGTCAAGCTTCAAGCACTTGATCTCTTCGTGATGCATCACTTGAACTTGCACACCGCATCCTAACCCCACAAAGAACTCTCACGAAGACCATGGGTTAGTACACAAAGCATAATTGACAATGCTTACCATACCATGGGATCACTTGATCCCTCTCGGTACATCTTCTACGCTTTGTGTGTTGATCAACATGATTCACTCTTTGACTTAGTCTTGATCAACCTCTCACAAGACCAATCTTTTAGGTAATTCCCTGAATAGCACCTTGGTCGACACAAACTCTCCTTGAAACCAACACATGTACTCCAAGAAAAGCCTATGGACAAAACCTTTAAATATAACTCAAGGCAACCTTTAGTTCATAGAGATTGTCATCAATTACCAAAACCAAACATGGGGGCACCGCATGTTCTTTCAATCTCCCCCATTTTGGTAATTGATGACAATTACTTTCAAGAGAGTTTATATAAGGAATTATGCATCACCATGCAATGCAACAACCAATAATGCATGCGTATGAGATGCAAATGCTTAGGAACAAAACCAAAGCAAGGAGAAAACTCTGAAGACTTCTCCACAAAACTCTCTGAAACTTCTCCCCCATTGGCATCGATTGTCAAAATGGGCGAAAAGCTAAGAAGACCAATATAAAAGGTGTTCCTCCAAAAGTTGTGTATTTCTCAACAAGAGAGTGGAATGCCATACACATATCCAAAGGTAATACTTGGAGGAAGACCAACTATATAGAGGCACCAAGATTGCAAAAGAATGATATGCCACAAAGACAGAGAAACAAGCAATCAAGCAATCAAAAGATACCAATTGAAGCAAGCTATCAAAAGATATCAACTGAACCAACTAGACCAAAGATCCTACGAGCCACATGAAAAAGATATTATGATATGAGCAGAGGATTGTTCTAAAGAAACTAGAGAAGCTCCCCATGATTTGTGCACATCAAGAATTTTTGTATTTGGATACAAAGTGCACAAAATAGGATCATAGCTCCCCCAAAGTCAACAGAAACTAACAACAAGTAGCATATAGGAAACTAAGCCTAGCGCTTGCAACAAGCACATGGTTGAGCAACATTGTAAAAGAGGCAACTTAAGAATAGGCTCAACCAAAATGATGTGTGTGAGTCATGGCAAAGCACATGAGAAGATTAATATACGGATGAGCATAAGCATCAACATAGCCTCGAATGAATGAGATACACGGTGAAAAGCCTTTCATTCTCACACACAACTAGCAAATGGGTTCACAAGCTTACTAATAAGAAAATAGAGAACCTATGCTTGTGACAACCCGTGGTGAAGATAGACGACGAGAGGCTCATCAAGACGAGGGGTACCAATTAAGATGGCAAAAGCTTCGTAAAGATAAGCAAGAGGAAAATAATCTTCACCACACAAGAGTGCAACAAGATGCAACGATAGAGGACACTCACTCAAGGCAAAAGCTTTCACGGAGCCACCAAAGAAATAACATAAGAAAGACAAGGTGGACGTGAAAGAAAAGATATCAACTAGAGATGTAATTTCTCTCAAGTGTATAAGGTTCTAGGTAGACAAAATCATGATGATATATATCTACAAAGAGGATGTACACCAAATAGTTACAACATGAAGGAACAAGATATCCACAAGGAAGTCATAAATATACCAATAAGATATTTGCTTGAAAGCATAGCACTTGGCTAGATATGGTCTTATTGTATATAAATGAATTCCTAACGCATGAACATCAAAGACATCACAACTAGCAACATGAGATCATCGTTGAGATGCTTTGAGAAAGGAAACAAGTATCACAAGAAAGAATGAAATACATGCCATGATACAACCTACACAAGGTTGATGCAAGTAATGTGTGCATGTAGTAGATGATGATACTTATTACCGAGATACCATTGGAAGGATGTAGTAGATACCAATTGAAGGTAGATAGTAGTTCATTGATCATCCTAGCTTGACTCCAATATGCACATGGTGACAACACCTTCCTTGTGAGTGAGCTGAGCATCCAATGCATCTCCAACTGTTCCTATAAGAACAACACAAACTAAACGGTACCCAAACTCATCGGGACCAAATAGTTAGAAACACCAATACATAGGACAAACTCCACATAAATATGTGCATATAGATATGAAAATGAATATCATGCGCATCGCATCCAAATTGAGACTAGGTGGAGTTTCTCTCATATATTGAGTCAAAGAAAGAAAGCATGCCAAATAAAATACATGAAGAAAACATGCATGCTCAAGACGTCAAAACCCAAAACCAAAAGACAAAGAAATGCCAAGTGAAAAGGATACCAAATGAATAAAACATCACTTGGAGGATATCCATAAAAGATACATCAAGGAATGAGATATCCATTGATACACTCAAAATAAAAGATATCAAACTCCCAAAAGAGAGGATGGTTCCAAACAAACCAAGCTCTCTACAAAGTTTCATGATGGCAGAAAGTACCAAAACGAAAACAGCTTGCCTTCCACCAACACACACTTGATAAGGATCACAAGAAGAGTGTTCTAAAGAAAATAGGATAGATCTCCCACGAGTTGTGCATTGTATAGGATTTGCATTTGAATACAAAATGCACAAGGTGGGATCACCACTTTCACTATATCTAGAAAGCACTAGACAAGAACGAGAAACAAACAAGATCCACAAGTGGTAGGGAAGACAACGGGAGTTGACACAAACCTTGGCAAGAGAAAAGGCAAATAAAAATAAAAGCCAATCAAAAGATGATCAATAAATTCTACCACACATAAGTGAGTACCAATTGTCAAAAGACAAGAAGTATTTGGAAATAATTCCCGGTGGTAGATAGCAAGGATATCCGACATCATCTTCACACCAAACACAAGCAAATTGCAACTTGTAGAGCTATCATGCCACCTACGAATAATATAATTTACAATATCAATTCTAGATGACAATATCTCAAATGTACACATTTTCTAGGCTAGTAATACACACATAGCATATTACTCCCCCATAATGTGATACCAATTAAAGATAGACAAGAGGCAATTAAAAGGATCCAACAAGAGATAATTAATGGACAATTTAGAATTTGAATTTCTCATGAGAGATATACCACCTAGAGACTAGATAATCTTGAAATATCAATACTAGATGGTATTACTCATGTACACACATTTATAGGATTGTGAGGTGCACAAAGCACATCACTCCCCATAATGGGATATTCCATTAATCTCTCACAAGAGCCAACTAAGAAGTAAACAAGATGCAAAAAGGCTCAACACACAACACACATGTACATGATGTGCAAACCAACATGCACATACTTGATTTCTCAAGATAAGCAATTTGGAAGCACAACATATACAAGCACATGCAAGATACAGAACCACAACATGCTAAGGGACAAGTAACTTTTAATGTAAGCAATTTAAGCACGAGTTACCGCAAGGAGGAACATTGAATATATGATAGAAAGATAATCCGAATGACTTGGCTTGACACAATATGAATGATGAGGACCCCTTAAATCTTCATAATGTAGCCAAGTCTCCAATGACCTCCAACAACACCTATTGATCAAGTTTGAGCTAGTTGGTCCCCAACCAAGTTGGGTCCTAAGAGGTTAGTCACAATAGGCTTGGACACCCAAATGGTTCTTTTCTTGACACCACTTTGAGTACCAACAAACTTGGCAAACACATTGCCAACCTTATCCTTCCCAAGAGAATAGACATCATCAATAATAATTGGGTTGGATAAGTTACCACTAGTGCATGAAGAAGCGATGTGGCCTTTCTCACGACATAAGTAGCAACGTCTACTCTTCACTTTCTTCTCACTTGATTTCTCAACAAGAGAAGCATTAACTTGAGTCTTCTTGGGAAGTGGCCTTTCTTCAACTTGAGGTTGAGCATGATATTGAACTTGTGCCCTCTTCCCTTGTTGCTTGACACTAATGGCCTTCTTCTTCAATGGGCAAGATCTAACATGATGCCCTTCTACTTTGCACTTGAAGCAAACAATCTTGGCCGATTTCTTGACTTGTTCTTGGCCCTTATTTTTGTTCACCTTGGACTTCTTCTTCTTATTGGAGTTGAATCCAAGTCCACCTTTGTCATTGGGGGATTTTTGCATGCTCAAGATATTGTTGAGTGTGGATTTCCCTTCATGAATCTTTTCCAAGTCTTTCTTCAAAGAAGTGACTTGGGCCTTGAGCTCTTTGATTTCCTCTACATGGTTAGTCTCAATACAAGTACTAGAGGAAGTATAAGCTTCATTGTTAGAGCAACAAGGCAAGGAAAGCAATTCATCACAAGATGTACCAACATTGTGAGTAGATGAATTACAAGGACTAGCACATATCAATATAGCATTTTGACTAGAAGTAGTGCTAGTATCCACATGAGGCTCACTAGATGTTACCTTAGCAAGCATGGCCTCATGAGCTATCTTTAGCACATTATGGGATACTAGAAGATAGTCATGAGAGCTTGAGAGCTTTTCATGGCCTTCTTCAATTTCCCATAATTGCTAGATAGCAACTCAAGTTGAGCCCGTAGCTCAACATTCTCCTTCAAAATGGATGCTTCACAAGAGATAGAGTTAGTAGCACAAGCATCATCATCAGCAACAAGAGGAGAAGACAACTTGGCAAGCTCTTTTGAATATGAAGCTTTAAGTTGAGCATGAGACTCGGTGATTTTGATGAGCTCACTCTTAATGACCCTTGAGCCATTTTCGAGGTGCTCAAAGTCCTCAAGGAGTTTAGCATGCACAACTTCAAGCTCCTCATTTTTAGTTTCAAAATCATTGGCCACCTCAAGAGCTCTATCACGAGATTTCCTCACTCTAGATAATTCTAGAGCAAAAGTCTCCTCAAGAGAATACTTGGTGGTTTGTTCAAGTTCAAGAGCTTGAGAGAGGTCCGCAATCTCATTAGCGTAATCACGCTCATGATCTTCCATTTTATCAATGGTGACCTCATGCTCCTCAAGACGAGATTCCAACTCATCAATATATTTCTTGCCCTCAATAGCAATAGACATGATTTCCATGAAGTTGGAACGAGCAATTTTATTCTTAAGAAGAGCTTTAAAAATCATTTCCCCCTTAATTTTTAAGGAGGCAACATCATCACTCTCTTCATCATAATCAACATCATCATCACTCTTGCCATCATCAATATCATCACAAGATATATTGGGATTCAAAGTGGGAGATACCTTTGAAGCCTTGGCCATAATGAAAAATGGAATAGATGATGATATAGGATCCCTTGAAGCACCATTCAAGACCACATCTTGTTCCATCGAGTGTTGGGTTTCATCTACATTGTTAGCACAACAACTCGAGGAAATACATGCATTTTTATCATGGCAACAAGATATAGAACGCATATCATCATGAGATTTAGTCAAGCAGTTTCTACATGATATGCAAGGACTATCGACACAAGCAAGTGAAACATTTGGAGTGCTCGAAGTGCTAAGGCCCAAAGACGGAGCATTGCAATAATATAGTGATGAAGAATCATCCACAAAAAGCACACTATCATCATTGCAATGACCGACACTACTCACCATATCATTACCTTGTGGCAAACCACATGTAGGTGAAGTAGAAGAAGTTGAGAAGACTATACGGCCGGAGGTGGAGGGAGAACAATCATCCCTACAAAACTTGGACACACCATATTTATCTTGAAGCTTCGTCCACAACTCATGAGCATCCCGGAACGGCATGAGTTGAAATATAACTGCATTGCTCAAAGCATCGAAAAGCACATTAGAAGCTTGAGCATTGAGATAAGAGTTTTTCTCATCCTCTAAAGATAATCTTTGGGGATCCTTTGGAGGAGAAAAACCCATATCTACAATTCGCTCCAAATTTGGGTCCATGACCCTAAAGAGATTAAGCATGCGAATTACCCAAACATCAAACTTTGTGCCATCAAAACTAAGAGTGTCAGAGAATCCTAAACGCCTAGTCGACATCTTTACTCTCTAGGCGGTTAAGCCCAACGAAGAGAGACGAGGCTCTGATACCAATTGAAAGATCGTGGATGTCGCCTAGAGGGGGGGGGTGAATAGGCGCTTTAAAATAATTACGGTTTAGGCTTGAACAAAAGCGGAATAAACCTAGCGGTTAATTTGACAAGCACACAACCTACAACAACTAGGCTCACCTATGTGCACCAACAACTTATGCTAAGCAAGATAAACTACTAGGTGATAGCAAGATATATGACAAGAACCAATATGGCTATCACAAGGTAAAGTGCATAAGTAAAGAGCTCGGGTAAGAGATAACCGAGGCACGCGGAGACGGCGATGTATCCCGAAGTTCACACCCTTGCGGATGCTAATCTCCGTTTGGAGCGGTGTGGAGGCACAATGCTCCCCAAGAAGCCACTAGGGCCACCGTAATCTCCTCACGCCCACGCACAATGCAAGATGCCGTGATTCCACTAAGGGACCCTTGAGGCGGTCACCGAACCCGCATAAATGGCAACCCTTGGGGCGGTCACGAACCCGTACACTTTGGCAACCCTTGGGGCGGTCACGGTACCGTCAAATTGCTCAGGCGATCTCCACAATCTAATTGGAGACTCGACGCTTGCCGGAGCTTTACACCACAATGATTGAGCTCGAACACCACCAACCGCCTAGGGCGCCAAGGCACCAAGAGGAACAAGCTCTAGGGTGCCCAAACACCCAAGAGTAATAAGCTTCTCAAACTTCACTTCCACGTATCACCGTGGAGAACTCAAACCGATGCACCAAATGCAATGGCAAGGGCACACAGAGTGCCCAAGTCCTTCTCTCCCAAATCCCACCAAAGCAACTAATGCTAGGGAGGAAAATGAGAGGAAGAACGAAAGAAGAACACGAAGAACTCCAAGATCTAGATCCAAGGGGTTCCCCTCACTTAGAGGAGAAAGTGATTGGTGGAAACGTGGATCTAGATCTCCTCTCTCTTTTCCCTCAAGAACTAGCAGAATCATTGGAGGGATTGAGAGTTAGCAAGCTCGAAGAAGGTCAACAATGGGGGAAGAACACGAGCTAAAAAGGATTGGGTCCCAAGGGGGAAGAAGACCCCCTTTTATAGGTGGGGAGAAAAACCAACCGTTATCCCCTCACTCAGCCCGCACGACGCGGTACTACCGCACGGAGCTGCGGTACTACCGCTATCGTCTGTGGTACTACCGCTGCAGGTTGCGGTACTACCGCAAGTGCAGCACTGGCCAGATGAAGGCCTGTTGCACAGGGCAACGAACGGTAGAACCGCCGGAGCGGTACTACCGCGCGCCCCTACGGTACTACCGTAAGGCAGGCAACACTAGCCGCAGAGAAAGCACGGAAGTAAAAAATTACTTCCGTACCTACTTCCGCCGAGGGAGGACCTGCGCAAAAATCCGGCATGGTACTACCGCACACGAAGAGCGGTACTACCGCGTAGGGCGCGGATGTAAAAATTACATCCGCCCCTACTTCCGCTCATGCTGCTAAGCCTGGCCAGAGCTCACGGCACTACCGCGCCTGCGGCGCGGTACTACCGCGTAGGACACGGATGTAAAAAATTACATCCGCCCCTACTACCGCTCGAGCAGTTGCGCCTGGCCAGATGCCACGGTACTACCGCTCCCACAGAGCAGTACTACCGTGAGCACCTGCAGTAATACCGCAGGGGTCTGCGGTACTACCGCAAGGGCCTGCGGTACTACCGCTCCGGAGAGCAGTACTACCGCATGCCCCAGATTAGCAACACTAGGAGTCCTTCATTTTGCAGAGAAGACAACAGAGGGAAACAATAAAACCAGAACTGCCATAACTTCTGCAAATGAGCTCCGAATTGAGCAAACTCAAGCTTGTTGGATACAAGACAACGAGTAGCATCAAAACAGAGACTGGATAGTAAGTAGAGGCAGGGGAGGTATGCCTAACAAGCAAAGGAGTGAAACTCCAACAGAGAAGAACCGACATACCCTCCAACATCAAAAACATCATAGAAGACGCATGTGAACTCCGCTGATGAACTCCAGCTTGTCATAAAAATGATTATAAGCTCCAAAACTCGCAAGGAGAAGAACCAAACAAGAACCAATAAAGATGATGCAAGGATGCAATGGTTTGAGCTCTCTACGAACGATACGATCAAGCAACTCATCGAGAGCCCCCCTTGATAGTACGGCAAACGATCCTATAACCCGGTCTCCCACAACTACCATGAGACCGGTAGAATAGAACACCTATCAAGGGCAAACCTTTGCCTTGCACAAAGTCCACTTGAGCTAGATGATGACGATCTTGACTCCCTCAAGTTGGACCACCTTTCTTGATTGCGTTGGCTCGAAGAAGACTAGATGATTGCTCCCCCATAGTCCACTATGGGTGAGCCACTCTTCGGCTCATCTTCACAAGTCCATTATCACCACAGTGGACGGCAAGCTTCAAGCACTTGATCTCTTCGTGATGCATCACTTGAACTTGCACACCGCATCCTAACCCCACAAAGAACTCTCACGAAGACCATGGGTTAGTACACAAAGCATAATTGACAATGCTTACCATACCATGGGATCACTTGATCCCTCTCGGTACATCTTCTACGCTTTGTGTGTTGATCAACGTGATTCACTCTTTGACTTAGTCTTGATCAACCTCGCACAAGACCAATCTTTTAGGTAATTCCTTGAATAGCACCTTGGTCGACACAAACTCTCCTTGAAACCAACACATGTACTCCAAGAAAAGCCTATGGACAAAACCTTTAAATATAACTCAAGGCAACCATTAGTCCATAGAGATTGTCATCAATTACCAAAACCAAACATGGGGGCACCGCATGTTCTTTCAAAAACTAATAATGGGTGGCTGCTGCATTGTCTCACACCATCGTCATTACCATCCTGTTGGTCTTCAGTCTTTGTTCGAAAGAGCTCGTCGTGTGGTTGTCAATCTCATCATCATCATCCGCCAACAACTTGGAAGTGCTACATTTCTTCACAAGCTTTGACTCCTCCCTTTTGTGTTTCTGGTAATTCGGCGACAAAGGAAAGCATATCAATAAATCATCGAAGACAAAGTTATATAACTGTTCTTAACACACCAGGATTGCTCAAGGGAAGTGGTGTATCAAAACTTTAAATGCTACTCGTGCCGACGAGGAGAAACCAACGACATCGAGCGAAAAACGCAAAGATCACGATGGGCTGACCTCGTACCTCGTACCTTGTCGAGATATATGTCGATGATGGAACCTCGTCGGCGTTGATCACATCGAGGGCGGACGGCGGCACGCTGGCGTGGTGCTGGGAGGGGTTGAGACGGCGGAGGCGGACCAGCGGTGGGAGGAGGCAACCACGGCGACCAGGTGCTGCCGAGGAAGGCGAGCGGCGGCCGAGGAGCCAAGGGGCGGGCTGGGGCTAGCGCCGACGCTAACCCTAGCGCGAGGTTGGGATGGGAGAAGCATACGGTGCGTGAGCCGAGAGAGAGTTGGGCTTGCTCATGGGGCTTTGCTTGGCTTGGCCCATGTGCTGGCCGATAGCTAGTGAAGTGGTTTTTTTAGATGGAAAACCACGTCGGGTGGAGGGAGTCGGACGAAATGTAAGATGGGAGACGGAATTTTCCGTTTCTTTTATGTAGTAGAGAAGAGATAGAGATTTTAATACAAACTACATGCGGATGTATATAGACATATTTTAGAGTGTAAATTCACTTATTTTGTTTCGTATGTAGTCTTGTTGGAATCACTAAAAAGAGATATATTTAGAAACGAAGTTAGTAGATTACAAATCTGTTGTAACATTCAAGCAGATAAGTGTGTGTTGCATCTTAATATAAAAGTACTCGTAGAAATTTGCACACTAGCTCTCTGCCTCTCTGCAATTGCGGTACACATTGTGTTGTAATTGTTGAACAATATAAGGGCTTCGGCCCAGATCAGACAATAATTTCCTTTTAATCTCTAAGAATGTGTTTTTTCGTAGGCCGAGCTCCGTGGTACACACTATCATCACCGTTCAGACTGTGGCTGGTGCATGTGGATATGTGCAGTGTGCAGCTGCGTCAGGGGCATCTTATGCTTAATAAGCTGACATGAGGCCTGCCAAAATGCGGTGCTACTGTAGCCACGTTTTCTTTTGTTCTCGTTCTCGTTGTTTCCTCTTTCTTTATTCTCTCTCACCTATCATCCATCACATGCGAACAGAAGAAGAGGAGACAGAGAATGAAAGAACAGTGCCTCGTGTTTGGATGTGCATGCAGTTTATGAAAAAGACTAAAAAAACTTCCAGATCAACTTTTGCACGTGGCAACTCTCTTTCACTTGGGTTTGACTTTTGAGGTAATTTCTGAAAATTATTGCACCTTGAATACTCTCGCTACTCTTCTTTTGTTCTCCCTCTAACTGTGGTTTGTTCTTCGCTGTGGAGGAAGAGAGAAACGAGACATTCAGTTTGCATATGACCAGTTTGGAGGAAGAGAGAGACGAGACATTCAGTTTGGGTAAAGGGTGAACATTAAATAGTGAGCTGCATGTGACGAGTGACCTGCATATGACAGGACGCATGCAACCTTGAGTGGAGCCCAAGATACTAGCCTACAGGTCTATACTACTTGTGGTCACTGTGTGGGTGGACCCTAGGACTGACGGAGACCAAGCAGTGACACGAGGCGGACTAGGATAGCGCTGGTGGCACGCAGACGGAGACCTAAGGAAGCTCGCTACTGTTTACGTAGGCCTGTCTTTTCAGACTAAACAGTCTGTGCTTACAGGGATACTATTGCTTATGCTGACACTAGCACACATCTCTATAGCGTGACCAACGGCATAGATAAAGAGCATCATGTAGGACGAGCTACAAAGAAACTTTGTGAATCTCCTAATACTCATATAGGTGCATCAGAATTTTAGTACCACTTCGCAAGTTGAGGAGAGTTGATACCCTTCTATAAGGGCTGCTCTACCACATGCCATTGAATACTTGAGAAGGGGAATGGTACACGCGTGCTCCTCCTCCTTCGCCTTGCCCACACGCGCATCGTTTCTTGTGAATGAGTTAACCGAGCTCAGACCTATGCTTGTGATATATATTTTTCGGTCATGAATAGTTAATTAGATTAATAAAGGAGTCATTAATGGATGTGTCATTGTCTGAGTCGTTGGACCGTGGGCTGTCTGCCGACTTGGTTGTCGGCCTAAGCCCAGGCCCACGACGCCTTACCCAACGACATATATATTGGAGTTGTTCGCCAGTGCAGCCAACACACTCACTCCTTTCCCCCAAGCAACCCTAGTCGTCATCAATTGTTCCTCTCTATGTGCTGCTTCTAGCGATCACGTCACATCATCCCGACCGTCCTTCAAGATCCTACACTGGGAGAAAGGCGATAAGGTTTTTGGGAAGCATCTCAGCGCGACTGCTCCGTCCCCATGTTCGTCCTCTACTTTGACTACTTCCCCTAACAGTGACTCCAGGGTTGATGACATCTTTGCCAAGACAAAAGTCACTAACGAGGCTGCTGTCGTCGCAGTGGATTTAGCCCGGCCTAATGGGGAGTACGAGTTGTTCATCCCCTACATACTCCTTCATGTGCCAGACGTATATGCTCTGTTCATAGATGTTTCACAACGATATTCTGTATGTGCTCACATGTTTAGGTATTGATCTGAGTAGCATACTGTGAATGCCATTTACTCATGATTTAGATTAATAAAAAATGTGCTAATAGATCGAGCAATCTAAAATGTTTATTTAAGGAATTTTCAATTCAAGGCATTGCTGCAATATTGAGACCGGTCCGTTTATGGGAACACATTTTATGCATTTGCCTAATGAAAACAATCTTGTGGCTCATAGCCATGAATGTGTTCTCAATCGGTGGCGTGACTCCTGTGGGAACATTTGCTCATGATTAGGAGAAGACGTTTAGAAAGGCAACCATTGTCTTTGAGGGAGCTTTTCTTAGTGTGATCGGAGACAAGTTGGTTCTCGCATATCTCCATATGTGGGTCACCAAGAACTTGTGCGTTGTGCTCGAAACTAAGTTCATCGCGCCGATGTTGGAAGCGAGTTGTATGTTATGAAGTAGTTCCATTGTGACTGAGTGGTTGATTACCGTCCTATTTTGGACCAGACTCATGATATACAGTGCGTCGCTACGGAGCTGAAATTCTTGAAGTGCGAGTTACTGGACAAGTTTGTCGGGATGCATTTATAGCTAAACTCCCTCCTTCTTGGAGAAACTTTGCTACTTCTCTCTGTTAGAAATATAATTAGGTTTAAGTTAGAGATAGGAGATAGAGATAGAATTAGTTTAAACCACATAACTTGTCTCATACTAGAAGTCTCTATCCCTCTTATACTTCTATATATACCCTACAAGAGTCAGATCAATACAATAGAATTATTAGCCATCCTATATATACCCCCCGTTGCTCATGCGCGGAGGCGATCTCCACGCCGACGGCACCCGATGTACTTCACGGGCTGTCTCCGGGCATCAGGAGGGACCATGCACCGGCACCGGGAGGGCGGCGGCTTCCCGATCCACCCAAAACAAGAGGAACATGCCGTCTATGCGTGTTGGCAGTACGCGAGCAAAGACGAGCCAAGTGCAAATACAATTAACGATCGTCCATGTTCAAGTGCAGGTTCACCAGCCTCGTCACGGACTCCACGATTGATGGTGCACTTCCATTCAGTTTTCCATCTACGCGACTACGGCACACAGCAGCCGTCTTGTACGCGTACGTGACTACGATGCACCGGCCGAACTCGTCTACATCGACATTGACCCGCTACTTCTGCATCGAGCCGGCTCACCTGCACCGACTGCACGGTCGCCCACGCAATCTTCGAGCCACGTCCTCAAACCGCTGCACCAAGCTATCTTTCGTCAAGCGATCTGCACCAAACCTCATGCCGTCACACCAAGCTAGCTGTACATCTACGGGTACATCGCGCCCAACAAAAAATTCTTCGTCGAGTGCATCTACGAGAAGCGATCACGACTTGCATCATCCACGTGTCAGGCCTGTTGGGGATACAACTACTGAGTGTGAACCGCCCTGAAGGGGCCGGTTTACCCTCGTCCATGATCCAGGCCCACGAAGGAGGCCCGGAGCCCAGAGGCAACTTAAGGTCCATTTATGTGAACCGCCTTAGTGTTGTAACTTGTGTTGTAAGACAAGAGAGAAGAGACCGAGCCGGACACTTGGATGAGCCGGATCGGGACTCTGTAGACCGGCCGGGCGTCAACCCGTGTATATAAGGGGACGACCCGGCGGCGGATTAAGGACAGAGAATTCGAAGTTGAGGCGAAGCTATTGCTCCCTAGTCGCCGAAATCACATCAATCCCATCACAAACTAGACGTAGGCTTTTACCTTCATCGAAGGGGCCGAACTAGTATAACTCACGTGTCTTGTGTCCGCTTTAACCCCTCTAGGTTAACCCGTGCGATGGCCCTACGACTAAGTCCTTTCACGAGGACATCTGCCGTGACAATTCCACGACAGTTGGCGCCCACCGTGGGGCTATCGCACGATGGTTCGATGATCTTAGAGGGCAAGTTCGAAGGACTCGAAGGCTATGCTGTGGGCCGGATGACTAAGAGTTCTCGCGGCAAACTCTACATCGACGATGCGGACTGGGGCCCCGACGCCGGCTCGATTGAGTACGGGTACCGGGTCCCCTTCGGTGGCATACACGTGTTCATTGGCAAGATCGGCGAGCCAGGGCCTGGGCCGGACATCTGCACCGACCTCGTCGAGACGGCTCAGCGGACGAAGAAGAGTCCCGCCCTGGCTAAACCGGCTGTCAAGCGTGCTTTCGTGGGAGTCGTCCACGGAGACTATGAGGGCGGATCAGCATCTGGCGGCGAAACGGTTGTCTACTCTGGCGACGAGTCATCCGCTGGGGAAACCGAGTCTTTGTACCAGCTGCAAGATGGCCAGATCGGGGGCTGTTCCGACGGCGAGAGTATTCCGGACTCCTTTGATCTGCCCAGCCGGGTTGGAATTTTCATGGCCGGTACACAATCGACGCTTCACTCTTCAACCGCGGCGCCCATCGTCGCCGGTTCAGCAGCGGTGGTGGCAGCCGGGGAAGGAGGCCCTGTGCGCCCGCCGGCTCAAGTTCTATCAGAGTTGTTTGACGCATTGGCTGCGCTCATGGCGGAGGCTAACCCGGCGGATCAGGACCTACACAACGCAGAGATTGCGAAGGTGAAGGAACAGATCGCTAAAGCTAAAGCGGATTTGGCAGCCGCCGACGTGAGGATGGCGGCAGAACGGGCCGCTTTGGATGCGCAGGCTTATAGGCTCATGCTGGATCAGAGTGCATCACATGAAGTCATGAAAAGGAAGTACAGATCCCGTTTGCCTTCGGTTTTCGAGGGAAGAGAGCTCTTCAATACCCAGGGCGGGACCAGTAATCCGCCACCGGTGGTAAACCGGCCGGAAGCACCTGGGACGGCCGCGCCGGTTCAGCCCCGTGTGATAGATCTGCCCCGCCATCACACCGGTGCACCCCAGGCTGTGCAGACACCTCCGGGTCACTACTCCAACCCGATGGATAACCTTGTCGCGGCTGCGGCACGATTGGAGGCGATTCCGATCGAAGGCGATTCACCACAGGCGGTAGAAACTCGCCGGGTCAAGGAGCTCCTCAGGACGGCCTTGGCTCAGCAGGAAGCATATTCATACAGTCGGGATCGGATCCACTCCACCCCCCGCCCAAGCCGGGGTTATAGCCGGCGCGCAGATGAACCGGCCGTGTCAAGCAACGCGCAGCACGGTCCGCCTCGAGGCAACAACCCGGCTGGCGGCTTCGAAGACGCTCAAGTGGTGGTGGACCGGGCCAGGGCACGCAGAGAGGCCGAGTTAGCAGCGCAACATGAGGACCATCAGCTCGCGCCGGTTCGTCCGACCATCTTCGAACCGGGGGTCACGTCCGGATCATTGGGGGTGCCTTGTCTCGTCCCTGCTTTACGCAATGTGCGTTTGCCTAAGGACTTCAAAGGACCCCGCAAGGTGCCCAATTACACCGCCGATTTGGCTCCAGAAGCGTGGATAGAAAGCTATGAGATGGCCATGGAGATGCTGGATGTGGACGAAGCTGCGTGTGCGAAGTATTTCACCATGATGTTGGAAGGTACGGCTCGTACTTGGTTGAAAAATTTGCCACCCAACTCAGTTAGTTCGTGGACCCAGTTACGGACCCGGTTCATTCAGAATTTCAAAGACACCTGTAAGCAGCCTATGTCTGTGGTGGATTTGGCGGCTTGTGTCCAGGCAGAGGGAGAATCTACGACACACTGGGTGCGCCGCGTTTCAGAGGTCTTACATTCATCAGACCGGATCAACCCGGATTCTGCTATCTTAACCCTAGAGGCCAACTGCCGGTTCGAACCGTTGAAGTTGAAGCTGGGTCGCATGAAGTGTTTTTGCAATGACATGGGCACGCTCATGGGCGTTTTGGTAAAGTATGCTGACTCTGATAGTACCAAGGATCCCGAGTCTGAAGGTGACGAAGTAGGGAAGGGAAAGCAGAATGGCAATTCCAGAGGCCAGCAGCATCATCCGGCAGGCAATGGAGGAAACAAGCGTAAGGCTAACGGTAACATGGGTCTCGTGGCCAACACCAACGCACAGGACAAGGGACAGCGGCGCAAAGGTAGGCAATCAAACCGGGGTGGTGCACAAGGTCACAATCCGGAGCGTTTGAATTACTTGTTGAATCAACCTTGTCCGAAGCATGGGACGAAGGAGGCACCGGCGAATCACCTCTGGAAGGATTGTTATATTATGCACGAGTTCAAAAATTCTAATGCTTTCCGGTATGATCAAGGGCCCGGCGGCGGTTCAGGGTCCGCCCCGGGTTACGGTGGAGAAAATTCCGGCCCAGGGTTCGGTGGTAATCCGGGCGGGCAAGGCAATCAGAACAATCAGAGCCAAGGGGGTTACAATCAACAACAGCAGCAGTCGGGTTACCAAAGTAATCCAAAACAGTTAAACAGTGGACAGTATCATGTCTTTACTACTAGCTTGGACAGACGGGACCGCAAACTTCAGCAGCGGGCGGTCAGGGTTGTTGAACCGGCCGCACCGCATTACCTGCGCTGGTCAGAGCAACCTATTGTATGGAGCAGAGAGGATCATCCTCCCCGAGTTTACAATCCGGGCCAGCTGGCCCTAGTAGTGGCACCTCAGGTGGGAGGCTACAAGTTCACCAAGGTGCTTATGGATGGAGGAAGCAGCATCAACATCCTGTACTATGAGACCTTCCGGCGTATGGGGTTAACAGATAGGCATCTTAGGCCGTCCAGCACAGTGTTTCACGGTGTGGTGCCTGGCAAGTCAGCATACCCGATTGGTAAGATAGCTCTGGAGGTGACCTTTGGGGACGAACATGACTCCAGATCGGAAACATTGACGTTTGAGGTGGTGAAAATTCAAAGTCCTTACCACACCCTTTTTGGGCGTCCGGCTTATGCTAAGTTTATGGCACGGCCCTGTTATGTTTATTTGCAGCTGAAAATGCCGGGTCACAAAGGGACGATAACGGTTCACGGGAGCCGCCGGATTGCGTTGGAATGCGAGGAAGGTGATGCGGCTTATGCCGAGTCGGTTTGTGCCACTGAAGAGTTAAAGTATTATAAAGACAATGTTGATCCGGCGGATATGACCCCTTTGAAGAAGCCAACTACAGAGCACGATCCGGATTTAAAGTTCAAATCGGCAGCTGAGACAAAACTTGTTGATTTTGTGCCCGGCGATTCGTCCAAGCAGTTCACCATCAGTGCCAACTTGGATCCTAAATAGGAAAGCGCGCTCATCGAGTTCATCCGTGAGAATCGGGACATTTTTGCATGGAAGCCTTCGACATGCCGGTGTACCGAGGAACTCGCTGAGCACACTCTTAATGTTGACCCCAAGTACAGACCGGTAAAGCAGTTTCTTCGCCGGTTCAATGAGGAAAGGCGCAAGGCCATTGGAGAGGAAGTTGCTAGGCTCTTAGCGGCAGGGTTTATTGTTGAAGTCTTTCATCCAGAGTGGCTTGCTAATCCGGTGTTGGTCCTTAAGAAGAATGGCACTTGGCGCATGTGTGTGGATTACACAGATCTTAACAAAGCTTGTCCAGCAGATCCTTTCGCCCTCCCCCGCATTGACCAGATTATCGACGCCACGGCGGGTTGTGAGCGTTTGAGCTTTTTGGATGCGTATTCCGATTATCACCAGATTAAGATGGCGGTTAAGGACCAGGAGAAGACGGCGTTTATCACCCCTTTTGGAGCCTTCTGCTATGTATCTATGCCCTTTGGGCTCAAGAGCGCCCAAGCAACTTATCAACGCTATGCATGTAACTGCTTGCATGAACAGATCGGCCGTAATGTGCACGCTTATGTGGATGATATCGTGGTTAAGTCAAGGGAGAAAGAAACACTGATTGAGGATTTGAGAGAAACCTTTGATAACTTGCGGGTGTACAAGATGATGCTTAACCCGGCCAAGTGTGTTTTTGGTGTTCCGGCCGGCAAGTTATTGGGTTTCCTTGTGTCCAACAGGGGGATTGAAGCTAATCCGGAGAAGATTATAGCTATCACCTCCTTGGCTAAGCCAAAGTGTATCAATGATGTCCAACGTTTGGCAGGTCGGATTGCTGCGCTAAGCCGATTTATCAGTCGCCTAGGAGAGAAGGCCATTCCTTTGTACCAGATGCTGAAGAAGACGGATCAGTTCGTCTGGAGCTCAGCTGCTGATGAGGCATTGGAGGATTTAAAGCGGCAGCTGGCCAACCCGCCTATTCTTGCCGCTCCCATTGACAAGGAGCCGCTCCTGTTGTATGTTGCTGCTAATGCCAGGGCAGTCAGCGTGGCCATCGTGGTGGAGCGAAAGGAGGCAGGGAAGGAGTATCCGGTTCAACGGCCGGTTTATTATATCAGCGAGGTCCTCATTGAGTCTAAGCAGAGATATCCACATTGGCAGAAGCTGGTATATGGGGTTTTTATGGCAAGTCGGAAGCTCAAGCAATATTTCCAAGGGCACCCCATCACGATGGTCGATTCAGCTCCTTTGGGCGATATCATCTGAACCGGAAGCGATCGGCGGATTGCTAAGTGGGCTATAGAACTTGGGCATACGGTTTAAGGTATGTGCCTCGGACGGCAGTAAAGTCTCAGGCACTTGTGGATTTCATTAATGATTGGATGGAGTTGCAAGCACCTGAAGAAAAGCCGGATCATACCTATTGGACCATCCACTTTGATGGGTCCAGGCAATTGGAGGGCTCGGGGGCTGGAGTCGTATTAACTTCCCCACGAGGTGACAAGTTCTGCTACGTTCTTCGCTTAATGTTCCCCTGTACTAACAATGCAGCTGAGTATGAAGCTTTGCTCCATGGTCTACGGATGGCTAAGGAGATGAATCTAAGCCGGGTCAAGTGCTTTGGTGACTCGGACTTGGTGGCCCAGCAAGTATCAGGTACTTGGGATTCCAAAGACCCACTCATGGCTGCGTACCGTCGGGAGGTGGATATGGTTGCAGGCCACTTTAAAGGTTATCAGGTGGACCATGTGGATCGTCGGAAGAACGAGGCGGCGGATGCTTTAAGCCGGCTCGGCTCTCAACGTAAACCGGTCCCGCCCAATGTTTTCCTTGACGTACTGCACAATCCGTCAGTTAAACTTCCTGATGAGGTCGATTTGGCTATTCCTGATCCGGAGGCTCACTTGGTGGCAGCCTTGCATGTCGTTCCGGATTGGACGCTCCCTTATTTGGCATACATGAACCGGGGCGAGTTACCTGTGTATCCCCTGAGGAAGGCCGTGAGATATTGCGTGAGATCCATGAAGGGGATTGTGGTCATCACGCCGGTTCAAAATCCTTGGTGGCCAAAGCGTTCCGCCACGGTTTCTATTGGTTGACTGCCCATGCTGATGCGGAAGATCTGGTTAGACGATGTGATGGTTGCCAAAAGTTCTCCAGACGTGCTCATGTACCAGCCCAGGAATTGAGGATGATTCCAATTACTTGGCCGTTTGCGACTTGGGGGCTGGATATGGTTGGACCTTTCAAAAGGTCCAAGGACAAGAAGACCCACCTGTTGGTGGCAGTCGATAAATTTACCAAGTGGGTTGAGGCTGAGCCTGTTAGCAAGTGTGATGCAGCCACGGCGGTTCAGTTCATCAAAAAGGTGATTTTCCGGTTTGGGTTTCCACACAGTATCATCACGGACAATGGCACCAATTTTTCCAAGGGAGCCATGAAGGAGTTTTGTGAACGAGAGCACATCCGGCTTGATGTTTCTTCAGTGGCCCACCCGCAATCCAATGGTCAAGCGGAACGAGCTAATCAGGAGATCTTGAGAGGTATTAAACCCCGGCTTATGGTCCCTTTGGAGAGGACGCCGGGTTGTTGGGTCGAGGAGCTGCCATCTGTGATATTGAGTATCAATACCACACCAAACAGATCCACTGGATACACGCCGTTCTTTATGGTCTATGGAGCGGAGGCTGTCCTTCCCTGTGATATCGTCATGACTCGCCCAAGGCGGCTATGTTGAGGCCGGCGGTGAGGCAGCCCGCAGGACGATTTGGATCGACCGGATGAAGAAGCGAGATATGGCGGCTGCTCGTTCGGCGATTTACCAGCAAGATCTTCGTCGGTATCACAGCCGGCGGGTTAGAACAAGAACCTTTCGGAAGGAGACTTGGTGCTTGGCTCATTCAAGACCGACAGATATGCATAAGCTATCCCCACCTTGGGAAGGGCCCTTTGTGGTCAGCAAGAATCTGTACAGCGGGTCATACTATCGATTGATGTTCGAGAGCAAAAAGACTCGCGACGTCGAAGAGGAGACCAACAGGCCGTGGAACATAGCTCATCTTGCCTTATTATACGAGCCATCGGCTCCACTTATGTACATATTAAGACAATGTATATATTATGAATAAAAGCAATAAACCGGATCCTCGGCCAAAGCGGGGTATCCGTTCTTTATAAAGTCGGTTTGGGTACATGGAGATGTTGTCGTGAAGCGGCCTCGGTTTAACCCTTGGCCTTGCTTTTCAGAAATTTTTGTCACTTGGGGGCTTGGTGGGTGTCCGAACCAATGCAACACCTCTTGGCGGCGAAAGCCACCAGATCACAGGGACATGGTCACGTCTGAACCGATCCGCCTCTTGGTGACCTAAGGCCATAGAATCACTTAGGGGCTTTGGTGAACCCGAACCATTGCAATGCCACTTGATCGGCATCATGCCACGATTTCAGTTGGGGACCTGGCTGACTTGAACCATCGCTACACCTTATAGGGAGCTTGGTCTTGTCCGACCATGGTAACACCATCTGATCCGGCTCAGTAAAGCCTTTTCTTGCAAAACGGTTTTTATCATCGCCTTTGCTTCCATGAGGTTTTTATACCAATCATTTGATTTTTGTTTGCCTTCTTAAACCGACAAACCTCTTTAAAACCGGATTCCAGTTGTCAGAATTCGGTCCATTTTTAATCCGGCGATTTTATTCCGGTTTGATTTTTCTGTTAACATCCTATTATGGAGTAACAGGGGGCTTATCATGCCCGACACGGTTTACACGGTAAACCGGCATTTTGCGCACAGGAGTTATTTTCTCTTTTGCCGGTGATGGTTCCTAAACCTCCGCCTCAAGATTGGCTAAGCCAACTGCATGCCCGACGCTGGCAGGTATTTTTTATATCATAACGTTTGATCATATACATCCCTATTTTCTTATATAAAGATATGGGCGTCACAAGCCGGCTGGCGACACAAGCCGCCGTGGCGGGTTAAAGAATTTGTGATTGCAGGCAAAATAAGTTGAGGGTTCATCACTCCACAGTATCAGCACCACCATGCAAAAGGTTACAGACTGAGGTTGTAAAGGCATTGTTCAAAACAAAGTGCTCACTATCCTATTACAAAGCCTTTTAAGGCCCGGTGTTTCATGTGGTGTTATGCCTTGAAGCTTGGGCGTCACCCGGCTTGCGGATTACGCTTCTTCGCCGGGTTGGCGTGAGGTAGAGGCGCTGGCGTCGGTTCAACTTCTTCTTCTTCTTCACCCAAAGCCCGGAAGTCATTGGTAGACCAGTCAATCCGGGTTAAGGCACGAAGACAGCTTCTTCACTTATCAGCTCAGCGGATCAGCGTCGAGGGCATAAGTGTGCTTACGGATTGGAGGAATAAGGCTCGCACTTCAGGGATGACAAACTCCACCGCTTGTTGCTTGCGTCATAAAAAGCGGTGAACCGCCGGGTTGGCTTCAGCTGCCGATTGACTTCGCCAATGGGCGCATTTCCTTTGTTATCCGTTTGAGCGTCGTTATCAAAGGCTTCACCGTTCTCTTGGCGTAGAAACCTTTGGCTATGTCGGCGGATCAAGATCTGCTATCCACGCCTTGGCGCGAGTCGAAAGCTAGTAGGGTGCCAGCCGAGCCGCGGATCGCTTTAACTCTTCAAGCTGCCCGGAACCATGGACAGCGGTCCGGTGTCTCTCGATCGGGGCGGCGCCGTGTTGTCGTATGATGTAGCACATATGACTCGCTGGCGCCGGTATACAGCTGTTCAATCAGCGTATAAGCGGCCTTGAGCTTCTTCCGCACATCGAGCCCATATCGCAATCGCTTGCCTGCACGGTTTGAGACAACTCAGGGTAAACCGCGGAAATATCAAAATTAAGATAGTCGGTGCAAATTTTCTTACCAAAACGGCAGAGGTCATAGCATGCACTTGGCGCTTGAGTCCGTAAGCTCTTGATCACGGTTTAAGGGCTGCTTGACTTCTTACGCCCGTTTTGTCAAACCGGCCTTCTCGGTGTCCCGATTGGCCCGTTCGGTTGTACCACTCCTTCAAGCTGTTCCATAGTGGCCAAGGCTGTTCTCAATTCGTCCTTGGCCTTAGTGGTTTGCTTGTTGAGTTTCCAGATTGGCTCGCAGATCCTTGAGTTGCGTTTCTTTGGTATATTTCATTACGGTAACAAAGGGAGCACGTTAGTTGTTTCATTATAAAGTCCCAAGCTCAATATAAATATTCACCACGGCACTTGGGGGCTAATGGCTAGTTGATCTCAGTTTGCCATGAGGATACAGAAATTAAGTCCCGGTTTAACTATACTAGGTTGAACCGACCCTTGGGGGCTACAATACAGCCACAGTACAGGAAAGACATAATTCATTACCTCATAGCGGTCCTTCATTCGGTTTACCAGACCAGCTTCAAAGTCACGGCTGGTATATAGCGGTTCGAAACCGGAGTGAAGTTCTTGGGCAGAGAAGTTGTCGTAAGCTGACAGATCAGTTTTTCCTTTATCTTTACTCATGGTGGCAGACTCGTCCTTGGCGCTGTGTTTTGCTAAAGCGACCGGTTGGCTAGGAGCGGTGTAGCCAGTGCCTATCACAATAACATCGTCATTTTCGGCGGTCTTCTTTGGGCTGGATGTCTTCTTACTCTGGCTCGGCGGTTCAACAATTACAACCCGCTCTGTGGACGGGTTTGGTGGAGCAGGCTGCGAGGTTTCCACTTGGACCTCCGGTTCAGTTTCTGGCGGATCAGCAGTATCGTCGTTGTACAACTCGCCAGAGCTATCTTTGGCGATTTCAGGATTTTCGTGTGTTTGTTCTGGGGTCTTTTCCGGATCAACATCTGCAGTAGGATCAAGGGTTTTCGCTTTCTTACTCAAGCGAGCCTTGGTGCTGCAATATTCAGAATTGGGTTAAGACAAATCGACCAAGGCAATGGTAAATCGAATTGACGGACAGCAGCTACATACCCTGCGGCAACTTTCGGCGGAGGCAGCTACGTGGTTGATGAACCGCCAGAAGAGTTGGAAGAGGCCTGATAATTTGGGTCAGACGGATTGAGAGGACATCGGAAGAAACCTTTTAAGGGATAACGCTTTTCAGGAGAACAAGTCACCTCTGGACGACGCTTCCGGGTTGGTGTATCTGGTAAACCGGATGAGGTAATCCGTTGGCCACTATGCCGGGTCGTGCGGCGCTCTTCAGCCTGCTGTGTCTTCAAGGAAAGATTTGGATTCAAGTAAGCACATGAAGGATATTTTTTCACTTTCCGGACAGTGCGACGAATTCTTTTAAACGGCGCAAGATCGGGTTCGGAAGAAAGAATGATTACCTCAACAGGGTCGGCATGACTGGCTTCAGCATCATCCTGGGAGGTGAAATTGTCAGTAAAAGGAATACAAAGGGAAATTGTCAGTGAAATTGTCATAAGCAAGAGGAAAAACAAAGCGGAAAGCCGGTTTACGGCGGCTCCCCCGTAAGAATATCAAGTTTCACCTCAGCTTCTGATTCTTCGTCCTCCGGCGGATCAGAGGATTCAGCGGTTTTCTTCTTGCATGCCTTCTTGGTAGCCTTGGACTTTACACGCGGCGCCCGAACCGGTTTAGTACGTTTCTAGAAGGAGCTGTCAGCCTGAGAAGTAACAAGGATTAATGCGTATCAACAAAGTATTAAGGACCCAAAAGCGGTGAGTAGAGCTTTACGCTTGGCGGTTTGTTGGCAACACAGAATGGAGCCAACCGGTTAGGCTGCAGAGCGGAGATCGGTTCATCAAGCATCTTCTTTACAATCTCTGTGACCTCAAGTTCAGTTATGGGCAGCTCGTGGCGTCTTTGAGGGTCTTTGAGGCTACCGGTGTACTCATGCATCAATCCGGGCGGCTGCTTAGTGGCAAGACGCCCAAGAAACCCAACACCGCACAAGGTCCACGCCAGTTAAGCCATTGGCCATTAGAGCCGGAGCTTGATTATTTGAGGCGCGAAGTTCTTCCGTTCATGGCGGTTAAGCGTGAAGGCAGCGGATGCTGGTTCTTGAGCGGTGAGGGCGATAACCCGGCAAGGGGTTCTCATTGGCAGGAGCAGTGTTCGGCGGTAGAACCAGGTTTGGTTCCAATCCTTTGGATGGCTGTGGTGTTTGGCGTGAGGAAAATCCACCTCCTTCCTCTTCGGATTGAAACGCCGCCCAGCTACGTGTTGGGACCATCGAGAAAATTGATGCACGACGGTTCAAGTGGAAAAAATCCGGAACAGCTCCACAGATGGTTCTTCACGAAGATAGACTTCACGAAGACTTGAAAGTTGCATATGTTTGACACGAGTTGGGCCGATATCCTGCGGATGGAGTTTCAAACTTGCAAGGGCGTCCGGAAAAAATTTGAACGGCGGGCAGAATCCCAGTCTAAGTGCTGCATAAACACAATTACTTCTCCCTCTTGTGGCTCGAGAGAAACTTCGCCATCCGGAACACGCCCGATGGAGGACATTTTGGAGCCAAACCGCCCGGTGGTGACATAGCCGTTGAGTTGCGTTTGATGATTTTGGACGGACCCAATTGCAAGCTGAGAATTGAGAGCCATTCCGGAGGACTAAGCTGCGAAAGAAAGGAAAAGCGGTTCACCATTAAGCGGTTCAGGCATATCATACATTGTTAAACCGGCGATTCAGCGGCGGCTTCCCATTCGGTTTAGCGAGGACTAATGGAGTAGCGGGCTAGCTATCAAAAGTTAAACGCCAAATAAGGCAGAGCTGAAAAATCTACTAAGTGGGGACGAAACAGTTTTCACATGCGAATGGAGGTGTCGAGATCTACGAAGCTCTAGTAAGAAAAATTTTCGACCTATGCAAACCTTCATAAAAGAGCGGGGGTTGGGTATTCTACACTCGAGGATCTGAACAAAAGGAAAGGTGCGTAAAGAGTTAATTGACGGCGGGGCAGCCACTTGCACAGGATGTGCAGATGCGGCTGAGTCATCTGACCATGGCGGAGCGGGTATGAAGAACTGATATGAGCACCTATGAACTATGAGATGAACAGGGTTTTCAGATGGGATCTAGGGCTTGAGAGGAACCTTACGACGGCGAAACGCGGAGGCGCGAAAACTCGATCGATCAGGTTGATGCAGCGGCCCGGCGTTGAGCGTCGTTTGAAGGTCGGGCGACGGCGGAGCTTGAGGGCTGGGCGTCGCGAGGAAGGAGAAGAAGCGGAAGAAGAAGAAGAAAGGCGACGGTCTATTTATAAGGGACGAGCAATCAGCGGGCGCGAATCGAGAGTCAAAAGCGGCGGACGGTGCAGCGGCCGCCTCGATTTCGGGATAGCATTAAATGAAGGGAATCTTACTGTTTGGATTTCTTTATTAAAGATGGCGTCAAGGTGCCACGACATGGAGATCGGAGGATAGCGTCACGGCGGTTCAAGCGGATGACGGTTTACAAAATATGAAAGGAGATCAAGAGTTTCCGAAGATGTTGAAGATTAACTGAACGGTTCAAGTCAATGCTGGGGCCTAATGTTGGGGATACAACTCACGAGTGTGAACCGCATACGGAGGCCGGTTTACCCTAAATCCATGATCGAGCCCACGAAGGAGGCCCGGAGCCAGAGGCGACTTAAGGTCCATTTATGTGAACCGCCTTAGTGTTGTAACTTGTGTTGTAAGACAAGAGAGAAGAGACCGAGCGGACACTTGGATGAGCGGATCGGGACTCATGAGACCGGCAGGCGTCAACCCGTGTATATAAGGGGCGACCGGCGGATTAGGACAGAGAATTGAGGCTAAAGCGAAGCTATTGCTCCCTAGTCGCGAAATCACATCAATCCCATCACAAACTAGGCGTAGGCTTTTACCTTCATCGAAGGGGCCGAACTAGTATAACTCACGTGTCTTGTGTCCGCTTTAACCCCTCTAGGTTAACCCGTGCGATGGCCCTACGACTAAGTCCTTTCACGAGGACATCTGCCGTGACAATTCCACGACAAGGCCGGTGTGGAGAGAGATGCAATCCTTCTTGACTTCTCCGGCAAGACACGGCATCGACACTTCGTCGCCGCGGAGGGACGTCTTCAAGCGACGCATCATCGTTGACACGCCGCTGCTACGCCAACGCTGACACTTCATCGCCAAGGTCTTCATCAACGTGGTCTTCACCAACATCTTCGTCAACACACCGCCACTGCCTTGTCCACAAGATGGACACCTAGCGTCCTCTGACAGACTTTTCTGTAAGACGTGACTACGACGACGGTAATGACCGCGTCACGACGACGGCATCGACCGTGTCATCCACGACAACATGACTGCATCGACATGGCGTCACTATAGTGACGACCCTACACAGCCACACGGTTCTGGCAAAACCTATGTGTGCTCGATGGGCTTCCTCCGGTCTTGGCAAAACCAGTGGACTCATCGCCGACGGCGCCCTCTGACATCCGCAAGGTGCATCGTCCATGTCTACAGCTCCGTCATAGCGCTTTTTTTTGCGCCTCCGGCTTTGTGCGGCTTCATCATCCACGACGACTACACCATCGACCATGACCTCGACCACGGCTATATCGCAATGATCGGCTACCTCGACAGCGACATTAATGGCTACCTCTACAGCAACTCATCGGCGACAACTCCAGTCAACAGCGTCCGCGTCGGCACTAGCGTCCACGCCACTCCCACCGTGACTGCGGGAGGGAAGAGAGGAGAGACAAGAAAGGCACCAGAAGGGGACGCAGTAACCGCCCTAGGTGCCAACCTATTAGAGACGCAGTTGATGATGGCGCAGTGGAGAAGATGACGATCAGTGGACAAGATGACGAAAGCGCAAGACTTCAAATTCAGTCGTACTCGTCCGCTTCACTCCCTCTACGACTAAGGGGGAATGTTAGAAATATAATTGGGTTTAAGTTAGAGATAGAAGATAGAGATAGAATTAGTTTAAACCACATAACTTGTCTTGTACTCCAAGTCTCTATCCCTCTTGTACTTCTGTATATACCCTACACAAAGGTCAGATCAATACAATAGAATTATTAGCCATCCTATCATTTCTACACTCTCAAGCACTTGAGATATGAATTCTTAGTTGAGGATGTCATTGGTCATCCAGGTATTGAGCCGAACTTGAGAGCAAATGACTCACACGTAAAAGGGTTGAGGGATCTTCATGCTCGTCCCGCTCACAATGGCGACAAAAGGCCGACCTGCAGGACGCCATCGACTGGGTGCTCTCCACCGTCGTCAAGCTTGTGCTCTGGTGGCACTACACACGACCTGCACTGGCAATCTTGCTTGTCGACGTCGTCGAGTCGATGCCCCAGCTCCACGCCCAGCTGGCAGCCTTTGTCAAACACTCCCTGCCTAGGTCGCACTAATCGTCAGTGACTCAATGCGCAGGATGGTCGCGCTCCTCCTCCACTTCATGCAGTTCTTCTTTCTATTTGTCTATGGTGTTGTTGTCGTGGGAGTGACCACCATTTCTACTATTCATGGGAAGAATAATAGCCACAACGCGACCTCGGTGCAGCATCTTGGACGCCGCTATGACGGAGTAACAACTGTTGAATAAATGAGTAATTTTTCGACTAATTTAATCCATAAATAAATCACTAGCATGGTATTGACTAAATTGACGACATACTAACTTTGATCTAAACATGCACGTATTAAGCAAACAGTAGACAAATCTACACATATATTGTTACTACTGCTAATACGAAAATAAACAGGAGCGGGGTAAACGTGTTATACCTTCCAGTAAGACAGGCAGAAGCCGCGGCGACGGTGACAGCAGCAGCGACATCCTCGGCGGCCTTCTTGTCGGCCTCGATCTTCTCGGTGGCGGCACATGTTTGGCGTCGGTGGACATGGTAATGACGAAGACGACGCGGACGTAGAGGAATGAGTGGATCAGAGGCGAGCAGTCGCGTAGTCGCTTCCCAAAAACCTATTCGCCTCTCTCCCATACTGGAACCGGAGAGACGGGGTTTCGGAGACCTGCTCTCCTGTCGACCGTGGACGCGGCGGACGGGATGGAGTCACCGGCGGCAGCAGCAACAAAGGAACGACGTGGACGGTTCGCGTGGGAGCAGATGTGATCTGTTCGTGCCGGCTAGGATCAGGAGACACACGCACTTATATAGGCGCAGCCGCATGGAGAGACGTGGGCTCGGCCCACGTCCGAGTCCGTGACAGCCCACGATCCGATGTCTCAGATCATGGCCCAGCTGTCAGAAACTCTCCGTTAGTGACTGGCAAAAATAAGCGCGTAGGTGTGAGCTCGGCTCGGCTCATTATGGCAACCCGTGACGCGTCGTGATGAGGCGGGCGGCGGAGGAGGAATGCGCGAGGGTCTCTTCTATTCTCAAGTTCCGGTAGCATGTAGAAGAGAAACCCTTATAAGGAGGTCCAACTCCTCTCCAACTTCCGGGATGGGACTAAACTTCCCACTACACCTAGTGCCAATAAACCCACATAGGCCCTTAGAGATTTTCAGAAATTGCTATACGAGCCTAAAGCCCATCCAAAATTTCAGCAATCCCCCACCAGATCTCGAGGGCCCATTATGTCCTCTGTTCCAATTGTTGTTTCGATATACTAGTGTTTCAGTGAAGAACTATTAAGATTGAACTTTTCCTAGAGCAAGTAGATACACTCCTTCACAACTGAACAATGAACTATGCCTTGAATTTGTCAGTTTGGCGTAAATAAGCTTCACCACATGTCTTACTAGTACTAGGCTGCCGAAGGCTGACCCCTCGAGTGGAGCATATAAGTCACACTCCTGGCCTATTCATGAGCTTACTAGAGATCAACCCAATCTCATAGACTGTGTGACCAACAGTCGAGCTCACATAGGTGTGTTCCTCCAAAGATCGCTCTGTAGGATAACATCTTGCTTACATAACCTTTGGAACACATCAAGACAGTAGTCATCCTACCATACAATATTGAGAGTATTGCATCTCCAACGGAGTGGGTTAGTGTAGTTACTCTCCTCAGTTCACCACTGGCTTGTTTTCCCAGGTCCTACTTCACGGGATCTCTGATCACATAGGTTGGGTTAACACCATGGCAACTCATGTGGGTCTGATACGTCTCCAACGTATCTATAATTTTTGATTGTTCCATGTTATTATATTACCCCTTTTGAATGTTTATGAGCTTTATTTTACACATTTATATCATTTTTGGGACTAACCTACTAACCGGAGGCCCAGCCCGTATTGCTGTTTTTTTGCCTATTTTAGTATTTCGAAGAAAAGGAATATCAAACGGAGTCCAAACCGATTGAAACCTTCGGGAGCGTGATTTTTGGAGCGAGCGTGATCCGGAGGACTTAGAGTGCAAGTCAAGAAGCAGCCGAGGCGGCCACGAGAGGTAGGCGCCCCCCTAGGCGCCCCACTGTCTCGTGGGCCCTCGGCGACCACCGACGTACTTCTTCCTCCTATATAAGCCTACGTACCCCGAAAACATCCAGGGAGCCAACGAAACACAATTTCCACCGCCGTAACCTTTTGTATCCGCAAGATCTCATCTTGGAGCCTTCGCCGGCACTCTGCCGGAGGGGGAATCGACCACGGACGGCTTCTACATCAACACGATAGCCCCTCCAATGAGTTGTGAGTAGTTTGCCACAGACCTACGGGTCCACAGTTATTAGCTAGATGGCTTCTTCTCTCTTTTGGATCTTAATACAATGTTCTTTCTCTCTCTTGTGGAGATCTATTCGATGTAAACTCTTTTTGCGGTGTGTTTGTCGAGATCTGATGAATTGTGGGTTTATGATCAAGTTTATCTATGAGAAATATTTGAATCTCCTCTGAATTCTTTTATGTATGATTGAGTTATCTTTGCAAGTCTCTTCGAATTATCAGTTTGGTTTGGCCTACTAGATTGATCTTTCTTGCAATGGGAGAAGTGCTTAGCTTTGGGTTCAATCTTGCGGTGTCCTTACCTAGTGACAGAAAGGGTTGCAAGGCACGTATTGTATTGTTGCCATCGAGGATAAAAAGATGGGGTTTATATCATATTGCATGAGTTTATCCCTCTACATCATGTCATCTTGCTTAATGCGTTACTCTTTTCTTTATGAACTTAATACTCTAGATGCTGGCAGGAGTCGGCCAATGTGTGGAGTAATAGTAGTAGATGCAGGCAGGAGTCGGTCTACTTGTTGCGGACGTGATGCCTATATACATGATCATGCCTACATAATCTCATAATTATTCGCTTTTCTATCAATTGTTCGACAATAATTTGTTCACCCACCATAATACTTATGCTATCTTGAGAGAAGCCTCTAGTGAAACCTATGGCCCCCGGGTCTATCTCTTATCATATTTGCTTCCAATTTACTTTTTATTTGCATCTTTATTTTTTGCATCTATATAATAAAATACCAAAAATATATTTATCTTATCATACTATCTCTATCAGATCTCACTTTCGCAAGTGGCCGTGAAGGGATTGACTACCCCTTTATTGCGTTGGTTGCGAGTTCTTTGTTTGTTTGTGTAGGTGCGTGAAACTTTTGAGAAGTCTCCTACTGGATTGATACCTTGGTTCTCAAAAACTGAGGGAAATACTTATGCTACTATTGCTGTATCACCCTTTCCTCTTCAAGGAAAACCAAAAAACTCAAGACGTAGCAAGAAGGATTTCTGGCGCCGTTGCCGGGGAGGTCTTCGCTCAAGCCAAGACATACCAAGTACCCATCACAAACTCATCTCCCTCGCATTTACATTATTTGCAATTTGCCTCTCGTTTTCCTCTCCCCAACTTCACCCTTGCCGTTTTATTCGCCCTCTCTTTCCCAATCTCCTTCTTTCTCTTTCGCTCGCTTTCTTCCGCCTTGCTTTTTGTTTGGCGTTATGTCTGAAACTGGGGAGATAATCATCGATATGGACAATAATGATAACATGGAAAATTCCGAAGCTCCGGCCGAAGAACCCCCTATCTTGCATACTAAAAAGTTTCGAATCAGTAGTGGTAACATCATTGGAAAAGGTGTTATTCAAGATTTATTTACTTGTGCCGGTGCTTTACCCTCCATGGGTGGTTCTATTCTTCATAGAACTAGTAGTCCTGCGGATGCCATCGCTATGCTTGTAGTTGAGCTTGAACGACAATTTATGCATATGCATCCTTGCATACAAAGAAATTTTCTGGAATTTTCCAATATTGAGCATTCTTCTGTTAAACGCGCTATTACTATCTTTTTGGCTCATGAGTTTAGATTTATCATAAGAGAGGCCAAAAAAATCTTTGCGCACTATAGGGTGGACGCCGGTCGTCCTCCCATAGAGGCGATCCTCTATGATCAAGAGGAATTTAGGCGTTTTCAATCTTCAGACTATGTTGCTTTCAATGAAAACCTTAGAAAAAAGGTTCCTACAAATATCTTAGTTGATAGTTAACAAGCTTAATAATGATTTTTCCCTTCGAAACAATGAGCTAGGATACTCTCTTGAGTATAGGCTCATAAGATTTTGCCAAAAGAATGCTTTTAGTGATGAATTAGTTGTGCATTATGAAGGGCCAAAGGAGTAACCCGTTCCTCCTGAGGTTGATCTTGGGGACTTTTGTCCCGCTAAATTTAGCCCTTTTGATTACTTTTGCTTGCCTCAAAGAAAACTTGCTGCCGAACGTAGAGAATATGAGATGAGTTTGCAAGATCTATCTTATTATTATGGCACTACTTAGATCTATCTTCGCTTTTATGCCTAGCTAGGGGCGTTAAACGATAGCGCTAGTTGGGAGGCAACCCAATTTTCTTCGTGTTTTTTGTTTTTGTTCCTGTTTAGTAATAGATCTTGCATCTACCTTCTGTTTAGATGTGTTTTTATCTTTTAATTAGTGTTTGTGCCAAGTAGAACCTATAGGATAACCTATGATGATAGTTGATTTGATTCTGCTGAAAAACAGAAACTTTGCGCGCACGAATTTAGTTTTGTTAAATTACATAAACGTGATTTTGCGTTGATTCTTTTTGCTGCTGATAATTAAACAAATTTTCCAGGACTTCCATTTTTGTTGGATTTTTAGAGTTCCAGAAGTTTGCGTTAGTTACAGATTGCTACAGACTATTCTGTTTTTGACAGATTCTGTTTTTCATGTTTTGTTTGCTTATTTTGATGCATCTATGGCTAGTAAAATAGTTTATAAACCATAGAAAAGTTGGAATACAGTAGGTTTAACACCAAAATAAATAAAGAATGAGTTCATTACAGTACCTTATGTGGTGGTTTTGTTTTCTTTCACTAACGGAGCTTATAAGATTTCTTGTTCAGTTCTGTGTTGTGAAGTTTTCAAGTCTTGGGTAAAGCTTTTATGGACTATGGAATAAGGAGTGGCAAGAGCCTAAGCTTGGGGATGCCCATGGCACCCCAAGATATTCAAGAATAGCCAAAATCCTAAACTTGGGGATGCCCTGGGAAGGCATCCCCTCTTTCGTCTTCGTTCATTGGTAACTTTACTTGGAGCTATATTTTTATTCGCCACATGATATGTGTTTTGCTTGGAGCGTCGTGTATTATATTAGTCTTTACTTTTTAGTTTACCACAATCATCCTTGTTGTACACACCTTTTGGGAGAAGCCTACTTGATTAGAATTTGCTAGAATACTCTATGTGCTTCACTTATATCTTTTGAGCTTGATAGTTTTTGCTCTAGTGCTTCACTTAAATCTTTTAGAGCACGGTGGTGACTTATTTTTGTAGAAATTGCTAGTCTCTCATGCTTCACTTATATTATTTTGAGAGTCTTTTAGAACAGCATGGTATTTGCTATGGTTATAAAATTGGTCCTAGAATGGTAGGCATCCAAGTTGGGTATAATAAAAACTATCATAGAAAAGAATTGGATGCTATGATCAATTTGATACTTGATAATTGTTTTGAGATATGGAGGTAGTGAATTAAAGTCATGCTAGTTGGGTGATTATGAATTTAAAGAATGCTTGTTTTGAAGTTAGCAAGTCCCGTAGTATGCACGTATGGTTAAAGTTGTGTAACAAATTTGAAACATGAAGTGTACCTGGCTTGTGCATCCTTATGAGTGGCAGTCGGGGACGAGCGATGGTCTTTTCCTACCTATCTATCCCCCTAGGAGCATGCGCGTAGTGCTTGATTTTTGATGACTTCTAAATTTTTGCAATAAGTATATGAGTTCTTTTGACTAATGTTGAGTCCATGGATTATAGGCACTTTTATTTTTCCGCCATTGCTAGCCTCTTCGGTACCGTGCATTGCCCTTTCTCACCTTGAGAGTTGGTGCAAACTTAGCGGTGCATCAAACCCGTGATCGATCGCTCTATCACACATAAACCTCCTTATATCTTCCTCAAAACAGCCACCATACCTACCTATTATGGCATTTCCATAGCCATTCCGAGATATATTGCCATGCAACTTTCCACCGTTCCGTTCATCATCATCATGACATACTTTACTTTTGCCATATTGTCATTGCATGATCATGTAGTTGACATCGTATTTGTAGCAAAAGCCACCATGCATAATTTTTCATACATGTCACTCTTGATTCATTGCACCATCCCGGTACACCGCCGGAGGCATTCATATAGAGTCATATCTTGTTCTAGTTTCGAGTTGTAATTCATATGTTGTAATCAATGAAAGTGTGATGACTATCATTATTAGAGCATTGCCCAAAAAAAAGGCCAAAAGAAAAAAAAGAAAAGGCCAAAGAAAAAAAAGAAAAAAAGAAAAGAAAAAAATGAAAATAAATAAAAGGGCAATGTTACTATCTCTTTTTCCACACTTGTGCTTCAAAGTAGCACCTTGTTCTTTATGTAGTGAGTATCATATATTATGCTTCAAAGTAGCACCATGTTTTTCATATAGTGAGTCTCATAAGTTGTCTTTTTCATACTAGTGGGAATTTTTTATTATAGAACTTGGCTTGTATATTCCTACAATGGGCTTCCTCAAATGCCCTAGGTCTTCGTGAGAAAGCAAGTTGGATGCACACCCACTAGTTTTCTTTTGTTGAGCATTCATTTATAGCTCTAGTGCATCCGTTGCATGGCAATCCCTACTCCTCATGTTGACATCAATTGATGGGCATCTCCATAGCCCATTGATTATCCTCGTCAATGTGAGACTTTCTCCTTTTTTGTCTTCTCCACACAATCCCCATCATCATATTCTATTCCACCCATAGTGCTATATCCATGGCTCACGCTCATGTATTGCGTGAAGGTTGAAAAAGTTTGAGATTATTTAAGTATGAAACAATTGCTTGGCTTGTCATCGGGGGTATAGAAGTTGGGAACATCTTTGTGTGACGAAAATGAAGCATAGCCTAACTATATGATTTTGTAGGGATGAACTTTCTTTTGCCATGTTATTTTGAGAAGACATGATTACTTCGATTAGTATGATTGAAGTGTTACTATTTCTTTTATCAATATGAACTTTTAGTTTGAATCATTTTGGATCTGAACATTCATGCCACAATAAAGAAAATTACATTGAGAATTATGCTAGGTAGCATTCCACATCAAAAATTCTCTTTTTATCATTTACCTACTCGAGGACGAGCAGGAATTAAGCTTGGGGATGCTTGATACGTCTCCAACGTATCTATAATTTTTGATTGTTCCATGCTATTATATTACCCCTTTTGGATGTTTATGGGCTTTATTTTACACATTTATATCATTTTTGGGACTAACCTACTAACCGGAGGCCCAGCCGGTATTGCTATTTTTTTGCCTATTTCAGTATTTCATAGAAAAGGAATATCAAACGGAGTCCAAACAAAATGAAACCTTCGGGAGCGTGATTTTTGGAAATACCGTGATCCAGATGACTTGGAGTGCAAGTCAAGAAGCAGCCGAGGCGGCCACGAGAGGGTAGGGCGCACCCCCTGTCTCGTGCACCCCTCGGGCGGCCACCGACGTACTTCTTCCTCATATATAAGCCTACGTACCCCGAAAACATCCAGGGAGCCAACGAAAAACAATTTCCACCGTCTTAACCTTCTGTATCCGCGAGATCTCATCTTGGAGCCTTCGCCGGCACTCTGCCGGAGGGGGAATCGACCACGGAGGGCTTCTACATCAACACCATACCCCCTCCAATGAGTTGTGAGTAGTGTACCACAGACCTACGGGACCATAGTTATTAGCTAGATGGCTTCTTCTCTCTTTTTTGATCTCAATACAATGTTCTCCCGCTCTCTTCTGGAGATCTATTCGATGTAAACTCTTTTTGTGGTGTGTTTGTCGAGATCCGATGAATTGTGCGTTTATGATCAAGTTTATCTATGAGAAATATTTGAATCTCCTCTGAATTCTTTTATGTATGATTGAGTTATCTTTGCAAGTCTCTTCGAATTATCAGTTTGGTTTGGCCTACTATATTGATCTTTCTTGCCATGGGGGAAGTGCTTAGCTTTGGGTTCAATCTTGCGGTGTCCTTACCCAATGACAAAAAGGGTTGCAAGGCACGTATTGTATTGTTGCCATCGAGGATAAAAAGACAGGGTTTATATCAGATTGCATGAGTTTATCCCTCTATATCATGTCATCTTTCTTAATGTGTTACTCTGTTCTTTATGAACTTAATACTCTAGATGCAGGCAGGAGTCGGTCGATGTGTGGAGTAATAGTAGTAGATGCAGGCAGGAGTCGGTCTACTTGTTGCGGACGTGATGCCTATATACATGATCATGCCTAGATCATCTCATAATTATTCGCTTTTCTATCAATTGCTCGACAGTAATTTGTTCACCCACCGTAATACTTATGCTATCTTGAGAGAAGCCTCTAGTGAAACCTATGGCCCCCGGGTCTATCTCTTATCATATTTGCTTCCAATTTACTTTTTATTTGTATCTTTACTTTTTGCATCTACATTATAAAATACCAAAAATATATTTATCTTATCATACTATCTCTATCAGATCTCACATTCGCAAGTGGCCATGAAGGGATTGACAACCCCTTTATTGTGTTGGTTGCGAGTTCTTTGTTTGTTTGTGTAGGTGCGTGGAACTTTTGAGGAGCCTCCTACTGGATTGATACCTTGGTTCTCAAAAACTGAGAGAAATACTTACGCTACTATTGCTGCATCACCCTTTCCTCTTCAAGGAAAACCAACGCAAGCTCAAGACGTAGCAGGGTCTCATACCCATCTCCCTCGATGCACTATCTATCACAACACGTGATAGCCCTTTTGTAAAGGGATCTGCAGATTCTTAGCCGTATGGACATACTCCAACACTATCACTCCGGAGTTTCTTAATTTTGTGATAGCTTTTAATCTCATTCCTATGTGTTTGTTGGACTTCATGTTGTCCTTTGAACTCTTCACCTTGGTGATGACTGTCTGATTGTCACAGTTCATAAGGATAGCCAAAACCGGTTTATCAACCAATGGCAAGTTCCTCAAAAGATCTCGAAGCCATCCTGCTTCGGCACCAGATGTGTATAATGCTGTTAATTCTGCTTCCATTGTCGACCTCGTTAAGATCGTGTCACATCCCTAGTTCTGGTATGACCTAGACTAGCTAGTCATGTGTGCATCTTGTTTAAATTTCAATGAATTTGAAATCGGGACATGTGAAAGCCTCAGAAATCATTTCTGAAAATGATCAAGATAAAAATTTCTTCAAACAGGTCCAAGAAAATGTTCATGTTTCTCCCTAAAAATATTGGCCAGAGGTAAAATTCAAACCAATATTTTTAGGAGCTCATAAATATTTATTTTGGGCATTTGGAGTTAATGCAACAATTATTTGCATGGGATTTATATTTCCTATATATTTAATATAAGACCAATAATTCTGTAAATTTGTGTGGGGCTCTTGGAATAGCTCAACTAGCCCACACAATATTTATTAGAAGCAGTAAATTTGATTTAGTTTGAAAACTAAATCAAAAACAAATTACAGAAAATAGAAAACAAAACAGGAAATATAAAATAGAGCAGAAGGACTTACCAGCAGCCACCTACGGCCCGCTACTGTAGCTTGCTGGCGGCCCAGCTGGCAGCCCAGCCGACCAGCGCCCCCTTGTCATCTTCCTCCTCTGCCAGGAGGACAACCAGGTGCGTGGCAAGTGACGACGCTGCTCTGGCCACCTCCTGCTTCCCCGGCCCCTTCTAGCAACGCCACGGAGACGCCTCGAAGACCCTGTTCCCTCTCTCTCTCACTCGCACGCAACCACCGAGCGCTGTCGTCGCCGCCGCCGAGCACAACCGCGGCCATCGCCTCTCCTCGCCTCTCGGTGCTGTCCAGAGGCTCCACCTAGACGCCACGGAGCCCCAAGACGATGCTCGCGCCTGCGGGACACCCGAAGCGACGCCACCATCGTCGTCTTCGGCCTCAGCCGCCGTGGATCGCCGCCATCGTATTCGCGGCAACCAAAGCTTCCCTGAGCCCATTGAGCTGCTCTGCGAGTCCGCCGTGAGCCCCTTTTCCTTTCCCCTCACCTCTCTCTCTCTCGCGCGTGCCCCGTAGCCGCTGCCCTGCGAGCACCCGAAGACGTCGTCCGCCATGACTGGCGAGCTCCGTGCCCCCGAGCACCTCCGCCTCGCGTAGTAGCTCCGACGTGCTCCTGCTGCCCTTTAAGTGCTGCCTAGCACCTCCGTTCACTCGCCTACGAGCTGCAGCACCGCGCCCGCGCTTAGCCGAGCTTCGGCCGCCGCTGTTGTCCTTGCCGTCGCCGCTGTAGTCCACCCCGGCACCACCCACGCCCACCAACCGATGCGCCTCGACGCGCTGCATCCGTAGAGCCCAGCCGCGCGAGCTCTCGTCGCCAGAGATGGCCGGACGAGGAGCGCCGCCGCGTCCTGCTTAGCACCGGCGGCTAATCGCCGGTTAGCCCGTGTGGCAGTCATTAGATTAGGGCTAACTAACCCTGTTAGTCTAACACTAGACGCTGACAGTGGGACCCACTTGTTAGTTTACTGCTTAACAAAAATAATTAGATTAGTTATTTAAATCAGTAGGCCCACGCGTCAGCTTTGACCAAGGTGACGTGGACTTTGACCTGGCCCACATGTCAGTGACTCTAACTAGCCCTGAGTCACTGACCAATGGACCCCACTGGTCAGGTTTGACCTGGACCAGACCTGTTGACCCTGCTGACGTCACAGTGACATAGTGCTGACGCAGTAATGCCTTTTCTGGATTTAGTTTTATTCAGAAAATTCCAGAAAATAGTGCTAACTTCTAAAAATCATATAAGTTAATCTATAATTCCAAATGAAATAAGTTATATATGAAAAATGATCAGAAAAATCCAATCTATCCATCTGTACTTGTTTCATGCATGTTTAAACAAATTAACCTTGCTGTTTAGTGCAAAACATGATAATGCACTATTTAAATTCATAATTTGAATTTGGGGTTGAACCTTTGGTTCAAAATGACCCAAACCCATCTGGTTCCAGTTGCATTAGCCCAACACACTCATTTTGCCATGTCATGATCATGCATCATATTGTGCATTGCATTGATTGTGTTTCCTTCTTGTTTGCTGGTATTTGTCCCCTCTCGATAGACGTGGTCCCGACGCTGTGATCGTTGACACCGATGAAGAACTATACTATCTTCAGGAGTGGCAGGCAAGCAAAACCCCCTTGTTCATTCCGATACAATCCTACTCTCTCGCTCCTGCTCTCTTTTACTGCATTAGGACAACAACGATTCATCTGTTACTTGTTGCGGTAGCTGAACCCCTTTATACTCTGCATGACCTGTCATTGCCACAGTAAATAGATGAAACCCACTAGCATGAGTAGGAGTTGTTTGAGCCCTGTTGTGCCTACTCATTCATGCTTGTTTTTCATGTCTGCTACTGCTTAGAGTTGAGTTAGGTCTGATTCATCGGGAATGAATCAGAGGTGTGTGAACATGTCCTACCATGTGTGAGCTAAGTGTGTGAACACGATTTGGTAAAGGTAGCAGTGAGAGGCCATGTAGGAGTACATGGTGGGTTGTCTCATTGAAGCCGTCCTCAGGAACTGAGTTCTGTGTTTGTGATCCATGAAACAGGTACTACCATGCATTGGGCCCTGAAATATGACCCCGCTCGACTTCTTAATCACCCTTGTCCTCTGTCCGGGAGTTGCAAGTAGTTTCGGTGTTTGTAGTATCTTTGGAGGCCGTGCTTGGCGCTGACCGGAGGGTGAGCTGTGATCTTTGTAGGCACGTGGCACGGTGTGCAGGCGCCCGTTTGGTGTCTCGGGAACCCTGCACACATCGTTCGGGGCCGTATGTGGAAACTTTGGCCTGACTCCCTGCGGATGGAACCTGAATAGGCGATAAACCTGGACTAGAGACTGGAGTGTTTAGGTAGGTCGTGGTCTACACCCACGTCGGCTTTTGCTTGAAGTCTGTCGAGCACATGTCGTGTGCAGGCGCTAAGTGGTGGAAACATGTATGAAGAAGTACACCCCTGCAGGGTTATAATGATCTATTCGAATAGCCGTGTCCGCGGTAAAGGACTTCTGGGTTGCCTATAACAGTTCATAGACAAGTGAAAGTGGATACTCCTAAAATGCGCAAGATAAGCGTGACTGCTATGGATGGCGTTCTCGTAGGGAGACGGTAGCGGATCCATGGTGGTGTATTGGTTGGTGAATATGTGGACTCGTGTGCGCCACCTCAAAAGAGTTACATGCAGTCGTAGTTCAGGATAGCCACCGAGTCAAAGCTGGCTTGTTGCAGTTAAACCCCACCATCCCTTTGTTGATAACGATGCATATGTAGTTAGTTCTGATGTAAGTCTTGTTGGGTATATTTGTACTAACGTTTGCCTATTTTATGTTTTTGTAGAGAGACTTCAGTCTCACTAGTAGTTCCACGTGAACTTCGACGTTTAGCTTGTTACCTCAGCTACGATCTTGTGCCCTCGGCAGGATCTGGTAGTTAGTCAGACTTCTCAGCCTTTTTCATTTGTAGTTGTCTGTACTCAGACATGTTAAGCTTCCGCATGTGCTTTTACTTGTATGCTCTGAATGTTGGGCCGTGAGACCCATGTTTGTAATATCTCGCTCCTCGGAGCCTATTGAATAAAATACTTGAGTTGTAGAGTCATGTTGTAATGCCATATTGTATTTGCACATATCGAGCATATTGTGTGTATGCTATTGAAATGCTTGGTATGTGTGGGATCTGACTATCTAGTTGTTTATCCTTGGTTGCCTCTCTTACCGGGAAATGTCTCCTAGTGCTTCCACTGAGCCTTGGTAGCTTGCTACTGCTCCGGAACACTTAGGCTGGCCGGCATGTGTCCTTCTTTGTTCCTGTGTCTGTCCCTTCGGGGAAATGTCACGCGGTGTCTTCCGGAGTCCTGTTAGCCTGCTACAGCCCGGTTTACCGTAGTCCTGCTAGCCCAGTTGCTACAACCCGGATTCACTCGCTGATGACCGACATGTTCGTTGTTGGGTCATGTATGCCTGTCCCTGTAAGTTAGTGCCACTTTGGGTTCACGACTAGCCATGTCAGCCCGGGCTCCTTGTCATATGGATGCTAGCGACACTATCATATACGTGTGCCAAAAGGCGCAAACGGTCCCGGGCTTGGTAAGGCGACACCCATGGGAATACCGTGCGTGAGGCCGCAACACGATATGAGGTGTTACATGCTAGATCAGTGTGGCATTGAGTCGGGGTCCTGACAGCTTTGGTATCAGAGCCTGACTGCCTGTAGGACTACCAAGCCAAACTGGTCGAAGTTGAGTCTAGAAATTCTTTAGTTATATAAGGGAATTGATTGTGGGATGGAACGTAAGGCTCTTTTTACTCCTTATACCTTATGCCTTCTGATCCGAGTCATCTTATCTTTCCTACGGGGTTAAGGAACTAAGCTTTCTCATCTATCTATCAGGATCACGTGTTACTAATCTGTAGTCTTGTAAGATTGTTGGATTTAAGCCTCAGTTCAGTTTCTACCTCTGTATATTAACAGTTGGTCTCGGAATCTTGTTATTGTGCTTCTGAGTGGCTATGCCACCATTTTTGTAGCATGTCTCAAATTCTTTTGAGCATTTACAGTCGTTATGCTGTCCGAGTCATCCCAGGTTTCTAAACAGTCTGACGCATTTGCAAATCCCTTCTTACCGTTCCGAAGTTCCTTTGTGCCAGATCAACCACACTAACTAGTGTGTTGAGGTACTTCATTGCCTCGGCATTTATGTTGGAGTTATTATTATGACCCTAGGTGTCTTAGGGGATCATCTAGTAATCTAGCCGTGATTTGTGCCCCGGTGTGATGATTCTGGCATGTATTCTTGAAAGCATCTCGTGATGCCACTTAGTAGTAGGCATTCTATCCCTGGGTTCTTGAACCCGAGACTCACCCTAGTTACTTCATGTTGTTAGTGTTGCTAGTTCCCTTAGGTTATTAGTAACCTTTGTATTAGTCCTCGAGGTCCGTGGTATTTCCTACTTCCAAATACTACGAACCACTTATGGCAGAAGTTTGTTGGATCAAAAGATCACAACAAGAGTGCTCTCGAAGAGTTCTCCATTCTATATCGTGACTTTGCCAGTCCTACCTTCTCTGCATGGTTTATCTGGAAGAAAAATGTCGAGCTTTGCTCGACATACTAATCTGTGCATCCACAGCTCAGAAAATCGTATGTTCTTTTGGGTTGTCCCTCTTTAGTTGTATCCTGACCCCCCTCTATCAATTGATAGTCAGGAATAGTCGTGCACCCATGTTCATCGATGCCTATTATTCTTGTGGTCCGTCAAGCCATTCTATTCCGGAATGACTAGGAGAAACAAACTCCAGTACCTCGTCCATATCCAGGATTGAGTCAAAGTAGTTGTATCTTGTAGATCAAAATGCCAACCCAGCTCTTGTTCTGTTCTACCCTGAAGTATTACCCACTTTATATCAGGAATGTCATGAGGGTTGCACCTTCTCTTCTGGATTCTTGATGCAGTGATACTTCTCACCATCGTTATTCATTTCTCGGTCCCCGTGTTGTTGCAACCGGAATGCCGACAAGTGACTCGTGATGTGTGAAATCTATACTACGAGCAACTCTGTTGCTTAGTAGTTAAAGGATTGTAGCCTCATTCTTAGTATATTGATTAGTGAATCATTACTCTAGGATTAATTGTGCTACCTAGCCCATTTTTCAAGGTGCACTCTTCGATCAATGAGTTAGGATTGTGTCAAACCCTCGCTCTTTTGATCATATCATCTTGCCCTGAAAAGCAAGATTGTTCTCGAGCTTAATAACATATCGGTGGTTCGTGATGTTCCGAATATCTTCTCGGAAGTATTACCAGGTTGTCACCTGACCGCTATGTTGAGTTCGTGATCAAGTTGGTTTCCAATAAACCACTCCTTCCCCAAGAATCCGTGTTGGATACCCCTGAGCTAGTTGGTTAAGCCAAACAACAACTTGGAGAGTTGGAGGATAAAAGCTTGCCTGGCTTAGTTCATTTTAAGGGATATCTTTTTGTGTGTGTGTTGAAGAAAGATGATATCTTCATTGACTGATCCTCGAGACCAGTTGTTGGAGCTATTGTCTTGCCAAAACTTTGATTTGAGTATGGGCTATCCTCAAATCAAATCAGAACCAACGATGTTCGTAATGTTGTCTTACTCGTGGATTTTCCTCGAGCATACACCATTATGTCTCTTGGGTCTGACCAATATTATCACCTTGTTCACATAGTTATGGAATTCCGTCTCCATGGGAATCTGGATGAATTGTTGTTGAGCCCATCGACAATATCCTTATCTCCTCCATGATTTTGTTGAACATTAAACTAGTGTTGGAAACTTCTATAAGAATTATCTTCATGTCCCGTTCATGAAGCATGTGTTGGATGAAAGAAGTGACTTCCTCAGATTCACGTGCATTTGATGCAAGTTGTCGCCATGAAGCCGAGGAATTCAATGTTGCTTCCTCTGGAATCATCCCAAGTCAGTCATACACGTGCGAAGTATACCATGGCTTGAGAGACTAGCTACCTCCAATCCATCGGTATTTCCTTGCACACCAAGCCACTGATTGATTTGTTCAAGGATAATAAGTTCTACGTGCTAGTCCTGAAGGTACTAGACGGATTTGTACAAGATTCAGTTATCCTTAATAATGGTTCCCAACCAGAACTCGGTAGTGTTTTGTTGTAAGACTACCATGTGTGCATGCTTGTCTAGGACAACGTGTTCACATGTTTGTAGCAGAACCAGCTCATGTTTTGCAGCTTACTACCGTAGTCCATTCCCCGAGAATCTTGCAACGTCATCTCGTCGATTTGTGTTGCAAATTTTCATTGTTCTTCCTAGACTCGATGAATCTGGATTAATCTGACACCAACCAGATCTGAATCTCAGGCAGATATGATGGTTGGAACATTTCCCAAGAACTATAATACTGGACTCTCTGTAGTCCGGTAAACTGGATGTCGTGGCCAACGCACCAGCCGGAAGACCCATTATTGTAGTATCTTGATGGAGGAAGTTGGCCACCTCCCCATAAGGATTTCGTAGGATTTACTCCCTAGTTGTCCTTTATGGATTTTTGTGTTCCCGAAGTCCGACCTTTTACTTGATGTTCTAGATATCAAACCATATCTATGAATGGATTATGCTAGCACATCAAGGAGAAAATTAGTAGCGGAGTGCTAAATGTCTCTCGGTCGATCATCCAGATTTTGTTCCCTTGGCCCCGCCAAGGTGAAATCTGAGAAGGTGTTATCCTCCTTTGCATCTGCATCTTCCACTGGTATTCATCATGGTAGTACGTTGTGTTGCCAGGATCCTTGACACAGATATTGGTAAAACCTTGATGAATATGGAGATGCTCAAGTTCTTAAGAGCACGCACAAACACTAGGTGTTATCATTGGCACTAGCTGGGATTGCTCCCAGCTTCCTCGGTTATGCTATAACCATTCCAACAGTGGTATCATTCTCTACTGTTGAGTTTCTCCCAGTTACTAGAATCATTCCCAGCATTAGCATTCTGTTCCCAGCTTGCACCGCCATTGTACCACCCTACCATGGACTACCCTTCTCAGGAATTACTGATCGGGATCATCCTCAAAGTGGCCCTACCATGGGTTCCATCCATTTTCGATGATAAGAAAAATCATCCCTTGTGTTGTCTTCAACAAGGTAGTCCACATCATCCATTCTGGCCCAAGAATGTCATTCCTTCAGACTCCTTCAAATGATCGATTGTGATTTGCCTTAGGCTGGTATAAAGAGTTTCAATGATCTCTGGATCAAAGGTAATTCTTTTTGCCACTTAAGGGATGATTCTACGAGCCACCTCCTCTAAGATGTCTCGTTGTGGTATCATGGCAACTCAACTCCTCGCTACGTTGACAACCGTTCACCACCTTCTTGAGCGTGAAATTGTTGTCCACCTAGTGAACCTTCGTCATCTGCTTCATTGCATTCCTCTGGATGTGTGCTTCGCGTCTCAGCTCGTGAGATGTTTCTATGTCTCATTCCGTGAGTTAATCCTGAGTTGCTTGATCTTCGAGAAGATCGATCCTTCTAGAGTTTCTTTTCCCTCTCGTTGTCATGTTGGTAGGAGTTCCTGGAGCAAGACTTCAAGACAATGATGGTGATCGAATCAACGTTCTTATGAATGCACCCTGGATCGTGAAGATTGTGTTAGCTTCGTGTTCCGTCTTCTTCTTGCCTCATGTCTGGAATCTCGGGACGAGATTCTTGTTTAGTGGGGGTGAGTTGTCACGTCCCTAGTTCTGGTATGACCTAGACTAGCTAGTCATGTGTGCATCATGTTTAAATTTCAATGAATTTGAAATGGGGACATGTGAAAGCCTCAGAAATCATTTCTGAAAATGACCAAGATAAAAATTTCTTCAAATAGGTCCAAGAAAATGTTCATGTTTCTCCTTGAAAATATTGACCAGAGGTAAAATTCAAACCAATATTTTTAGGAGCTCATAAATATTTATTTTGGGCATTTGGAGTTAATGCAACAACTATTTGCATTGGATTTATATTTAATATAAGTCCAATAATTCTGTAAATTTGTGTGGGGCTCAGGAATAGGTCAACTAGCCCACACAATATTTATTAGAAGCAGTAAATTTGATTTAGTTTGAAAACTAAATCAAAAACAAATTACAGAAAATAGAAAACAAAACAGGAAATATAAAATAGAGCAGAAGGACTTACCAGCAACCACCTGCGGTTCGCTACTGTAGCTTGCTGGCGGCCCAGCCCACCAGCACCCCCTTGTTATCTTCCTCCTTTGCCAGGAGGACAACCAGGTGCGTGGCGAGCACCGACGCTGCTCTGGCCACCTCCTGCATCCCCGGCCCCTTCTAGCGACGCCACGGAGATGCCTCGAAGCCCCTGTTCCCTCTCTCTCACTCGCCGCTCTCCCTCTCCTCCTCTGGCTCTCTCGCACGAAACCACCGAGCGCTGTCGTCGCCTCCGCCGAGCACAACCGCGACCATCGCCTCTCCCTCGCCTCTCCGTGATGTCCAGAGGCTCCACCTAGACGCCACGGAGCCCCAAGACGAAGCTCGCGCCTGCGGGACGCTGTGACACCCCAAAAATTTTACCCTTGCTTTGTTAATTAAAATTTTGCCAGGAAATAAATTTTTATTTTCTGGGCTCCCTTTTGATTTTTGGACCATTTATCTCTCTAGTTATTATGGAGTTTTTCCCAAAATAAAACCTTTCAGATATGTTATTGGACTTGTTTAACCTCTCAAGGAAAACCTTTCCTTTATTAGTAGAACTAATTACTTAATTAATTTGCTTGATCTTTATTTATTTTTTTGAAAAATGGTTTTTCCAAGATTATATGGCCATATTTGAACTACAACTATTTGATAGATTCACTTAAAATTCCAACCAAAAATTTGGAGATGTCAGGTGATGTTTTTAAATCACTTTTGTGCAATAATAACTTCTATTCATGTAATATTTTGAGCTCTACACCCAATTCTCTTATCTGGTCCAGTGGACACTTTTGCACTATAACCTAATTAAATATTTCCTCAGAGCCTCCACCAAAATTTTGGGATGTCAGTAATAACATGCCATCCAACTTTATGAAAAAACATAGTGTTGTCCTTTGGAAAAATTGAGTGAATCAACCTCTTTTCATTCTGGACCAGACTTGTGTTTTCTACTGCAACCCCATTCTTTCTTGCTCAAGTGACCTTGTGCTTTCTCATGCTTGTAGTCAACCTGCAAAACCCCTAAGTCCGAAGAGTGGACCCTTTGGAAGATTTTTGGTTCATGAAACAGTGCCATTCACTTTCTGCCCAGAACTAAAGTTTTGCATAACTTGCACTAACAAGTTTTTGCTTTTGTCAAACTAACTTCACCACCCCCTTATCCATCCAAAGAGACACTGATCTGGAAAATTTGGCCACTCCAAGAAATGCCTAAGTGCCCTTGGCATTTTGTCAAACACCTTTTGGGCATGATCAGTTTTGACATGAGTCCTTGTTTGCACTGTGGACTTGATCCCCTGGCCAAACCAGCATGTCAAATAGTTTTGCCTTAGATTATAACCCCACCCTGCTAACTCTCTTGTGGTTTGGAGCCTCCTATCATGCCATGGCATTTAGTCGAGCACGTCCCGTGTGTCCTCTGGGCCCGAGCAGAGCACGTGTATTGCACGTGCCGCGCCCGAGCCGACGCGTCGCGCCCTGGTTCACCACCGCCCTGCAGAGCCACGCTTCTCGCTTGGCTTCTCGCCGCGTCGCGCCAAGAGCCCCGACCGCCTCCTCGCCCCCCTGCAGCGTAGCCAGCAAGCCACTTGGCGGCACGCCCGCGGCCGCATCCGCCACCGCCATGGGCAGCACCGTCCAAACCACCACAACAAGCCAGCTCGCCTCCTTCGACAGTGTAGTAGTCGTCGTTAGCCCCTGGAACTAGCCAGCCACCGCCAAGTCGCCCTACAGCACAGAGAGGCGGTTCGTCGCCGTTCTTATCTCCGGCCACCTCGGATCGACCTAGCCACGCTATATAAGGAAGCCCCGAGCGTCTCCGAGCCCTCAGGTAGCCTCACGCCATCTCACTAGTGTCCCCATCGCCACCAATTGAAGGGGAGCAGGTCATCTTCAACCTCTCCGGTCAGTTCGGCCACCGCCGTCTCCCGGCTCCGTTCGGCGCAACCAGGGCCTCCCCCTCTCCACTCTCTTCACCAGAAGCCCTCTCTTCCTCCCGTGAACTCCTCCCCCTGCTCAATTTGGATCGGGAACCACCGCGGCCCCAAAACCACTTTGCCCCCGAAGCTTTGCTCCGTCGCGGAGCTCGCCGCCGGTGATTTCCTCCACCTCCGATGACCCTGCGACCACCGGGAGGACCTCCTAGGAGCGGCAGATCTATCCCTGCATTCGGATGCCGCGAAGAACCGCCGTTCGCGGCGGCGATCGCCGGACGTCCGCCTCTGCCGGGCGAGAGAAGAGGAGGAGTGGGGACTAGTCAAACCTGACTAGTGGGCCCCTGGACCCATTGTCAGTGAAACCCCGCGTGTCCACGCTGGATAAGTGGAGGCGTAATTTCAAGATACGCCTTCGACGTGGTCAGTAATCGAATCGTTTTTTTGTTTTTCTGTTTTATTTTAAAATCAGATTTTGACCAGAATTTTGACTGTCTATAACTTTTTAAATACAGCTCCAAATAAATTAATTCTTTTTCCTACCTCTCTCAAATATTGTCTTGTTTATTTTAAGATTTATTTGAGAATTTTTCAAAACAACTTTTTGTGCTGCTTTGATTTTGTGTGTTAATTCACATATATTCTTTTAAATAGGATTTTTGAAGATTTTATGATAGGTTGGAATGCACCCTGCCTTCCCATGACCTGAAGGCAAGCATTCTGAACCCTGGTGTAATTTTTGTATGTGTTGTTTGACTCGATAACAACACCACCCCATTCGAGCATCGTCATTTTATGTGAGGTGTGATCCTACTCATGAGTGCATTATAATGATTTTTATGCTGATGGAGTTGATATGGTTGCGATGGAAATCACCGTCATATGCCTTTCATGCATACGGAAGGAAGCGGGAAGGCCTCATCTTCAGGTAGACACGTTCTTGTCCCTAGTCCTCCGTCGAGGCAGTCGTGTCGGTATGGCATGAGGGGTATGTCGCGTGATGTTTCTATCTGTTGGTTGAAGAATATGTATTTGTTATGCTAATCATGTAGGAAATATTTGAACCTCCTGAGTCGACCGTAGATTGAGTCTTGTTCCGGTAACCCCCATACTTGTTTAGTGCGCCACTTGTCCCTGCCAAAGGTAAGTGCAGTTCGATAAGTTGTCAACCCTTTCCTAGCACACACCGTCTGAGAGGCCATGGTGGAAGATACTGGAGGCATCCGGTAGTCATGCCATCGGGTCCGGGAGCATGGGTGTTTCGGTTGTAGCCGAAGGGGGTAGCTCCCCAGTTTGCGTGCGGTATAAATTTTGTGATCCCATGTTACGTCGAGGTTGTTGCCTCCCCACTTAGAGTTTTGTTTAACAGGTGTCGTGGGTGATTCCAGACACATGTGAGTTAAGCTGGTGTGTGCAAGTTAGGTGTGTTTTCAACTAAAAGACCGTAGATGGAATTTGTCTTGAGGACTAAAGGAATCCTTTACTTGTGGGTAAAGAGTACACCCTCTGCAGAGATTAAACCTATTCGAATAGCCGTGACCATGGTTAAGGACTACAGTCTGGGATGGGTCAAGTGTCGGTCTTAGTGTCGGTCTTCGGAGGTGAAACTGTTAAACCAAAAACTGGAATCACGATTGTGACTTGTGATAATTATGATTATTATTATTGTTGACTAACCCGTGATATTAGTGGTATTATCGAATATCCCTGGGATGGTTCTACCTCCTGGATATTTACTGTGTCTTCTTTTTAAGCCCTTTATGTGGTGTCGCTAAGACGCCCGACTGCGGCATTTCTTTTTATGCCCTTTATGTGGTGTCGCTAAGACACCCGACTGTGGCATTTCTTTTAAAGCCCTTTATGTGGTGTCGCTAGGCACTCCATTGTGGCATTTCTTTTAAAGCCCTTTATGTGGTGTCGCTAAGACGCCCGACTGCGGCATTTCTTTTAAAGCCCTTTATGTGGTGTCGCTAAGACGCCCGACTGTGGCATTTTCTTTTAAGCCCTTTATGTGGTGTCGCTAAGACGCCCGACTGCGTCATTTCTTTTAAAGCCCTTTATGTGGTGTCGCTAAGACGCCCGACTGTGGCATGCTTGTTATTTATTTCATAATTTTAATACTACTATGTTATTGCATATTCATAAATAACATGCTTGCACGCATCAGTGTTTTATTTATCTTTTGTGACTGACGTCATGAGCATAAAATAGTTTCAACACATCATTGTTATATTATGCCTGTGTGCATAATGTTTGCGAGTACATTCAAAGTACTCACTGGCTTGTCCCTGGCTATTGTCTTGGCCAGATTTCCTTGCACGGAGAGGAGCGACCATGCCGACAGTCCCGGAACCTAAGCAACGGTGATAGAAGCCTCGCGAAGATAGGAGTTAACCTGGTCAGCTGTTCCTGTGGGAATTGGAGTCCTATAGACACTGATGATCCACAAACCGCTTCCGCCATCAACCACTAGAAACCATATTGTTGTACACATAGGCCAGAATGGTCTTGTACTACGTATTTTGTATTTTGCTTGGAATTTCTGTATCAAGTTGGTGCCTCATCAGCTAACAGTTATCCTGGGGCTGGTGAGCAAAAGGGCCATTTTCTGGAAATTAATAACCGGAGAATCGGTCCCCACAAACTTCGTATCAGAGCCAGGCTGACCATTGGCTAATCCTACCTTAGCCAGGTTAATAAACCTCGGCAAACCAACCCACCGGACCCGAACCAAAACCTCAGCCAAGCTTCTCGCACAAGATAGCCACACAGTAACCCGATGCTTTTGGCAGTCGGTGCCCAACCTATCAGCCTAGCCTGTCGATCGCACACCAGTGACCGCTGGCTAGAATGTCTCATTCGCAAGCGTGCGAAGGAAGACTCCGTCCCCTTTTCTATAAAAAGGGCACGCTCGCCTCAACCCAGCCCAACACAGTCTCTACCCCAGACCGAGCCATTATGCCTGGCCCCGTCGTGCACAACGAGACCACAGCAACCAACCTTGGAGGTTTCATGACCATACTCGCAAACCTCACCCGTCGTGCCTATGCGTTAGAAGAGCCACCCGAATATGTTGTGTACCAAGGACCCCTGAGCGGTGAGGACCGCCAATTCTAGGCCACTGTGCACATCTACGGTAGGGGTCTGTCGCCAGAACGCCCCTACAGGTTCACCGGAAGAACAAATTCCTTCGAGCCCCAAGCCATCCAGCTAGCCGCTCGAGAGGCTATAGTTCATCTCAGGCACCTGTCGCCCAGAGTTAACTGTCGCTCGTTCCACTACTACCCCAGGTGTGAAGGGTACGGTAGACCACCCCAAGTAGCCAACGGAGATCACGAGGCGGATCCTACAATGCTGCACCTAGTGTGCTATGTAGGTGCGCTGGAGGAACTGTTTGATCAAATCACCATTGATCTGATCGCAGCTCATGGAGAGCTGGCTCGTCGAGCCCCGGCGAGAGAAGAGATCGAGCCCAACGCTGACAACCCAGTCGTGTTGTTCGGACACCCGATCGAGACCCTGAGGTCAGCCCCAGCCGTTAGCCAAGGTGCTTTAATGACTCCAGAAGTGCTTCGTCGCCTCCACAGGAGCACTGCTGCAAGCGGGTTGTGGTCAACAATCCCCGCGATGGTCATCATCACTACCCCGAGCCTGCAGCCCCTCAGCCCTCTCCAGCTAATTCTGACGGTGAGAACCGTGGAGAAGCCTCGACATCCACAAGGAACACCCGCTTGGATGTAAACGAAGTAGACTAAGTCACTCGAGTAGTGTCGAGTCCCAGTGTATCCTCTCTTGTAATCGTGTGACCTTGTATATCCTATCGTTGTGCCTCTGTTTTAATAGTAGCCTTGCGTGTTTTGTCAGCGCATAGTTGCACATTTTCCGGGCACAACTACCAAAACCAACCCCGACGACACCCCACAGTAACACGTCTCTTTATGAGATATGTGTATCACTGACACTGACCCCGACCTTCGGAGGTGATCTGGCATATTTATTACCTTTCACCACGGTAAATAAACCAACCCAGATGCTATATAAGAAAGGCCACCTTGTGACCTTACCCAGCAACCCTCACCTCGTGCACCACTCTCACAATCATTTCTTGCCATGCCGAGCCCTAGTATTTATCAAAGAACCCCAGATGCAACCCCAGGTAGCTTTGTCAAAATATTGTGGGACTTTACCTGCAGTACCATGGGTTCTACCCAGCCACCCCAGTACGAGCTGCTCAAATCGAGAATCACCCCTTCCACCTCGGAATATTGGGCAGCAGTACACATTTCTCCCGTAGACTCCAACCAAGATCCAACGGAGGTTTCCTTCGTAGGGAAATCTATGCCGACCCCACGCTTGACCATAGAAGCTGCTGCGAATGAAGCGATTGCTCATCTTCGATTTGCGGTACCCTATGCCCGCGAACGAGGATATTTTTTTTTCCGAGCCGTGCAGCACCCGGAGGAGTAACATCTTTTCCCGATGGACGGATTGAGAGAGACCCAGTACTGGCCAACCTTATCCAGTACATCATCGCTCAAGAGCATTTGAACCAGCGAGTGATGGATTATCTCCAGAGTCTCGCTGATTTGAATCCTCAGATTGCAATCGGCAGACCACTGAGGCCCGACCCGGAGAGACGCCTACATCGACTGGTCAATCCACTTCCTCCGATAGAATAGGAGTGTATTCCATTGCCAGAGACTTTTCCTCGAGACCCTATACAGTTACCATTCTCATTTTAGAAGTAACTGTGTATGTGTTATTTCAGCATTTATTATTACATTGTAACTTATGCATGGTACCTCGGATTTGTGCGACAAGTCGAGTATTTAGTTCCTGCTTATATGAGTAGTTTTTCTTCGTGATTAACCTGTGTAACCGCAAAAAGAATCCTGGAGCGAGATTTCTTTTCCCTGAGTTGCTGCATCGTATATCTCCTCACGCCGTGGATTACTTTATTTCACACAGCACCACGGCAGCAGACTCACCTCCGCTCGAATGCATACCATGCTTGCAAAGACACGTAACCGTGGGGTATTTGTTTTTCAAAACCGCTCCTAGCAAATCTCGAGGACGAGATTTTTCTTAAGGGGGTTAGTGTTGTGACACCCCAAAAATTTTACCCTTGTTTTGTTAATTAAATTTTTTCCAGGAAATAAATTTTTATTTTCTGGGCTACCTTTTGATTTTTGGACCATTTATCTCTCTAGTTATTATGGAGTTTTTCCCAAAATAAATCCTTTCAAATATGTTATTGGACTTGTTTAACCTCTCAAGGAAAACTTTTCCTTTATTAGTAGAACTAATTACTTAATTAATTTGCTTGATCTTTATTTTTTTTTGAAAAATGGTTTTTCCAAGATTATATGGCCATATTTGAACTACAACCATTTGATAGATTCACTTAAAATTCCAACCAAAAATTTGGAGATGTCAGGTGAAGTTTTTAAATCACTTTTGTGCAATAATAACTTTTATTCATGTAATATTTTGAGCTATACACCCAATTCTCTTATCTGGTCCAGTGGACACTTTTGCACTATAACCTAATTAAATATTTCCTCAGAGCCTCCACCAAAATTTTGGGATGTCAGTAATAACATGCCATCCAACTTTATGCAAAAACATAGTGTTGTCCTTTGGAAAAATTGAGTGAATCAACCTCTTTTCATTCTGGACCAGACTTGTGTTTTCTACTGCAACCCCATTCTTTCTTGCTCAAGTGACCTTGTGCTTTCTCATGCTTGTAGTCAACCCTGCAAAACCCCTAAGTCCAGAAGAGTGGACCCTTTGGAAGATTTTTGGTTCATGAAACAGTGCCATTCACTTTCTGCCCAGAACTGAAGTTTTGCATAACTTGCACTAACAAGTTTTTGCTTTTGTCAAACTAACTTCACCACCCCCTTATCCATCCAAAGAGACACTAATCTGGAAAATTTGGCCACTCCAAGAAATGCCTACGTGCCCTTGGCATTTTGTCAAACACCTTTTGGGCATGATCAGTTTTGACATGAGTCCTTGTTTGCACTGTGGACTTGATCTCCTGGCCATACCAGCATGTCAAATAGTTTTGCCTTAGACTATAACCCCACCCTGCTAACTCTCTTGTGGTTTGGAGCCTCCCATCATGCCATGGCATTTAAATCGAACACGTTAAAATGCGTGCTTTGGCATGAGCAGAGCACGCGTATTGCACGTGCCGCGCCCGAGCCGACGCGTCGCACCCTGGTTCGCCACCGCCCTGCAGAGCCATGCCACTCGCTTGGCTTCTCGCCGCGTCGCGCCAAGAGCCCCGACCGCCTCCTCGCCCCCCTGCAGCGTAGCCAGCAAGCCGCTTGGCGGCACGCCCGCGGCCGCATCCGCCACCGCCATGGGAAGCACCGTCCAAACCACCACAGCGCGCCAGCTCGCCTCCTTCGACAGTGTAGTAGTCGTCATTAGCCCCTGGAACTAGCCAGCCACCCCCACGTCGCCCTGCAGCACAGAGAGGCGGTTCGCCGCCGTTCTTATCTCCGGCCACCTCGGACCGACCTAGCCGCGCATAAGGAAGCCCCGAGCGTCTCCGAGCCCTCAGGTAGCCTCACGCCGTCTCACTAGTTCCCCCATCGCCACCAATTGAAGGGGAGCAGGTCATCTTCAACCTCTCTGGTCAGTTCGGCCACCGCCGTCTCCCGGCTCCATTCGGCGCAACCAGGGCCTCCCCCTCTCCACTCTCTTCACCAGAAGCCCTCTCTTCCTCCCGTGAACTCCTCCCCCTGCTCAATTTGGACCAGGAACCACCGCGGCCCCAAAACCACTTCGCCCCCGAAGCTTTCCTCCGCCGTGGAGCTCGCCGGCGGCGATTTCCTCCACCTCCGACGACCCTGCGACCACCGGGAGGACCTCCTAGGAGCGGCGAATCTATCCCTGGATTCGGATGCCCGCGAAGAACCGCCGTTCGCCGGCGACGATCGCCGGACGTCCCGCCTCTGCTCGGGCAGAGAAGAGGAGGAGTGGGGACTAGTCAAACCTGACTAGTGGCCCCCTGGACCTTGTCGGTGACACCCAGCGTCCACGCTGGATAAGTGGAGGCGTAATTTCAAAATACGCCTTCGACGTGGTCAGTAATCGAATCGTTTTTCTGTATTTCTGTTTTATTTTAAAATCAGATTTTGACCAGAATTTTGACTGTCTATAAGTTTTTAAATACAGCTCCAAATAAATTAATTCTTTTTCCAACCTCTCTCAAATATTGTCTAGTTTATTTTAAGATTTATTTGAGAATTTTTCAAAGCTACTTTTTGTGCTGCTTTGATTTTGTGTGTTAATTCATATATATTCTTTTAAATAGGATTTTTGAAGATTTCAAGATAGGTCGGAATGCACCCTGCCTTCCCATGACCTGAAGGCAAGCATTCTGAACCCTGGTGTAATTTTTGTATCTGTTGTTTGACTTGATGACAACACCACCCCGACTCGAGCATGCGTCATTTTATGTGAGGGTGTGATCCTACTCATGAGTGCATTATAATGATTTTTATGCTGATGGAGTTGATATGGTTGCGATGGAAATCACCGTCATATGCCTTTCATGCATACCAGAAGGGAAGCCGGGAAGGCCTCTGTCTTGGGTAGACACGTTCTTGTCCCTAGTCCTCCGTCGAGACGGTCGTGTCCGGTATGGCATGAGGGGGTATGTCGCGTGATGTTTCTATCTATTGGTTGAAGAATATGTATATGTTATGCCAATCATGCAGGAAATATTTGAACCTCCTGAGTCGACCGTAGATCGAGTCTTGTTCCGGTAACCCCCATACTTGTTTCGTGCTGCCACTTGACCCTGCCAAAGGTAGGGTACGGTTCAGTAAGTTGTCAACCCCTTTCCTAGCACACATCGTACAGAGAGGCCATGGTGGAAGATACTGGAGGCATCCGGTAGTCATGCCACCGGGTCCGGGAGCATGGGTGTTTCGGTTGTAGCCGAAGGGGGTAGCTCCCCAGTTTGCGCGCGGTATAAATTTTGTGATCCCATGTTACGTCGAGGTTGTAGCCTCCCCACTTAGAGTTTTGCTTAACATGTGTCGTGGGTGATTCCAGACACATGTGAGTTAAGCTGGTGTGTGCAAGTTAGGTGTGTTTTCAACTAAAAGACCGTAGATGGAATTTGTCTTGAGGACTAAAGGAATCCGTTACTTGTGGGTAAAGAGTACACCCTCTGCAGAGATTAAACCTATTCGAATAGCCATGACCATGGTTAAGGACTACAGTCTGGGATGGGTCAAGTGTCGGTCTTAGTGTCAGTGAAACTGTTAAACCAAAAACTGGAATCACAATTGTGACTTGTGATAATTATGATTATTTTTATTGTTGACTAATCCGTGATATTAGTGGTATTATCGAATATGCCTGGGATGGTTCTACCTCCTGGATATTTACTGTGTCTTCTTTTTAAGCCCTTTATGTGGTGTCGCTAAGACGCCCGACTGCGGAATTTATTTTTAAGCCCTTTATGTGGTGTCGCTAAGACGCCCGACTGTGGCATTTCTTTTAAAGCCCTTTATGTGGTGTCGCTAGACGCCCGACTGTGGCATTTCTTTTAAAGCCCTTTATGTGGTGTCGCTAAGACGCCCGACTGTGGCATGCTTGTTATTTATTTCATAATTTTAATACTACTATGTTATTGGATATTCATAAATAACATGCTTGCACGCATCAGAGTTTTATTTATCTTTTGTGACTGACGTCATGAGCATAAAATAGTTTCAACACATCATTGTTATATTATGCCTGTGTGCATAATGTTTGCGAGTACATTCAAAGTACTCACTGGCTTGTCCCTGGCTATTGTCTTGGCCAGATTTCCTTGCACGGAGAGGAGCGACCGTGCCGGCAGTCCTGGAACCTAAGCAACGGTGATAGCAGCCTCGCGAAGATAGGAGTTAACCTGGCCGGCTGTTCCTGTGGGAATTGGAGTCCTATAGACACTGATGATCCACAAACCGCTTCCGCCATCAACCACTAGAAACCATATTGTTGTACACATAGGCCAGAATGGTCTTGTACTACGTATTTTGTATTTTGCTTGGAATTTCTGTATCAAGTTGGTGCCTCATCAGCTAACAGTTATCCTGGGGCTGGTGAGCACAAGGGCCATTTTCTGGAAATTAATACCCGGAGAATCGGTCCCCACAGACGCCCGAAGCGACACCACCATCGTCGTCTTCGGCCTCGGCCGCCGTGGATCTCTGCCGTCGTATTCGCGGCAACCAAAGCTTCCCCGAGCCCATTGAGCTGCTCTGCGAGTCCGCCGTGAGCCCCTCTTCCTTTCCCCTCACCTCTCTCTCTCGCGCGTGCCCCGTAGCCGCTGCTCGCGAGCACCCGAAGCCGCCGTCCGCCATGACCGGCGAGCTCCGTGCCCCTGAGCACCTCCGCCTCGCGTAGTAGCTCCGACGTGCTCCTGCTGCCCTTTAGGTGCTGCCTAGAACCTCCGTTCACTCGCCTACGAGCTGCAGCACCGTGCCCGCGCTTAGCCGAGCGTCGGCCGCCGCTGTCGTCCTTGTCGTCGCTGTTGTAGTCCACCCCGGCACCACCCACGACCACCAACCGATGCGCCTCGACGCGCTGCATCCGTAGAGCCCAGCCGCGCGAGCTCTCGTCGCCGGAGATGGCCGGACGAGGAGCACCGCCGCGTCATGCTTAGCACCGGCGGCTAATCGCCGGTTAGCCCGCGTGGCAGTCATTAGATTAGGGTTAACTAACCCTGTTAGTCTAACACTAGACGCGGACAGTGGGACCCACTTGCTAGTTTACTGCTTAACAAAAATAATTAGATTAGTTATTTAAATCAGTAGGCCCACGCGTCAGCTTTGACCAAGCTGACGTGGACTTTGACCTGGCCCACATGTCAGTGACTCTAACTAGCCTCGAGTCAGCGACCGATGGACCCTGATGTCCAGTTTGACTGGACCAGCCCTCGTTGACCTTGCCGGCGCCACGGTGGCGTAGTGTTGGTGATAATGCCTTTTCTGGATTTATTTTTATTCATAAAATTTCAGAAAATAGTGTTAACTTCTAAAAATCATATAAATTAATCTATAACTCCAAATGAAATAAGTTATATATGAAAAATGATCAAAAAATCCAATCTATCCATCTGTACTGGTTTCATGCATGTTTAAACAACTTAACCATGCTGTTTAGTGCAAAACATGATAAGGCACTATTTAAATTCATAATTTGAATTTGGGGTTGAACCTTTGGTTCAAAATGACCCAAACCCATCTGGCACTATTTAAATTCATAATTTGAATTTGGGGTTGAACCTTTGGTTCAAAATGACCCAAACCCATCTAGTTCTAGTTGCATTAGCCCAACACACTCATTTTGCCATGTCATGATCATGCATCATATTGTGCATTGCATTGATTGTGTTTCATTCTTGTTTGCCGGTATTTGTCCCCTCTCGATAGACATGGTCCCGACGCTGTGATCGTTGACACCGATGAAGAACTATACTATCTTCAGGAGTGGCAGGCAAGCAAAACCCCCTTGTTCATTCCGATACAATCCTACCCTCTCGCTCCTGCTCTCTTTACTGCATTAGGACAACCACGATTCATCTGTTACTTGCTGCGGTAGCTGAACCCCTTTATCCTCTGCATGACCTGTCATTGCCACAGTAAATAGATGAAACCCACTAGCATGAGTAGGAGTTGTTTGAGCCTTGTTGTGCCTAGTCATTCATGCTTGTTTGTCATGTCTGCTACTAGTTAGAGTTGAGTTAGGTCTGATTCATCGGGAATGAATCAGAGGTCTGTGAACATGTCCTACCGTGTGTGAGCTAAGTGTGTGAACACGATTAGGTAAAGGTAGTGGTGAGAGGCCATGTAGGAGTACATGGTGGGTTGTCTCATTGAAGCCGTCCTCAGGAACCGAGTTCTGTGTTTGTGATCCATGAAACAGCTACTACCATGCATTGGGCCCTGAAATATGACCCCGCTCGACTTCTTAATCACCCTTGTCCTCTGTCCAGGAGTTGCAAGTAGTTTCTGGTGTTTGTAGTATGCTGGAGGCCGTGCGCAGCGCTGACCGGAGGGGTGGGCTGTGATGCGGTAGGCACGTGGCACGGTGTACCGGGCGCCCGTTTGGTGTCTCGGGAACCCTGCACACATCGTTCGGGGCCGTATGTGGAAACTTCGGCCGGACTCCCTGCGGATGGAACCTGAATAGGCGATAAACCTGGACTAGAGACTTGAGTGTTTAGGTAGGTCGTGGTCTACACCCACGTCGGCTTTTGCTTGAAGTCTGCCGAGCACATGTCGTGTGCAGACGCTAAGTGGTGGAAACATGTATGAAGAAGTACACCCCTGCAGGGTTATAATGATCTATTGAATAGCCGTGTCATGTAAAGGACTTCTGGGTTGCCTATAACAGTTCATAGACAAGTGAAAGTGGATACTCTAAAATGCGCAAGATAAGCGTGAGTGCTATGGATGGCGTTCTCGTAGGGAGACGGGAGCGGATCCATGGTGGTGTATTGGTTGGTGAATATGTGGACTCGTGTGCGCCACCTAAAAAGAGTTACTTGCAGTCGTAGTTTAGGATAGCCACCGAGTAAAAGCTGGCTTGCTACAGTTAAACCCCACCATCCCCTTGTTGATAATGATGCATATGTAGTTAGTTCTGATGTAAGTCTTGTTGGGTACATTTGTACTCACGTTTGCCTATTTTATGTTTTTGCAGTGAGACTTCAGTCTCACTAGAAGTTCCGCGTGAACTTCGACGTTTAGCTTGTTACCTCAGCTCCGATCTTGTGCCCTCGGCAGGATCTGGTAGTTAGTCAGACTTCTCAGCCTTTTTCATTTGTAGTTGTCTATACTCAGACATGTTAAGCTTCCGCATTTGCTTTGACTTGTATGCTCTGAATGTTGGGTCGTGAGACCCATGTTTGTAATATCTCGCTCCTCGGAGCCTATTGAATAAAATACTTGAGTTGTAGAGTCATGTTGTGATGCCATGTTGTATTTGCACATATCGAGCATATTGTGTGTATGCTATTGAAATGCTTGGTATGTGTGGGATCTGACTATCTAGTTGTTTATCCTTGGTAGCCTCTCTTATCGGGAAATGTCTCCTAGTGCTTCCACTGAGCCGTGGTAGCTTGTTACTGCTTCGGAACACTTAGGCTGGCCGGCATGTGTCCTTCTTCGTTCTGTATCCGTCCCTTCGGGAAATGTCACGCTTGGTGTCTTCCGAGTCTGTTAGCCTGCTACAACCCGGTTTACGGAGTCCTGCTAGCCTAGTTGCTACAGCCGGATTCACTCGCTGATGACCGACACGTTCGTTGATGGGTCATGTATGCCTGTCCCGTAAGTTAGTGCCACTTTGGGTTCACGACTAGCCATGTCAGCCGGGCTCCTTGTCATATGGATGCTAGCGACACTATCATATCGTGTGCCAAAAGCGCTACGGTCTCGAGCTTAGTAAAGGCGTGTCGGTGTCAAAACCGGCGGATCTCGGTAGGGTGTCCCGAACTGTGCGTCTAGGCGGATGGTAACAGGAGACAAGGGACACGATGTTTACCTGAGTTCGGGCCCTCTTGATGAAGGTAAAACCCTACGTCCTGCTTGATTGATATTGATATTATGGATGTTTACAAGAGTGGATCTACCACGAGATCAAGGAGGCTAAACCCTAGAAGCTAGCCTATGGTATGATTGTAAGGGTTGTTGTGATTCTAGTCCCTACGGACTAAAGCCATCCGGTTTATATAGACAGGAGAGGGCTAGGGTTACATAGAGTCGGTTACAATGGTAGGAGATCTACATATCCGTATCGCCAAGCTTGCCTTCCACGCCAAGGAAAGTCCCATCCGGACACGGGTGAAGTCTTCAATCTTGTATCTTCATAGTCTTGGAGTCCGGTCGATGATGATAGTCCGCAAATGATAGTTGGTGATGATGGTAGTCCGGCTATCCGGACACCCCTAATCGAGGACTCCTCGGTAGCCCCTGAACCAGGCTTCAATGGCGATAAGTCCGGCGTGTATATAGCTTGGCATTGCAAGGCGGGTTCCTCCTCCAAATGATAGAAGATTGTGAACACCAGGATAGTGTCCGGCTCTGCACAATAAATTCCACATTCCACCGTAGAGAGAATAATAATATATACACGAGTTCAATCTGCTGACGTTTTCCGTGGCATGACGTCACACCACTACCAAGCCATCACTCAAATTGTTTTTTACTTTACCACCTTTAGCGCATTTAGCGAAGCGGTTTCCTTGGCACGTCTTGTCGAAGCAGAGATCGTGTTTCCCCATAATCCGGGATTCTCATCAATACGGGCGTGGGTAACCCAATCGCGTCATTGATGGTGACGCTTGGGACATAAGTGAGTTTTACCAGGCCGGTGGGGGACGCGTAAGACCTCGCCCGCCCATATAAGGGATAAGGATTCACCTTCTCACCTACGCCTTCTTCGTCCTTTGCTTATCCATCTCCCCGCACTCGAGCTCCAGCGCCCAAGTTCGCGCATCTCGTCTCAACCTTCTCCGACCATGTCCGGAGCAGGAGGTAAATGGTTGGCCTCCACCGTTAAGGAGGAGCAAATCGCTAAACTGCACGGCGCGGATACCTTTCGGCGACATCACAGACCGGCTGCCCGACGAGGGCAGCTCATCCCCACCCCCAGGCCCCATGAGAGGGTCGTCTTTCTTTCCCACTTCCTCCGCGGGCTGGGCTTTCCACTTCACCCCTTTGTCCGGGGGCTCATGTTCTACTACGGCCTGGATTTCCATGATCTGGCGCCGAACTTCATCCTCAACATCTCGGCGTTTATCGTCGTGTGCGAGGCCTTCCTCTACATCCAGCCCCACTTCGCCTTGTGGCTCAAGACCTTCAATATCAAGCCGAAAGTAGTGAAGGGCATTCAAGCGGAGTGCGGAGGCGCCATGTTGGGCAAGATGCCCAACGTCCTTTGGTTCGAAGGGGCCTTCGTGGAATCCGTCAAGGGGTGGCAATCGGGGTGGTTCTATATCACCGAGCCGCGTGACCCTAAATGGGCGGCGGCCACCGAGTTTAGATCTGGTATCCCCACGCAGCTCACCTCCACGGAAAGAGAAGGGCTTGCTGTGGGGTAGTTTGAAGGAGCAGCGGGACTCCAAGCCTGTATCAAGAAGCTGGTGAAGAAGCTCGGGCTGGTTAACGTGGTCCAAGTCATGCTCGTCGCGGATTCTCCCATGCCAAGAGCGGGCATTCAATCTATGGGAGTTCGATCCGAACAGCACCAGGCGTTGAAGAAGCTCTTGACACAATGTCTGGCGCTGGAAGGTGCTGTTCAAGGGCGCCGAAGCCCCCCGCATCCGTGACTGAAGATCGCGGATTTCACTCGCAGCGCCAGGCTGACGAGGTAAGTGATTCTACCCCTTTACGATACACTTGTTATTCATAGTTTGACTCTATGCGGGTTTTAATTTCCCCTTTTCCTTTGACAGGACTGGATGAAGAAGGCGGAGCAGATTACCTGCCCGGCTCCTATGCCAGAAAATCCAGATGGGCGCTCGTCTAGCGAGGCTGCTGGTTCCGGCACCGCGTGGTGCCGGAGAAGAAGGCCAAGAAGGAGGCCACGGGTGCTCGAAAGAGTGCCCGTTTTCAGGTGTCCGACGACTCCGAGGCGGACTCCTCCCGAAAATGAGGAGGAGGAAGAGGACTCTCTCGGAGGAGGAGAGGAAGAGGAAGGCTTCCCCAGGGGAGGCGGAGGGTCAGAGGGATGGACTATTCCCGGACAGCTCTGCCAACATCAATGTTGGCGAGGAAGAATAGCCTTCAAGGGCCAGGCCTCGGCGAGATCGTAAGTATCCGGTTCCTGAATGATTTATAATTTCTTTTTGCGTCACATATTGTCATTCTAATGCCGCATCTGCCTGTAGTCCGGCCGTGATGATCTCCCGCTTCTTGGCGGGTCGTTGGCTCCGTCGGATGTAGACTCCATCCCGACCGCCTCCACCCCTCGCGTCACCGAGGACGCCGAGGTGGGAACAGAAGGGACCCGTCGGGGAGGCTCGGGCGCCACAAGGCGTCCTCCCGGACTTTGCGCTGGACTCCAAAACAGAACCCGCAGTGGTTCCGGAGTCCGGTAGGCGGCCCCTTCGATCGAAGGGCAAGACCGTGACGCCGGCGGCTTCCGTCCAACCGGAGGCGCCGGGCAATTTGTTGGAGGCGCTGCAGAGCGCTTCCATCGAGGAAGAACACCGCACTATTATGAGTGCGGTGATTCAGAAAGTGCAGCCTCGCCAAAGGCGGGCTGACCGAAGCCTGCAATAGCCTTCTATCAGGCTTTGAGGTAAGAAGTTAAAAATATGCAATATAATACCGCATAGACAGTAGCCCCTGATGCTCGGTTCGGTGTTCGGAAAGAAAAGCCGGACTGAGGATCTTAAAAAGATATATGCAGGGTTGCTAAAAATTATGTCAATATGGGTTGCAGGCTGCGCTGCTGACCTCTGCCGACCGATGCGGAGGTCGGTGCATTGAAGCAGAGCTCGGCGGTGCGGGCAAGAGCTCGGCCGCGCCAGGAAGCAGCTCCAAGACAAAGAAGGTGAGTAACACCACTTTGAATTTGTACCTTACAGAAAAGGATTTAGGTTGCGACAAAAAATAACAAGGATAACATGGGTACTGCAGGGGCCACGAGCGAGGTGGCGGCCACGAGGAGGCCGTGTCATGACGAGCATAATCTGACCCGCAGGCAGGGGAGCGGAAAAGCAGGAGGCGCGGGTGGCGGTGGTTCAGCAAGAGCTCCGAGGCTCTCATGGAAAAGCATGAGAGTTTGGGCGTGACTCAAAGACTTCGAGAGTCCGAGCTTGCCTCGACTCTCGAAAGTGCTAAAACCGCCAAGGCGAGGCCCATAAGTCCCTTCGGGAGGTTGAATTGATGAAGAAGATAGCGGCGGGTAAGGCATTTTTCATGCAAAGCAAGCATGTGAATGTAAATTACGTGTTACTTACCCGGATTCGAGCTCTCGAGGCGTTTGCAGATCTGCCTCATGGCGTGTCGATGTCGCCGCATTCTACCGAGCCGAGGAGGGAGCTCAGCGGAGAAGGTCTTCGGTCTCGATATCTTTGAGGCCGGCCATCAGTGCCCCTAGCGACCAGCTGAAGCAGCTGGTCGAACTTCACTAAGGTGGCCGAGCAGGCCATGAAGGGCCTCATAGTCCGGCTGTGGCTGGAGAGGCCATGCACAGGAGCTACCGGCCTCGTCGGACGTCTGGTGGATCGTGCCCTGGGTGGAGGTTATCAAGCGCTCCGCCTTGTATTGAAGGTGCTTTCGGCAGGCCCTTGCCCGCGCAAAGGTGCATTGGGGCAAGCTGGATGCGGAGAAGCTAATCACTGACGCGCCACCAGCGGGCAAGGAGCATCGTACGCCCGAAATTTACTATAAGGCTCTCCTAAAGGGTGCCCGCAAGATTGCGGATGAGTGCCCCAGGGATGTAATTTTGAGTGAATTAGCAATGTGTTATCACATGCGCTGAAAACTTTGTTCATATGCGCTAAGCAACGCTTGTTTAATTTAAAATATTACCTTCTGTGCGGCCGTTTATTAAATCTGAGAGATGGCAAGTCGTCGGCTTCAGACCCATGCCACAAGTGCTGGGGTGTTCGGGATAAACTTGAGCACTCTTGTTCCCATTTTTGGGTCCATCTAGGGAGGCGCTCAACACAACGAACAAGGCAACCGGACTTATAGTGCTTGAACACTCTCACTTAGCCATAGAATTCTATAATTTCAAATTTGGTGAAGCCCCTAGCATTCGGAAGACCGAATTGGGCGCTATCACGCCTTCATCGGACATAATTGAACTTCGCTCAAGCGGCGTAGGTCTTTAAGGACCCGAAAGGACCTCTCGAACAGCGACCAGTCTCTCGCCTTATCATGCCGGTCAGTTTTAGCTTTCTCCACTGAGGCTTTAACCTGGCTCAACCGGGGCGCAATCGCAGTGGTTCTCCAGTGCTACCTTAGCCGATAGAGCGGAATGTAAGGTGCGAACATGGGAGCCGGGCAAACCCAACTATTGACCCAAGGCAGGATTGGAGCTGATTCATATAATGCTATAAGTTCGGGTGCCGCACTTGTGAAAGTGTCGGACTTGATCACACCATAAAGCGGAGGACATAAGCCCTGGTGTGTTTGGCCGTACCAAGATGCACAGGTGCAACATGTCGTAAATGAACATATATATATATATATATATATATATATATATATATATATATATATATATATATATATATATATATATATATATATATATAAAATAATTCAATTATAGGCAAAAAGTGCTGCATTTTATTCGAGAAGATATGCTATCGGTGCGGAATGATACAAATAGTGCGGAAAGCAAAGTTGGGCGAATTAAAGGTGTCTCCCTCGAGGGTAGGCCGCGGAATGTTGTATTTTAACAAATTTAATGCTCGTGATGGAGACCACCTGAGTGTTCGTCGCGGCCTTTGTCCTTCCCTGGCTGTTGCATCATGAGTTCGGCAGGTTCGCCGCCGGACTGAGTTCTGTATAAAAAAGAGAAAAATAAAAGAAAAAAGAGCGACACACTTGGGAGCCCCTGGTGTGGTCGAACCGCACTCTGGGTCTGTTGTGGTTGTGCCCTTCCCCCTATGCCCATGGTATCTCCAGGGCGTAATTATGTACGCGGAGAGTTTGTCTTGCAATTTTGCGAGGGCTGGGGTTGGGGCCGCATTGCTACGCGTGCACGGAACGTGCCAGGTGGTCTTGGTTGATGTTGCTCCGGGCGCGTTTGGTCGTGTCCGGTCGTTTAACGGCCGGACTCGAGAATTGCCTTAAAAGGCTGCTCTGTACTTCTGCCGCGAGAGCCGCTGTATGTTCCTCCGTTCGGAGGGAGCGTTCCGTGTTTCCATTGACCGTGATGACTCCACGAGGGCCTGGCATCTTGAGCTTAAGGTATGCATAATGCGGCACCGCGTTGAATTTTGCAAACGCGGTTCGTCCGAGCAGAGCGTGATAGCCGCTGCGGAACGGGACTATGTCGAAGATTAACTCCTCGCTTCGGAAATTATCCGGGGATCCGAAGACCACTTCCAGTGTAACTGAGCCTGTACAATTGGCCTCGACACCTGGTATGACGCCTTTGAAGGTCGTTGTTGTAGGTTTAATCCTTGAAGGGTCTATGCCCATCTTGCGCGACCGTATCCCGATAAAGCAGGTTCAGCTACGCCGCCGTCCATCAGGACTCGTGAGGTGAAATCCATCAACGATTGGGTCTAAAACCAATGCGCGAATCCGCCATGGCGGATCTGGTCGGATGGTCTCTTCGATCGAAAGTGATCGGGCAAGAAGACCATGGGTTGAATTTTGGGCGACTGGCTCCATCGCGTATCGCCCCCTTAGTGCACGCTTCCGCTCCCTCTTGGGAATATGCGTTGCGTATATCATGTTTACCGTCCGAACTTGAGGGGGGAATCCCTTTTGTCCTCTGTTGTTCGGCGGCCGGGTCTCTTCCTCGTCATTGCTGTGTAGCCCCTTGTCACTGTTTTCGGCGATTAATTTGCCTGCCCGCTTGAATACCCAACAATCTCTGTTGGTATGGGTAGCTGGCTTTTTGGGGGTTCCATGTATTTGACAAGAGCGGTCGAGTATTCGGTCCAAATTGGACGGGCCCGGAGTGGTTCTTTTGAATGGCTTCTTCCGTTGACGGGTATGGAGCCTCGAATCCGGCGTTGACTGCCGTATCCTCATTCTGTGTCGTTGTTAATCTGGCGTTTGTTTTTGTTTCGAGCGCAACCTGCCATTGCGGTCCTTGGTATCCGGACTGCCAGCGTTTTTCTTTGAGGTTGTTACTGCGGCGAGCCAGCTATCCTCTCCCGCACAAAAGCGGGTCGTGAGGATGTGAGGGCTGCCATGGATTTCGCTTCTCTGTCCTAGGTGCGGGCCAGCCACTCGTCGCGGATGTTATGTTTGAAGGCAGCGAGTGCCTCGCATCCGGACGATCGGCGATTTTATTTTTCTTTGTTAAGAACCGTGTCCGTAATTGCACGCCGATTCGTCTGGCTGCTGGATTATGTGGCTTAGGTCATCTGCGTCCGATGGTCGCACATACGTGCCCTGGAAGTTGTCGAGGAATGCGGCTTCCAGGTCTTCCCAGCATCCAATTGACTCTGCGGGCAGGCTGTTAAGCCAATGCCGAGCTGGTCCTTTAAGCTTGAGCGGGAGATATTTGATGGCGTGAAGATCGTCGCCGCGGGCCATGTGTATATGGAGGAGATAATCCTCAATCCAGACCGCGGTGTCTGTTGTGCCATCATATGATTCGATATTAACGGGTTTGAACCCTTCAGGGATTTGATGATCCATTACTTCGTCAGTGAAGCATAGTGGGTGTGCGGTGCCTCTGTATTGAGCAATATCGCGACGCAGCTCGAGAGAGCGTTGTTTGCTGTGTTCGGCCCGGCCGGAGTAGTTGTATCCGGTGCCACGGTATTCGTCGTGGGTCGTGGGGCGTCCACGTGATCCATAGATAGATCTGGATTGTCTTGCCTTGTCCTCCAATATATCTCGCAAGTCCGGCGCGTTCCCCGTGGCTTCCTGCTTTTAGAGCGATGCCGGGGTACGGTTTTGGTGGAGGGCTTGCACGCCTCTCTATCGCGGCCACGAGGTGGTCGGTCTGCCGTATTGTGCGCTGGTGATGCTGCCTCCTCTAATCGGGGGAGCAACTTGCGTTTTGGGTAACTTTTGGAGGGGCGTTCGAGTTCATACTCTTCGGCCGCGAGGACCTCGGTCCATCTGTCGGCCAGTAGGTCTTGATCAGCTTGAAGCTGTTGTTGCTTTTTCTTTAGGCTATTTGCCGTGGCCATTAGCCTGCTTCTAAAACGCTCTTGTTCGACGGGATCCTCAGGCACGACGAATTCGTCGTCGCCGAGGCTTGCCTCGTCTCCGGAGGGAGGTAAGTAATTGTCATCCTCGACCTCTTCGTCTGCCGCCCTCTCCTGAGGGCTTGCTTCTGCCCCCTCCTGCGCTGGATCGTGCTGGAGGGAGTTGTCTTCGGCACTTTCTGGGGTGTTATTATCTCCTGTGCCGGAATCTCCATTCTTGCCGTGGCGGGATTTAGAGCGGCGCCCGACGCCGGGCGCTTGGGCTGTTCTTTAAGGAATCGGCCTCCGCGCTTCTTCGCCGTCCCCATCTTTTGGGGTGTCCACCATGTATATGTCGATGACGAGGTGGTCTTCCAAAGTGTCCTGTAGGCATTGGTTCTTGGTAGTCTCCGCATCGTCGTCCATACCGTCGATGTCTTGAGTCGTAGTCGAGTATGTCGGTTAGATCGTCGACGGTGGCTCTGAAGTGGGTGGTGGGTGGGATCTGAATTTCTTCGTCATCCGCGTCCCAACCGCCCTGGCCGTAGTTCGCCAGGGCTCTCCGAATAGCGAGAGATGCTTCAATGAATTTATGATATCGCCAAGGGCGAGTGCTGAAAGATGTCGCAGCGGTGAATTTCATGATCGGCGCCCAATCGGATTCGATTGGCGGGGCGCAGGAGGTCGGAGTCGGCAGGAGTCCGCACCGGAGTCATGGGCTTTACGTGGGACAAGGTAAGTGTTCGCTCCATCGCCCGTAGGAATTGCGGTTCCCGAGGCGGTGTCCAGCCATCCGTCCCTGATTCAGCGATCGGCTCCGGACTATGAGTCGGGCGGCTCTCGTGCGACCTCAAGGTGCTGTCCGCGGCGAGTTAGGTCATGCCCATCGTGACAGCCGCGGCACGCTTCGGCTGTGGCTCAGATCCATCGAGGATCAAGTCCCCGCGGATATCGGCCGTGAAGTTTAAGCTTCAAACCTGACTGACGCCAGGGCGTAGCTTTCAATCTGCTCCAGATGGCTGCGAGTTGGCCCGCGCTGCGGCCGCCGAATCTGAAGATCTGTCCGGGAGAAAGGTCTCACCCAGGACTGCGTCGTTGTTGATTGAAGAGGTCATCAAGCCTATCGGTGGCGACACGAGGAACTCTCAATGAAAGCACCAATGTCGGTGTCAAACCGGCGGATCTCGGGTAGGGGGTCCCGAACTGTGCGTCTTGGCGGATGGTAATAGGAGACAAGGGACACGATGTTTACCAGTTGGGCCCTCTTGATGGAGGTAAAACCCTACGCCCCTGCTTGATTGATATTGATATTGTGGATGTTTACAAGAGTGGATCTACCACGAGATCAAGGAGGCTAAACCCTAGAAGCTAGCCTATGGTATGATTGTAAGGGTTGTTGTGATTGTAGTCCTACGGACTAAAGCCATCCGGTTTATATAGACACCGGAGAGGGCTAGGGTTACATAGAGTCGGTTACAATGGTAGGAGATCTACATATCCGTATCGCCAAGCTTGCCTTCCACGCCAAGGAAAGTCCCATCCGGACACTGGGTGAAGTCTTCAATCTTGTATCTTCATAGTCTTGGAGTCCGGTCGATGATGATAGTCCGGCAAATGATAGTTCGGCTGATGATGGTAGTCCGGCTATCCGGACACCCCCTAATCCAGGACTCCCTCAGCGACACCCGTGGGAATACCGTGCGTGAGGCCGCAAAGTGATATGAGGTGTTACATGCTAGATCGGTGTGGCATTGAGTCGGGGTCCTGACAGATCGTTTGCTTGCAAGACTTCCAAGAAATAGCGCCGCCTCCAAGAGTAAACATATACCCAGTTTTGGCCTTCATCTCATCAGCATCAGAGATCCAATTCGCATCACTATACCCTTCAAGTACCGACTGGTATCCGGTATAGTGAAGTCCGTAATTCATAGTACCTTTCAGATAGCGCATAACTCTTTCAATAGCATGCCAATGTACATCACCCGGTTTGGAAACAAACTGGCTCAGTTTGCTCACAGCGAACGCGATGTCAGGCCTCGTCGCGCTTGCTAGCTAGGTACATCAGTGAACCAATAATTTGAGAGTATCTCAGTTGATCTTTAGCCGTGCCTTCAAACTTTCGAATCAACACGCTAGCTGGTGTGCACTCTGAATATCCAAAACGACTCAACACCTTCTCAACATAACGGGATTGTAGAAGTTTGATCCCACCTTCATTATCTCTCAGTAGCTTGATGTTCAAGATAACATCAGCCACACCAAGGTATTTCATCTCAAAGTTCTAAGACAGGAACGACTTGACCTCCTCAATGACTTTGAGATTGGTTCCGAACATCAGTATGTCATCAACATACAAGCACAGTACAACTCCTTCGCCCCCACCATGGCGATAGTATACACATCTGTCAGCTTACTTAACAACGAAGCCAATAGATGTCAGAGTTGTATTAAACTTATCATGCCATTGCTTAGGTGCTTGCTTCAGCCATATAAAGATTTCAGCAATCTACACACCTTTCTTTCCTGACCATCTATCACAAAGCCATCTGGCTGTTGAATGTAGATTTCCTTGTTTAGCTCTCCATTCTGAAAAGCCGTCTTAACATCCATCTGGTGGACGAGAAGACCGTGCAAGGCCGCCAACGAGAGTAATACTCGAATGGTGGTTAGTCTAGCCACAGGTGAATAAGTATCAAAGAAATCTTCCTCTTCTTTCTGGTCATAGCCCTTGGCCACAAGCCTAGCCTTGTACTTTTCGATCGTACCATCGGGCCTAAGCTTCTTTCTGAACACCCACTTACATCCCAATGGTTTACAACCATAGGGACGCTCAGTGATCTCCCATGTCCCATTAGCCATGATGGGATCCATCTCACTACGGACCGCATCCTTCCAGTAGTCAGCTTATGGAGAGGCATACGCTTCTGAAATAGAAGTGGGAGTATCATCCATGAGGTACACAAAGAAATCATCACCAAAGGTCTTTGCAGTCCTTTGTCTCTTGCCCCTACCAAGGGTTATCCTCCTCAGGATTTTCATCATGTGTTCATTCATAATATTCCATAGGAATGGCAGGCTCAGGAGTCTCCTCAGATTCTTATCTAGAAGTGCTTTGTATATATCTCATGAGAAAAATATCCTCGAACAATGTACCATCCTTAGACTCCATAATTGTACCGACCTTCTGGTCAGGTGCCTCAGATTTCACTACTAAAAATCTATAGCCACCGATGTTCTTAGCGTAGCCCAAATTAACACAGTCCACAGTCTTGGATCCAAGCTTACGCTTTTTGGGGGATCGGCACATTGACTTTCGCCAAACAGCCCCAAGTATGCAAGTACGAGAGTGTTGTCCTTCTCTTAGCCCATTTCTCATAGGGCATGATGTCATTATCCTTTATCGAAACTTTATTCAGGACATGACATGCCGTAAATATAGCCTCCCCCCACCATGACTTGGATAAACCTGATGTATCTAACAAGGCGTTAACCAAATCAGCTAGAGTACGGTTTTTCCGCTCGGCAACCCTGTTTTACTGGGGAGAATAGGGAGGCGTCCTCTCATGAATAATGACGTGTTCTGCACAAAAGGAATCAAACTCACTCGAGAAGTCCTCTCCACCACTATTTGACCGGACTCGTTTAATTTTCATTTCAACACTACAAAAAAAAGACACATCCGTGACATTTTGGGCCGAACGAAATTTTTTTCTGTCATACATATGACACTTCGATGACGATAATTGTGACAAAACCCGGTATCATCATAGATGTGGTGGGCTCCTACTTCTATGACAAGAAATCATGACAGAAAATGGGCTTTTCGTCCTGGGTGGGCCGGAGAAGCAGCTGCATGACATTCTTTGGGCCGTCCATGACGGAAAAAACCGTGGTAGAACCGAGGGGGAGCAAAATTTCGGGGAGTTGCCTGTTACGGTAGGAGAGTGATGCGCGTTTCTCTCGTACAGGTACGCGCATGTGTGCGAGGCGTTGGCTCTAAGCGAACCCGGCGAGGCGTTGGGCTCTAATCGAACCCGAAAGCGACTGTAATCGCTGCGCGTTCTCGAACCGGCGATCAATCGATGGCTGTTAATCGAACCCGATGGGCGATTCGCCCGCTCTGCTGCTAGCGAAGGCGATCGATTGGATGAATAGTGAGTGTTGGGGGGGTTGGATGAGCAGTGGCGGTGGCGTTGCCTCGGATGAACAGGACCCGTGGTGTGGAGGGCTGGATGAGCGATGAGCGGTGGAGGGTGGCCGTGGAGGGGTGGTTGAACAGGACCCGTGTTGTGGAGTGCTGGATGAGCGATGAGCGGTGAAGGGCTGGATGAGCATGAGCGGTGGAGGGGTGGTTGAACAAGTGGCGGTGGAGTAGCGGCGTAGGCTGGATGAGCGAGGAGCCGTGGAGGCTGGAGGAGGTCGACGGTGGAGATGAACAATATCCCGTGGAGTCCGTTTTGCGGTACGCCACACCCCTCCCCCCGTTTCGACCGTAGCGCTCCAACACAAATCCGTTTCGTCCATTTTGCGGTACGCCACACCCCTCCTGATCAACATGACCCCCGTTTCGACCGTAGGAGGTCTGTTTCGTCCGTTTTGCGGTAGGCCACACCCCTCCCGATCAACAGGACCCCCGTTTCGACCGTAGGAGGTCTGTTTCCTCCGTTTTGCGGTACACCACACCCCTCCCGATCAATAGGACCCCGTTCCGAACGTGGCCGGTCGAACACAAGGCCGTTTCCTCCGTTCTGCGATACGCCAGGCCTCGTTTCCATCGCCTGTTCCGTCCAAGCCGGTTGGCTCCCGCTCGTTCCGTTCCTCCCGATGAACACGACGCATTCCGTTGCCTCCCCATGAACACGACGCATTCCGTTGCCTCCCCATGAACATGACGACGATGATGTTTCTCCGTTCCGACCCAGCCATGTACGTATGCGCGAGTAGGCGTTCAAGACCCTACCCGTATGTACGTACGTGGCCGTATTTTCTTTCTTGCACCCTCGCCACTATACGTACATGTACATGCTACGTGCGCGCCCCTACTACGACATGTGTGCGCCTCTACATCGATGTACGTACACGTCCGCGACCAGAATGACAACACTACTTACGCTTCGACCAGGTGGGTCCCGACTGTCAGGCACTTCCTTGCCTGCGAAGATGTAGCTGGTGGGTCCCAGCAGTCATGGGGGCGAATCTTTTTGTTGTTCTTTTGCCCGGACGCACTTCCTTGCGTCTGAAGATGTAGCTGGTGGGGCCCAGCAGTCAGGGGGGCGAATCATCTTTTTTTGCCCAGACGCACTTCCTTGCGTGCGAAGGTGTAGCTGGTGGGTCCCAGCAGTCAGGGGGGAAACGTTTTTTTCGCGAAATACGGTGGCCCGTCCGGTGGGTCCCTACTGTCAGTTGGAGGAATAATTATTTTGCGCGTTGCCGGTGACAAAACCGGCGGATCTCGGGTAGGGAGTCCCGAACTGTGCGTCTAGGCGGATGGTAACAGGAGACAAGGGACACGATGTTTTTACCCAGGTTCGGGCCCTCTCGATGGAGGTAATACCCTACTCCTGCTTGATTAATATTGATGATATGGGTAGTACAAGAGTAGATCTACCACGAGATCAAGGAGGCTAAACCCTAGAAGCTAGCCTATGGTATGATTGTCGTTCGTCCTATGGACTAAAACCCTCCGGTTCACATAGACACCGGATAGGTTAGGGTTACACAGAGTAGGTTACAATGGTAGGAGATCTACATATCCGTATCGCCAAGCTTGCCTTCCACGCCAAGGAAAGTCCCATCCGGACACGGGACGAAGTCTTCAATCTTGTATCTTCATAGTCTTGGAGTCCGGCCATGATGATAGTCCAGCTATCCGGACACCCCCTAGTCCATGACTCCCTCATTAGCCCCTGAACCAGGCTTCAATGACGACGAGTCCGGCGCGCATATTGTCTTCGACATTGCAAGGCGGGTTCCTCCTCCGAATACTACATAGAAGGTTTTGAACACAACGATAGTGTCCGGCTCTGCAAAACAAGTTCCACATTCCACCGTAGAGAGAATAACTTTTGCACAGATCTGTTGACGTATTCCGCGGCGTGACATCACACCACGGCCAGGCCTTTATACTGAATCGTTTTTATTGTTCCACCTCAAGCGCGTTTAGCGAGGCGGTTTCCTTGGCACGTCTTATCAAAGCATAGATTGTGCCCTTATTCCGGGATTCTCATCAATACGGACGTGGGTAACCCATCCGCGCCATTGATTACGACGCTTGGGAGATAAGCGAGTTTTACCGGGCTGGTGGGGACGATAACCGTCCGTCCATATAAGGGATAAGGATCCACCTTTTCACCCTCGCCTTCTTCCTCTTTTGCTCATCCATTCCTTTTCGAGCTCTAGCGCCCTAGTCCGCACATCCCACCTCAACCTTCTCCAACCATGTCAGGAGCGGGAGGCAGGTGGATGGCCTCCTCCGTCACGGAGGGGCACATCACAAGACTGCGGGAGGTCGGATATTTGTCGGGCGACATCGCGCACAGGCCGCCCGACGCGGGGCAGCTCATTCCAACCCCCAGGCCCCATGAGAGGGTGGTGTTTCTGCCCCACTTCCTCCGCGGACTAGGTTTTCCACTTCACCCATTTGTCCGGGGGCTCATGTTCTACTACGGCCTGGACTTCCACGACCTGGCCCCGAATTTCATCCTCAACATCTCGGCATTTATCGTCGTGTGCGAGGCCTTCCTCTGCATCCAGCCCCACTTCGGCTTATGGCTGAAGATCTTCAACGTCGGCCGAAGGTAGTGGGCGGCCGTCATTGCTGAGTCTTGGGCGCCATGGTTGGCAAGATGGCCAAAGTCCTATGGCTCGAGGGCTCCTTTGTGGAGACAATAAAGGGGTGGCAATCGGGGTGGTTCTACATCATCGAGCCACGCGACCCCAAATGGGTGGCGGCCCCCGAATTCAGATCTGGTTTCCCCACACGGCTCTCATCATGGAAAGAGACGGGCCTGACGTGGGGAATTCGGACGAGACATCAGGACTCCAAACATGCGCCCGAAACCTGGTGGACAAGAATCTCAGGCTTGTCAACGTAATCCAGGTGATGCTCATCCGCCGGATTCTCCCATGCCAACAACGGGCCTTCAAATTGTGGGAGTTCGATCCGGCACAGCACTCGACTCTAAAAGGCTCTTGACCACGATGTGCGAAGATGCCGGAAGGTGATGTTCAAGGCGCCGAGGCTCCCTCATCCGCCATCAAGATCGGATACAGCTCGCAGCGTCAAGCCGGCGAGGTAAGTTATTTTACCCTTTACGGGACTCTTTTTCATAGATTGACTCTATGGCGGGATCTAAAACTCCCTAATCTTTGACAGACTGGTTGAAGGCGTCCGGACAGATTAACCGTCGGCTCCTTTGCCGGAAGACCCAGCGGACGCCCGATTGACGGGCTGCTGGCTCCGGTACCCCATGTGGTGCCGGAGAAGAAGGCTAAGAAGGAGGCCACGGGAACTCGAAGGAGCTCCCAACGCCAGGTACTGTCAGATTCTGAAGCAGAATCTTCTCCTGAAGACGAGGAGGAGGAAAAAGAAGCTTCTCCCCCATCGGGGGAGGAGAGGAAAAGGAAGGCCGCCCCAACTGGGGAGGCCGGAGGGTCCAAGAAGGGAAGAACCCTTCCTCTAGACTTCTCCACCAACATCGACAACGACGAGGAGGATTGGCCGACAAGTGCCAAGCCCCTGGCGAGATCGTAAGTGTCCGGATACCCATGGCTTTTTTATTATTGCAGAGTGTTCTCTAATGTCGGACAATCATGCAGTCCACCCAAGGGCGAGTTCGCCACTTCATCGAGCGGGTCCCTGGGTTCGTCGGAAATGGAGAGTACTTCACTTCCGGCCGCTTCCTCACCTCACGCTGCGGACGACGCCGCGGTGGGGCCCCAAGGGGGCTTAGTCAAGTGGAGGTGGCGCAGGAGGCGCCGCAAGGCAACCTCCCGGACTCCAGGCGCGTGGGGGGCGAAAACCCCAGGGGCTCTAAGCCCGACCCTCGTACGGACTCCATGTCGGAACCTTGATGGTTCCGAGTCGGCAAGCAAGTCGTCCTTAAGAAGGTTAAGGCGCCGTGTCCTCCGCCCAATCGGAGCACCGGATAGCATCGAGGCGCTTAACAGCGCCTCCATCAGGAGGAGCACCGCCTTTGTTATGAGTGCGGTGATCCGAACAATTCAGTCCGCCAAGAGCGGGCTGACCGAAGCCTGTACCAGCCTTCTAACAGGCTTTGAGGTAAGTTTAGGATATGTAAAAATATTACCGCATAGACAGTAGCCCCTGATGCTTAGTTCGGTGTTCGGAAAGAAAAGCCGGACTAAGGATCTAAAAAGATATATGTAGGAGTCTAACATAAGCATGTCAATATGGGAATGCAGGCTGCGCTGCTGACCTCTGCCGCACTGACTGCGGAGGTCGATGCATTGAAGCGAAGCCTCGAGCGGTCCGAGAACGAGCTCGGCCTTGCCAAGAAGCAGCTCGAAGACAAGGAAGGTAAGTAAGACCTTATTAAAGAAATACCTTATAGAAAAGGTTTTGGTTGCAAAAAATAACAGGAATAACTTGGGTACTACAGGGGCCACGAACGAGGTGGCGACCCTGAAGGAAGCGGTGTCCGTGGCCGAAAACAAAGCAGCCGCGGAGCGCACCGACCGAGAGAAGGGGGAGGCGCAGCTGGCGGAGGTGCGGCAAGAGCTCCAGGCTCTCGTGGAAAAACACGAGAGTTTCGAGCGTGACTCGAAGACCCGAGAGTCCAAGCCTGCTTCGGCTCTTGAGAGTGCCAAAGCTGCTAAGGCCAAGGCCCAAAAAGCCCTCCAAGAAATTGAATCGCTAAAGAAGATAGCGGCGGGTAAGGCATTCTTTATGCAAAGCAAGCATGTGAAAGTGAATTACCTATTACTTACCCGGATTCGGAGCTCTCCAGGAGAATTCGCAGATCTGCCCCGTAGTGTGTCTGATGCTGCCGCATTCTACCGCGCCAAGGAGGGAGCTCGGACGGAGAAGGTGTTCGGTCTCAGATGCCGAGGTCAACGTCCGGTGCCCTCGAGCGACCAGCTGAAGCAGCTGGTCGAGCTCCACAAGGTCGCCGAACAGGCCATGAAGGGCCTCATAGTTCGGCTGTGGGCATTAGAAGCCATGCCTGGGAGCTACTTTGGGCTAGTGCAGCGGCTGGTGGACGCCTGTCCCAGGATTGAAGTCATCAAGCGCTCTGTCTGTATTGAAGGTGTCCGTCGGGCCCTTGCCCGTGCTAAAGTGCACTGGGAAAGCTGGATGCGGAGAATCTTGTGACGGACGGGCCACCGAAGGGCAAGGAGCATCGCACACCCGAAATGTACTATGAGGGCCTCCTAAAGGGTGGCCGCCGAATAGCGGATGAGTGCTCCAAAGATGTAATTTTTGAATAGACTCGCATTTGTTATCCTGTACGCTGAAAACTTGTTCATATGCTCTAAGCAACGCTTGTTAATTTAAAATATTACCTTCTGTGCGGCCGTTTATCAAAATTTGAGAGATGGCAAGTCGTTGGCTTCAGCCCCCATGCCACAAGTGCTGGGGTATTCGGGATAAACTTGAGCACTCTTGTTCTCATTCTTGGGTCCATCTAGGGAGGCGCTCAACACAACGAACAAGGCAGCCAGAGTTATAATGCTTGAACACTCTCACTTAGCCATAGAATTCTATAATTTTAAATTTCGGCAAAGCCCCTAGTATTCGGAAGACCGAGTTCGGGGCGCTATCCACGCCTTGGCCGGACAACTCCGGTTCCTCGCTCTAAGCGACATAAGTCTTTAGGGACCCAAAAAAACCTCTCGAACAACAACCGGCTCTCACCCTATCATGACGGTCAGTTTTAGCTTTCTCCACTAAGGTGCTCGACCCAGCTCAACTGGGGCACAATCGTAGTGGTTCTCCCGGTGCTACCTTAGCCGATATAACGGAACGTAAGGTACCAAAACACGGGAGCCGGGAAAACCCAACTATTGACCCAAGACGTAATTCGGAGCCGATTCATATAATGCTATAAGTTCGGGGTGCCGCACTTGTGAAAGTGTTCGGACTTATCACACCATAATTTTGGGGTACTTAAGTCCCTGGTGTATTGGCCGTACCAAAGTGTACGGGTGCATAACGTCATAAAATGAACATATATATAGATAAAGAAAAGAGTGCAATAATAGGCAAAGGCTATGTATTGTTTATTCAAAAAGGTACTGCAATGAAAGCAGAACGATACAAATAGTGCGATAAGCAAGGGATGGGACTATCTAACATGTCCCCCTACAGGGGTAAGCTGCGGGATGGTATGTAAAACAGGTATAATGCTCGTAATAGAGACCACCTGAACACTCGACGTGGCTTTCTGCTTCCCTGGCTATTGCATCGTGAGTTCGGCGATTCTAGTGCCGGACAGAACTTCTGGAAGACGGAGTCCTGAAAGTAAAAAAAGGAAGAAAAAGGAAAAAGAAAAGAATGACACAATCGGAGCCCTGGTGCGGTTGAGCCGCATTCGGCGCAGCCGTGGTCGTGCCCCTCCTTATGCCCATGGTATCTCCAGAGCGTAGTTATGTACGCGTAATCGGCTTCGCAATTTCGCGAGGGCTGGGTTGGGCCGGATTGCTACGGCGTGCTTGAATCGTGCCAGCGGTCTTGTTGTAGGTTACCCGGTAGCGCTTGACAATGTCCGGACGCTTAGTGGCCGGACTCGAGAATTGCTGTGAGAGGCTGCTTTGCGCCCGCCGCGAGGGCCGCGTGTGCTCCTCCGCCCGAGAGGCGTTCGGTGTTTCCATTGACCGTGATTACTCCTCGAGGGCCTGGCATCTTGAGCTTGAGGTATGCATAGTGCGGCACCGCATTGAACTTTGTAAATGCGGTTCGTCCGAGCAAAGATGCATGATAGCCGCCATGAACGGGACTATGTCGAAGATTAACTCTTCGCTTCGGAAGTTATCCGGGGATCCGAAGACCACTTCGAGTGTAACTGAGCCCGTACAATTGGCCTGTACACCCGATATGACGCCTTTAAAGGTTATCTTTGTAGGTTTAATCCTTGAGGGGTCTATGCCCATTTTGCGCACTGTATCCTGATAAAGCAGGTTCAGGCTGCTACCGCCGTCCATCAGGACTCTGGTGAGGTGAAATCCGTCAATAATTGGGTCAAGAACCAATGTGGCAAAACCGCCGTGACGGATGCTAGTGGGGTGGTCCCATCGATCGAAGGTGATCGGGCAGGAAGACCATGGGTTGAAATTTGGGGCGACTGGCTCCATCGCATATACGTCCCGTAGTGCATGCCTCCGCTCCCTTTTGGGTATGTGGATTGCATATATCATGTTCACCGTCTGCACTTGTGTGGGAAAACCCTTCTGTCCTCTATTGTGCGGCGGCCGGGGCTCCTCCTCGTCATCGCTATGTAGCCCCTTGTCGTTGAGTTCGGCACTTAACTTTCATGCTTGCTTGAACACCCAACAATCCCTGTTGGTGTGATTGGCTTCTTCCGCTGACCGGGTATCTGGCACGAGCGATCAAGTATTCGGTCCAAGTTGGACGGTCCCTGGGTATTTCTTTTGAATGGCTTCTTCCGCTGACCGGGTTTAGAGCCTCTGAATCCGGCATTGACGGCCGTATCTTCAGCATTATCGCCGTTGATGCGGCGCTTGTTCTTGTTGCGACGCGACCTGCCATTGCTGTCCTTGGTATCCGAACTATCAGGGTGTTTGTCCAAGTTGTTGCTTCGAGCTAGCCAGCTGTCCTCTCCCGCACAAAAGCGGGTCATGAGTGTTGTGAGGGCTGCCATGGATTTCGGCTTTTCCTGTCCTAGGTGCCAGTCAAGCCATTCGTCGCGGATGTTATGTTTGAAGGCTGCAAGGGCCTCTGCATCCGGACAGTCAACTATTTGATTTTACTTTGTTAGGAACCGTGTCCAGAATTGTCTGGCCGATTCTTCTGGCTGCTGAATTATGTGGCTATGGTCATCGGCGTCTGGTGGTCGCACATATGTGCCCTGGAAGTTATCAAGGAATACGGCTTGGGTCCTCCCAACAACCAATTGATTATGCTGGCAAGCTGTTGAGCCAATGCCGAGCTGGTCATTTAAGCTTGAGTGGGAGGTATTTGATGGCATGTAGATCATCACAGCGGGCCATGTGGATATGGAGGAGATAGTCCTCGATCCAGACCGCAAGTCAAGGATCTGTAGATCGATCTTGTATGTTTTGCCTTATCCTCCAATATATCTCGCAAGTCCGGCGCGTTTTCCCATGCCTTGGTACTTTTTGAGCGCGCCGGGTGTGGCTTGAGCGGAGGGCCGAGAGGCTTCTCCGTCATGGCCACGGGTGGCTGGTCTGCCATGTCGTCGGCGCTGGTGACTTGGGTGCTTCCTCCTCGATCGAGGCAACGGCCTTCATTTGGGGTAGGTTTTGGAAGGGCGTCCGAGTTCATACTCTTCGCTGCAAGGACTTCAGTCCATCTGCCGCCTAGTAGGTCTTGGTCAGCTCTAAGCTGTTGCTGCTTTTCTTGAGGCTGCCTGTCGTGGCTATAAGCTCGCGCTTGAAACGCCCTGTTGGCGGGATCCTCGTGCACGACAAATTGGCTGTCGTTGAGGCTTGCCTCATCTTCGGAGGGAGGAGCATAATTATCGTCCTCGACCTCTTTTTATGCGCACCGTCAGGCGGACTTGCTTCTCCTCCTCCCCCGCGCTGAGTCCCTGATGGAGGGGGTTGTCTTCGGCACTGTCCGAGGTGTTACTATCTCCCGTGCCGGAATCATCGTTTTTATTGTGGCGGGATTTAGAGCGGCGCCGCTGACGTCGGCGCTTCGGTTGCTTCTTGGAGGGGTCATCCTCCGTTGTTCCATCGTCTTTCCCATCTTTTGGGATGTCCACCATGTATATTTCATATTACGAGGTGGCCTTCCAGTGCCCTGTAGGCGCTGGGTCTTGGTCGTCTCCGGCGTCGTCGTCCATACCGTCGATGTCTTCGGAGTCGAAGTCGAGCATGTCGGTTAAATCATCGACAGTGGCTACAAAGTGGGTGGTGGGTGGGCGTTGAATTTCGTCGTCCGTATCCCAACCTTCCGCTCGTAGTCCGCCAGGCTCTCCGGATAAAGAGAGAGACTTTAGTGAATTCAGGATGTCGCCAAAGGCGAAAGTCTTGAAAGATGTCCGCGGCAATGAACTCCATAACCGCGCCCAATCAGATTCGATTGGCGGGCGCAGAGTGTTCGGAGTCCGGAGAGGATTCCGCACCTGGAGTCAAGCTCTTCGCAGCGACAGGATGGAGTTCGCTCAATCGCCGAGAGATCGTAGCCCGAGGCGGTGTCCAACCACTCGCCGATCGGGGAATCCGGCCCAGATTAAGGGTCGGAGCGGATCTTTGGTGCGGCCTCGTGGCACTGTTCGGCTACAGAGCTAGATCATGCCCATCGAGACAGTGCGGCACGCTTGGCTGCGGATCAAATCCGTCGAAGATCAAGTCTCCGTGGACATCGGCCGTATAGTTCAAACTTCCAAATCTGACCTCGATGGCCGGGCGTAAGCTTCGATCTGCTCCAGATGGCTGTGAATTGGCCCGCAGCGTTGCCGCCGAATACGAAGATCTGTCCGGGGAGAAAAGTCTCACCCTGAACCACGTCGTTGTTGATGATCGAAGGACCCATCGGGCCTATCGGTGACGACTACGGAAGGAACTCTTAATGAAAGCACCAATGTCGGTGTCAAACCGCGGATCTCGGAAGGGGTCCCGAACTGTGCGTCTAGGCGGATGGTAACAGAGACAAGGGACACGATGTTTTTACCCAGGGTCGGGCCCTCTCGATGGAGGTAATACCCTACTCCTGCTTGATTAATATTGATGATATGGGTAGTACAAGAGTAGATCTACTACGAGATCAAGGAGGCTAAACCCTAGAAGCTAGCCTATGGTATGATTGTCGTTCGTCCTACGGACTAAAACCCTCCGGTTTATATAGACATCGGATAGGTTAGGGTTACACAGAGTCGGTTACAATGGTAGGAGATCTACATATCCGTATCACCAAGCTTGCCTTCCACGCCAAGGAAAGTCCCATCCGGACACGGGACGAAGTCTTCAATCTTGTATCTTCATAGTCTTGGAGTCCGGCCGTGACGATAGTCCGGCTATCCGGACACCCCCTAGTCCAGGACTCCCTCACGCGTAATAAGGAGGCACTTCCTTGCTGCGGCCGTGGACCCAACTGTCAGCCTCTCCACGCACAGTACTCTTCCGATGGAAGTCGGTCGTTGACCACATTGACCACGCCGCGCCGAGAGCACCACGGCGGTGGACGACGGCGAGGCCTAGGATGGGGACGACGCTGGGCCGGGGAAGACGCGACAGTGGATGCCCACACGGAGAGGAGTACGACTGTACGAGGGTTTACTGGTTCGTCTGCCGTCGCCGGAGAATAACAGCAGGTGTGGGTGAGTGGAGGGATGGCTAAGCTAGCGATGGGAGTACGGTGGGGCCGTGAGTCCTGCGCGGCAGCACAACCGGCCACGGGGAGGAGGTAGCAGGCAGTCCCGCCGGCACTTGTTTGAGCGGCTGGAGCAGGAAGAGCAAAGATTGAAGAAGCACGACGGCCGTTGGATGGACATCCAACCGCCACTGCTTGTGCGTCAACCTTTTTTTTAGGAAAGCCTCAAACCTATGGAAAACGGCATACAACCCATCTGCCATTATTTCTAATAATTTATAGCCCATTTGCTAATTTTTATGGTTTTTTTGGAGCCCATATTCTTTTTGTTAGCATTACAGCCCATATTGTGGCCACGGTTAAAAAATTATACGAAACTTTGCATATTTCGGTGTGGTCCGAACTGTTTTTAATCCCGAAATTTCGACTCACATTCAAACTGATTTTAAAAATAAATGTATATCAATATAAAATCCAACAAATTCTCCACGCATAAAAATTAATGTAATTTAAAATCTTGAAATGAAAAAAAAATATTTGAAACTAATTGCCGGTTTGATGTGTTTTAAAAGTGTACAGCCCATTTCTCAGTACTGTTGGGCCATTTTCTCAGCCAGCCGAATGAAAGCTCTCCTCGTCTTGAAAGATTTGCAGCCCAAAAGGCCTGACAAAGCGAATTACTTGGAAAATCACAAAAAAACTGGGTTGTGGCCGTGGACCCAGCTGTCAGCCTCTCCACGTACAGTACTCTTCCGATGGAAGTCGTTCCTTGACCACGTTGACCACGCCGCGTAGAGAGCACCACGGCGGTGGACGACGGCGAGGCCTAGGAAGGGGACGACGCGGAGCTGGGGAAGACGCGACAACGTAAGCCCGCGCGGAGAGGAGTACGAGGGTTCACTAGTTCGGCTGTGGTGTGAGGCTGCCATCGTCGCAGGGCCTGGCCAGCGGTGGTAATAGTAGGGGGCGGTGAGGCCTTCGCGGCAACATAGCCGGCCACGGGAGGCAGGAGCATGCGGCACGATCGGCGCTGCTTTGGGCGGCTGGAGCAAGAAGACCAGATGTTGAAGAAGCACTACGGCCGTTGGATGGACATCGTACAGTCACTGGAGCTAGAATCATTCATATTGACTAAGTTGAGAAAGCCTTTCGTCCCCGTCAACTTAGTAGGCCCACAAGTGGGTCCCAGCTAGCCGGGGGAGTATTCATTTTTGTGTGCGTAATAAGGAGGCACTTCCGGTGGGTCCGAGCTGACAGCGGGGGGAACGTTTTTTTGCGAAATATGGTGGCCCGTCCGGTGGGTCCCAGCAGTCAGGGGGAAATGATTTTTTTCACAAAATACTGGTGGCCCGTCCGGTGGGTCCCCGCTGTCAGGTGGAGGAATAATTATTTTCCGCGTAATAAGGAGGCACTTCCTTGCGGCTGCCGTGGACCCAGCTATCAGCCTCTCCACGTACAGTACTCTTCCGATGGAAGTCGGTCGTTGACCACATTTACCACGCCGCGCCGAGAGCACCACGGCGGTGGACGACGGCGAGGCCTAGGAAGGGGACGACGCGGAACCGGGCCACGGGAGGCTGGAGCAGGCGGTAGCACTGCCGGCCACGGGAGGCAGGAGCAGGCGGCACGGCCGGCGCTGCTTTGGGCGGCTGGAGCAAGAAGACAAGAGGTTGAAGAAGCACTATGGCCGTTGGATGGACATCATACGGTCACTAGAGTATTGACTAAGTTGACATAGCCCTCCGTCCCCGTCAACTTTGTAGGCCCACAAGTCAGCCCAACAATATGGTGGGTCCCAGCTAGCAGGGGGTATTCATTTTTTTGGGCGTAACAAGGAGGCACTTCCTTGCGTGCGAAGATATAACTAGTGGGTCTGACCTGTCAGCGGGGGAAACGTTTTTTCGCGAAATACAGAGGCCCTTCCTGTGGGTCCTAGCTGTCAGGTGGAGGAATCATTATTTTGCGCGTAATAAGGAGGCATTTCCTTGCGTGCGGCCATGGACCCAGCTGTCAGCCTCTCCACGTACAGTCCACTTCCGATGGATGTCGTTCATTGACCACATTGACCAGGCCGCGCCGAGAGCACCAGGGCGGTGGACGACGGTGAGGCCTAGGAAGGGAACGACACGGAGCCAGGGAATACTCTGCAGTTGTTTCCCGCGCGGAGGAGTACGAGGGTTTACTGGTTCGTCTGCCGTCGCCGGAGAATAACAACATGTGTGGGCGAGTAGAGGGATGGGTAGGCCAGCGATGGGAGTACGGTGGGGCCGTGAGGCCTGCGCGGCAGCATAGCCGGCCGCGGGAGGAGGGAGCAGGCAGTCCCGCCGGCGCTTGTTTGAGCGGCTGGAGCATGAAGAGCAGAGATTGAAGAAGCACGACAATAGTTGGATGGACATCCAACAGTCACTACTCTCGTGTGTTGACTAAGTTGAGAGGGCATTGCGTGTGCGTCAACCTTTTTTTTATGAAAGCATACGCATCAACCTGTACTAGGCGCACAAGTCAGCCTCAAATCTGTGGAAAACAGCATACAACCCATCTGCCATTATTTCTAACAATGTACAGCCCATTTGCTAATTCTTAAGATTTTTTTTGGAGCCCATCTTCTTTTTGTTAGCATTACACCCCATATTGTGGCCACGGTTAGAAAGTATACGAAATTTTGCATATTTCGGTGCGGTCAACTATTTTTAATCCAGAAATATCTATTCACATTCAAACTATTTTGAAAAATAATTTATATAAATATAAAATCCAAATAATTGTCCATGCATAAAAATCAATGGAATTTAAGATCTTGTAATTAAAAAAAATTTGAAACTAATTCCCGGTTTGATGTGTTATAAAAAATGTACAGGCCATTTCTAGGCAAACCGAATGAAACTCTCATCGTCTTGAAAGATTTGCAGCAAATAGGCCGATAAAGCAAGTAGGCCTTGTTTGGGTATTTCTTTAAAAAATAGAACTGGGCTAGCCATTTTCAGCAAGAAAAAAACACAACTGGGCTCATGATGTGGTAAACATAAATAAAACCTCGCTAGACGGGCCACAGCCCCAAGACAGCCCGTTGTTACCCTGATCCGTCGGTAAAACTAGTATAAATAACAACTGCTTGTTCCTAAAAAAACTGCGCGACTTTGTCGGGTCCCTCGTGTCGGCCGCCGTAGTGTAATTCTCTCGTTTATTAACTACGTTGACAATGGCGTGAGCCCCGGATGTCCAACCATTAGGAGGAACCATATTTTTGGGCTTGTACTATAGAGGCACTTGCTTGCGTATCGCCATGACGCTGGTGGGTCCCTCTGTCATCCTCTCCACGTCTGATCATCTCCTTGTTCCTCTCGGTTGTTGACGACGTTGACAATGCAAGAGGGAGGGCGCACAAGACGGCGAAGCAAACCAAGGCCGCAAGGCAGAGGACGACGGCGAGGCCTCGGACAGAACGAACAGGAGCCGTTGAAGATGCGCCGGTCCAGTCGCAGGCGGAGGGGAGTACGAGGGTTGAGTGGTTCGGGCACGGGTGCGTGTTGGGGCTGACGTCAGCGGAGAATAACAGGACGTGTGGGGGAATAGAAGGAGGGACTGGCCAACGTTGGAGGGTACGTACGGTAGGGCGGCGGAGGCGCAACCAGCCATGGGAGGCGGGAGCAGGTGGAGCCGACGGGGTGGTTTGGTTTGGGCGGCTGGAGGAAGAAGAAGACAAGAGATAGAAGATACACGACAGATGTCAGAATCCAAATCTGTCACGGTCATGCAGCCTTTCCTATGAAAATTTACAGCCCATTTGATGTGCTAGTTCGAAATAAGTTTGTGGATCTTTGGTGGGGCTAATCACTTGGCTTCAGAATGCAGTGAGCTCAAGCGGCAAGCGGAGTGATGTTATTTCCTTGGTTGTGATTTGTTACAATATTTCACTCTAAATTAAATGAATGGCAAGCCATTTGCCTTGTTTCAAAGAAAATATGACGGTCACAGCAGAGTTGAAAAGGGCAGGAACATCTAACTCCAGCTTACAAACTGTACAAAAGCACGAGGGTTGATTGTTCATCAGGTTTACAAAAGAAACCAGATTGAAAAGGGCAACAACATTTAACTCCAGCACTCTTTTCGGCAGTCACGGTCAAATGGATCGGTCAGGTCCATAGAATGAACATCCTGGGTCATAAAATTTACTGGATTATGACCAAAATATGTTGTAAATAGAAGCCCGACACGTTCAGAAGCTCTTTTGCCCACCTGAAACTCCTTTTTTTGCTCTTCGACATACCCATCCGTCAAAACCATGCTGCTGATAAACTTAAGCCTGATGGACAATAGTAACCTCGCATTCAGCAGGAAGAATGTGACAAATGTTGTGTTTGCACGGTTGGCTACATATCGTTCTAGCGTTATTGTCTTCAATCGAATCTCATGAGAAGTGAGAAAATCCCGATGCTTACGAATCCACCGATCGGTTATAACTTTCTTACCCCGTCCTGTTGCCTAATTAGACATGAAGATTGAAAACAGTTAAGGTCTAAAAGAAGAGTGTCGAAAGAGCAACAGCTGAACGGTTAATTCTAGTACACTATATGCGGGCTTCCAATGTTTGTGAAGTTATCACCTTTATATACAACTTCTCCAGACATGGAAAGCATTGCAGCAAGCCAATAATCTTGTTCGGATCAAAACTATTCATTTGGATATATAAGATCTTGACAGAATCCAGCACCATTGATAGGCCATCCATGGAGAAACTCTTCATTGAGCATAGAACATAATATTAGTACAAAATGTGTACTCCAAGATGATATATAAATTATGCGCAGAAACTTAAAATGCAGCTTATGGTTACAAGTGTAGATGATAATATAAAGTACCTGAAGAACTGTGGAGCCAAACACCATATTGAAATGAGCACACAGATCATGTATTACACCCAAGGTCTCCAGTTTAGGCGCAGAGAGGACGGTTATTTGCAACGATGAATAACTAGAATCAAGGATCAACCTTTGAAGTGAAGGGGCATCTTGGATGATGAGCTGCCTTCCGTCAAAAGAAATTCCAATTCTTACAAGGTTAGGCGACTTTATTTGGAGACAGCCAATTCTAACTGTGAAAACAAGCACCAAGCACTCCAGCGTAGGGCAACTGGAGTGGATGATGCTGTGCAATGAGGCCTCCGATATACGAACCCGCACAAGTGAAAGTTTCTTGGGAAATGGGAGTCGAAGGTTTAGTACCAGATTGTCTGGTAGGTAGCACAGAGCAAAGGTGGCGGTGTGGAGAGAGGAGGAAAACTGCGAGATGGATATCGGTGCTGAGGGCACAAGTTCATGGCGTTCGGTACGTGGCATGTGATTTCCCGGGGAAGAGTAGAACTCAAGCAGCTGTAGTTTTGTGAATTCAGGGGATTTCAGCCAGACGTCCACCGTGCAGGGCATGGTATGCTTGCTCAGGTAGCATGACGGGATGCAGAGGCTTTGAACGGAGCCCTGGTGGGAGGAGATGATGGCTCTGGGGATTTCAAAATCATTGAAGAGAGATAGCTGACGACAGTCGAGATTAAGGGCCACGGCATGCCATAGAGGGCGCCACCGAATTGAGAGGACTTGGGCGCGACGGCAATCCTTGGTGGGGAGAAGCGAGATGATCTCCCCAAGGACGGCGTCCGGGAGATCGCTGATGCAGTCCACCCGAGATTCTATGGGTTCCTAGGATCCGGTGGGGGCGGGGTCGCCGCTTCTCCCCGCGCTGCCGGGTGCGGGATCTATAACAGGCGTCGCCGTTGGTGGGTGCCTCATCTTCTTGGCGCTGGGGTTAGCCGACTCCATTTTCCTCGAGGGCGTCGCGTGGCGCTCACGGATTTGAGCAGAGTAACGAATGACGAGCCTAGTTGTAGTGCGAGCGAAGAAGAAGGGGAGTTTGGTGACGCAATGAAGCAAACTTAGCAACACCATTTCATTGGAAGAGGTCACTCCTTGGCAAATGCAATAAATACTTATACATGTTCCTATGACTATGAGATTATGCAACTCCCATTTACCGGAGGAACACTTTGTGTGCTACCAAACGTCACAACGTAACTGGGTGATTATAAAGGTGCTCTACAGGTGTCTCCGAAGGTACTTGTTGGGTTGGCGTATTTCGAGATTAGGATTTGTCACTCCGATTGTTGGAGAGTTATCTCTGGGCCCTCCCGGTAACGCACATCACTTAAGCCTTGCAAGCATTGCAAGTAATGAGTTAGTTGCTGGATGATGTATTACGGAACAAGTAAAGAGACTTGCTGGTAACGGGATTGAACTAGGTATTGACATACTGACGATCGAATCTCGGGCAAGTAACATTCCGATGACAAAGAGAACAACGTATGTTGCTATGCGGTCTGACCGATAAAGATCTTCGTAGAATATGTAGGAGCCAATATGAGCATCCAGGTTCCGCTATTGGTTATTGACCGGAGACGGTCTCATCATGTCTACATAGTTCTCGAACCCGTAGGGTCCGCACGCTTAACGCTTCGGCGATGCTTATATTATGAGTTTATATGTTTTGATGTACTGAAGGTTGTTCGGAGTCTCGGATGTGATTACGGACATGACGAGGAATCTCAAAAAGGTCGAGACATGAAGATTGATATATTGGAATCCTATATTTGGATATCGGAAGTGTTCTGGGTGAAATCGGGATTTTACCGGAGTACCGGGAGGTTACCGGAACCCCCCGGGGACTTAATGGGCCTTAGTGGGCCTTGGTGGAAGAGAGAGGAGGTGGCCAGGGCAAGGGCCGCGCCCCCTCCCCCCTAGTCCGAATAGGACAAGGAGAGGGGGCGGCGCCCCCCCTTCCTTCTTCTCCTCCACCTCTTTCCCCTCTCTCTCCTAGTCCAACAAGGAAAAGGGGGGGAGTCCTACTCCCGGTAGGAGTAGGACTCCTCCCGGCGCACCTCTCCCTTGGCCGGCCGCACCCCCCCTTTCTCCTTTATATACGGGGGGAGGGGGCACCCCAAAGACACAACAATTGATTTGTTTGATCTGTTAGCCGTGTGCGGTGCCCCCCTCCACAATAGTCCACCTCGATAAATACTATAGCGGTGCTTAGGCGAAGCCCTGCGTCGGTAGAACATCAACATCGTCATCACGCCGTCGTGCTGACGAAACTCTCCCTCAACACTCGGCTGGATCGGAGTTCGAGCGACGTCATCGGGCTGAACGTGTGCTGAACTCGGAGGTGCCGTGCGTTCGGTACTTGATCGGTCGGATCGTGAAGACGTAGGACTACATCAACCGTGTTGTGCTAACGCTTCCGCTTTCGGTCTACGAGGGTACGTGGACAACACTCTCCCCTCTCGTTGCTATGCATCACCATGATCTTGCGTGGTCGTAGGGAAATTTTTGAAATTACTGCGTTCCCCAACACCATGCACCTAGGGTTGGGGGGAACACTAAGGGGGGCGCCCCCCTTCGCTTGGGGGGCAAGCCCCCTCCCCTTGGCCACCGCCCCCCTCTATATCTCATCTAGAGGGGCCGGCCCCCTTCCCCCTTCGCCCTATAAATAGAGGGGAGGAGGGAAGGCAGAAGCACCTCATCCAAGGCGCGGCCCTCCCCCTCTCCAACACCCCCTCCTCCTCCTCCTCCGTTGAGCTTGGCGAAGCCCTGCCGGAGAACTGCAAGCTCCACCACCACGGCGTCGTGCTGCCGGATTTCTTCCCCGACTTCTCCTTCCCCCTTGCTGGATCAAGAAGGAGGAGACGTCCCCATGCTGCACGTGTGTTGAACGCGGAGGCGCTGTTGTTCGGCGCTTAGATCGGAATCAACCGCGATCTGAATCACTGCGAGTACGACACCTTCATCTGCATTCTTGTAACGCTTCTGTCTCGCGATCTTCAAGGGTATGAAGATGCACTCCTCTCTCTCGTTGCTAGTCTCTCCATAGATTGATCTTGGTGATGCGTAGAAAATTTTTAGTTTCTGCAACGATCCCCAAGAGTGGCATCATGAGCTAGGTCTATGCGTATTTTCTATGCACGAGTAGAACACAATTTGTTGTGGGAGTCGATTTTGTCAATTTACTTGCCGTTACTAGTCTTATCTTGATTTGGCAGCATTGTGGGATGAAGCAGCCCGGACCGACCTTACACGTACGCTTACATGAGACAGGTTCCACCGACTAACATGCACTAGTTGCATAAGGTGGCTAGCAGGCGTCTGTCTCTCCCACTTTAATTGGATCGGATTCGATGAAAAGGGTCCTTATGAAGGGTAAATAGAAATTGGCATATCACGTTGTGGTTTTGGCGTAGGTAAGAAACGTTCTTGCTAGAAACCTATAGCAGCCACGTAAAAACTTGCAACAACAATTAGACGACGTTTAACTTGTTCTTGCAGCATATGCCGTGTGATGTGATATGGCCAAATGGATGTGATGAATGTTATATGTGATGTATGAGATTGATCATGTTCTTGTAATAGGAATCATGACTTGCATGTCGATGAGTATGACAACCGGCAGGAGCCATAGGAGTTGTCTTAATTTATTGTATGACCTGCGTGTCAATGAAAACGCCATGTAATTACTTTACTTTATTGCTAACCGTTAGCCATAGTAGTAGAAGTAACAGTTGGCGAGACAACTTCATGAAGACACGATGATGGAGATCATGATGATGGAGATGATGGTGTCATGCCGGTGACGATGATGATCATGGCGCCCCGAAGATGGAGATCAAAAGGAGCAAAATGATATTGGCCATATCATGTCACTATTTGATTGCATGTGATGTTTATCATGTTTTTACATCTTATTTTCTTAGAATGACGGTAGCATAAATAAGATGATCCCTCACTAAAATTTCAAGAAAGTGTTCCCCGTAACTGTGCACCGTTGCGAAGGTTCGTTGTTTCGAATCACCATGTGATGATCGGGTGTGATAGATTGTAACTTTCGAATACAACGGGTGTAAGCCAGATTTACACATGCAAAACACTTAGGTTGACTTGACGAGCCTAGCATGTACAGACATGGCCTCGGAACACGAGAGACCGAAAGGTCGAACATGAGTCGTATAGTAGATACGATCAACATGGAGATGTTCACCGTTGATGACTAGTCCGTCTCACGTGATGATCGGACATGGCCTAGTCGATTCGGATCATGTATCACTTAGATGACTAGAGGGATATCTATCTGAGTGGGAGTTCATTAAATAATTTGGTTAGATGAACTTAATTATCATGAACTTAGTCTAAATATCTTTACAATATGTCTTGTAGATCAAATGGCCCACGCTAATGTTGCCCTCAACTTCAACGCGTTCCTAGAGAAAACAAAACTAAAAGATGATGCTAGCAACTATATGGACTGGGTCCGTAACTTGAGGATCATCCTCATAGCTGCCAAGAAAGCATATGTCCTTGAAGCACCGCTAGGTGAAGCACCTGTTTTCCCAGCACCTCAAGACATTATGAACATCTGGCAGTCGCGTAGCGATGATTACTCCCTGGTTCAGTGCGGCATGCTTTACAGCTTAGAATCGGGGCTCCAAAAGCGTTTTGAGCAGCACATAGCATATGAGATGTTCCAAGAGCTGAAAATGGTTTTCCAAGCTCATGCCCGAGTCGAGAGATATGAAGTCTATGACAAGTTCTACAGTTGTAAGATGGAGGAGAATAGTTCTATCAGCGAGCACATACTCAAAATGTCTGGGTTGCACAACCGCTTGTCTCTGCTGGGAGTTAATCTCCCGGATGACGCGGTCATTGACGGAATCCTTCAGTCTCTTCCACCTAGCTACAAGAGCTTTGTGATGAATTTCAATATGCAGGGGATGGAGAAAACCATTCTTGAGGTATATTCAATGCTGAAATCAGCGGAGGTGGAGATCAAAAAGGAACATCAAGTGTTGATGGTCAATAAAACCACTAGTTTCAAGAAAGGCAAGGGTAAGAAGAACTTCAAGAAGGACGGCAAGGGAGTTTCCGCGCCCGGTAAGCAAGTTGCCAGGAAGAAGCCAAAGCATGGACCCAAGCATGAGACCGAGTGCTTTTATTGCAAGGGAAACGGTCACTGGAAGCGGAACTGCCCCAAGTACTTAGCAGATAAGAAGGCCGGCAATACCAAAGGTGTATGATATACATGTCATTGATGTGTACCTTACCAGCACTCGTAGTAGCTCCTGGGTATTTGATACCGGTGCGGTTGCTCGTATTTGTAACTCAAAACAGGAGCTTCGGAATAAGCGGAGACTGGCGAAGGACGAGGTGACGATGCGCGTCGGGAGTTGTTCCAAGGTCGATGTGATCGCCGTCGGCATGCTACCTCTACATTTACCTATGGGATTAGTTTTAAACCTCAATAATTGTTATTTAGTTCCAGCTTTGAGCATGAACATTGTATCTGGATCTCGTTTAATGCGAGATGGCTACTCATTTAAATCTGAGAATAATGGTTGTTCTATTTATGTGAGAGATATGTTTTATGGTCATGCCCCGCTGGTCAATGGTTTATTCTTATTGAATCTCGAACGTGATGTTACACATATTCATAGTGTGAATGCCAAAAGATCTAAGGTTGATAATGATAGTGTCAAACACACCATGCAGATGGACTTTTGGAGTCTCTTGATTATGAATCGTTTGACACGTGCGAACCATGCCTCATGGGCAAAATGACCAAGACTCCATTCTCCGGAACAATGGAGCGAGCAACCAACTTATTGGAAATCATACATACTAATGTGTGCTGTCCAATGAGCATTGAGGCTCGCGGTGGTTATCGTTATGTTCTCACCCTCACTGATGACTTAAGTAGATATGAGTATGTCTACTTAATGAAACACAAGTCTGAGACCTTTGAAAAGTTCAAGGAATTTTAGAGTGAGGTTGAGGATCAACGTGACAGGAAAATAAAGTTCTTACGATCAGATCATGGAGGGGAATATTTCAGTCATGAATTTGGCACACAATTAAGGTAATATGAAACTGTTTCACAACTCACGCTGCCTGGAACACCTCAGCGTAATTGTGTGTCCGAACGTCGTAATCGCACTCTATTGGATATGGTGCGATCTATGATGTCTCTTACGGATCTACCACTATCATTTTGGGGTTATGCTTTAGAGACTGCCGCATTCACTTTAAATAGAGCTCCGTCGAAATCCGATGAGATGACACCGTATGAATTATGGTTTGGGAAGAAACCTAAGCTATCATTTGTGAAAGTTTGGGGATGCGAAGCTTATGTCAAGAAACTTCAACCTGAAAAGCTCAAACCCAAGTCGAAAAATGCGTCTTCATAGGATACCATAAAGAAACTATTGGGTATATGTCGGTGTCAAAACCGGCGGATCTCGGGTAGGGGCTCCCGAACTGTCCGTCTAGGCGGATGGTAACAGGAGACAAGGGACACAATGTTTTTACCCAGGTTCGGGCCCTCTCGATGGAGGTAAAACCCTACTCCTGCTTGATTAATATTGATGATATGGGTTGTACAAGAGTAGATCTACCACGAGATCAAGGAGGCTAAACCCTAGAAGCTAGCCTATGGTATGATTGTTGATGATGAAGTTGTCCGTCCTATGGACTAAAACCCTCCGGTTTATATAGACACCGGATAGGTTAGGGTTACACAGAGTCGGTTACAATGGTAGGAGATCTACATATCTGTATTGCCAAGCTTGCCTTCCACGCCAAGGAAAGTCCCATCCGGACACGGGACGAAGTCTTCAATCTTGTATCTTCATAGTCTTGGAGTCCGGCCGTGATGATAGCCCGGCTGTCCCGACACCCCCTAGTCCGGGACTCCCTCAGTAGCCCCTGAACCAGGCTTCAATGACGACGAGTCTGGCGCGCATATTGTCTTCGGCATTGCAAGGCGGGTTCCTCCTCCGAATACATAGAAGGTTTTGAACACAAGGATAGTGTCCGGCTCTACAAAACAAGTTCCACATAACACCGTAGAGAGAATAACTTTTGCACAGATCTGTTGACGTATTCCGCGGCGTGACATCACACCACGGCCAGGCCTTTATATGAATCGTTTTTTACTGTTCCACCTCAGCGTGTTTAGCGAGGCAGTTTCCTTGGCACGTCTTATCAAAGCATAGATCGTGCCCCCTTATTCCGGGATTCTTATCAATATGGACGTGGGTAACCCATCCGCACCATTGATTACGGCGCTTGGGGAATAAGCGAGTTTTACCAGGCTGGTGGGGGACGCATAGCTTCGTCCGTCCATATAAGGGGATAAGGATCCACCTTTTCACCTACGCCTTCTTCCTCCTTTGCTTATCCATTTCCGCACACTCGAGCTCCAGCGCCCAAGTCCGCACATCCCACCTCGACCTTTCTCCAATCATGTCAGGAGCGGGAGGCAGGTGGATGGCCTCCTCCGTCAAGGAAGGGCACATCACCAAGCTGCGGGAGGCCGGATACTTGTCCGGCAACATCGCGTACAGGCTGCCCGAAGCGGGGCAGCTCATTCCAACCCCCGAGCCCCATGAGAGGGTAGTGTTTCTACCCTACTTCCTCCGCGGACTAGGTTTTCCACTTCACCCTTTCGTTCGGGGGCTCATGTTCTACTACGGCCTGGACTTCCACGACCTGGCCCCGAATTTCATCCTCAACATTTCAGTGTTTATCGTCGTGTGTGAGGCCTTCCTCTGCATCCAGCCCCACTTCGGCTTATGGCTGAAGATCTTCAATGTCCGGCCGAAGGTAGTGGGCGGCCGTCAAGCGGAGTGCGGAGGCGCCATGGTTGGCAAGATGGCCGAGGTCCTATGGCTCGAGGGCGCTTTTGTGGAGACAATAAGGGGGTGGCAATCGGGGTGGTTCTACATCACCGAGCCACGCGACCCTGAATGGGCGGCGGCCCCCGAATTCAGATCTGGCTTCCCCACACGGCTCTCGTCATGGAAAGAAATGGGCCTGACGTGGGAGGATTCGGAAGAGCTATCCGGACTCCAGACATGCGTCCAGAACCTGGTGGACAAGAATCTCAAGCTTGTCGACGTAATCCAGGTGATGCTCATCCGCCGGATTCTCCCTTGCCAACGACGGGCCTTTAACTGTGGAGTTCGATCCGCACAGCATCGAATCCTTGAGCCGGCTCTTCGACACTCACGCACGAAGATGCCCGAAGGTGCTGTTCAAGGGTGCTGAAGTTCCCAACATCCGCTACCAAAGATCGCGGTACAGCGCACGCGCCCAGCCGCCAGGTAAGTTATTTTACCCTTTACGGGACTCTCTTTTCATAGATTGACTCTATGCGGGATCTAAAACTCCCTAATTTTTGACAGAACTGGCTGAAGACGGCCGGACAGACTAACTGTCCGGCTCCCTTGCCGGAAGACCCGGAGAACGCCTGATTGACGGGGCTATTGGCTCCGGCGCCTCATGTGGTGTCGGAGAAGAAGGCCAAGAAGGAGGCCACGGGAACCCGAAGGAGTTCCCGACGCCAGGTTCTGTCAGGTTCCGAAGCGGAATCTTCTCCTGAGGACGAGGAGGAAGAAGAAGAAGCCCCCCCCCCCGTGAGGGAGGAGAAGAAAAGGAAAGCCGCCCCAACGGGGGAGGCCGGAGGGTCCAAGAAGGGGAGAACCCTTCCTCCGGACTTCTCCACCAACGTCAAAGACGACGAGGAGGACTGGCCAACAAGGACCAAGCCCCTGGCGAGATCGTAAGTGTCCGGATACCCATGGTTTTTCATAATTGCATAGTGTTCTCTAATACCAAACAATCATGCAGCCCGCCCACGGGCGAGCTCGCCAATTCATCAAGCGGGTCCCTAGGCTCGTCGGAAATGGAGAGTATCTCACCTCCGGCCGCCTCCTCGCCTCATGCCGCGGACGACACCATGGTGGGGCCCCAAGGAGGGCTTGGTCAAGTGGAGGTAGCGCAGGAGGCGCCACAAGGCGACCTCCCGGACTCAGTGCTGGGGAGCAAGACCCCAGGGCTTAAGCCCGACCTCGTCCGGACTCCATGCCGGAACCATCAGCGGTTCAAGTCCGGACAGCGGATCCTTCGCAAGAAGGTAAGACACCGTGTCCTCCGTCCAACCGGAGGCACCGGATAGCTTACTGGAGGCGCTCAACGGCGCCTCCATCGAGGAGGAGCACCGCACTATTATGAGTGCGGTGATCCGGACAGTTCAGTCCACCAAGAGCGGACTGACCGAAGCCTGTACCAGCCTTCTAACAGGCTTTGATGTAAATTTAAAACATATAAAAATGTTACCGCATAGACAGTAGCCCCCGATGCTTAGTTTGGTGTTCGGAAAGAAAAGCCGGACCGAGTATCTAAAAAGATATACGCAGGAGTCTAATATAAGTATGTCAATGTGGGAATGCAGGCTGCGCTGCTCACCTCTGCCGCACTGACTGCGGAGGTCAATACACTGAAGCAGGACCTCAAGCGTTCCGAGAACGAGCTCGGACAATCCAAGAGGCAGCTCGAGGAGAAGGAAGGTAAGAAATGCCTTATTAAAGAAATACCTTATAGAAAAGGTTTTGGTTGCAAAAAGATAACAGAAATAACATAGGTACCGCAGGGGCCACGAACGAGGTGGAGACCTTGCGGGAAGCGGTGGTCGTGGCCAAAAACAAAGTGGCTGCGGAGCGCACCGAGCGAGAGAAAGGGGAGGCGCCGCTGGCGCAAGTGTGGCAAGAGCTCCAGATTCTCGTGAAGAAACACGAGGGTTTGGAGCGCGACTCGGAGACCCGAGAGTCCGAGCTTGCCTCGGCTCTTGAGAGTGCCAAAGCTGCTAAGGCCGAGGCCCAAAAAGCCTTCCAAGAAATCGAAGCACTAAAGAAGATAGCGGCGGGTAAGGCATTCTTTATGCAAAGCAAGAATGTAAAAGTCAATTACCTATTACTTACCCGGATTCGGAGCTTCCACGAGCATTCGCAGATTTGCCCGAGAGTGCGCCTCGATGCTGCTGTGCTCTAACGCGCCAGAGAGGGAGCTCCACGGAGAAGGTATTCTGGTCTCAGTATGCTGAGGCCGGACACCCGGTGCCTCTAAGTGACCAGCTGAAGCAGCTGGTCGAGCTCCACAAGGTCGCCGAACAGGCCATGAGGGGCCTTATAGAGCGGCTGTGGCCATTGGAGGCCATGCCCGGGAGCTACTTCGGCTTGGTGCAGCGGCTGGTGGATGCCTGTCCGCGTCTTGAAGTTATCAAGCGCTCCGTCTGCATTGAAGGGGTCCGTAGGGCCCTTGCCCGTGCTAAAGTGCATTGGGGCAAGCTGGATGCGGAGAAGCTTGTGACAGACGGGCCACCGAAGGGCAAGGAGCATCGCACGCCCGAAATGTATTATGAGGGCCTCCTGAAGGGTGCTCGCCGAATAGCGGATGAGTGCTCCAAGGATGTAATTTTTGAATAGACTCGCGTTTGTTATTCTGTACGCTGAAAACTTGTTCATATGCTCTAAGCAACGCTTATTAATTTAAAATATTGCCTTTTGTGCGGCCGTTTATCAAATTTGAGAGATGGCAAGTCGTCGGCTTCAGCCCCCATGCCACGAGTGCTGGGGTGTTCGGGATAAACTTGAGCGCTCTTGTTCCCATCCTTGGGTCCATCTAGGGAGGCGCTCAACACAACGAACAAGGCAACCGGAGTTATAATGCTTGAACACTCTCACTTAGCCATAGAATTCTATAATTTTAAATTTCGGCGAAGCCCCTAGTATTCGGAAGACCGAGTTCGGGGCGCTATCCACGCCTTGGCCGGATAATTCCGGTTCCTCGCTGTAAGCGGCATAAGTCTTTAGGGACCCGAAAAAACCTCTCGAACAGCGACCGGCTCTCGCCTTATCATGACGGTCAGTTTTGGCTTTCTCCACTGAGGTGCTCGACCCAGAATAACTGGGGCACAATCGCAGTGGTTCTCCCGGTGCTACCTTAGCCGATATAGCGGAACGTAAGGTACCAAAACACGGGAGCAGGGCAAACCCAACTATTGACCCAAGACATGATTCTGAGCCAATTCATATAATGCTATAAGTTCGGGGTGCCACACTTGTGAAAGTGTTCGGACTTTATCACACCGTAATTTTGGGATACTTGAGCCCCTGGTGTATTTGGCCGTACCAAAGTGTACGGTTGCAACATGTCGTGAAATGAATATATATATATATATATATATATATATATATATATATATATATATATATATATATATATATATATATATATATATATATAAAGGAATTAAAGCAATAATGAGCAAGAGCTATGTATTGTTTATTCAAGATTGCAATGGAAATGAGCGATACAAGTAGTGCGGCAAGCAAGGGATGGGACTATCTAACATGTCCTCTCCAGGGTAAGTCTGGATGGTATGTAAAACAGGTATAATGCTCATAACAGAGACCACCTGAGCACTTGACGTGGCCTTCCGCTTCCCTAGCTGTTGCATCGTGAGTTCGGCGATTCAAGTGCCGGACATGACTGTTCGAAGACGGAGTCCTGAAAGTGAAAAAAAACAAAAAAAAAGAAAAAAAAGTGGAAAAAAAAGAAATGAAATAGACGGTAGCCCCTGCTGCGGTCGAGCCGTACGCCTGGCGTGCCGTTGTCTTGCCCCTCCCCATATGCCCATGGTATCTCCAGTAGCGTAATTATGTATGCGTAATACTGGTTCGCAATTTCATGAGGGCTGGGGTTGGGGCCGGATTGCTACTCGTGCTTGAATCGTGCCAGGTTGTCTTTTTTTAGGTTACTCCGGGCGCGCTTGACAGTGTCCGGACGCTTAGTGGCCGGACTCGAGAATTGCCGTGAGAGGCTGCTTTGCACCTCTGCCGCGAGGGCCGCCGTCTGCTCCTCCGTCCGGAGAGAGCGTTCGGTGTTTCCATTGACCGTAATTACTCCTCGAGGGCCTGGCATCTTGAGCTTGAGGTATGCGTAGTGCGGTACCGCATAGAACTTAGCAAATGCGGTTCGTCCGAGCAGTGCGTGATAGCCGCTGCGGAATGGGACGATGTCGAAGATTAACTCTTCGCTTTGGAAGTTGTCCGGAGATCCGAAGACCACTTCGAGTGTAACTGAGCCTGTACAACTGGCCTCTACAGCCGGTATGACGCCTTTAAAGATCGTCTTTGTAGGTTTAATCCTTGAGGGGTCGATGCCCATTTTGCCCACTGTATTCTGGTAAAGCAGGTTCAGGCTGCTGCCGCCGTCCATCAGGACTCTAGTGAGGTGAAATCCGTCGATAATTGGGTCAAGAACCAATGCGGCGAAGCCGCCGTGACGGATGCTGGTGGGGTGGTCCCTTCGATCGAAGGTGATCGGGCAGGAGGACCATGGGTTGAACTTTGGGGTGACTGGCTCCATCGCGTATACGTCCCTTAGTGCACGCTTCCGCTCCCTTTTGGGTATGTGCGTTGCGTATATCATGTTCACCGTCCGCACTTGTGTAGGAAAACCCTTCTGTCCTTTATTGCTTGGCGGCCGGGGCTCTTCCTCGTCATCGCTATGCAGCCCCTTGTTATTGAGTTCGGCACTTAACTTGCCTGCTTGCTTGAACACCCAACGGTCCCTGTTGGTGTGATTGGCTGGGTTTTCGGGGGTGCCATGTATCTGGCACAAGCGATCGAGTATTCGGTCCAAGTTGGATGGGCCCTGGGTATTCCTTTTGAATGGCTTCTTCCGCTGACCGGGTTTAGAGCCTCTGAATCCGGCATTGACGGCCGTGTCTTCAGTATTATCGCCGTTAATGCGGTGCTTGTTCTTGTTGCGACGCGACCTGCCATTGTTGTCCTTGGTGTCCGGACTATCAGGATGTTTGGCCAAGTTGTTGCTTCGAGCTAGCCAGCTATCCTCTCCCGCACAAAAGCGAGTCATGAGGGTTGTGAGGGCTGCCATAGATTTCGGCTTTTCCTGTCCTAGGTGCCGGGCAAGCCACTCGTCACGGATGTTATGTTTGAAGGCTGCAAGGGCCTCTGCATCCGGACAATCAACGATTTGATTTTTCTTTGTTAGGAACCGAGTCCGTAATTGTCCGCCGATTCTTGGCTGCTGAATTATGTGGCTAAGGTCATCAAGCGCCGGTGGTCGCACATATGTGTCCTGGAAGTTATGAAGGAATGCGGCTTCCAGGTCCTCCCAACAACCAATTGATTCTGTTGGCAAGCTGTTAAGCCAATGCCGAGCTGGTCCTTTAAGCTTCAGGGGGAGGTATTTGATGGCATGTAGATCATCACCGCGGGCCATGTGGATATGGAGGAGATAATCCTCGATCCAGACCGCAGGATCTGTGGTACCATCGTATGATTCGATGTTTACGGGCTTGAAGCCCTCTGGGATTTGATGATCCATTACTTCATCTATGAAGCATAGTGAGTGTGCGGCGCCTCTGTATTGGGCTATATCATGACGTAGCTCATACGAGCTTTGTGTACTGTGTTCGGCCCGGCCGGTTTTGTTGTATCCGGCGCGATGGTAATCATCCGTGTTGCTGGGCGGCCACGCGATCCGTAGATCGACCTTGTATGTTTTGCCTTATCATCCAATATATCTCGCAAGTCCGGCACGTTTTCCCTTGCCTTGGTACTTTTTGAGCGGCGTCAGGGTGTGGCTTGAGCGGAGGGCCGAGAGGTTTCTTCGCCGCGCCACGGGTGGCCGGTGCGCCATGTCGTCTGGTAATGGCGACTTGGGTGCTTCCTCCTCTAGTCGAGGCAACGGCCCGCGCTTGGGGTAGCTTTTGGAGGGGCGTTCGAGTTCATACTCTTCGGCTGCAAGGACTTCAGTCCATCTGTCAGCTAGCAGGTCTTGATCAGCTATAAGCTGCTGCTGTTTTTTCTTGAGGCTGCTTGCCGTGGCTATAAGCCTGCGTTTAAAACGCTCCTGTTCGGCGGGATCCTCAGGCACGACAAATTCGTCGTCATCGAGGCTTGCCTCATTTTCGGAGGGAGGCGCGTAATTATTGTCCTCGACCTCTCTTTCTGCCGCACTATCATGCGGACTTGTGTCTTCCTCCTCCTGCGCTGAATCCTGCTGGAGGGGGTTCTCTTCGGCACTGTCCGGGGTGCTATTATCTCCCGTGACGGGATTTAGAGCGGCGCCGCTGACGTCGGTGCTTCGGCTGTTTCTTGGAGGGGTCATCCTCCATTGTTCCGTCGTCGTTCCCATCTTTCGGAATGTCCACCATGTATATATCATATGACGAGGTGGCCTTCCAGTGCCCTGTAGGCGCTGGGTCTTGGTTGTCTCCGGCGTCGTCGTCCATACCGTCGATGTCGGTTAAATCATCGACAGTGGCTACAAAGTGGGTGGTGGGTGGGCGTTGAATTTCTTCGTCGTGTGCATCCCAACCTTCTGTCCGTAGTCCGCCAGGCTCTCCGGATAAAGAGAGAGACTTTAGTGAATTCAGGATGTCGCCAAAGGGCGAAAAGTGAAAGATGTCCGCGACAGTGAACTCCATGACCGGTACCCAATCGGATTCGATTGGCAGGGGCGCGGAGGGTTCGGAGTACGGAGAGGAGTCCGGCACCCTGGAGTCGAGGTCTTCGTGAAGGACAGGGATGGAGTTCGGCTCGATCGCCGTAGAGATTGTAGCCCCCGAGGCGGTGTCCAACCACCCGTCCTCGATCGGGGAATCCAGCTCCGGATTAAGGGTCGGAGCGGATACTGATGCGGCCTCCGGGCAATCGCTCGCTGCAGAGCGAGATCATGCCCATCGAGACAGGCGGCACGCTTGGTTGCGCTCGAATCCGTCAAGATCAAGTCTCCGCGATATCGGCCGATAGTTCAAACATCCAAATCTGACCTGATGGCCAGGGGCATAGCTTTCGATCTGCTCCGGATGGCCAAACGAATTGGCCTGCAGGCAAAGCCGCCAACACGAAGATCTGTCCGGGAGAAAAGTCTCACCTGGATCGCGTGCTGTAGGATGACCGAAGGAGCCATCAGGCCTATCGGTGACGCATACGAGGAACTCTCAATGAAAGCACCAATGTCGGTGTCAAACCGCGGATCTCGGTAGGGGGTCCCGAACTGTGTGTCTAGGGCGGATGGTAACAGGAGACAAGGGACACAATGTTTTTACCCAGGTTCGGGCCCTCTCGATGGAGGTAAAACCCTACTCCTGCTTGATTAATATTGATGATATGGGTAGTACAAGAGTAGATCTACCACGAGATCAAGGAGGCTAAACCCTAGAAGCTAGCCTATGGTATGATTGTTGATGATGAAGTTGTTCGTCCTATGGACTAAAACCCTCCGGTTTATATAGACACCGGATGGGTTAGGGTTACACAGAGTCGGTTACAATGGTAGGAGATCTACATATCCGTATTGCCAAGCTTTCCTTCCACGCCAAGGAAAGTCCCATCCGGAGACGGGACGAAGTCTTCAATCTTGTATCTTCATAGTCTTGGAGTCCGGCCGTGACGATAGCCCGGCTGTCCGGACACCCCCTAGTCCGGGACTCCCTCAGTATACCTTCTACCTCAGATCCGAAGGCATGGTCTTTGTTGCCAAGAATGGATCCTTTCTGGAGAAAGAGTTTATCTCGAAAGAAGTAAGTGGGAGGAAATTAGAACTTGATGACGTATTGCCTCTTGAACCGGAGAGTAGGGCAGCTCAGGAATATGTTTCTGTGGTGCCTGCACCGACTAGAGAGGAAGTTAATGATGATGATCATGATACTTCGGATCAAGTTGCTACTGAACTTCGTAGGTCCACAAGGACACGTTCCGCCCCCCCCCCCCCAGAGTGGCACGGCAACCCTATCCTGGAAATCATGTTGTTAGACAATGGTGAACCTTCGAACTATGAAGAAGCGGGCCCAGATTCCAACAAATGGCTTGAAGCCATGAAATCCGAGATAGGATCCATCTATGAAAACGAAGTATGGACTTTGACAAACTTGCTCAATGGTCAGAAAGCCATAGAGAATAAATGGATCTTTAAGAAGAAGACAGACGCAGATGGTAATGTGACCATTTATAAGGCTCGGCTTGTTGCTAAGGGTTATCGACAAGTTAAAGGGGTTGACTACGATTAGACCTTCTCACCCGTAGCAAAGCTGAAGTCCGGCCGAATCATGTTAGCAATTTATGCGTTCTATGCACTTGCGTGGTTTCATGGATGGCTATTATTGCGAATCATGTTAGCAATTATTGCGGACCCGGATTCCGGGCAGGTGCGGGACCACCTGCTCTTGCGTGGTTTCATGGATGGCTATCGGTGGCAAGGTGATGAAGATGACTACGAAATCGTCCATGGGGGGCGGGCAAGAAATGAGGAAGGGCAGCAAGACAACCACCGCGGCTCGGGCGGGCGAGAAGACGAAGAATCCCCAGGAGATGATCACGACGGTGATGCTGTACACAGTCATCATGTAGAAGATGCAGGACATGATGATGAGGAAGATGCCGGAGCAGACGGCGGGCATGATCATGAATATGATGATGCCGGCGGAGCATTCGACGCTGGACCATCGATGGGCTGGGTGCAGGACCCTCATATTCAAGAGCTTCTTCTCGCCGCACGGATAACGCAAGAGCTGCCGCCCGAGAAAGCCAAGATGGATCAACTTGAGTTAGACGGTTACTCCATTGTATGAAGGATGCAAGCCCTAGGATACCCTTTGAAAGTAACGCCATGGGTCTGGAGATGAAGGTAAAACACAAAATGACCGACGATGTTTCGACGAGAACATGTCGCTCGCACTAACGCCTTCCCAAGGGGAACAAGTGCCCACCAGTTTGGAGGAGGCGAAGAAAATCGTGTGTCCTCTGGATTTACCGTGACGTGAAATACCATGTGTGCATGAACAATTGCATCATTTACGGGACGAGCACGCTGGAGTCTACCATATGTCCGTGTGCGGCGCCACTCGATACAAGAAGAGGAAGAAAGCTCCTCGAAAAGTGGTGTGGTACTTTCCGATCACTCCTCGTCTGCAGCGGTATTTCGCGGACCCTAAGGTAGCAAAGCTCCTGCGTTGGCACGCGGATAGGGAGGAGAAGAAGCGAGAAGATGACGCAAATTATCCGGAAATAGATAAAAAAGACAAGATGCTGAGTCACCCTAAGGATGCGAGCCAGTGGCAAGCGTTGAACTTTGAAGACTCAGAATTTGGGAACGATCCAAGGAACATCATGCTGGGCGTGAGCACCAATGGAGTCAATCCGTTTGGCAGCCAGAGAAGCACACATAGCACCTGGCCTGTGTTTGTGTGGATGTACAACCTTCCCCCCTGGTTGTGCATGAAGAGGAAGTACATTCACATGAGTATGCTAATTGAAGGGCCGAAACAACCAGGGAACGACATCAATCTGTATCTGGGGCTGCTGAAAGAGGAGCTTGACACGCTGTGGAAAATGCCAGCCAATACGTGGACGCCGCAGAGAAAGAATATTTCCTATGAGAGCCGCGACCGCCACGACGGTGCACGACTATCTCGGTTATGGATATCTCGCGGGGCAGGTAGTCCACGGATTTTCTGGATGCGTAAGGTGCATGGATGACACAACGTATCGCCAGCTAGATAGAGATCCCGGTCTTGAAAATCGTGTTCATGGGACATCAAGGTGGCTTCACGACGATGACCCGTGGAGGAAACGCAAGGATCTGTTCGATGGTGAAACCGAACCCAAAACGCCTGTACGAGGAGCGGCGAGGAAATAGACAAGCTGTTGAAAATTGGAAAGACTGCCCACCGCCGGAAAGAAGCAAAAGGCGCCAGAGCAGGAAAGAAGCGAAGGCGCCAGAGCGGCTGCTGAAGGTATGGAAAACGAGGTCTGTTTTCGGGACTTGCCGTGATCGAAGATCCACCGTGTGCCTCACAGCCTTGATGTCATGCATATCATGAAGAACGTGCGAGAGTCTGCTTGGTACCCTGCTCAACATGCGGAGAGGACCAAAGATGGGCCCAAAGCAAGGGCAGACTTGAAATCAATGGGCATCGTGCAGGAGCTTCACGCTAATGATGATGATGATGATGATGATGATGAGGAAGCAGGACACGTAAAGTCGCCGCAAAGGCAAAAGGCCAAGAAGACCGGAAATGAATACCTCTCGCGTGCTTCACTCTAAGTCGAGGAGATCGAGCAGTTTTCACCTGCCTCCTAGGAGTAAAACTTCCCTACGGTTACGCTGGGAAGATAAGCAGATACCTAGACCCATGAAGCGAAGTTCAGCAGGATGAAGTATCACGACCGCCACGCGTCGATGACGCAGATACTTCCATTGCAACTGTGGGATCATGGACGCGCACGTCCGTGAAACGCTATTTGGCCTATGCAACTTTTTCGACGCCACCTCTCGGAAGTCGATTACGGAGGCAACTCGAAGGCTACAGGAAGAGATCGTGGTGATACTATGCGAGCTTGAGATGTACTTCCCGCCCGCATTCTTCGACGTTATGGTGCATCTGCTGGTCCATATCGTGGAGGATATCATCCAACTCGGGCCGACGCTCCTGCATAGCATGATGCCGCTCGAAAGGATGAATGGTGTCATCAAAGGATACGCTCGAACATGTCACGCCCAGAGGGAAGTATAGCCAGGGGCTTTCGATCAAGAGTGCATCTCCTACTCGCATCTAATTATCTAGGCATCGAGAACCCGCTGGTCTGCCCGTCAACAGCACCTCGGCAGGCTCGCTGGATGGGGTCACCGTGAGGGTCGCCCTTGAAATGCATGTCGACTTCGAGGGTCGACTCACGACTTTTGAAAGAGCAAACCTAGTCGCGCTACAACACATAGACATGGTCGATCCTTGGGTGGAAGAGCACAAAACCTTTATTGAGAAGACGTACAATGACCGAGGCCAACAGAGGACGGACGGAGATATACTCAAAGAGCACAACTCATGTTGCACGCGTTGGTTCAAGCAGAAGCTTCTGTCGTACCCTTTACATGAAGATTCTTCCACGGAAGAACAACTCATATTCACCTTGTCACAGGGCGCCGAGCACAACCTGATGACCTATGAGGCATACGATATCAACGGCTACACATTCTACACCGAGGACAAGGACATGAAGAGCGATGGTTATCAGCACTCCGGGGTAACGATGGAATCCTACACCGGTAAGGACAAGGACAGATACTACGGAAGGATCGAGGAGATTTGGGAGATGAGCTCCGCTGGAGAGAAGGTGCCGATGTTCCGTGTCAGATGGGCCAAGACCGATATTTCACCACCATGGTTATACCCGAAGCCAAATCGAAGACCGCGGGCGCAAACGTCACCGCGAAAAATGAGCCATGGGTACTGGCTTCCCAAGTGGACCAATGCTTTTCATTACCGACCCGCCAAAGCCCGGTCGTGTTGTCGGAGGAGAGGCAAAGGAAGATCATCGGAATGGATGGAGTAGCCAATGAGCAAGACTTGACAAGCACGGGCGACCGAGGATCGAACATGACGACGATGATGAAGTAGCAGCATACACCACAAGAAGAAGCAGGACCACCCTACCTAAAGGACGTCCGCTCCACGTAAGAACTCCATTTGCGAAAAAGAAGGGCAAGAAGATTGTGAAAAGATAGCTAGCTAAGATCGATTGTATTTAAATCGTAGCCTTCATTTCTCGATTGTATTTCATGGGCACTTTTGAACTATCATGAATATTTTTAAATTTCATGGACACTGATCTCGATCCCCTCCCTCTCGATCGCTATCCCACTCGCCAGATCCGTTCCCCTCGCCGCCGAGCACCCCAGTCCACCGCCGCCGCCACGAACCCCGCACCCTCGATTCCCTACTCAACCGCCGCCACGACCCCCGCACACGATTCCCCTACTCAACCGCCGCCGACCCCGCACACCCTCCCTACTCAACCGCCGTCGCCCCCCCGCACTTCAAGACCTCCCCCGCCCACGGCATTACTGTTTGATGGTATTTTTAAAAAAATTATTACTGTCTTGTAAAAAAAAATATTACTGTTATGATTTAAACAAGTTTGAACATATTTAAACACAAATATTGTGGAGCCTGGGAATCGAACCCAGGACCTCCTGGTGTGAGAACTGGCTACTGACCAGTCGAGCTAGTAGAGGGAACTTGGTGTGGATCAGGTCAGGTGGGAGATAACCTGTTGGCACAAGCAGAAATAAAAAAAATTACTAATGGCGCACCAGGGTGAGGTGCGCCATTAGAATGGATGTACTTATGGCGCACCGATGGGTGGTGCGCCATTAGTATTGTGTGGCCCCCACCCCGGCGGCCCAAACCTATCCCTCTCTCCTCGCCCGCCTCGATCCCTTCCCTCTCCTCCCCGACGCCGCTGCCCCCGGCCGACGCCGCCCGACGCTTAACGCCGCCCGTCATCCTCGCTCTCCGCCTGACGCCCGACGACGCGACGCCGCCCTCTCCTCTCCCGACACCGCCGCCCCGCCGCTTTCCACGCGGAGAAGGAGGAGGAAGAGGTGGCCCGGACGCCGCCCCGTCCACACCACCGTCGCCGGAGCATCACCACCACCCGGACCTCGTCGCCCCACCTCGCCGCCTGGCCCACACCACCGCCCCGTGAGCTCCCCTCCTCCTCTCCCTCTCCCCTCGCATCCTCTAGTTTGTTGTTAGATCGATCCCTTGCTTAGTTCGTTGGTGTCGATTCTCTAGTAGAGCTCTGTGCAGTAGTATCGTGGTGATTGATTAGTTGGCTTTTTCTGAATTGTGAACTTGCTTCTCTGAATTGGTGGTGACAGGCGCCGAATGGAGACGGCAAGATAGGGTTCTCGGCAAAGGGACAAGCCTTTGCCGATTGCTCGTGAAATCCTGGCCAGCGAGCACACAACACACACGGTTTCCGAATCGTTCTTGGATATACACCTCATATGGAATTTTTTTTAATAAGAAGTCAAAAAAAATGGGAAGATTTTTGACTGTAAACTTGACTTTATTTTGCACATAATAGACCAAAAGTTTCTATCCTATAGTGGTTGTATTATAAAGGTTGAAGCAGCCATTAACGCGGGTGGATGAGGGGCAGGCAGCGTCTCCGCCTGCCATTAACATGTTGTTCAGGATCATGAGCTTCAGTAGCAGAGAAGAGATGTTCGTCTCCTGATTCCTTATTACCAATTATATGGGAGGAGAATGGGGGATACTTGCTTTCTACTAGATTAGTGACCGTGCTGTAGCATTTGTTTTCATCCATAATTAAATCGTCCCTCCATGACCATGATTTGCCATTATCAAACAGGGGACAAACCTCCATTTATTCTTTTTATTTATTTTTTTGCAAAATGAAGTGTTTTGGAGCAAAATACAAACATGATCAATTTTTCTTTTTTTGAAGAACATGGTGGTTTCGTAACATGTTTCATTTTCATTGTGAAGAAATGTGTGACAGTTTCACTAACTTAATTTCATTCTGAAGAAATTTGCGCCTAGAACTTCTTTTTGTTACAATGCTGCCTGCTGAATGGAGTGATATTTCACTAACAAAATATCTACAGAGTGCACAAGTAAATTACGACAGATATGGTAATCAATATTTCGTTACTTGTGTTATTTCAGGAAATTGAAATTATGCACTATACAACAGAATGAACTTACTCATTATGTCAGATTTTGTAAACCTTTTAATTGAACTGTTTCTCATACTTGCTGCAGAGAGGTGAGGCTAAACTTCTAACGGAAGATTGGGAAGGTGCGGTTGAGGATCTGAAAGAGGCTGCCCAGAAATCCCCACAGCTGAATTTTATGCAATTTTGCTTTGTTCTCCTGAGTATAGTATATCACAGCTCTCCTGAGTATATTTTTTTTTTCTTTTTGTCCAACTCAAGGAGCCTAAGCTCCACCGTCTGTCGAGCATGCTAATTTGAATTTCCTTTTAAAACCTGCATCTTGCTGTATATGATTTACTCTCTGATGATGTGCTTCTGTTGGGGTGCATCTTGTTATTCCCATTTCCATTAGGCTGAATACGGTTATGTTCTGAAGAAATAGGTTTGTTATGCTCAGTGAGTACCCTACATATATAGTTTCCCAGAGGACAAATCATGCGTTTTAACTGCTTGGACGGATGACATACACAGCAATAGATCCTGCATTAGCTAGACTTTGGTATAATACGGGTGCAACTTGTGGTTAAAAGTTAACTCTTCCGGCTGAGGTTACACGCACAGAGGAACTCGCTGTCATGCTCGCTTCCTGTCCCTTTCCCTTTATTATCTTTGAAATTCCAAAATAAGGATCGCGATCTCCAAGTGGATAGTTTTACTTGCAAGCTTGGTTTATGGCTCGTGTGAACAAATGAAACTGTAGATTTATTTTCACTAACTTACCTCACTAACTAATGGTGGCTGCCTAATGATGATGACTAAGTTTCTGATTTATTTTCTTATAAACGTAGATTCATTGGTAGCAATTGTTTTCAGTGTCTCATGTTGCAGATTGTCTAATTTTTGCCTTGTCCACCCGAGAGGCCCTTGAGTTTGCTGGAATGTCGATTAACTTCCGCTCCGGCAATTGGTATTTATATGTCCTATTTTCAGCAAAGGTCATGCTGAAATTTTCCGTGAATTTTAGCATGACTTTGCTAAAAATAGGACATATGGGGTACTTGTGACTAATGCATGGGCCGGGGTATCTTAGTAGTTAATTAAGTAGGATCAAGTGCCCCTTTATTCTAGCTGCATTAAACCATAGGCGGCAATAGAGCCAAGTGATTAGGCCCAACTTAGAATTCTCCTTCCCAGCTTAGCTTTTAGGATGCCTCGGTGTCGACAAACCATTAATTATACAACCTTGGCTTTTAGGGTGCCTCGTGTCGATAAAACCGAAATGATGAAAGCTTAGGCTTTTAGGGTGCCTCAAGGCCGAAAAACCCTCAATGATAAAAGCTTAGCTTTTAGGATGCCTCGGTGTCGACAAACCCTAAATGATGAGACCATGATCTTGTTCCTTGACAATAACCAACTTTTTGACCAAACTTTGTTCCTATTTAGAGAGAAACATGGCCAACAACGATGAGGCCGGGGGTTTGGGCGGCAAGGCATTCTGGGAGCTGTCCCAGGAGATGGAGGAACAACCTCACTTGTATGAGGACGCCCTTCCCCACCGATCCTCGAGACCACCGATGGTACCGACGAGTATGACTTCACCGATGCCACCACCGATGGTGCCGCCGAGGATGCCACCATCGATGATGGCGGCGCACGCACGATGGCAGCCAATGAAGAGGCAACGGAAGGACTGGCGCTCGACCGTGTTCGCACCCTCAAGGAGGAAGTTATCAAGTGGACTCGACGGAATCCAACGGCGCCTCAACGAATAGTCAAGGGTACTCGCTTCAGCTCGGGTGCATTCTCCGAGCACCGCCTCGATCAACACCGAGAACCCGAGGCATCCTGACCGAGGGAATTTGGCGAACTTCCTCTTCACGGCTGCACGAACGATACAAGTTCCCCGCTGAATTTGAAAACACAAGCCTCAAAGGTAATAAAGTGAACAATGCTGCCTCACGAAGATGAGCAAGGCCCTGTCTACTTGTAAAAGCAATGTGAAGAGAATGATCGAGAAAGGTGAGAGTTATGAGAAGATCAAGGAGAAAATCCTTCGATCACCAAGATGACTACAACGACTTCAAGATCAATTGCTCGAGCACCGCAAACTCCGAATCAAGTCTGTGGGGAAAGAAATGCGGAGCTGAACTTAGGGAACACACACTCGGTCCCGGCGGTTACAGAGTGGCGGAGCCTATATGGGACAAGGAGGACGCGGAGCGTGCCGAGCAAGGCTTACCGCCTCTTCGATAAATACGGTGACAAGGCATCAGGAACTTTGTCGTGGCCCGTACAAGAAGGACCTGAAAAGAAAGGAGCTTACCACGGATCCGAAGATCAGGGCGCTTGAGGTTGTTCTGGTAAGGAATACCACCCCCGCGTAATTAGCTCCATATGGTTGCATTCTAATTAATGAAGCCAAATTTCTAAATGGTTCACATTCCTTCCGCAGGCGACTGAAAGCAGTAGCGCGGGGTCGACTAAGAGCAACCCTTGGGACACCACTCTAAATAGGGCGTTGAATGTAATGAAGAACAAGGATAAGCTCAGTAAGCCGACGTCAGCTGGTCGTGTGGCCGGCAAAGGCTTGTCCACAAAATGGGGGTCATACTATACCGCTGGTGTGCGGAAGGAGAAAAAGACCAGCTCGGAAAGCCAGGCGCGCGAGGTTCAAGAACTCAAGGCACAGGTGGCGCGGATTCCGGAGATTGTCCAAGAGCAAGTGCAACAACAACTCGGAGCGACGATCACCGCCATTGTGCCTACCTTGATCCAGGGGTTGAGTGCGTGGATTGCGGGCGCCAACAGGGGCCGCCCCCGATTCCTAGCTTCACGCCAGAACTCGCAGAATGCGATGGCGGGCTATTGGTGTCTCCGCGGAGGCAGCATTGGTGTCTCCGACGCCGCACGGGAGCTTAATGCACCCGGATGTACACCGCCGCACCTCGCAGCAAGCGCCCTCCGGTTAATCGCTGACGCCATTGCTGGCGGTGCTCGACATTAGCCGAGCTCGACGCCATCATCACGGTAACTAATTGCCTCTCTCGGTCGAGGACTTCATCTCCTTGCCTTTGATCGGGCATCCCCGACGCCTACATGTTTTCGCAGGGCGCCGCCAACGCCCGCACTCTCCCGCACTTCGTGAAAAACGAGTTGGTCGATGTCGCCAAGGGCAAAATCGCTCAACCGGCAACCCTTGTTCCACGGTACCTGATGCCAACCAACTTGTTTAGGGTTGAACTAGTTCGGTGCTGCCAGGCTGCGACGAGTTGTTACCTCCGATTCGACCCGTCGGGCCGACGATGATGACGTGATGACCTCGCCGCCGCCGAGCTGGCCCTCGCTTTGGCCAAGAGCCGGATTCGCTTTGGGGCGGGGACACCACCCAAAGACAACACCGCCAACGTGCCGTTGCCAAGTCGGCCCCATGGCAAGACCGCCCAACGGTGCCGGACATCCCTATGCCATCGATCCAAACATGCATATGGCACAGATCGTAACGACGACGACGACGATACATTTGCCAACGCCGATCAGTACTTTGCCGATCATGGGTACGGTGGCGACTTCATGGGGCCTCCTTCTCAAGAACCCAACCCAACAAAAGACGGCGCGATCGAGCTGGTACCACGGAGAAGCCAAGTTGCAATAGGCGCTGCCCGCCGCTCAGCTCTCAGAGACGCCCACTGCCAACTTCACCGAGCCTCGGATAGGCGAGGTGCAAAATATTATCAGCCCCAACACACTCAAGAAGGCGGTCTATGAGCAGAACTCGTCCCATTACAGAGAATAAGAAGGCACGCAAAAGAAAGACTAATAAGGGTGCGGGCCAGCCGCACCGAGTACGATCCGTGCTCAGGACGGGCCACCTTCACCGAGGATATCTCGAGGAGGGTGCATGTGGCGGTAGGGCGATGCTACCGACAAATATGCTCAATGCTGCAACCGTGCTATGCGGAGTCTGCATGATGTTGTTCTTTCTTTGGAGAAGCGCGCCTCGTAGAGAAGGATGTGGAATACCCGTTTTTGTGGCTAAGGTGCCGAGGGCAAGGGCTTTGTGGATAACTCCATCGGGCGCACGATCGTCCCCGCGGTTTGATGACATCCACGATGTGTTGAACCTTCATCCGCTGCACTACACCTTCGCTCGCTATTTTCGCTGAGTATGGAGATGCGGATCATTCGCGACAAGACCCGGACATCATGATAGTCGATTCTTCTACATGCGCAAGCAAGATCTTGGCAGCGCTGGGTACCGCAAGTCGCGAAGTTCTTACCTCAAGGCATCATTCGCAAACCAAGATAAGGATAACTTCCTCGTGCCTTACTTTCCGAGTAAGTCCTCCCTCAACCGCCCGTAACATATGAATTCTTAGATTTCGATCGCTTTTTCTTTTAACATTCCGTGTTTTCTGCAGTGACACACATTGCACGCCATCCTCCTAAGCCCCAAATATTCCATGGCCATGTATTTCACCCAGACCGTCAACGAACGAGACTACACAAATGTCAAGAAGGTTCTTGATGATGTTCTCCTGCCACGCCTAATCTGGAGGCACCTTCACCAGGCCTATTCGTAAGCACGGCAAGCACGTGTTCTCCCTAATACGACGCTCGCTGCTGCAAGCACCGGGCGGTCGAAGGGTTCCTACTATGCCATCCATCACATGCGGGCGATCGTACGGGACCATCATCAACTTCGCCACCGAGTAAACTCAAAGATTGGGCCATGAGCGTGTCGGCAATCAAGGACGCGGACATCGACAAGAATTCTTTCGCATCCAATGGAGTTTGCGGAAATCATCCATCAAGATGTCCTTCGCACTGGGCAGTTCTACCTCGAAATCAACCGTCCAACAAAGGACATCGACACAATGCTACAAATGCAGGCTGACAACGCCTGCTCTTTCATGACTCCCACGATAGACGGCGGCTTCATCCACGCCCGTCCCTTGAGTCGAGTCGAAAGCAGTGATGCTGTGTCTAGTTCTCAAACATTGATTGGCTCATGTTGTAATTAAACTTTAATGAACTTGTAGTATGTCTCTTTGGTTTCGAGAGTCGCTCAACTTAGATGTAATCGATGCTATTAATGTCTTGCTTTTCTTCCGATCATTCTGTTATGCATACTTATATATTGCTTATGTATTGTCTGTGAATTGGTACTAACGCTTCATTTGGCTAGTGCATAGCGATGCCGTCGATGTCGTGTACAAGGGTAAGGTTTCCGGAGTCTCACGACGATCGGGAGGAGTGTCGGAGACAGGTTCACCGATTCAGTGGTAACAGTTACAAAGGGTACACCACTAGGGCCGAGGCGAATCTAGATACGCCCGCCATCTAGCGGAGAGGGAGGAGCGTTGAGGAACCGGATGAAGACGAAGTTTCATCATGATGACCGCAGCTCTCTTCTATGTGATGGTAGTTTAGATGATCGATATCGACTTGTAATGTGAAGACAAACTCGCTACTCGCGGTCTCGAGACTTGTAATATAATGTTCTATCTTTGTTCGGTCTTTTCAATTCGGAGACTAATATGATGAATTGTATTCAGAGACTAATATGATGAATTGTATTTAGAGACTAATCTTCTATTGTATTCGATGAATCTGTTATTGATGTGTGCTGTATATATTTTGTCCAATTATACATGTTGTAACCTGTGCAAAAACTAGAAAATAAAAAATATAAAAAACCTAATATTCATACTAATGGCGATCATCATCAAAGGCGCCATTAGTATGCCAAAGGATACTAATGGCGATTATTAAACAGTGCGCCATTAGTATGCCGGGTTACTAATGGTGCATCTTGTTGCCAGCGCCTTTAGTATGCCAAAGCACTGGTATACATGGCCCTCGAGGCATACTAATGGCGATTGTTAGATATACTAATGGCGCATCAGTGGTGCGCCATTAGTACATCAGATACTAATGGCGCAACAATGGTGCGCCATTAGTAAAATATACTAATGGCGTGGCACTAATGGCGCACCACTAATGCGCCATTAATGGCCAAATTAGGTGCGCCATTAGTAGGCCTTTTCCTAGTAGTGATGATTATGAGATATAACAAATGGACGTCAAAACGGCATTCCTTAATGGTTTCTTAAGGAAGAATTGTATATGATGCAGCTGGAAGGTTTTGTCGATCCTAAGAATGTCGACAAGGTATGCAAGCTCCAGCGCCAATCTATGGCCTGGTGCAAGCATCTCGAGTTAGAACATTCGCTTGATGAGATGATCAAAGCGTTTGGGTTTACACAGACTTATGGAGAAGCCTGTGTTTACAAGAAAGTGAGTGGGAGCTCTGTAGCATTTCTCATATTATATGTGGATGACATACTATTGATGGGAAATGATATAGAATTCTTGGAAAGCATAAAGGCCTACTTGAGTAAGTGTTTTTCAATGAAGGACCTTGGAGAAGCTGCTTACATATTAGGCATCAAGATCTACAGAGATAGATCGAGACGCCTCATTGGTCTTTCGCAAAGCACATACCTTGACAAGATATTGAAGAAGTTCAATATGGATCAGTCCAATAAGGGGTTCTTGCCTATATTGCAATGTGTGAGATTGAGCACGGCTCAATGCCCGACCTCGGCAGAAGATAGAGAAAAGATGAGTGTCATCCCCTATGCCTCAGCCATAGGGTCTATTATGTATGCCATGCTGTGTACCAGAGCTGATGTGAACCTTGCCGTAAGTTTGGTAGGGAGATACCAAAGTAATCCCGGCATGGAACACTGGACAGCGGTCAAGAACATCCTGAAGTACCTGAAAAGAACTAAGGATATGTTTCTCATTTATGGAGGTGACGAAGAGTTCGTCGTAAAGAGTTATGTCGATGCTAGCTTTGACATAGATCTGGATGACTCCAAGTCACAAACCGGATACGTGTACGTTTTGAATGGTGGGCAGTCAGCTGGTGTAGTTGCAAGCAAAGCGTCGTGGCGGGATCTACATGTGAAGCGGAGTACATAGCAGCCTCGGAGGCAGAACAGGAAGCAATCTGGATGAAGGAGTTCATCACCGACCTGGGAGTTATTCCCAATGCGTCGAGCCCAATGACTCTCTTCTGTGACAACACTGGAGCTATTGCCCTTGCCAAGGAGCCCAGGTTTCACAAGAAGACCAGACATATCAAGCGTCGCTTCAACTCCATTTGTGAATATATTCAAGATGGAGACATAGATATTTGTAAAGTGCATACGGATCTGAATGTCGCAGATCCGTTGACTAAACCTCTTACATGAGAAAAACATGATCAACACCAGAACTCTATGGGTGTTCGATTCATCACAATGTAACTAGATTATTGACTTTAGTGCAAGTGGGAGACTATTGGAAATATGCCCTAGAGGCAATAATAAAGTGGTTATTATTATATTTCCTTGTTCATGATAATTGTCTATTGTTCATCTTATAATTGTGTTATCCGGAAATCATAATACATGTGTGAATACATAGACCACAACATGTCCCTAGTGAGCCTCTAGTTGACTAGCTCGTTGATCAATAGATGGTCACGGTTTCCTGACCATGGACATTGGATGTCGTTGATAACAGGATCACATCATTAGGAGAATGATGTGATGGACAAGACCCAATCCTAAGCATAGCACAAGATCGTGTAGTTCGTCTGCTAAAGCTTTTCTAATGTCAAGTATCTTTTCCTTAGACCATGAGATTGTGCATCGCCGTAGGAATGCTTTGGGTTTGCCAAACGTCACAATGTAACTGGGTGGCTATAAAGGTGCACTACGGGTATCTCCGAAAGTGTCTGTTAGGTTGGCACGAATCAAGACTGGGATTTGTCACTCCGTATGACGGAGACGTATCTCTGGGCCCACTTGGTAATCCATCATCATAACGAGCTCAGAGTGACTAAGGAGTTAGTCACGGGATCATGCATTACGTAACGAGTAAAGAGACTTGCCGATAACGAGATTGAACAAGGTATTGGGATACCGACGATCAGATCTCGGGCAAGTAGCATACCGATGGACAAAGGGAATTGCATACAGGATTGATCGAGTTCCCGACATCGTGGTTCATCCGATGAGATCATCGTGGAACATGTAGGAACCAATATGGGTATCCAGATCCCGCTATTGGTTATTGGCCGGAGAGGTGTCTCGGTCATGTCTACATGGTTCCCGAACCCGTAGGGTCTACACACTTAAGGTTCGGTGACACTAGAGTTGTTATGGAAAATAGTATGTGGTTACCAAATGTTGTTCGGAGTACCGGATGAGATCCCGGACGTCACGAGGAGTTCCGGAATGGTCCAAAGGTGAAGATTTATATATGGGAAGTCATCATACGGTCACCGGAAGTATTCGGGGGTTTGCCGGTATTGTACCGGGACCACGAAGGGGTTCCGGGGGTCCACCGGGAGGGTCCACCTGCCCCGGAGGGCCCTACGGGCTGTCTATGGAAGGGATCCAGCCCCTAAGTGGGCTGGGCGCCATCCCCCCTAGGGCCCATGCGCCTAGGGTTGGGGGGGGGGGGAACCCTAAGGGGGGCGCCCCCCTTGGCTTGGGGAGCAAGCCCCCTCCCCTTGGCCGCCGCGCCCCTCTAGATCTCATCTAGAGGGGCCGGCTCCCTTCCCCCTTCGCCCTATAAATAGAGGGGAGGAGAGTGGGCAGTAGAATGTCATCCAAAGTGCAGCCCTCCCCCTCTCCAACACCCCCTCCTCCTCCGTTGGGCTCGGCGAAGCCCTGCCGAAGAACTACAAGCTCCACCACCACGCCATCGTGCTGCCGGTGTTCTTGCCCAACTTCTCCTTCCCCCTTGCTGGATCAAGAAGTAGGAGACGTCCCCATGCTGCACGTGTGTTGAACACGGAGGCGCCGTTGTTCGGCGCTTAGATTGGTATCAACCGCGATCTGAATCGCTGCGAGTACGACTCCTTCATTCGCGTTCTTGTAACGCTTCCGTCTCGCGATCTTCAAGGGTATGAAGATGCACTCCTCTCTCTCGTTGCTAGTCTCTCCATAGATTGATCTTGGTGATGCGTAGAATTTTTTTAATTTCTGCAACAATCCCCAAGAACTGAAGCATAGTCGACCCGACTGCCTTGGGAAGCACAGAAAGCCCTGAACTCATCTGAATCAAAGTTTGAACCATTGTCCGTGATGATGCTATGGGGGACTCCATATCTGAATGTTAACTCTCTGATAAAGCTGACGGCGGTATTTGAGTCAAGGTTTTTGATGGGTTTGGCTTCAATCCACTTAGTGAATTTGTCGACTGCAACAAGCAGATGAGTGAAGCCATTCCTGCCAGTCCTCAGAGGTCATACCATATCCAATCCCCAGACTGCAAAGGGACAGACAAGTGGAATGGTCTTCAGGGCTGACGCGGGCTGGTGAGACATGTTGGAGTAGAACTGACGGCCTTCACACTTGTCGACTATGTCTTTTGCCATTTCATTTGCTCGTGGCCAATAGAATCCCGCTCGGTATGCTTTGGCCACAATGGTCCGAGAAGACGCATGGTGACCACAGGTCCCCGAGTGGATGTCGTTGAGAATCATTCGACCTTCTTCTGGCGTGATGCACCACTGAACAACTCTAGTAACACTCTCTCTGTAGAGCTGTCCACCTATCGCCGTAAAGGCTTTGGATCGACGGACAATCTGACGTGCCTCCTCTTCATATTCTGGAAGCTCTTTCCTGAGAATATATGCAATATACGGTATTGTCCAATCAGGAATGACGAACAAAACCTCCATGATTAAGTCGACCACGACAGGGATTTCAACTTCAGTCGGATCAACAGAACTCTTAGGCTGCGGGGTCTCTTCTGTGAAGGAATCCTCTTGAACTGATGGTGAGTGAAGATGCTCCAAGAACACATTGCTAGAAATGGGCTCCCGCTTGGAATCTATCTTTGCCAGGTCATCAGCTACTTGGTGCTACCTCTTGAGCACTGTGTTGGTTTTTCCTTGAAGAGGAAAGGGTGATGCAGCAAAGTAGCGTAAGTATTTCTCTCAGTTTTTGAGAACCAAGTTATCAATCCAATAGGAGGCTACACACGAGTCCCTCGCACCTACACAAACAAATAAATCCTCGCAACCAACGCGATAAGTGGTTGTCAATCCCTACACGGTCACTTACGAGAGTGAGATCTGATAGATATGATAGGATAATATTTTTGGTATTTTTATGATAAAGATGCAAAGTAAAATAAAAGCAAAGGAAAAAAGCAACGGAAATAACTAAGTGTTGGAAGATTAATATGATGGAAAATAGACCCGGGGGCCATAGGTTTCACTAGTGGCTTCTCTCAAGAGCATAAGTATTTTACGGTGGGTGAACAAATTACTGTTGAGCAATTGACAGAATTGAGCATAGTTGTGAGAATATCTAGGTATGATCATGTATATAGGCATCACGTCCGAGACAAGTAGACCGACTCCTGCCTGCATCTACAACTATTACTCCACACATCGATCGCTATCCAGCATGCATCTAGGATATTAAGTTCATAAGAATAGAGTAACGCCTTAAGGAAGATGACATGATGTAGAGGGATAAATTCATGTAATATGATAAAAAAACATCTTGTTATCCTCGATGGCAACAATACAATACGTGCCTTGCTTCCCCTACTGTCACTGGGAAAGGACACCACAAGATTGAACCCAAAGCTAAGCACTTCTCCCATTGCAAGAAAGATCAATCTAGTAGGCCAAACCAAACTGATAATTCGAAGAGACTTGCAAAGATAACCAATCATACATAAAAGAATTCAGAAGATACAAATATTGTTCATAGATAAACTTGATCATAAACCCACAATTCATCGGTCTCAACAAACACACCGCAAAAGAAGATTACATCGATAGATCTCCACGAGAGAGGGGGAGAACATTGTATTGAGATCCAAAAAGAGAGAAGAAGCCATCTAGCTAATAACTATGGACCCGAATGTCTGAGGTAAACTAGTCACACATCATTGGAGAGGCTATGGTGTTGATGTAGAAGCCCTCCGTGATCGATGCCCCTTCCGGCGGAGCTCCGGAACAGGCCCCAAGATGGGATCCCGTGGGTACAAAAGGTTGCGGCGGTGGAATTAGGTTTTTGGCTCCGTATCTGATCGTTTGGGGGTATGTAGGTATATATAGGAGGAAGGAGTACGTCGGTGGAGCAACATGGAGCCCACGAGGGTGAAGGGCGCGCCCAGGGGGGTAAGCGCGCCCACTACCTCGTGGCTTCCTGCTTGATTTCTTGACGTAGGGTCCAAGTCCTCTGGATCATGTTCGTTTCGAAAATCACGTTCCCGAACGTTTCATTCCGTTTGGACTCCGTTTGATATTCTTTTTCGTGAAACTCTGAAATAGGCAAAAACAACAATTCGGGCTGGGCCTCCGTTAATAGGTTAGTCCCAAAATAATATAAAAGTGAATAATAAAGCCCAATAATGTCCAAAACAGAAGATAATATAGCATGGAGCAATCAAAATTATAGATACGTTGGAGACGATCAAGCATCCCCAAGCTTAATTCCTGCTCGTCCTCGAGTAGGTAATGATAAAAACAAAATTTTGATGTGGAATGCTACTTAGCATAATTTCAATATAATTCTTCTTATTGTGGCATGAATGTTCAGATTTGATATGATTCAAGATAAAAGTTTAATGTTGACATAAAAACAATAATATTTCAAGCATACTAACTAAGCAATTATGTCTTATCAAAATAACATAGCCAAAGCAAGTTATCCCTACAAAATCATATAGTCTGGCTATGCTCCATCTTCCCCACACAAAATATTCATATCATGTAGGACCCCGGTTTTAGCAAAGCAATTGGTTCATACTTTTAACGCGCTTCAGCCTTTTCAACTCTTATGCAATACATGAGCGCAAGCCATGGATATAGCACTATGGTGGAATAAGGTATAATGGTAGGTGAGGGAGTCCCGGACTAGGGGGTGTCCGGATAGCTGGACTATCGTCACGGCCGGACTCCAAGACTATGAAGATACAAGATTGAAGACTTCGTCCCGTGTCCGGATGGGACTTTCCATGGCGTGGAAGGCAAGCTTGGCGATACGGATATGTAGATCTCCTACCATTGTAACCGACTCTGTGTAACCCTAACCTATCCGGTGTCTATATAAACCGGAGGGTTTTTGTCACGCCCAATATGCGACCCTATCCAAAAGGAACTCGAAGGTCCCACCAAGGATAGACCCGCATATTGAAACGCTTTTGCAAGGTGGATATCATTACATCAACATTACATAATAGATGGGGATACATACATAAGGCACAAATGCCACAAGAATACAACAATACAACAATACAACATACAAGATCAACATCCGACTACAGATGAAACATAAACAGAAGCTCAAACAATATCCAACCTGCTAGCCCAGGCTGCCGACCTGGATCCTATCCCCTGATCGAAGAAGAAGCAGAAGAAGAACTCCAAACAAGCAAACATCGCTCTCACGTCATGATCATCGCAAACCTGTACCTGCAACTGGTGGTGTAGTGATCTGTGAGCCACGAGGACTCAGAAATCCCATTACCATGGGTATCAAGACTAGCAAAGCTCAAAGGGAAAGGAAAGGGGGTAAAGTGGTGAGGTTGCAGCAGCGGCTAAGCATATATGGTGGCTAACATACGCAAATGAGAGCGAGAAGAGAAACAAAGGAACGGTCGTCAACATGTAATGATCAAGAAGTGATCCTGAACTCCTACTTACGTCAAACATAACCCAGAAACCGTGTTCTCCTCTCGATCAACCCCGAAAAGAGACACTCACGGTTGGTGTATTTTAGAAGAGTTTACTTCAAGTTTACTACAACCGGATATTAACAAATTCCCATCTGCCACATAACCGCGGGCACGGCTCTCGAAAGTTTATACCCTGCAGGGGTGTCCCAACTTAGCCCATCATAAGCTCTCGCGATCAACGAAGGATATTCCTTCTCCCCGGGAAGACCCGATCCGTCTCGGAATCCCGGCGTCAAGACATTTCGACAGTAATAAAACAAGACCAGCAAAGCCGCCCGATGCACCGACAATCCCGATAGGAGCTGCACATATCTCGTTCTCAGGGCAACACCGGATGAGACATCCTACGAGTAAAACCATACCCCGAGTTTCCCGAGGGGGCCCCGCATCTACTCGGTTCGGGCCAACACTTAGACAAGCATTGGCCGGGGGGCTAATAAAGATGACCCTTGGGTTAATTATTCCCAAGGGAAATGTAGGTGGTGGTGAGGCAAATGGTAAAACCAATGTTGGGCCTTGCTGGAGGAGTCTTATTGAAAGCGAACTGTCAAGGGGGTCCCATAAATCACCCGACCGCGTTAAGGACGCAAAATCCGGGAACATAACACCGATATGACGGAAACTAGGGCGGCAAGAGTGGAACAAAACACCAGGCATAAGGCCGAGCCTTCCACCCTTTACCAAGTATATAGATGCATTAATAATATAAGATATATTGTGATATCCCAACAAGTAAACATGTTCCAACAAGGAACAACTTCTCCATGTTCCAACAAGGAACAAACTTCGTCTTCACCTGCAACTAACAACGCTATAAGAGGGGCTGAGCAAAAGCGGTAACATAGCCAAACAACGGTTTGCTAGGAAGGGTGCAAAAGGTTAGAGGTTCATGGCAATTTGGGAGGCTTGAAGAACAAGTGATAGGTAGCGCAGCATAGCGAAAGAACGAAGCAACTAGCATAGCAATGGTAGTAATGAGATCCAAGGTGACGGTCATCTTTCCTGAAATCCCGCAAGGAAGAAGAACGAGTCCATGAAGAAGATGAAGCCAGGAAGACGAACCAAGCGTAGACGAACAAATCCTCACGATCGCAACGAAACAGGAACTAACAAGAAGAAGCACACAACATAGTAAACACACCACACATAGACAAGACATGGTGCACAACCAAGCATGATGCATGACAAAGCTACATGAAGCTACTCATGGCAAGAAATGATGCAAACAAGAGCAACACATCAAAGCAAGTTTAAATGAGGCCGGGAACAACATATAACAATTCCGGTAAGTCCTCATATGCAAATTTCGAAATTGTTCCAGATATGAATAAACCTTATGTTCAATTTGTTAAAAAGCAATTTAATATGCACCACGATGATCTACACGAAATTCTAGTCAAGTTACATATAAAGTTCATTAGATTCGGAGCTACGGCCTAGAAGATATGAGCAAAACAAGATAAACATGGCATTGATGCAAAATGCATACAAACATCAAGCAAAACACCTCAAAACAAGGATGCAACATGATAATATGCAACTACATGCAAAATCAAGCAAGTTTCATATAGAGCACACACAAAACGGAGCAACGGTTCAACACATACACACAATACAAGTCATGACAACAATCTGTCCAAAACAGCAAGTACGCATATTGCAAGCACCAAAACAACATACTACAGCATCTCAATATAATAACAAAAGGCATGGGCATGAAGTACAGGTAAAGCATGACAAAACATGAACACTGAGATATCTCCAGAAAATACTAGAACATGCTCAAAATGACATGGCAAGATTGCAAATAATAACAGTTTCAGACTTATCAGGAAATAACATCAGGTTGCAATGTTTAGAGCTATGAAACAACATGTTACAGGAACTTATCATGGCAAACAAAGGCATGACATGATACTACTAAATGCAGAGATCAAAAGTCCCTTACTGACCATGAGCCAAAAAGGATCAGAAAATATGATGGCACCCATGTAAACATGGCAAGTTATATTACAGATTCATACATGGCAGGAACAACAATAAGTAGGCATGTTGGTGAGCTTGAATCACTCACCACAGAGCAATAAATGGCATGGCAAGGCAACTCACAGTAAGAAGACATGGCATACAATCTATACATGGCAAGAACAACATCATAGCATACACGGATCAACTACAACAACCTTGGCAAAATTGAATAACATGTAAACAACCTTCCAGGAAACATTTTATAGCAAAAGTAGAGCTCGATTGACTCAAGCTATGGCACTCCATAATTGCAAACAAGGGCATGGATGGATAGATAATAACCATATGTTCAAAACATCCTTAATGAAGTATCTCAAAATAAGCATGGATCTCTCGGTACCATCAAGTTTACATGGCATAAAAATATCAGCAAAACAGGGGCTGAAATCAGCAACATCATGAAGCCTAGTTTGCATGCTTGTGCTAGTCACCACAGAGATCACAAAAATACATGGCATACACCCCTGTAAAGATGGCATGGCATAGTTCAAAACACATGTAGACATCAACCTCATAAGATGCACACATCAATCATGGCAAAAATGACAAAAGTGCATGTTCTGATAAGAATCTGAAACTAACATCACATAGCACTCTTCTAACAGCATTTCGGGAATCAAGATGAGCTCAAATGCAAATGATGCAATGAGATGAAATGATGTACTCGTCGAGGCGAACAATTTGACATATTACACGCACGAAACGGAGCAACATGCAGAGTGTCATGATGCGATGAACATGGGTACATATGATGAAAAACTCGGGGACTTAGGCGAAAATTATACCCTCCTGAAGTCAACGGGACGAGGATATCCGGGACGGAGGGATCCAAGGGCGAGGGACACCGTTTGGTTGGGGGAAGTGGTGGATCTTGTCCACCCCGCGGGATCTCGCCGGAGTGGAGGAAGGCGGCGGCCGGAGACGCGGGCTCGCGGAGTTGCGGATCCGGCGGACCTCGCCGGATCCGCCCGGGCGAGGCAGGCCGCGCCGGGAGGCAGGCAGGCGGCGGGCTTGGGCGCGCCGAGCGGGGGGCGGCGGCGGAAGGCGCGCTGGCGGCGGAGGGACCGGCGGCGGTCGGCGGGCACCGGCCGGCCGGCGCGGGCGCGGCGAGGGGCGGCGGAGCGGGCGCCGGGGAGGCAAGGTCGGGCGGCGGGCGGAGGCGCTGGGCCGGACGCTACAATGGCGGGCGGCGCAGCGGGCGGCGGCGCTGGACGGATGGGCCCCAGAGGCTCGATTGGCTGCGGGCTGGCCGGGCGGACGCGGGCGGCGCGGAGACAGGTGGCGGGCTGGGATTCGGCGGGCGGCGGCGGGCGGACATGTCCGGGCGGTGGGAGGATGTGTCCGGCGGCGCAAGGAAGAGGAAGACTAGGGTTTGGACCGCGAATTTCGGGGGAGGGGCTAGTTTTATAGGTAGAGGGAGCTAGGAGAGTCCAAATGGGGAGCGGTTTTCGCCCACACGATCCTGATCGAACGACCGAGAGCATGGAGGGGAGTTTGCTGGGTTTTGGGACAATTTGGAGGGGGTGTTGGGCTGCAACTCAAAGAGGGCTTTACGGTTACCCGGTTAACCGTTGGAGTACCAAACGACCTCCAAATGGCACGAAACTTGACAGGCGGTCTACCGGTGCTATACCAAGGCCGCTTGGCAAACCTCGGACCATTCCGAGAAAGTTTAACACCCGCACAGGAAAAGAGGCAAAAGGCAGCGCCGGGAGACATAGGAGTGCCGGATTGCAAAACGGACAACGGGGAAAATGCTCGGATGCATGAGACGAACACGTATGCAAAATGAAATGCACATGATGACATGATATGAAATGCAGATGATGACATGGAAAAGTGCAACACACAAGCACATGACATGGCAACGACGGCGAATAACTGGCGGACACCTGGCGCATCGGATCCGGGGCGTTACAGTTTTAGTCCGTAGGAAAAACAACAATCACCATAGGCTAGCTTCTAGGGTTTAGCCTCTTTGATCTTGTGGTAGATCTACTCTTGTACTACCCATAGCATCAATATTTCTTGGAGGGCTTTTTGGGCCTCGGCCTTAGCAGCTTTGGCACTCTCAAGAGCCGAGGCAAGCTCGGACTCTCGGGTCTTTGAGTCACGCTCCAAACCCTCGTGTTTTTTCACGAGAATCTGGAGCTCTTGCCGCACCTCCGCCAGCTGTGCCTCCCCTTTCTGTCGCTCGGTGCGTTCCGCAGCCGCTTTGTTTTCGGCCACGGCCACCGCCTCCCTCAGGGCCTCCACCTCGTTCGTGGCCCCTGCGGTACCCATGTTATTCCTATTATTTTTTGCAACCAAAACCTTTTCCATAAGGTATTTCTTTATTAAGGTATTTCCTACCTTCCTTGTCCTCGAGCTGCTTCTTGGCTTGTCCGAGCTCGTTCTCGGACCGCACGAGGTCCTGCTTCAATGTATTGACCTCCGCAGTCAGTGCGGCAGAGGTCAGCAGCGCGTCCTGCATTCCCATATTGACATACTTATGTTAGACTCCTGCGTATATCTCTTTAGATCCTCAGTCCAGCTTTTCTCTCGGAACACCGAACTAAGCATCAGGGGCTACTGTCTATGCGGTAACATTTTTATATGTTTTAAACTTACCTCAAAGCCTGTTAGAAGGCTAGTACAGGCTTCGGTCAGTCCGCTCTTGGCGGACTGAACAGTCCGGATCACCGCACTCATAACAGTGCGGTGCTCCTTCTAGATGGAAGCGTTGTTGAGCGCCTCCAGTAAGCTATCCGGTGCCTCCGGTAGGACGGAGGACACCGGCGTCTTACCCTTCTTGCGAAGGATCCGCTGTCCGGACTTCGGAACCGCTAATGGTTCCGGCATGGAGTCCGGACGAGGGTCGGGCTTAGAGCCCCTGGGGGTCTTGCCCCCCGCACGCCTGGAGTCCGGGAGGTCGCCTTGTGGCGCCTCCTGCGCTACCTCCTCTTGACCAAGCCCCCCTTAGGGCCCCACCGCGGTGTCGTCCGCGGCTTGAGGCGAGGAGGCGGCCGGAAGTGAGGCACTCTCCATTTCCGATGAACCCAGGGACCCGCTCGATGAATTTGTGAGCTCGCCCTTGGGCGGGCTGCATGATTGTTCGGCATTGGAGAACACTATGCAATTATGAAAAACCATGGGTATGCGGACACTTACGATCTCGCCAGGGGCTTGGCCCTTGTTGGCCAGTCCTCCTCGTCGTCGTCGACGTTGGTGGAGAAGTCCGGAGGAAGGGTTCTTCCCTTCTTGGACCCTCCGGCCTCCCCCGTTGGGGCGGCCTTCCTTTTCTTTTCCTCCCTCACTGGGGGAGGAGCTTCTTCTTCTTCCTCCTCGTCCTCAGGAGAAGATTCTGCTTCAGAATCTGACAGCACCTGGCGTCGGGAGCTCCTTCGAGTTCCCGTGGCCTCCTTCTTGGCCTTCTTCTCCGGCACCACATGAGGCGCCGGAGCCAACAGCCCCGTCAATCGGGCGTCCTCCGGGTCTTCCGGCAAAGGAGCCGGACAGTTAATCTGTCCGGCCATCTTCAGCCAGTCCTGTCAAAAATTAGGGAGTTTTAGATCCCACATAGAATCAATCTATGAAAAAAGAGTCCGGTAAAGGGTAAAATAACTTACCTCGCCGGCTGGACGCCGTGCACTGTACCCGCGATCTTTGGTAGCGGATGTTGGGGCTTCAGCGCCCTTGAACAGCACCTTCCAGGCATCTTCGTACGTAGTGTCGAAGAGCCGGCTCAAGGTTCGGTGCTGTGCCGGATCGAACTCTCACAAATTAAAGGCCCGTCGTTGGCAGGGAAGAATCCGGCGGATGAGCATCACCTGGATTACGTCGACAAGCTTGAGATTCTTGTCCACCAGGTTTTGGACGCATGTCTGGAGTCCGGATAGCTCTTCCGAATCCCCCACGCCGGCCCATTTCTTTCCATGACGAGCCGTGGGGAAGCCAGATCTGAATTGGGGCCGCCGCCCATTCAGGGTCGCGTGGCTCGTGATGTAGAACCACCCGATTGCCGCCCCTTTATTGTCTCCACAAAAGCGCCCTCAAGCCATAGGACCTTGGCCATCTTGCCAACCATGGCGCCTCCGCACTCCGCTTGGCGGCCGCCCACTACCTTCGGCCGGACGTTGAAGATCTTCAGCCATAAGCCGAAGTGGGGCTGGATGCAGAGGAAGGACTCACACACGACGATAAACACCAAAATGTTGAGGATGAAATTCGGGGCCAGGTCGTGGAAGTCCAGGCCGTAGTAGAACATGAGCCCCCGGAAAAATGGGTGAAGTGGAAAACCTAGTCCGCGGAGGAAGTGGGGTAGAAACACTACCCTCTCATGGGGCCCGGGGGTTGGAATGAGCTGCCCCGCTTCGGGCAGCCTGTACGCGATGTTGCCGGACAAGTATTCGGCCTGCCGCAGCTTGGTGATGTGCCTTTCCTTGACGGAGGAGGCCATCCACCTGCCTCCCGCTCCTGACATGGTTGGAGAAGGGTTGAGCTGGGATGTGCGGACTTGGGCGCTGGAGCTCGAGTGCGCGGAAATGGATAAGCAAAGGAGGAAGAAGGCGTAGGTGAAAAGGTGGATCCTTATCCCCTTATATGGACGGACGGCTCGCGCCCCCACCAGCCTGGTAAAACTCGCTTATTTCCCAAGCGCCGTAATCAATGGCGCGGATGGGTTACCCACGTCCGTATTGATGAGAATCCCAGAATAAGGGGCACGATATATGCTTTGATAAGATGTGCCAAGGAAACCGCCTCGCAAAACACGCTGAGGTGAAACAGTAAAAACTATTCATATAAAGGACTGGCCGTGGTGTGATGTCACGCCGCGGAATACGTCAGCAGATCTGTGCAAAAATTATTCTCTCTACGGTGTTATGTGGAAACTTGTTTTGCAGAGCCGGACACTATCCTTGTGTTCAAAACCTTCTATGGAGTATCCGGAGGAGGAACCCGCCTTGCAATGCCGAAGACAATATGCGCGCTGGACTCGTCATCATTGAAGCCTGGTTCAGGGGCTACTGAGGGAGTCCCGGACTAGGGGGTGTTCGGATAGCCGGACTATCGTCACGGCCGGACTCCAAGACTATGAAGATACAAGATTGAAGACTTCGTCCCGTGTCCGGATGGGACTTTCCTTGGCGTGGAAGGCAAGCTTGGCGATACGGATATGTAGATCTCCTACCATTGTAACCGACTCTGTGTAACCCTAACATATCCGGTGTCTATATAAACCGGAGGGTTTTAGTCCGTAGGACAAGAACAACAACAATCATACCATAGGCTAGCTTCTAGGTGTAACACCCCGGATTCGATGCGCCAGGTGTCTTCCAGTTATTCGTCGTTGGAACATGTTTACTTGTTGAGATATCACAATATATCTTATTTAATTAATGCATCTATATACTTGGTAAAGGGTGGAAGGCTCGGCCTTATGCCTGGTGTTTTGTTCCACTCTTGCCGCCCTAGTTTCCGTCATATCGGTATTATGTTCCCGGATTTTTGCGTCCCTAACGCGGTCGGGTGATTTATGGGACCCCTTGACAGTTCGCTTTGAATAAGACTTTTCCAAAGAAGGCCCAACATTGGTTTTACCATTTGCCTCACCACCACCTACTTTTCCCTTGGGAGTCGCTCTCTCGAGGGTCATCTTTATTCAGCCCCCGGCCAATGCTTGTCTAAGTGTTGGTCCAAACTAGAGTGTGTGCAGCGCCACCTCAAGGAAACTTGAGGGCTGGTTTTAGTTGTACGGACTGCTCATCCGGTCGTGGCACGGGACGAGATACTGCGGCTACTACTGAGGGTGTCGGCACGCGGGAGGTCTTGCTGGTCTTGTTTTATTGCTGTGAATGTCTTGTAGCCGGATTCGAGACTGATCGGGCTTCCCGGGAGAAGGTCTATTCTTCGTTGATCGCGAGAGCTTATCATGGGTTGTTGGGACACCCTGCAGGGTTTGAACTTTCAAAGCCGTGCCAGCATGTTATGTGGCAGATGGGAATTTGTTAATGTCCGTTGTAGAAAACTCAAGTGGATCTCAATTAAAATACACCAACCGTGTGCGTAACTGTGAGTGTCTCTTTTCGGGTTGATCGAGAGGAGAACACGGTTTTCTTGGGTTATGTCTGACGTAAGTAGGTGTTCAGGATCACTTCTTGATCATTACTAGTTGACGACCGTTCCTTTGTCTCTCTTCTCGCCCTCATTTGCGTATGTTAGCCACCATACATGCTTAGTCGCTGCTGCAACCTCACCACTTTACCCCTTCCTTTCCCTTTAAGCTTTGCTAGTCTTGATACCCATGGTAATGGGATTGCTGAGTCCTCGTGGCTCACAGATTACTACACCACCAGTTGCAGGTACAGGTTTGCGATGATCTTGACGCGAGAGCGATGTTTGCTTGTGTTGGAGTTCTTCTTCTTCTTCTTCGATCAGGGGATAGGTTCCAGGTCGGCAGCCTGGGCTAGCAGGGTGGATGTCGTTTGAGTTTCTGTTTATGTTTCATCCGTAGTCGGATGTTGTTCTTGTATTTGATGTTGATGTATTCTTGTGGCATTTGTGCCTTATGTATGTATCCCCATCTATTATGTAATGTTGATGTAATGATATCCACCTTGCAAAAGCGTCTCAATATGCGGGTCTATCCTTGGTGGGACCTTCGAGTTCCTTTTGGATAGGGTCGCATATTGGGCGTGATAAGTTGGTATCAGAGCCTCGACCGACCCTAGGAGCCCCCTTGATTGATCGTGTAGTTTGGCCGATGTTGAGTCTAGAATAAACTATTTTCAGAGTCTAGTTATATCGGAGAGTAGGATTCTTTTTACTCCTCTGCCCCTTCGTCGCTCTGGTAAGGAATCTTGACGTAGGTGTTTTGAATTACTCCTCTTCCCCTTCAAATTTTCTTTAGGGTCACGCAGTTGGTTTTTCGGTAGTTGTTCCTCAGCTCTTTTCATCCGGTGCATTTCTCGTCAAGTCGATTCGACCCTCTTCATCTTTGAGTTCAATCCTCAGTTCTTCCTCCAACGTCGTTGTTTCTTTGTCTGAAGTTGTCCTTGTTGTTTTTTCCCACCCGCGAACCGGAGTCCGTAATCGAGTATCCATCCTACTCGTGCGAAGTCTTTGCTTTTCTTTCCTCAATGATTTCAACCGGAGTTTTCTCTTCAAGAGATTCGTCGGTTTCCCCTTCCAAGTTGCCTTTGTTTTTCCCGCCCTCCCACCCTCTTATTCCTGGAGTTTGAGTCTGTTTCGACCATCAATTTCATTTGTGTGGAGCCTCTTCAGTCTTTCCTCAATTATTTTAACTGGTGAATTCTCGTCTCGTTCGTCATTCTTCATCCTTTTATTTTCCCGGTGGACTCAATTCAAGTTTTCGGTGTTAATGATATTCTTTTTCCTTGGCTCAAATATTTCCCTTTGCTCGTTCGCCTCTTGCCAGTTTATTCTTCCGGAGTCCTCAAGTCATCTCAGGAGATTCGTCTGTGTTCCAATTAATTCGAGGTTGTCACCTCATTCAAATATTTCAGTTCTTCCGGTGCATCATCTATCTGTTCATCATCCTTTCCGACGGTGTTCTCTTTTAGTGGGCCCTAACCCACAGGTCTTTTCCCAGGATCTTACCTGACTCTTCTAATTTCCCCCGGAGTTATTCTCAATTCTTTTCAAGTGTGACGTAAGAATGAATTTCATCAGTCACTTGCCTTTTTCCAAGATCGATTTCGAATCATTTCATTGTTGGCTCTACCTCTTTGTTTTAACTCTACCGGAGTATCTCATTAATTTTGGTGATGTTTATCGTCGCCTTTGTAGACCGAAGTAGAGTTTCTCTTAAATCTTGTCCGTTCTCCCGGAGTTTCGTGGTGCTAGCTCGATGTTATCCTATCTAGTTGTTTCCGGTTGTGCAATTCTGTTCATCCATCCGGAGTATTTCAGGAGTTACTTTCCGTCTCGATCATCCGGAGGCCATCTTTTCGGAAGATTTCTTCATTCTAAGTTTTCGAAGTCGTCCTCCAATTATTCTATATCTGTGCCCTTTCGTTCGTCTCAATATTCTTCCGGTGCTTTGTTCAAGTATTCTTCTATCAGTTCGCGATCTCTTTGTTCTCTTGCATTTTAATTCCCTCAAGTATCCTTGTGTTTTTCTAATTCTTCCCGGCGATTCTCTCATCAGTCATTTGCGAATTCTTACGATGGCTCGTTCAATATTCTTTTTCTTTGATTATCATTTTAATTCATTCGTTCTTTCCAATCCTACCGGTGGTTCATGAAGACTTTCTCAAGTTCTGTGCTATCCCTTCTCAATCCTTTTTCAAGAAGAATAAGTAGTATGCCAGATCCATTTGGTCATCAATTTAATTTGATGAAGGATAAGCATACAATAAATCTTATTCTTATTTCATCCAAGTGATTAATCCATTCCTTCGAAGTTTGTTCTTGATGAATAAATTCTAGTTCCAAGTGTTTTCATCTTTTCTTTTCCGGAGTTCAATTAATTCCACGGCCATCTTGTCGGAACCTCCATCATCGCAAGGCTCGTCTTATTCGTTCATCCTTCATTCTATCTTATCATCCTTTGGTTACCGGAGTTCTTAATGATGGATCGTCATGATTTAATTCATTCTTCAAGTGTTCATCAAGATTTTTGTTGGTGGAGTTCAAGTATCTTTTCTTCTCGCGTCTCGAAGTGCAATTAATTCTCCGTATTCTTTTGAAGTGGAGTTTTTGCATTTCTTCGTTCTTCTCAGCTATTTAATCTTTTCCGTTTGTGGTCGGCGTTCACCTCATAATTTTGAGATGTTATCCATAAGTCCACATCAAGCTTATTCTTTCGTTGTTGATTTTCTCAACAACTCTGTTCAACCTTTCCTTCTAAGTTCTTTTCATTCAAATTCTTTCAATTCTTCCGGAGGCATTGCGTTGTTTATCTCGTCAAGTGCCATCCCATATTGTGAAGTTCATGTTCTATTCTTTCCATGTTCAACCGGTGTGCTGCCTAAATCCTTTCAGTCTTATTCGTTTCTTATCTCGTTCTAACCAGAGTGTTTTCATAGCCTATCTGTTTCCGTGAGCGTTCGATTCTCGTCATTCTCGTTGTTTCTCTCTTCTTCTCGAGTGCTCTCGATTCTTTCCCTCTTTTCTCTTGAGTTTTGTTTCGCCTCATCCTTTTCTCTTCCGTCTCGGTCCTAAGATCTCGGGACGAGATCTCTTGTTAGTGGAGGAGTGTTGTAACACCCCGGATTCGATGCGCCAGGTGTCTTCCAGTTATTCGTCGTCGTTGCCATGTCATATGCTTGCGTGTTGCACTTTGCCATGTCATCATTCGCATTTCATATCATGTCATCATGTGCATTTCATTTTGCATACGTGTTCGTCTCATGCATCCGAGCTTTTTCCCGTTGTCCGTTTTGCAATCCGGCGCTCCTATGTCTCCCGGCGCCCCCTTTTACCTCTTTTCATGTGCGGGTGTCAAACTTTCTCGGAATGCCCCGAGGTTTGTCAAGCGGCCTTGGTATAGCACCGGTAGACCGCCTGTCAAGTTTCGGATCATTTGGAGGTCGTTTGGTACTCCAACGGTTAACCGGGTAACCGCAAAAGCCTCTTTTGTATTGCAGCCCAACACCCCTTTCTAACTGGCCCAAAACCCACCAAACATCCCTCCATGTTCTCGGTCGTTCGATCACGATCGCGTGGCCGAAAACCGCACCTCATTTGGACTCTCCTAGCTCCCTCTACCTATAAATATGCCTCTCCCCCGAAATTCGCGGATCAAATCTCTCCCGAAACCCTAAATCGTCCCCGCGCCGCGCCGGACATGTCCGTCCCCGGCCGGACGCATGTCCGCCGCCGTCCGCCCTCTCCCGCCCGCCACGTGGCGTCCCGCGCGCCGCGCGCCGCCGAGGCCCGCCATGCCCATCGCGGGCCCTCCCTGCCCGGGTGCGCCTTGCTGCGCCGCCATGGCCGCCGGCGCCGCGCCGCGCTTCGCCGGGCCGCCCCGCTGCTCCCGCCGCGGCGCCGCTTTGCTCCTCCGGCGCCGAGCACCGCCGCCGGCCCCGCCGCCTGCCGCCGCCGCCTCGGTCGGCCGCCTGCGCCGCCCGGCCTCGCGTCGGCCGGCCGGCTCGCCGCCGCCCGGCCATCCTCCGGCCAGATCCGGGCCGGCGCCGCCCGGATCCGGCGATTCCGAGCTCGCCCCGGCCTTCTCCCTCCTCTCCGGTGGCATCTCCGGCGCAAGATCCGGCGATCCTCGAAACCCGTGCCGCGGTTGACTCTCCCCCCTCTCTAAAAATTCATCTAAGTCCCGAAATCGGCAGTAATTTTGTGCCATTTTCATTGCATCATATCTCTGTGCATGTAGCTTCGTTTTGCGCGTGTAATATGTCAAAATGTTCGTCTCGAAGAGTAGATCATTTCCTCTCATTGCATCATTGTCATTTGAGCTCATCTTGATGCCCGAAATGCTGTTGCAAGAGTGCTATGTGGTGTTAGTTTCTGATTTTTATCAGAACTTGCACTTTTGTCATTTTTGCCATGATTGATGTATGCATCCTATGGACTTGAGTTCTACATGTGTTTTGAAATATGCCATGTCTTCTTTCCAGTGGTGCTTGCTATGTATTTTTTTGATCTATGTGGTGACTAGCACAAGCATGCAAACTAGGTGTCTTGTTATTGCTGTTTTCAGCCCTGTTTACTGTTATTTTGATGCCATGTTAACTTGATGCTACCGAGAGATCTATGCATATTTTGAGATACTTCAGTAAGGATGTTTTGTTAAATATGTCTTGCTCTATCCATCCATGCCCTTGTTTGCAATTATGGAGTAGTATAGCTTGAGTCAATCAAGCTCTACTTTTGCTATCAAATGTTTCCTGGCAGATTGTTTACATGTTATTCAATTTTGCCAAGCTTGTTGTGGTTGATCCGTATATGCTATGTTATTGTTCTTGCCATGTATGTCTTCTATGTCATGTCTTCTTGATGTATGTATGCTTAGTTTATCATTTGAGGCTCTGTAGCGAGTGCATTGAGCTTGTAAACATGCCTTCTCGTTACCAGTTTTTGACATGCCATGTTGCTGAATCTGTTAACAAGACTTTCAATATTGACATGGGTGTTACTATATTTTCTGATCATTTTTGGCTTATGGTCACCAAAGGACTTTTGTTCTATGCTTTGAGTAGATTCATGCCATGCCTTTGTTTGCCATGATAAGTTCCTGTAACATGTTGTTTCATAGCTCTAAACATTGCAACCTGTTGTTAATTTCTGCAATGCCTGAAACTGTTATTAGTTGCAATCTTGCCATGTCATTTTGAGCATGTTCTAGTCATTTCTGGAGGTAGCTCAGTTCTCATGTTTTGTAATGCTTTACCTGTAGATCATGCCCATGCCTTTTGTTATTGTGTTGAGGTCCTGTAGCATGTTGTTTTGATGCTTGCAATATGCCTAGTTGCTGTTTTGGACAGCTTGTCCCTTAAACTTGTATAGGGTGTATGTGTTGAACCGTTGTCCGCTTTTGAGTGTGCTCTATATGAAACTTGCTTGATTTTGCATGTAGTTTCATATTATCATGTTGGATCCTTGTTTTGAGGTGTTTGCTTGATGTTTGTATGCATTTTGCATCAATGCCATGATTAACTTGTTTTGCTCATATCTTCTAGTCCGTAGCTCCGAATCTAATGAACTTTATATGTAACTTGACTAGAATTTCGTGTAGATCATCATGGTGCATCTTAAATTGCTGTTTAACAACTTGAACATAAGGTTTATTCAGATCTGGACCAATTTCGAAATTTGCATATGAGGACTTACCGGAATTGTTATATGTTGTTCCCGGCCTCATTTAAACTTGCCTTGATGTGTTGCTCTTGTTTGCATCATCTCTTGCCATGAGTAGCTTCATGCATCTTTGTCATGCATCATGCTTGTTGTGCATCATGTCTTGTCTATGTGTGGTGTGTTTACTATGTTGTGTGCTTCTTCTTGTTAGTTCCTGTTTCGTTGCGATCGTGAGGATTCGTTCGTCTGCGCTTGGTTCGGCTTCATCCGTTCGTCTTCTTCATGGACTCGTTCTTCTTCCTTGCGGGATTTCAGGCAAGATGACCGCTACCCTGGATCTCACTACTATCATTGCTATGCTAGTAGCTTCGTTCTACCGCTATGCTGCGCTACCTATTTACCTGTTGCTCAAGCCATCCCAATTGCCATGTCAGCCTCTAACCTTTTGCACCCTTCCTAGCAAACCGTTGTTTGGCTATGTTACCGCTTTGCTCAGCCCCTCTTATAGCGTTGTTAGTTGCAGGTGAAGATGAAGTTTGTTCCTTGTTGGAACATGGAGATGTTGTTCCTTGTTGGAACATGTTTACTTGTTGGGATATCACAATATATCTTATTTAATTAATGCATCTATATACTTGGTAAAGGGTGGAAGGCTCGGCCTTATGCCTGGTGTTTTGTTCCACTCTTGCCGCCCTAGTTTCCGTCATATCGGTATTATGTTCCCGGATTTTGCGTCCCTAACGCGGTCGGGTGATTTATGGGACCCCCTTGACAGTTCGCTTTGAATAAGACTTTTCCAGCAAGGCCCAACATTGGTTTTACCATTTGCCTCACCACCACCTACTTTTCCCTTGGGAGTCGCTCTCTCGAGGGTCATCTTTATTCAGCCCCCCCCGGGCCAATGCTTGTCTAAGTGTTGGTCCAAACTAGAGTGCTGTGCAGCGCCACCTCAAGGAAACTTGAGGGCTGGTTTTAGTTGTACGGACTGCTCATCCGGTCGTGGCCTGGGACGAGATACGCGCGGCTACTACCAGGGTGTCGGCACGCCGGGAGGTCTTGCTGGTCTTGTTTTATTGCTGTGAAATGTCTTGTAGCCGGGATTCCGAGACTGATCGGGCTTCCCGGGGAGAAGGTCTATTCCTTCGTTGATCGCGAGAGCTTATCATGGGCTAAGTTGGGACACCCCTGCAGGGTTTGAACTTTCGAAAGCCGTGCCCGCGGTTATGTGGCAGATGGGAATTTGTTAATGTCCGGTTGTAGAAAACTCGAAGTGGATCTCAATTAAAATACACCAACCGTGTGCGTAACCGTGAGTGTCTCTTTTCGGGGTTGATCGAGAGGAGAACACGGTTTTCTTGGGTTATGTCTGACGTAAGTAGGTGTTCAGGATCACTTCTTGATCATTACTAGTTGACGACCGTTCCTTTGTCTCTCTTCTCGCCCTCATTTGCGTATGTTAGCCACCATACATGCTTAGTCGCTGCTGCAACCTCACCACTTTACCCCTTCCTTTCCCTTTAAGCTTTGCTAGTCTTGATACCCATGGTAATGGGATTGCTGAGTCCTCGTGGCTCATGATTACTACACCACCATTGCAGGTACAGGTTTTGCGATGATCTTGACGCGAGAGCGATGTTTGCTTGTGTTGGAGTTCTTCTTCTTCTTCTTCGATCAGGGGATAGGTTCCAGGTCGGCAGCCTGGGCTAGCAGGGTGGATGTCGTTTGAGTTTCTGTTTATGTTTCATCCGTAGTCGGATGTTGTTCTTGTATTTGATGTTGATGTATTCTTGTGGCATTTGTGCCTTATGTAGGACGAACAACAATCATACCATAGGCTAGCTTCTAGGGTTTAGCCTCCTTGATCTCATGGTAGATCTACTCTTGTACTACCCATATCATCAATATTAATCAAGCAGGAGTAGGGTATTACCTCCATCGAGAGGGCCCGAACCTGGGTAAAAAACATTGTGTCCCTTGTCTCCTGTTACCATCCGCCTAGACGCACAGTTCGGGACCCCCTACCCGAGATCCGCCGGTTTTAACACCGACAGTAGGCGTTATGTGGGAAGACAAAAAAAAGGGAGAAAGTCTCACATCATCGAGGCTAATCAACGGGCTATGGAGATGCCCATCAATTGATGTTAATGCGAGGAGTAGGTATTGCCATGCAACGGATGCACTAGAGCTATAAGTGTATGAAAGCTCAAAAAGAAACTAAGTGGGTGTGCATCCAACTTGCTTGCTCACGAGGAACTCGGGCATTTGAGGAAGCCCTTCATTGGAATATACAAGCCAAGTTCTATAATGAAATTTCCCACTAGTATATGAAAGTGACAAAATGAGAGACTCACTATTATGAAGATCACGGTGCTAATTTGAAGCACAAGTGTGGTAAAAGGATAGTAACATTGTCCCTTCTCTCTTTTTCTCTCATTTTTTTATTTGGGCCTTTTCTCTTTTTTTATGGCCTCTATTTTTTTTATGTAGTCCGGAGTCTCATCCCGACTTGTGGGGGAATCATAGTCTCCATCATCCTTTCCTCACTTGGGACAATGCTCTAATAATGATGATCATCACACTTTTATTTAGAACTCATGAATTACAACTCAATACTTAGTAAAAATATGACTCTATATGAATGCCTCCGGCGGTGTACCAGGATATGCAATGATTCAAGAACGACATGTATGAAAGAATTGTGAATGGTGGCTTTGCCACAAATACAATGTCAACTACATGATCATGCAAAGCAATATGACAATGATGGAGTATGTCATGATAAATGAAGGGGTGGAAAGTCGCATGGCAACCTATCTCGGAATGGCTATAGAAATGTCATGATAGGTAGGTATGGTGGCAGTTTTGAGGAAGATATAAGGAGGTTTATGTGTGATAGAGTGTATCATATCACGGGGTTTGGATGCACCAGCGAAGTTTGCACCAACTCTAAAGGTGAGAAAGGGCAATGCGCGGTATCGAAGAGGCTAGAAAATTGCGGAAAGGTAAGTGTGCGTATAATCCATGGACTCACATTAGTCATAAAGAACTCATATACTTATTGCAAAAATTTATTAGCCCTCGAAGCAAAGTACTATTACGCATGCTCCTAGGGGAACGGTTGGTAGGAGTTAACCATCGCACGATCCCGACCGCCACACAAAGGAAGACAATCAACAAATACTTCATGCTCCGACTTCGTTACATAATGGTTCACCATACGTGCATGCTACTAGAATCAAAAACTCCAACACATGTATTTTTCAATTCCACAATTACTCAACTAGCACAACTGAGGGAGTCCTGGATTAGGGGGTGTCCGGATAGCCGAACTATCATCGTTGGCCGGACTCCTGGACTATGAAGATACAAGATTGAAGACTTCGTCCCGTGTCCGGATGGCACTTTCCTTGGCGTGGAAGGCAAGCTTGGCGATACGGATATGTAGATCTCCTACCATTGTAACCGACTCTGTAACCCTAACCCTATCCGTGTCTATATAAACCAGAGGGTTTTAGTCCGAGGAAAACAACAATCATACCATAGGCTAGCTTCTAGGGTTTAGCCTCTTTGATCTTGTGGTAGATCTACTCTTGTACTACCCATAGCATCAATATTAATCAAGCAGGAGTAGGGTTTTACCTCCATCGAGAGGGCCCGAACCTGGGTAAAAACATCGTGTCCCTTGTCTCCTGTTACCATCCGCCTAGACGCACAGTTCGGGACCCCCTACCTGAGATCCGCCGGTTTTGACACCGACATTGGTGCTTTCATTGAGAGTTCCTCTATGTCATCACCTTTAGGCCCGATGGCTCCTTCGATCATCAACAACGACGTGGTCCAGGGTGAGACTTTTCTCCCCGAACAGATCTTCGTCTTCGGCGGCTTTGCACCGCGGGCCAATTCTCTTGGCCATCTGGAGCAGATCGAAAGCTACGCCCCTGGCCATCAGGTCAGATTTGGGAGTTTAAACTACACGGCCGACATCCGCGGAGACTTGATCTTCGACGGATTCGAGCCATAGCTAAGCGCGCCACACTGTCTCGATGGGCACGATCTAGCTCTGCCGCCGAACAATGCCCTGGAGGCCCCACCAGCATCCGCTCCGACCCTTAGTTCGGAGCTGACTCCGCCGATCGAGGACGAGTGGCTGGATACCGCCTCGGGGGCTACGATCTCTACGGCGATTGAGCCGAACTCCATCCCTGTCCTTTGCGAAGACCGTGACTCCAAGGTGCCAGACTCCTCTCCGGACTCCGAACCCTTCGTGCCCCTGCCAATCGAATCCAATTGGGCGCCGGTTATGGAATTCACTGCCGCAGACATCTTTCAGCACTCGCCCTTTGGCGACATCCTGAATTCACTAAAGTCTCTCTCTTTATCAGGAGAGCCCTGGCCGGACTATGGTCAGGAAGGTTGGGATGCGGACAACAAAGAAATTCAACGCCCACCCACCACCCACTTTGTAGCCACTGTCGATGATTTAACCGACATGCTCGACTTCGACTCCGAAGACATTGACGGTATGGACGACGATGCAGGAGACAACCAAGAACCAGCGCCTACAGGGCACTGGAAAGCCACCTCGTCATACGACATATACATGGTGGACATCCATAAAGATGGGAACGACGATGGAACAGCGGAGGATGACCCCTCCAAGAAACAGCCCAAGCGCCGGCGTCAGCGGCGCCGCTCTAAATCCCGCCACAGCAAAAACGTTGATTCCGGCACGGGAGATAATAACACCCGGACAAGTGCGAAGACAACCCCTCCAAAGAGGATTCAGCACAGGAGGAGGGAGAAGCCAGCCCTCATAATAGAGCGGCAGACAGAGAGGTAGAGAACGATAATTATAAGCCTCCCTCCGAAGATGAGGCAAGCCTCGATGACGACGAATTTGTCGTGCCTGAGGATCCCGCCGAACAGGAGCGTTTTAAACGCAGGCTTATGGCCACGGCAAGCAGCCTCAAGAAAAAGCAGCAGCAGCTTAGAGCTGACCAAGACTTGCTAGCTGATAGATGGACTGAAGTCCTTGCAACCGAAGAGTACGAACTCGATCGCCCCTCCAAGAGCTACCCAAAACGCAGGCTGCTACCCCAATTAGAGGAGGAAGCACCCAAACTTACATCACCAGCGCATGACGCGGCCGACCGGCCACCTCGTGGCCACGACAGAGAGGCCTCTAGGCCCACCACTAAAGCCGCACCCTGGCGTCGCTCGAAAAGTTCAAAGCCACGGGGAAATGCACCAGACTTGCGAGACATATTGGAGGACAAGGCAAGGCAAATAAGATCGATTTACGGATCGCGTGGGCGCCCCATGACACGTGATGACAACCGTCACGCCGGATACAGCAATTCCGGCCGGGCCAAACACAGTAGACAAAGCTCATTTGAGCTGCGTCGTGATATAGCCCAATCTGAGGCGCCAGACACCCACTATGCTTCATGAGGCGAAGTAATGGATCATCAAATCCCGAGGGGTTCAAACCCGTAAATATTGAATCATACGAAGGCACAACAGATCCTGCGGTTTGGATCGAGGACTATCTCCTTCACATCCACATGGCCCGCGGTGATGATCTACACGCCATCAAATACCTCCCACTCAAGCTTAAAGGACCAGCTCGGCATTGGCTCAACAGCTTGCCAGCAGAATCAATTGGTTGTTGGGAAGACCTGGAAGTCGCATTCCTTGATAACTTCCAGGGCACATATGTGCGACCACCAGACGCCGATGACCTAAGCCACATAATTCAGCAGCCAGATAAATCGGCCAGACAATTCTGGACACGGTTCTTAACCAAGAAAAATCAAGTCGTTGACTGTCCGGATGCAGAGGCTCTTGCATCCTTCAAACATAACATCCGCGACGAGTGGCTTGCCCGGCACCTAGGACAGGAAAAGCCGAAATCCATGGCAGCCCTCACATCACTCATGACCCGGCGGGTGCGTTCGAACGGGGAGACGATGCCGCGTCCAACGGTGGCAAGGGCACGGCCGGACTTGGCCGGAAACGGCGCCGGCGACGAGGTTTGCGGCGAGCGGATTCGGTCGACGGCAGGAAGGGTGCTACGCGCGCTATGCCGCAAAAGGAAAAGGACGGGGAGGATCTCCACGGAGCGGCGAGTCCAACGGGTGCGACCCCGTGACCAAAAGGTCACCGGAAGGGCGCCGGCAGCGAGATCCGCGACGGGGCCTTCGGTGCGGAGGGGAACGAGGGGAGAGGAAGGGGCCTTGACCGAGCCGAGGAGGCGCGAGGAGGGGGGCGTGAGGGCGGTGAGCCAGGCGAGAGCGGAGCGCGATGACAGCGGCGCCGAGCGAGCTCCGGCCATGGCGACCGAAGGCGGGTCGACCCTACGACTCTGAGCGAAGCAGGGAGGAAGAGCTCACGGGGGGGGCGTGGGGTCTCGGAAGCGGGCTCGGGGCGGTCGGGGCGTCCGCGGGAGGAGGTCGAGGCGGCGGCCGTCCGCGATCGGATCCGCGAGGTGAGGTGGGAGTCGAGGATGGCCCGAGGCGACGAGGGGGTGTCAGGCGCCCTGCTGGGCCGGTCGGGAGGAGGAGGAGGAGGAGGGCGGCGGGCGGCGCGGGGGGGGCGACGGATCGGGCGTACCCGATCCAGATCGGCGGGGAGGAGAAGGGATCGAGGGGAAGTGGGTGGTCGGCTAGGGTTTCCACCGACCGGGGGGGGGGGGGAATAAGGGGAAGGCCGGCTGGGCCGGGCCAGGGGCTGGCCGGCTGGGCCAGGTGGGCTTGGCCCAGTTGGGCGGGGGGGGTTTCCCTTTTTCTCCTTTTGTTTTATTCTTCTTTTCTTATTTTTCCTTTTCTGTTTTAATTCATTTAATAATATCCAAACACTTTACAAAAATGTGTGCACCCCACCATAATTAATTTTGTAATATTTGACAACCCCCGAACATTTTAGTTTTAATTTTTGAAAACTTTTATTGTCATTATAATTTTGAATTTTAATTTCGAAACCGTTTCGATCTAACCCGTGGTTAACTACAGTGACAGAGGTGACGTGGCACCATCACGTGAGATTACTGTAGCATGATTATCCGGGTGTTACAACAAGTGTGGCACCCCGAACTTATAGCATTAGGTGCATCGGCTCCGAATCATGTCTTGGGTCAATAGTTGGGTTTGCCCGGCTCCCATGTTTTGGTACCTTATGTTCCGTTATATCGGCTAAGGTAGCGCTGGGAGAACCACTGCGATTGTGCCCCGGTTGAGCTGGGTTGAGCACCTCGGTGGAGAAAGCTAAAACTGACCGTCATGATAGGGCGAGAGTCGGTCGCTGTTCGAGAGGTTTTTTCGGGTCCCTAAAGACTTATGCCGCTTAGAGTGAGGAGTCGGCATTGTCCGGCCAAGGCGTGGATAGTGCCCCGAACTCGGTCTTCCGAATACCAGGGGCTTCACCGAAATTTAAAATTATAAAATTCTATGGCTAAGTGAGAGTGTTCAAGCACTATAAGTCCGGTTGCCTGGTTCGTTGCGTTGAGCGCCTCCCTCGAAGGACCCAAGAATGGGAACAAGAGCGCTCAAGTTTATCCCGAACACCCCAGCACTCGTGGCATGGGGGCTGAAGCCAACGATTTGCCATCTCTCAAATTTTGATAAACAGCCGCACAGAAGGTAATATTTTAAATTCACAAGCGTTGCTTAGCGCATATGAACAAGTTTTCAGCGTACAGGATAACAAATGCGAGTCTATTCAAAAATTACATCTTTGGAGCATTCACCCGCTATAAGGCGGGCACCCTTCATGACGCCCTCATAATACATTTCAGGCTTGCGATGCTCCTTGCCCGGTGGTGGTCCGTCCTTCACAAGCTTCTCAGCGTCCAGCTTGCCCCAGTGCACCTTAGCACGGGCAAGGGCCCTACGGGCACCTTCAATGCAGACGGAGCGCTTGATGACTTCAATCCATGGACAGGCGTCCACCAGCCGCCGTGACTAGCCCAAGTAGCTCCTGTGCATGGCTTCAGAGGCCACAATCGAACTATGAGGCCCTTCATGGCCTGTTCGGCGACCTTGTGGAGCTCGACCAGCTGCTTCAGCTGGTCGCTCAGGGGCACCGGATGTCCGGCCTCAGCATATTGAGACCAGAACACCTTTTCCGCCGAGCTCCCTCCTCGGCTCGGTAGAGAACGCGACAACATCGGACACACTACGGGCAGATCTGTGAATGCTCTGGAGAGCTCCGGATTCGGGTAAGTAATAGATAATTCACTTTCACATGCTTGCTTTGCATAAAGAATGCCTTACCCGCCGCTATCTTCTTTAATGATTCAATTTCCTGGAGGGCTTTTTGGGCTTCGGCCTTAGCGGCTTTGGCACTCTCAAGAGCCGAGGCGAGCTCGGACTCTCGAGTCTTCGAGTCACGCTCCAAACTCTCGTGTTTTTCCACGAGAGCCTGGAGCTCTTGCTGCACCTCCGCCACCCGCGCCTCCTGCTTCTCTCGCTCGGTGCGCTCCGTGGCCGCGCTGTTTTCGGCCTTGGACACCACTTCCTTTAGGGTCGCCACCTCGTTCGTGGCCCCTACAATACAAACGTTATTCCTGTCATTTTTGCAACCAAATCCTTTCTATAAGGTATTGCTTTAATAAGGTATTACTTACCTTCCTTTTCCTCGAGCTGCTTCTTGGCAAGGCCGAGCTCGTTCTCGGACCGCTCGAGGCTCTCCTTCAATGCATTGGCCTCCGCAGTCAGTGCGGCAGAGGTCAGCAGCGCAGCTTGCATTCCCATATTGACATACTTATGTTAGACTCCTGCATATATCTTTTTATATCCTCAGTCCGGCTTTTCTTTCCGAACACCGAACTAAGCATCAGGGGCTGCTGTCTATGCGGTAATATTTTTACATATTCTAAACTTACCTCAAAGCCTGTTAGAAGGCTGGTACAGGCTTCAGTCAGCCCGCTCTTAGCGGACTGAACTTTCTGGATCACCGCACTCATGATAGTGCGGTGCTCCTCGTCGATGGAGGCGCCGTTGAGCGCCTCCAGCAAGCTATCTGGTGCCTCCGGTTGGACGGAGGTCACCGGCGTCGCAGTCTTGCCCTTCTTATGAAGGGGCCGCTTGTCGGAGTTCGGAACCACTGTAGGTTCCGGTGCCGAGTCCGGCACAGGGCCGGATATAGAGCCCTCTGGGGTTTTGCCCCCTTTGCGCCCGGAGTCCGGGAGGTCGCCTTGCGGCGCCTCCAGGACCACCTCCTCCCGGTTGGGCCCCTTTTGGGATTCCACCGCGGTGTCGTCCGCGTCACGAGGAGAGGAGGCGGTCGGAAGTGAAGTGCTATTCATATCTGACGAATCCAGGGAGCCGCTCGATGAAGCGGCGAGCTCGTCCTTGGGCGGGCTACATGGTTATATTCGGCGTTAGAAGACATTATGCGACAAGTAAAAAATCATGAGTTATTCTGGAATCCAGGCACTTACGATCTCCTGGCGGCCACTCCTCCTCGTCGTTGTCGGCGTTGGTGGAGAAGTTCGGAGGAAGGTTCCTTCCTTTCTTGGACCCTCCGGCCTCCCCAGTCGGGGCGGCCTTGCTTTTCTTCTCTCCCCCCGCTGGGGGAGAGGCATCTTTTTCCTCCTCCTCGTCCTCAGGAGAGGATTCCGCCTCGGGGTCATTGGATGGTGAGTCCGGCACCGCCTGGCGTCTGGAACTCTTTCGAGTTCCCGTGGCCTGCTTCATGGCCTTCTTCTCCGGCACCACGTGAGGTGCCGGAACCAGCAGCCCTGTCAAGCGGGCGTCCACTGGGTCTTCTGGCAAAGGAGCCGGACAGTTAACCTGCCCGGACATCTTCAGCCAGTCCTGTCAAAGGTAAGGGAGTTTAGATCCCACATAGAGTCAGACTATGAAAAACAAGAGTCCCGTAAAGGGTAGAATAGCTTACCTCGCTGGCCTGACGCCGCGTGCTGAATCCGCGATCTTCGGTAGGGGATGCGGGTGCCTCGGCGCCCTTGAACAGCACCTTCCAGGCATCTTCGTACGTAGTGTCAAAGAGCCGGCTCAAGGTTCGGTGTTGTACCGGATTAAACTCCCACAAATTGAAGGCCCGTTGCTGGCATGGGAGAATCCGGCGGATGAGCATGACCTGGACAACGTTGACAAGCTTGAGCTTCTTGTTCACCAGATTTTGGACGCAGGTTTGAAGTCCGGTCAGCTCTTCCGAATCTCCCCACGTCAGGCCCGTCTCTTTCCATGATGTGAGCCGTGTGGGGAAGCCAGATCGGAATTCGGGGGCCGCCGCCCATTTGGAGTCGCACGGCTCGGTGATGTAGAACCACCCCGATTGCCACCCCTTTATGGTCTCCATGAAGGAGCCCTCAAGCCATGTAACGTTGGGCATCCTGCCCGCCATGGCGCCTCCGCAATCCGCCTATCAGCTGCCCACTATCTTCGGCTTGACGCTAAAGGTCTTCAACCATAAACCGAAGTGGGGCTAGATGCAGAGGAAAGCCTCGCACACGACGATAAACGTTGAGATATTGAGGATGAAGTTTGGGGCCAGATCGTGGAAATCCAGGCCGTAGTAGAACATGAGCCCCGGACAAATGGGTGAAGTGGAAAACCTAGTCCGCGGAGGGAGTGGGTGAGGAACACCACCCTCTCATGGGGCCTGGGGGTGGGGATGAGCTGCCCCTTGTTGGGGAGCCGACACGCGATGTCGCCGGACAAGTATACGGCTTCCAGCAGCCTTTCGATGTGCCCCTCCGTGACGGAGGAGGCCATCCATTTGCCTCTCGCTCCCGACATGGCTGGAGAAGGTTGAGGAGGGATGTGCGGACTTGGGCGCTGGAGCTCGAGTGCGCAGGAATGGATAAGCAAAGGAGGAAGGAGGCGTAGATGGAAAAAGGTGGATCCTTATCCCCTTATATGGGCGGACGCGACTAAGCGCCCCCACCAGCCCGGTAAAACTCGCTTATCTCCCAAGCGCCGTAAATTAATGGCGCAGTTGGGTTACCCACGTCCGTATTGATGAGAATCCCGGAATAAGGGGGACACGATCTCTGCTTTGACAAGACGTGCCAAGGAAGCCGCTCGCTAAACGCGCTGAGGTGGTACAGTAAAAACGATTCGAATGGAGAATTGGCCATGGCGTGATGGTACGCTGCGGAATACGTCAGCAGATTGATTTTGTGTAAATACTATTCTCTCTACAGTGTTATGTGGAAATTATTTTGCAGAGCGGACACTGTCCTTGTGTTCAAAATCTTCTATGAAGTATTCGAAGGAGGAACCCGCCTTGCAATGCGAAGACAATATGCATGCGGAAACGTCGTCATTGAAGCCTGGTTCAGGGGCTCTTGAGGAGTCTGGATTAGGGGTGTCCGGATAGCGAACTATCACCGTTGGCGGGACTCTGGACTATGAAGATACAAGATTGAAGACTTAGTCCCGTGTCCGGATGGGACTTTCCTTGGCGTGGAAGGCAAGCTTGGCGTCGGATATGTAGATCTCCTACCATTGTAACCGACTCTGTGTAACCCTAACCCTATCCGGTGTCTATATAAACCGGAGGGTTTTAGTCCGTAGGAAAAACAACAATCATACCATAGGCTAGCTTCTAGGGTTTAGCCTCTTTGATCTCGTGGTAGATCTACTCTTGTACTACCCATATCATCAATATTAATCAAGCAGGAGTAGGGTTTTACCTCCATCGAGAGGGCCCGAACCTGGGTAAAAACATCGTGTCCCTTGTCTCCTGTTACCATCCGCCTAGACGCACAGTTCGGGACCCCCTACCCGAGATCTGCCTGTTTTGACACCGACAACAACTATGATATTACCACCTTTATATCTCAAAACAATTATCAAGCATCAAATTTCTTATGGTATTAATAAAGCAAATTGCCACGCTATTTTAAGGCTCTCAAAATAATATAAGTGAAGCATGAGAGATCAATAGTTTCTATAAAACAAATCCACCACCGTGCTCTAAAAGATATAAGTGAAGTACTAGAGCAAAAACTATATAACTCAAAAGATATAAGTGACGCACATAGAGTATTCTAATAATTTCTGAATCATGTGTGTCTCTCTCAAAAGGTGTGTAAAGCAAGGATGATTGTGGTAAACTAACAAACAAAGACTCAAATAATCCAAGACGCTCCAAGCAAAACACATATCATGTGGTGAATTAAAATATAGCTCCAAGTAAAGTTACCGATGGAAGTAGACGAAAGAGGGGATGCCTTCCGGGGCATCCCCAAGCTTTGGATTTTTGGTTTCCTTAGATTATCTTGGGAGTGCCATGGGCATCCCCAAGATTAGGCTCTTGACACTCCTTGTTCCATAATCCCTCAAATCATTTACCCAAAACTTGAAAACTTCACAATACAAAACCTAACAGAAAACCTCGTGAGCTCCGTTAGCGAAAGAAAACAAAAGACCACTTCAAGGTACTGTAATGAACCCATTCTTTATTTATATTGGTTTTAAACCTACTGTATTCCAACTTCTCTATGGTTTATAAACTCTTTTACTAGCCATAGATTCATCAAAATAAGCAGACAACACACGAAAAACAGAATCTGTCAAAAATAGAACAATCTGTAGTAATCTGTAACTAACGCAAACTTCTGGAACTCCAAAAAATCAGAAAAAATAGGAAGACCTCGGCAATTTGTTTATTGATCAGCAGCAATTGGAATCAATATTTTATCACGTTCTGGTGATTTTTAACAATTATTTTCATGAACAGAAAGTTTCTGGAAATTACAGCAGGATCAAATAACTATCATCCAAGAAGATCCTATCGGTTTAACTTGGCACAAACACTAATTAAAACATAAAAACACATCTAACCAGAGGCTAGAACAAATAATTATTGAATAAAAACAAGGAAAAATATTGGGTTGTCTCCCAACAAGCGCTTTTCTTAAAGCCTTTTAGCTAGGCATTGAGAATTTTAATGATGCTCACATGAAAGACAAGAATTGAAGCACAAAGAGAGCATCATAAAACACGTGACAAACGCATCTAAGTCTAACATACTTCCTATGCATAGGCATCTTATAGGAAAAAAAATAATCATAGCAAGCAAAAACTAGCATATAAAAGGAAGGGGAAAGGAACAATAGCAATCTCAACATAACGAGAGGTAATTTAGTAACATGAAAATTTCTATAACCGTATTTTCCTCTCTCAAAATAATTACATGTAGGATCATAAGAAAATTCAACAATATAGCTATCACAAAACATATTCTCAACACGATCCACATGCATACGAAGTTGACACTCTTCCAAAATAGTGGGATTATCATTAACTAAAGTCATGATTTCTCCAAGCCTACTTTTATCAAAAATTTCATAAGATTGAATATTATCCAAATATGTGGGATCTAAAGTTGACACTCCTCCAAAACCACTTTCAATATTATTGAAAACACTATTATCAATCTTATATTCATCATGGGGCTTAAATAAATTTTCAAGATCATAAGAAGAATCTCCCCAATGATGATTATTGCAACAAGTAGTGGACATAGCAAAACTAGCGTCCCCAAGCTTAGGGTTTTGCATATTATTATCATAATTTACATCAATAGAATTTATAATAAAATCAGTGCAATCATGATTTTTATTCACAATCTAGTGCATCCAAATCACTAGGAATTGGTTCATCATAATTGGATCTCTTAAAAAGATTGGCAAGCGGATGAGGATCCATAGACATTAGCTTCTCTGTTTAGGAATAAATACTCAACTATTTCAACCAAACAAGCAAACGAGCCAACTAAGACATCAAGGCAAACGAGAAGACGAACGGAAAAGAGAGGGCGAATAAAACGGCAAGGGTGGAGTGGGGGAGAGGAAAACGAGCGGCAAATGGCAAATAATGTAATGCGGAAGATAAGGGTTTGTGATGGGTAGTTGGTATGTTGACTTTTGCGTAGACCCCCCCGGCAACGGTGCCAGAAATCCTTCTTGCTACCTCTTGAGCACTGTGTTGGTTTTCCCTTGAAGAGGAAAGGGTGATGCAGCAAAGTAGCGTAAGTATTTCCCTCAGTTTTTGAGAACCACGGTATCAATCCAGTAGGAGGCTACACAAGAGTCCCTCGCACCTACACAAACAAATAAATCCTCGCAACCAACGCGATAAGGGGTTGTCAATCCCTACACGGTCACTTTCGAGAGTGAGATCTGATAGATATGATAGGATATATTTTTGGTATTTTTATGATAAAGATGAAAAGTAAAATAAAAGCAAAGTAAAAAGCAACATAAATAACTAAGTGTTGGAAGATTAATATGATGGAAAATAGACCCGGGGGCCATAGGTTTCACTAGTGGCTTCTCTCAAGAGCATAAGTATCTTACGGTGGGTGAACAAATTACTGTTGAGCAATTGATAGAATTGAGCATAGTTATGAGAATATCTAGGTATGATCATGTATATAGGCATCACGTCCGAGACAAGTAGACCGACTCCTTCATGCATCTACTACTATTACTCCACACATCGATGGCTATCCAGCATGCATCTAGAGTATTAAGTTCATAAGAACAGAGTAATGCCTTAAGCAAGATGACATGATGTAGAGGGATAAATTCATGCAATATGATAAAAAACCCATCTTGTTATCCTCGATGGCAACAATACAATACGTGCCTTGCTGCCCCTATTGTCACTGGGAAAGGACACCACAAGATTGAACCCAAATCTAAGCACTTCTCCCATTGCAAGAAAGATCAATCTAGTAGGCCAAACCAAACTGATAATTTGAAGAGACTTGCAAAGGTAACCAATCATACATAAAAGAGTTCGGAAGATTCAAATATTGTTCATAGATAAACTTGATCATAAACCCACAATTCATCGGTCTCAACAAACACACCGCAAAAGAAGATTACATCGAATAGATCTCCACGAGAGAGGGGGAGAACATTATATTGAGATCCAAAAAGCGAGAAGAAGCCAATATGATAAAAAAAACCATCTTGTTATCCTCGATGGCAAAAATACAATACGTGCCTTGCTGCCCCTATTGTCACTGGGAAAGGACACCGCAAGATTGAACCCAAATCTAAGCACTTCTCCCATTGCAAGAAAGATCAATCTAGTAGGCCAACCCAAACTGATAATTTGAAGAGACTTGCAAAGGTAACCAATCATACATAAAAGAGTTCAGAAGATTCAAATATTGTTCATACATAAACTTGATCATAAACCCACAATTCATTGGTCTCAACAAACACACCGCAAAAGAAGATTACATCGAATAGATCTCCACGAGAGAGGGGGAGAACATTGTATTGAGATCCAAAAAGCGAGAAGAAGCCATCTAGCTAATAACTATGGACCCGAAGGTCTGAGGTAAACTACTCACACATCATCGGAGAGGCTATGGTGTTGATGTAGAAGCCCTCCGTGATCGATGCCCCTTCCTGCGGAGCTCTGGAACAGGCCCCAAGATGGGATCTCGTGGGTACAGAAGGTTGCGGTGGTGAAATTAGGTTTTTGCCTCCGTATCTGATCGTTTGGGGTATGTAGGTATATATAGGAGGAAGGAGTACGTCGGTGGAGCAACGTGGGGCCCACGAGGGTGGAAGTCACGCCCAGGGGGGTAGGCGAGCCCCCCTACCTCGTGGCTTCCTGCTTGATTTCTTGACGTAGGGTCCAAGTCCTCTGGATCATGTTCGTTCCGAAAATCACGTTCCCGAAGGTTTCATTCCGTTTGGACTCCGTTTGATATTCTTTTCTGCGGAACATGAAATAGGCAAAAAACAGCAATTTCAGGCTGGGCCTCCGTTAATAGGTTAGTCCCAAAAATAATATAAAAGTGAATAATAAAGCCCAATAATGTCCAAAACAGAAGATAGTATAGCATGGAGTAATCAAAAAATATAGATACGTTGGAGACGTATCACTTGGTTCTTCAGTCGGGGAATGTGGTGGAGCTCTATCCCTTCAAACTTCTTTTCTAACTTTCTCACCGCATTACAATAGCCAGTCATAGCTGGGCTCCTGATGTCCCACTCCTTCATCACTTGATTGACCACCAAATCTGAGTCGCTGTAGATCATTAGGCGACGGATGCCGAGTGAAATGGCCATACGCAACCCATACAAGAGTGCCTCATATTCAGCTTCATTGTTGGAGGAATCAAGGTGAATCTAGAGAACGTAACTGAGCTTATCACCTCGGGGGGATACCAGTACTACCCCAGAACCAGAACCATTCAGCATCTTGGATCCATCAAAAAACATAGTCCAATGTTCCGAGTGAATCTGAGGAGGTTGTTGCTGCTCAACCCACTCGACGAGGAAATCTGCTATGGCTTGGGACTTGATAGCTTTCTTTTCCTCAAACTTGATATCCAATGGAAGGAGTTCAATTGCCCATTTTGCCACTCGACTAGTTGCATCTCTATTGTTTAGAATTTCTGACAATGGAGCATCGCTGACGACTGTAATCGAATGATCTGAGAAATAATGTGCAACCTTCTTCGTGGTCAAGTAGATTCCATAAACAAGCTTCTGATAATGCGGATATCTCTGCCTGGATGGAGTCAAGACTCCAGAAATATAGTACACTGGGCGCTGAACTTTGTAGGCTTTACCTTCTTCTTCCCACTCGACCGTGGGTACTCTACTGACAACTTGTCCAGTGGCTGCAATATAAAGCAGTAAAGGCTCTTTGCTGATTGGAGCAGCGAGCACCGGCTGGGTGGAAAGCAGGGCTTTGAGCTCTGCAAACGCTGCATCAGCTTCAGGAGTCCACTCAAACTTATCAGATTTCTTCATCAATCGGTAAAGAGGCAATGCCTTTTCACCGAGACGAGAGATGAATCGACTCAAAGCGGCCAAACTACCAGTGAGCTTATGAACGTTATGCACATGCACAGGGCGTTTCATTCGGAGGATGGCGCCAACCTTCTCTGGGTTTGCATCGATCCCTCGTTCGGAAACGAGTAAACCAAGTAACTTTCCACCTGGGACTCCGAATGTGCATTTCGATGGATTAAGCTTGATATCATACCTCCTCAGGTTTGCAAAGGTTTCAGCGAGGTCAGTCAGCACGTCAGAACCTTTACGCGACTTAACCACGATGTCGTCCATATATGCTTCCACATTCCAACTGATTTGAGTGAGCAGGCACTTCAAAATCATCCTCATAAACGTGGCACCAGCATTGTTGAGACCGAATGGCATGGTAACATAGCAAAAGCACCCGAATGGGGCGATAAAAGCTGTTTTTATTTCACCGGGTCCATACAGCCGGATCTGATGATACCCGGAATATGAATCCGGAAAAGACAAATGCTCACGCCCCGCAGTTGAGTCGACAATCTGGTCGATGCGGGGGAGAGGGAAATGATCTTTTGGGCAGGCCCCATTGATATGCTTGAAATCAGTGCACATACGAAGTGAATCGTCCTTCTTGGGGACCATGACAACATTGGCGAGCCACTCGGAGTGGTAAATTTCAGAGATGAACTCAGCTGCCAGAAGCCGATCCACCTCCTCGATGATTGCCTTTCTCTTCTCCACGGCGGACCGACGGAGATGCTCTTTAACGGGTTTTGCTTTCGGATCGACTCAAAAATGGTGCTCAGCTAGTCTCCTGGGTACACCTGGCATGTCAAAAGGTTTCCATGCAAAGATGTCCCAGTTCTCACGGAGGCACTGGATGAGCGCTTCTTCCTATTTGCTGTCGAGTGTTGTTGAGATGTGAGTCGGAGCAGCATTGGGATCGGTCGGGTGAATATGAACTGACTTTGTTTCACCGGGCGACTAAAATGCAGAATCTGAGGCAGGCTTCTTGGCTCGCAAGAAATCACTCGGATCTGCATTCTTCTGGTATTCTTGCATTTCAACTGCTGCCATTTGTTCATCAGCACTTTCGAGCCCTTCTGGAGGCACTCCTCTGCTTTCTACCGATTACCAGTAACTGTGATCACACCTCTGGGACCAGGCATCTTCAACTTAAGATACACGTAACATGGTCGAGCCATGAAACGAGCATATGCGGGCCTACCCAGAATAGCATGATAGGCACTTTGAAAACCCACCACTTCAAATGTCAACTTTTCCTTACAGTAATTCTTCGAATATCCGAAAACCACGTCAAGAGTGATCTGGCCGAGTGATTCATATTTCTTTCCAGGGATAACACCGTGGAAACTCATGTTGCTCTCGCTAAGTTTGGACATCGGAATGCCCATCCCCTTCAGGGTTCCAGTGTAAAGAATATTCAGACCACTGCCACCATCCATAAACACTTTGGTCAGTCGAGTGCCTCCAACAACTGGGTCGACTACCAACACTTGCCGCCCTGGAGTGGCAACGCGTGCTGGGTGATCGGACTAGTCAAAGGTGATTGCAGTTTGCGACCACTTCAAATATGTCGTTATTGCCGGGGCAACCATGTTTACTTCTCTGTTTATGACTTTCAGTCCACTTTTGCTCTCAATGTCAGCAAAAATCACCAAGGTGGAATTGACATTGGGGAAACCATCATCCTCCTCTTTGTCCTCATCCTTATCAGACTCCTTATCTTTCTCACTGGGTTGTTTCTCTCGGAATTGCTGGATAAGGAGTCGACACTGTCGAGTGGTATGCTTGGGATAAATCAGATTTCCCTCTTCGTCTTTCTTGGTGTGAATGTGACATGGAAAATCCAACACATCATTCCCTGCTTGATCTTTCACCTTCTTGGGGGTCCAGGGCCCATTAGGTTTTCCCTTAAATTTTCCTTGGATCACGGCTGCAGTCTCACCAGATCCTGCAGGCTCAGCTTTGCGTTTCTGCTTCTGATTGGAATTACCTCCTCCAGTGTCTTGCCACTGCGAAGTCGGTCTTCTTCTTCGCCATTAGCATACCGAGTGGCTATTTCCATCATTCGAGTCAGGGTCATATCTCCTGTTCGACCGAATTTCAGGTTAAGCTCTCGATACCGAACGCCCTCCTTGAAGGCGCACACTGCTTGATGCTGAGACACATTCTCCACTGTGTGATGAAAAGTGGTCCACCTCTGGATGTAATCCCTCAAAGTTTCATTTGGTTTTTGCACACAATGCTGTAATTCTGCCAACTCTGCAGGTCGTTTGCATGTACCCTCAAACGTTCTGACAAACACTCGGGCTAACTCTTCCCTGCTGAATATACTGCCTGGAGTCAACTGATTCAACCAAGCTCTAGCTGATCCTTCAAGCATCAGAGGGAGGTGTTTCATGGCCACCTCATCATTACCACCACCGATCTGCACAGCCACTCGGTAATCCTCAAGCCAAGTGTCAGGCTTTGACACATCGGTGGACTTACTAACTCCAGTAGCCAACCTGAAGTTGGAAGGAATCTTAGTTGCTCTGATGGCTCTGCTGAAACATTCTAGACCGGAAACATGAACTCTACTGCCAGTCGGACGATCTTTGTCAAGTCCTTCTCTATGTGCTCTCTTCCTGTCGACCAGACCTTTAACGAGGATCGACCTCGCATCAAAACCTGGCCCTCTTGGGTCGACTGGTACCCTCCGCTCACCACTTTGCGGGCGCCTGTCATCAATTTGCCGGCGCACGTACGATCCACTCCTCGGAGGAGGCGTAGGCACTCGACAACAGTCATCACGGGCTGCAGCTGTAAGATTCTGAATCGGGGTGCGGTATACCTGAGGTTCAGGTGGGAACAGTTGTCGCTGCCGTCGACCGGACTCAGGGATCTACCGCCGAGAACGCTCGTCGAGTGCATCCTGAAGGTTCTCCAGTCGAGTGCGCTCAGCCAAAGTGGCCAGGCGCGCGGCCTCCAAAGCTCGAGCCTCAAAGGTTTCCCCGACGATGGGCGTGTGGAGCTGTCGGTGTACAAGACTAGGGGCACATTTTTGTACCCCTTTATCTGTGCACGGGCAGTCTGAGCCGCGCCTGCAACCACACCAAGCAGAGCGAGGGAGGTGAGCCAAGGTAAGACCGAAGCCCAAGATGAAGCAAAGCAACGCCAAGACCAAGGCCACAAAGATCAGATGGACGAAGCAGGTTTCCCTGGCAAGGACCCTTGCCGGGGCAGCTCGCCCATGCCAGCCGAGCGAGCCACCCTCGAGCCCACCAACACTCGACAAATGCGTTGGGATAGGGCTCGGGAGGCACCTCTACGGTAGCATGCAGATCTTCGTGAAGACAAAGAATAGTCAAAATCAAATGAGGATAGGAAGGCAGCCATCCTCACCAAAGAAACCCACAAGACCCCCAGCAAGATCCTTGCCGGGGACGCCTGCGCGCCCCGGCAAGACCCTTGCCGGGCCACCCGGCAAGGCCCTCGCCAAACGCACCCGCGGGACCACCGCCAGGCCCGCACCAGCCAAGTCTCAGCCGCCATTCGCATGCAGCTGCCGACCCAACCAGCTGGGCAGGCACCTGCGTGGCAACATGCAGCCCTTCGTGGAGACTCCACCACCGCGCCACCTCAGCTGCCTGCCTGCCTACATGGCACCGCATGCATCGCTGGCTAGGGCGCGTGTCGAAGCTGGAGGAGCGGCGACGGACGGGACGGGCCTCGCCCCCGTCCCCGATAAAGTGAAGGGACACCTAAGCCTCGCATTAAATGCGCTTTGTCCAGTAATACCAGGATAACCTCGCAACATTGTTGCCTTTCCACCTCCTGTGTGCCACTGTGGCAACCCCTTTTTTCTATAAAAGGAGGCCCAAGGCAACGAGGGGAAGGATTCGGCTTTTTGGAGCTCGTTACACTCCGTAGCTAGTTCAAGAACACAGAATACAACCACCAAAGCAGGAGTAGGGTTTTACGCATCCTCGCGGCCCGAACCTGGATAAACGAACCGCGTGCCCTCTGCTAGACCCGCTCTTCTCTCAACCCCGTGCCCCGCAACCGCTGTAGGGATTCTTGTGATCCCATGGGTGTCGTTTCCCACCGACAACTTTGGCGCGCCAGGTAGGGGGCGCGTTTTTTAGAATCTAGTCTGGTAGTTAGCCTAGCGGTTCTTCGTCGCCATCGCCCCTAAGAAGAAGATGGCCACGGCGACCGGCTCGTTGGGGGCCGAACGGCCCGTGCCGGTGCGGACGAGCAGCGGACCAGTCGCGGACAGGACTCGGGCCGCGGCCCGCGAACACCAGCACCACCAGAGCAGTCGGAACTGGCGGCGGCGTCGTCAGGCACGCAGACGATCGGCCCCACGCCGCCGGACCCAAAGATGGAGCTGGGGCCCCTGCCGGCGGCGCGGGGCCCTCCGGGGGTGTTGTTGCGCAGACTCCGGGCGGCGCGGCGACCTCCAGGACGCATACACCTGCGACCACCGCGCGTTCTTCCCATGGTGTGCGCGCCGAACAGCGTCACCACGTTGGTGACCCTGGGCACCGCCATGGGAAGAGCCATGTGCATCGTCAGCAAGACGAAGAAGTTCAACACGCTCGCCGAAGCACTGGTGAAAATGGCACGCAGCCGCTAGGTCGTGACAAAGCTCCTTCTAACATAGTTAGAAGTCGAAGCGTGCCGCAATCCACTCAGCTGTCACCGCCACCCACGCCAGTGGAAGCCTTGGCGCGCATACAGCTGCTCCTCGACTTCCCTCCTGCTGCGGAGAAGCTCGATGAATGGAGGGCCACCATCCAGAGCCTCGTCGCCGTCGCAAACAAAGACGATCCGCGACCGGCGGGGCCCTCGGGTCGGCGCTCCACCGAACCACCACATGCTGGCGCTGGGAGGACCGGGGGAGCTGCGGCCATGGTGCACTCTCCTCCTCCCCGCCAGCCGCCGCGGGCGTCGGCCCGTCGCGACGACGCTGGTGACAACATCTCCATAGCGTCGTCCGATCCACGGACCCTCCGCGACCAGTGCCAGGTCCTTCGGGAGCGAGCTCACGAAGACGCTCGAACCACCGTCGAGCGCCAGCACGAAACGCGCCGCCAGTCGGACAAGCGGGCGGGACCCGCTATGGACCACCCGGCACCGGGGGGCCCCGGCGGCCTACCTTACGAGGTGGGCTGCCCGGCTTTTACCCGTGGGCTGAGGCAGTTCCAGTGGCTGTCCCACCGCACGTTTAAGCCCGACGTCGGCGAGAAGTATACCGGCAAGACCCATCTGTCCGAGTTCCTCAGCATCTACACCATCGCGATGCAGGCCGCTGGGGCTCACGACGACAAGGTGCTTGCCAACTACTTCCTGCTGGCCCTCAAGCCCAATGTAATGTCTTGGTTGATGCACTTGCCGGCGGAGTCCATCTCCTCCTGGTCAGATTTGTGCCATGAGTTCATTGGCGCCTTCACAGGAGGCCACCAAGCTCATGGCCAGGTCAGTAATTTGCATATCATTCCCCAGAAGGAAAGAGAGACCCTGCGCAAGTACATCCAGAGATTCAGTCAGGTGCAGTACAACATCCCCCACGTTCATCCCGCCTCTGTGATTAGCGCGTTCCATCAGAACATGCGCAATCGCAAGATGCGCGAGGAGCTGGCGATGACCAAGGTTAAGGATGTGGCCGAGCTCTACGTTCTGGCCGACAGGTGCGCCCGAGCTAAAGAGGGAAGGAAGTACCCCAACGAAGACGCCGGCGCGGAAACCGACTCTACCGATGAGGACGCCGCCACCCCGACGAAGAAGGGACGGTGTCGCAACAGGAAACGCAAAGGCAAGGCTATGCTTGCCGTTTAGGGGTCCGACGACACCGGTGTCGGCAAGAAGGTCAAGGCAGACGCCCCCGGCAAGGAGATTGCCGGGTGCGCCTGCCGGGCCTTGGCGGCTACCGACAAGCCAGGAAGCTCCGGCAAGCAATATTGCAAGATCCACCGCACCAAGGGCCACGATCTCCAGAACTTCCGACAAGTCGAGCTGCTTGCTGAAAAGCAAAAGGCCGAGTACGAAAGGCGGGACAAGGAGAAGGACCAGGATGGTGCTGAGGGATCCGGCAAGAAGCGTGGCAGCCAAGGAGTCCGCCCCGGCAAGGACAACCAGCAACAGAGGCCCGCCCGGGGCCGCGACAAGAAACAAGAAGACGGCGATCACGACGAGGACGACGAGTCTGGTGAGCAAGGGTTCCAGAAGGCTACGGAGGCCATGTGCCTCGATGGCGGCGCCTCGCTGCATACCTCTCACAGCCAGCTCAAGCAGTGGGAGCGAGAGGTTACAGCAACAGAGCCATCGTTCGACGCCCAGAAGCCACTAAAGTGGTCCAGCACGCCCCTCATCTTTGACGCCGAGGACCACCCTGATCGCACTACCGCGGTCGGGTGTTTGCCGTTGTTGGTTTCGCCAACAATACGCAACCTCAGGGTGAACAAGATGCTGGTTGACGGCGGGGCCTGCCTGAACCTGATCTCACCTGTCGTGATCAAAAGGTTGCAAATCCCTGACGGAGACCTCGAGGAAACGGGCATGTTTCAGGGGGTCAATCCGGTGAGAAGTCAGCCAAAGGGAAAGGTCACACTGCCCATGACATTTGAAGTAGAGTTGAACTACCGAACGGAGAGGATCATCTTCGATGTGGCCGAGATCCCCTTGCCCTACAACGGGATCCTCGGCCGCCAGGTTCATGGCGGCATCACACTACGCCTACAACATGCTAAAGATGCCCGGGCCGTTGACCATCATCTTCGTCCCCTCCGACAAGAAGGACGCGCTGATCTGTGCCGACCAACTCTACCGCGAAGCAGTTGCAGCAGCTGCCGTCAAGGCACCAGCTCCTGCCGCCGAAGGCCCGGGGGGAAGCAAGGAGCCGGCAAGACCTCTCGCACTCACTCCGGCAAGCGCACCTCCTCGAGGTGTTGTGCTACCGTTGAGGACATGCCAGAGAGCTCTGCCGAAAAGAGCAAGAGATCCAGAGCCGAGCCGCCGCTGACCAAGAAGGTGCCCGTCGTTGAGGACGGCACGGGAGGGGCCTTCATCATAGGCTCCGCCCTCAACAGCAAATAGGAAGGCGAGCTTGTCACCTTCCTGCGGGCAAATGTTGACGTGTTTGCATGGCAAGTGTCCGACATCCCCGGTGTTCCCAAGGAGGTGATTGAGCACCATCTAGCTGTCTGCCCCCATGCGCGGCCCGTCAAGCAGAAGGTCAGAAAGCAGGCTCTGGAGAGGCAGGAGTTCATCATAGAGGAGATCAGGAAGTTAGAAGCGGCAGGTTTGGTGAGAGGGGTGCTCCATCCAACGTGGTTGGCCAATCCGGTAGTGGTGCGCAAGGGGAATGGGAAGTGGAGGTTGTGTATTGATTACACAAATATCAATAAGGCTTGTCCTAAGGACCCCTTCCCATTGTCGCGCATCGACCAGATTGTTGACTCCATGGCCGGGTGTGATCTGTTATCATTCCTCGATGCCTACTTATGCTACCACCAAATCTTCATGACAAGAGAAGATGAAGAGAAGACAGCATTCATCACCCCATGTGATACGTATTGCTTTTTACGGATGCCTTTCGGGTTGAAGAGTGCTGGCTCAACGTTTGCAAGAGCAGTCCAAATTGGTTTTGAAGCTCAGCTCCATAGAAATATGGAAGCCTACATGGATGACATAGTGGTCAAAACCAAGGACGGGCCGACTCTTGTGCAAGATCTAGAAGAGACATTTGCCAACCTACGCAAGATCAACCTCAAGTTGAACCCTGAGAAGTGCGTCTTCGGTGTCCCGTCCGGCAAGCTTCTCGGGTTCTTCGTGTCATAGCGCGGGATCGAGGCAAACCCAGACAAGATCAAGGCTATCGAGTAGATCGAGGCGCCCAAGCGGATCAAGGATGTGAGTCGGCTCACCGGCTGCGTTGCCGCCATGAGCCGGTTCATCTCCAGGTCCGCCGAGCGCGCCCTTCCCTTTTTCAAGATCTTGAAAAAGGCAGGCCCAATAGAATGGACCCCAGAAGACGAGGCCGCACTGCAGGACCTGAAGAAATACCTTTCCTCCACGCCAATACTAGTTGCGCCTAAACCACAGGAGTCGTTACTGCTGTATCTGGCAGCGATGAATCAAGTGGTCAGCACCGCACTAGTGGCACAGAGGGAGGTCGACGAGGAGGCGGCAATGGCGGCAGGCCCAGCGGATAGCAAGCCGAAGATTCCCCCGGCAAGGCCTGGTGCCAACAAGGCACGGCCCCCGGCAGAGTCTGGTGCCACCAAGGCGATGCCCACGCGGTCGAGTGAAGTGGTGCCCAAGAAAAAGATGATGCAGCACCCGGTTTACATTGTCAGCTCCCTCTTGCAGGGGGGCTAGGTCAAGGTATTCCGGTGTGCAAAAATTGCTCTTCGGCCTCCTTATGGCCTCGACGAAGCTGCATCACTACTTCCAGGCCCACGAGATCATTGTCGTCACCCGCCTCCCGTTGCAACGGATACTGCACAACCCGGACGCAACCGGAAGGATTGTGGAATGGGCCTTGGAGCTGTCAAGCTTCGGCTTAAAGTTTGAGAGTACCTCGACAATTCAGAGCAGAGTCTTGGCGGAGTTCATCGCGGAATGGATCTCGACGCCTGACGAAGAAATCTAGGAGACTACTCTCCCCGGCAAGGAAGCAGACCGCAACTGGATCATGTACTTTGACGGAGCCTTCTCGCTGCAAGGCGCCGGTGCCGGTGTGCTGCTCGTCGCACCCACCGGAGAGCACCTCAAGTACGTGATCCAGATGCACTTCCCCAGGGAGATGTCCACCAATAACACCGCCGAGTATGAGGGATTGCTTGCCGGTCTCAGGATCGCGGCAGACCTCGGGGTTAAGAAGCTCATCGTCAGGGGTGACTCGCAGCTCGTTGTCAGGCAAGTCAACAAAGATTATCAGAGCCCACTGATGGAAGCATACGTAGATGAGGTGAGGAAGCTGGAGGAACGCTTTGACGGTATCCAGGCGGAGCACGTCGTCCGAGCGGAGAAAGACATCGCCATTTACCTGTCAAAGCGTGCCGCATTCAAGCTACCTGTGGAACCAGGTACCTTCTTGCTCCGGTTAACTCAACCATCCGTCGATCCATCAGCAGGGCAGAGCAAGCAGAGAAAATCAGGTCCCGGCAAGTACTTTCCTACCGAGCCCCCCGGGGCTGCCGGCAAGGGTACTGCCGCGTACGCTGAGCCTGCCCAAGAGCAACTGACTCCGGCTGGGCGTCAGGCCTGGCCGTAGAGATAGCCGCTCCCATGGCGGAAGAGATGCCTTTGGTCCTTGCCATCGAGCCTCAGGCTCCGGCATGGGCGCAGCATACCGTCAAATTCCTCCAAACAGGGGAGCTTCCTGAGGAGCAGGAAGAAGCGGAGAAAGTAGCTCGATGGCCCGCCCTGTACCAGTTCGTTGATGACGTCCTGTACCGGATAAGGCCGAACGGTGTGAAACTCAAGTGCATCCCCCGGGAGGCAGGACTGGAGCTGCTGGCAGAGATACATGGAGGCATATGTGGCTCCCACATAGTGTGACGACCGGTTTTCCGGGTATTAATTTCCAGAAAATGGCCCTTGTGCTCACCAGCCCCAGGATTACTGTTAGCTGATGAGGCACCAACTTGATACAGAAAATCCAAGCAAAATACAAGATATGTAGTACAAGACCATTCTGGCCTATGATTACAACAATCTGTTTCTAGTGGTAGATGGCGGAAGCGGTTTGTGGATCATCAGTGTCTATGGGACTCCATTTCCCACAGGAACAGCTGACCAGGATAACTCCTATCTTCGCGAGGCTGCTAACACCATTGCTTAGGTTCCGGAGCTGTCATCACAGTCGCTCCTCTCCACGCAAGAAATCTGACCAAGACAATAGCCAGGGACAAGCCAGTGAGTACTTTTGAATGTACTCGCAAACATTATGAACACGGGTATAATATAATAACGATAATTATGTTCTGAAATATTTTAAGATCATGACGTCAGTCACAAAGATAAAATCTCTAATGCATGCAAGCAGGTTACTTATGGATATGCAATAACGTAGTAGTAATAAAATGCACCGATCGGGTGTCTGAAGCGACACCTCGAAAGGTTAGTAAACAAAGAGAAATGCCTTAGTCGGGCGTCTGAGCGACACCACCTAAAGGGCTTATAAAATAAATCACAAGCATGCCACAGTCGGGCGTCTCAGCGACACCACATAAAGGGCTTATAAAGAAAATAAATAACAAGCATGCCACAGTCGTGCGTCTCAGCGACACCACATAAAGGGCTTATAAAGAAAATAAATAACAAGCATGCCACAGTCGGGCGTCTCAGCGACACCACATAAAGGGCTTATAAGGAAAATAAATAACAAGCATGCCACAGTCGGGCGTCTCAGCGATGCCACATAAAGGGCTTATAAAAAAATAAATAACAAGCATGCCACTGTCGGGCGTCTCAGCGACACCACATAAAGGGCTTATAAAGAAAATAAATAACAAGCATGCCACAGTCGGGCGTCTCAGCGACGCCACATAAAGGGTTTATAAATAATCACAGTGAATATCCAGGAGGTAGAACCATCCCAGGGATATTCGATAATTCCAATAACTAGTCGTCAACCCGTGCATCTACACGGGCTAGCCCATTTAATATAAAATATGACAAAGTTGGTACAAATTATAAATGTTGGACAGAAACATTAATAAGTTGCTATGAATTATTTGGATTTCAAGTTTTTGTTCGTGTTAAAAAATCTTAAAGAATTTCTTTTAAGATAAATGTGCCTGAATGTTAATAGTACTTTTTATCCCTAATACACAGATGTATATCACATACATAATCCTTGGTTTATATGAGATCTTTGGGGTGCATGACATCCACATTGTTTATTACTGTAAAAATTTGTGTTTACTAAAAGATATTTCATTAGCTATATGTTTTCTTACTTATGAGGCGGAAAAAAAAGACATGCATTGATCTACTATATACGCAAACAATACGCATTAACAATGTGCACCTGTGAAGAATCATGTGAATCCACATGTAATTTATCAACCGCAAGCATGCATGTTAGCCAAAGTAGTATATCTGTCCAGAGAATAATATTACGTGTGTGCATAATAACAATAATAGAGGCCGACTATGTTGATTTAGCATCTCGACTAAACTTCCATGACAGCACTACCTTGCATCTGGCGATATCGGATGCAGCCAGTGCCAGACAATGTACAGGAGTAGCTCGGCGAGCCGGTCCATCCAGTGTTATTTATGTTTGTCATGCAAGAAGCACTCATCCACATGCGATCCTGACAATTAATTAGCAAGGATGATTGGTCTCCCCTTGCAGAACGCATGGTCCCTTGCTGAGATTGTTTATTAGGAGCAGTAAGCAAATCAGTACAAATTCTAACTGGATTTAAATTACAAAAAAGAAGTTACGGAGCTGCAAAATAGATATGAATTTTCTTTGATCACATGGATATCCTTTGTTTTCTAATATAATGGAGAAAATGTTTGTAATGTTGTGTCTTACATTTTTTTTATGTAAGGACACCCATAAAATAGTAGTACTACAAAGTATATATCGGAAGCATAATGTGATGGATTATTCATAAATTAAGTAGCCCAACGTGTCCAACCCAGCAAATCACAACTATAGTCTGATTTTCTGATTCCTCAAAATAAAATAATGAAAATAACATCTAACTTACTTCTGATCCGGCTTTCTAGGTTCTTTCCTTTCCGAATGCAGCCGGTGTCATCTACTCCACGACCAGCTCCACACACCGCCGGCCATAGGTAGGACAGTAGGTTCAAAGCAGAGAAGGAGGCAGCGATCATACGGAGGAGTCCACAGAGATTTCAATCGGAAGAAAATTTGATTGATGGAGGCTTACTTTTATTTCACGGGCTATCAGCAGATCGTTGGTTTTTTATACCCTTGACATCGTTGGAGTTTTTAACGGGGGCTTTCCTTCTTAATCTATGGTACAGGCGTAGGCTTTCCTTGTTTGTTTTACGTGAGAATTGTTTGTTTTACGTGAGAATTCCTTTTCCTTTGTTTTTATGTGAGACTTTTTTTTTTCAGTTACATTGGACTTGAATGTGTGTTTGTATCAGATATGATAATCTGCGCTATGCAAGTTTTCTTCTATCCTTTTTTATTGCGGGTGAAGCTTTCTTCTATCCTGATCTTAAATTTTTAACGGGGGCTTCTTTCTTAATTTGTTTGACCGGGTGGAGACTTACCTTTCTTTTACATGAGGATTTACTTTTATTTTTTACATCCAGCTTTCCTTGTTTGTCCCCTAAAAAAGCTTTTCTTGTTTGTTTTTCACTATCGTTGGACTTAGACGTGTCAGATTTGTTTTTTTTTATATCACTTCTTTTACGCAAGGCTTTCCTTTTATTTTGCACGTGATGCTTTCCTTGCTTTTTTCACTAATGTTGGACCTAGACGTGTCAGATGCATGGCGACTTACCTTTTTAATACGTGAGGATTTCCTTTTATTTTGTACATCCAGCTTTCCTTGTTTGTCCCCTAAAAAAAGCTTTCCTTATTTGTTTTTCACTATCGTTGGACTTAGACGTGTCAGATTCGTTTTTTTATATGACTTTTTTTACGCAAGGCTTTCCTGTTATTTTGAACGTGACAATTTCTTGCTTTTTTCACTAATGTTGGACCTAGATGTGTCAGATGCATGGAGACTTACCTTTTTAATACGTGAGGATTTCCTTTTATTTTGTACATCGAGCTTACCTTGTTTGTCCCTAAAAAAGCTTTCCTTGTTTCCTTTTAAACGCTGGTGAGACGTGGATGTGTCAGATTCGTTTTTTTATAGGATTATTTTTATGCAAGGATTTCTTTTTATTTTGCATATGTGATGCTTTTCTTGTTTTTTTTTCAATAATGTTTGACTTAGACGTGCCAGATGCGTTTTTCTATACCAAGACATCATCTGTGTTACACTACTTTTCCTTTTATCCTGATCGTAAATTTTACAATCTAACGGTTAAATTAATTTTGATGATGTGGATTAATGAGAGGTCATGAAAGGTGCCTCCAATTAGTAAATATAAGATATAATAGGTTAGTCCACAACAAAATAATAATCATAATCATCACAAGTCTCAAGTCGTGATCCCAGTTCTGGTTTAACAGTTTCTCCTCCGAAGACCGACACTAAGACCGACACTTGACCCATCCCAGACTGTAATCCTTAACCATGGACACGGCTATTCGAATAGGTTTAATCTCTGCAGAGAGTGTACTCTTTACCCACGAGTAACGGATTCCTTTAGTCCATCGGGACTAATTCCATCTACGGCCTTTTAATTGAAAACACACCTATCCGCACACACCAGCCTCACTTACCGGTGTCTGGAATCACCCACGACACCCGTTAAGCGAAACTCTAAGTGGGGAGGCTACAACCTCGACGTGTTGTCCTCGTGCCAAATACACACACAATATTATGCCAGGGTTCAGAATGCTTGCCTTCAAGTCGTGGGGAGGCAGGGTGCATTCCAAAACTCTTGAAAGCTTCCTCCTCTCTCCAAAAATCCTATTTAAAATATTTTTGAATCAATATATAGTTTAAAAACAGTACCAAAAAGTTGTCTGAAATTTTTTGAAATAAATCTTAGAATAAACAAGACAATATTTGAGAGAGGTAGGAAAAAGAATCAACTCATTTGGAGTTATATTTAAAAAGTTATAGCTAGCCAAAGTTTTGGTAAAAATTTGTTTTTAATAAAAACAGAAAAAGAAAACGTTTCAAACGAGATTACGCTTTCGGGCAGAGGAGGCGTACTTGGGGTTTTACGCCTCCACTTATCCAGCGTGGACCGCGTGGGGAGTCGCTGACAGTGGGTCCAGGGGGCCCACTAGTCATGTTTGACTAGTCTACACTCCCTCTTCTTCCTCTGCCCGAGCAGAGGCGGGACTCTGGCGATCGTCGCCGGCAAACGGCTGTTCCTCGCGGGGAGCTGAGGGCGGGGATGGATCCGCGGATCTGGGGCGGTCCTTCCGGTGGTTGCCGGGTCGTCGGGGATGGAGGGAATCGCCGGCGGCGAGCTCTACGGCGGAGGGAAGGTTTCGGTGGATTTGGGGGCTCGGACTCTGGCGATGCTCCGTCGTAGTTTGGGGTGCAGGCGGCTCCATAAGACGAAGAGAGGAGGAGGGTGGTGATGAAAAGGTGGGGGAGGCCCTGGTGGTGCCGGGTGAACCGGGACGAGGCGGCGGCCGAGCTAACCGGAGAGGTTGAAGACGGCCCTCTCCTCTTCAATTGATGGCAACGGGGCACTAGGGAGACATTGTGAGGCTGTCCGAGTGCTCGGAGGAGTTCGGGGGCTTCCTTTATAGCACTTCCATGTCGGTTCGTGGCGGCCGTGGATGAGCTCGTCGGCAGACCGCCCCACTGTGTTGCAGGGCGACGTGGCGGTGGCTAGCTAGCTCCAGGGGCAAACGATGAACGCTCTACTGTCGAAGGAGGCGAGCTGGCGCGCTGCCGTGGTTTGGGCGGTGCCGCCAATGGCGGTGGCGGATGCGGCCGCAGGCGTGCCGCCAAGAGGCTTGCTGGCGACGCTGCAGGGGGCGAGGAGGCGGTCGGAGCTGGCGCGCTGCTGGCGTGACGTGACGAGAGGGGGGGTCAGGATGAGCTCGGGGAAACTTATCCAGGGGGCGTGCTGGCTCGGACGCGAGCACGTGCAAAGCAGCGCTGCTTTCGCGCTCGGCGTCTGCGGCACTTGTTCAACGAAATGCCAGGGCGACCAAAATTGCTAGAGATCTAATGCAAATCCACAGGCCTAGGTTAGAGACAGATTGAAGGCTACTAGACAACTTGGTTTGGGACAAGGGGAAAGTTCACAACACAAAACCTACAACCATGCCAAATCCGTCTATGCACACAGGGTGTTTGACAAAATGCCAGAGGCATCTAGGCAGTACTTGGGGTGGCCAAATCTTCCAGAGTGGGGTCTCTTTAGATGCATGAGAGGGTGGTGAGGTTAGCTTGCCAAATGGAGAAACTTGTTTGTGCAAGTTTTGCAAAACTTCAATTCTGGACAGGGGGTAAATGGCATCATTACATGAACCAAAAATGTCCCAATGGCTGCATGCTCCTGGACTTAGGGGTTTTGTAGGGTTGACTACAAGCAGGAGAAAGCACCAGGTCACTAGAGCAAAAGTAATTAGGGTTGCAGTAGAAATCACAAGGCTGTACCAGAATGAAAAAGAGGATGATTCACTCAATTTTTTCCAATGAACATCACTAGGTTTTTGCATAAAGTTGGATTGAATGCTACCACTGACATCCCATAATTTTGGTGGAGGCTTTAAAGAAATATTTAAATAGACTGTAGTGCAAAACTGCCCACTGGATCAGATTTGAAAATTAGGTGTAGAACTCAAAATATGCAATGAATGAAATACATTTTTGCATAAAAGTGATTTAGAAAGATCACATGACATCTCCAAATTTTGGTTGCAATTTTAGTTAAATTTATCAAATGGTGGTAGTTCAAAAAGAGCTCCAAAACTAATGGAAGTCATTTTAAGGAATAAAAAAAATCAGAGAGAAATAATTAAATAAATAAATCTACTGATTAAGAATTTGTTATATTGAGAGAGCATAGAAGTCCAATACATCTTTGGAAAGTTTCCACTTGGGTAAAACTCCTCAATATTAAAGAAAGGGGTTCTGAAATCAACAGAAAATCCAGCAAGCAGAATTTTTAAACTCCTAGCAAAATTTTTAATAATTAAAACATGGTTAAATTTTTGGGGTGTTACACATAGGGTCAAGGGACCTTGCCGGGAAGGCGTTCCGGCAAGGTTTCTTCTGGCCCACCGCCCTCCAGGATGCAACGACACTAGTCACCAAGTGTGAAGCGTGCCAGTTCCATTCAAAGAAGCTTCATCAACCAGCTCAAGCCTTCAAACAATCCCTCTCTCCTGGCCATTCTCAGTCTGGGGGCTCGACATACTGGGCCCTTTCCCCCGCGCTGTTGGGGGCTTTGAGTACTTGTACGTTGCAATCGACAAGTTCACAAAGTGGCCAGAGGTGGAAGCAGTGCGAAAGGTGATTGCTCAGTCAGCTGTCAAGTTTTTCAAAGGACTGGTCTACCGTTTTGGTGTGCCAAACAGAGTCATCACCGACAACGGCACGCAGTTCACGAGCCACACTTCATGCAATACATTCAAGACCTCGGCAGCAAGGTCTGTTTTGCTTCCGTGGCACACCGACAGAGCAACGGCCAAGCGGAGAGGGAAAATGCTGAAGTGTTGCGAGGCCTGAGAACAAAGACTTTTGACAAGCTGCACAAGACCAGAAGGCACTGGATTGATGAACTGCCGGCGGTTCTTTGGTCGATCAGGACAACGCCAAATCGAGCCACCGGCCAGACACCTTTTTCCCTAGTATACGGGGCAGAAGCAGTTCTCCCCACGGAACTCATATACGGGTCACCTCGAGTGCTCTCTTATGATGAGCTTGAGAAAGAGCCGTTGCGCCAAGATGACGCGACGCTCCTTGAGGAAGATCGTCTTCGGGCGGCTGTGAGAGCGGCACGCTACCAACAAGCCTTGCGCCGCTACCATAGCCACAAGGTTCATGCCCGAAGCTTTGAGGAAGGCGACCTTGTTCTTTGGCGCGTTCAGTCGGCCAAGAATTCCAACAAGTTGACGCCAAAGTGGGAAGGCCCTTATCGGGTAATACGAGTCACCAGGCCTGGCGCAGTCCGCTTGGAGACTGAAGATGCCGTCCCAGTGAGCAACTCCTGGAACATCAAGAATCTTCGCAAGTTTTACCCATAAGGCGCGGCTTGTCGGGCCTCCCGGCAAGCCACCTTTTGTACGAGCTTTGCCGACAAGGCATGTGACCCTTTGTACAAAGCCAGGCGCAGACCCTGAGCAGAGATAAATGAAGCGCTGGCGCCCTTAGTTATAGCATGCATGCTAGGTCGAGTCTCGTCCTTGGTTAGGGTTGATAGTGCTTAGCGGCGGCTAACCCCTAGCTTAGAGGTCAGAAAGGCGTCTCTCATTCTTCTCTGTCTTCTTTGGTTCGCAGGACACATGAATATCCTTGCCGAGCTGCTTTGGAAGAAAGGGGACGGATCGGCGTCCGAGCCCTGGGAAGCCAGTATTGCCGGGGACTACAAGAGCAAAGATCCACCCGCGGCAAGCCAAGGTTGCCGGGGGCTACAGATTCAGATAAGTTCCCTATCCCTTATCATGCGTTTCGTTATGGACTGAGGTATGTGAAACCTCGTTTTATCCTTAATCTACCGTGCTCCCCTCATTCCGGACCCTAGGACTCGTTTCCTGGGACCGAGTTTGGTCGTAGTCGCGGCAGCAAGGAAATGAAACGAGGAGCCTAAGCCCACCTCATCCCTGCCTCCGCCAAGGGCGTGAGGAAGGTCGAGCGAAGTGGGGGGACGGCAAGGCCTGTTGCCTGGCGAGAAAATGTTTATCTTAAAGGTAACAAGGATTTACTCCTTGTCGTGGGTTTTACCTGCGAACGAAAAACCCGGCAAACATCCCTTTTTCATTAAAAAACATCCCGTACAGGTAAAGTTCATACGAAATGAAAAACATGAACAAGGGGATTACAAGTTTTAAAGTTAACAAAGGCCCACAGGCTTACAAGCAAAAAAAGAGATAAGATGCCCGTAATCCCTTTCTTGTCCCTCTCCTCAGGAGGCAGGTCAAGGAGGCGAAAAGGGCAAAAGGGGCGCCTAGGAGAGCTACGAGTGGCAGAAGACACCAAGAGAACATGTTGGTGGCCGTCCAAGGCAGAGTTCGAAGACGAGGAGGCAGGGCGTCGGTACGCGACGAAGGCGTCGGTGCCCGCGTACTCCGACTTGATGGCCTTGCCGCCCACCCTCTTCCTCTTCCGCAGCCTCCCAACGCCAGCCGCCCAAGGAGACGACCCCGAGAAGTTCAAGGAGCCGGCGACACGGATGATGGGGTCGCCGGTGCCGCTCGGAGCGGCGCCCGACGCCTAGTCGGACCCGTCATCCTACCGCCCACTGGTCTCGTCGTCGCTGCCGTTGTCTTCCTCGCCACTCTCGCTCGAGGAGGAATCTTCGTCGTCAGAAGAGCTCTCCACGCAGCACCTTACGCGAGTCCCGAAGTGCCGGAAGATCTTGACGGAGAGGAGGCCACCCTCCATTAGCTTGATATGGAGAGTGAGCCCATCAGTCAAGCTGTGGAAGCGAGCAAAGGGTCTTCCACCCTCGGTGGAGATACATGACGTGAGGGGCGGGGAACTCGACATCGGCCCATGTGTCGCTGTTCCCGCAGCCCCTCATATGCAGCCGCAGCGCCTGCGGTGGATCCAGCTCCATCTCCCGCGCGAATGGAGTCGGGATGCGAAGGCGACGGCGCGGTGGCCAGCGCAGCCTAACGAAGAATTCGCGGTGGTTGTCCCCGGCATGGGCCTCCATCTGAGGAGGATTTGCTGGCGGAGGAGAGGCTGATCTGCCGCCCCGCCCTCCTCTTCCCCAAGCACTACGACCTCTGCCCCGGCCTCGCCCCCTCCCCCTTCCCCTCGTGGCCGGCTCTGCCACCACGGGCGCAGGAGGAGGAGGGACGCGTTGTCGAGCGGCGACCCTCGCCGCCACCGTCGAAGGACCGGGATTCCCTTTCTCCATGACGAATGAAAGGAAGGGGCAGAAGCAAAGTGAGGTAGAAGATGGAAGAATGCGGGATGCCATCTCCCCTTCCCGCTCTTTATAAAGGAACGGGGTTGGGGCTCGGCCGCCCCGCTCGGCCAATCAAGACACGGGAGGTGCAGGGAACCAGGACCGACCCACTGCCCCAACCAGCGACGACCCGGTTTCCCGCCTCCACCGTTTGCCACCCCGAGCGCATGGAAGACGAGTGGCAGACGTGCAAAACCGAGGGGACAAGTAAGGCGACCTCTCCCCACCCCGTGGTCGTGGGGAGTGGACGCCTTGAAGACCGCGCCTTGGCCCCATTCAGTAAATGAGCCGCGCCTCCACGCCTCCCTCCCTTTACGGGGAAGGCACGAGCCACCTCTTTACTGTGATGTGACGCATGCTTGTGGAAACCACCCCACACATGCCGCCCATGTCACACACACCCTCCAAGCCACGCCGCGCGCGCAGGTCATGGGAAGCGCAGCGCGTGAAAGATCTTACCGCGGTAAAAACCGCCCCGCCTTCCCGCGCACCGTTTTGGGCCTGACCCAACAACGTGTCGCGCTTATGTGTGGCCCAGGCCCGGGGGCTTCTATCGGTGTACAAAACTAGGGGCACATTTTCGTACCCCTTTACCTGTGCACGGGTAGTCAGAGCCGTGCCTGCAACCAGACCAAGCAGAGCGAGGGAGGTGAGCCAAGGTAAGACCGAAGCCCAAGACGAAGCAAAGCAACGCCAAGACCAAGGCCACAAAGATCAGACGGACAAAGCAGGCAAGGCCCTTGCCGGGGCAGCTCGCCCACGCCAGCCGAGCGAGCCACCCTCGAGCCCACCAACACTCGACAAATGCGTTGGGACAGGGCTCGGGAGGCACCTCTGTGGTGGCATGCAGATCTTTGTGAAGACAAAGAAAAGTCAAAATCAAATGAGGATAGGAAGGCAGCCATCCTCACCGAAGAAACCCACAAGACCCCCGGCAAGATCCTTGCCGGGGACGCCTGCGCGCCCCGGCAAGACCCTTGCCGGGCCACCCGGCAAGGCCCTCGCCAAACGCACCCGCGGGACCACCGCCTGGCCCGCACCAGCCAAGTCTCCGCCGTCGTTCGCATGCAGCTGCCGACTCAACCAGCTGGGCAGGCACCTGCGTGGCAACATGCAGCCCTTCGTGGAGGCTCCACCACCGCGCCACCTCAGCTGCCTACCTGCCGACATGGCTCTGCATGCATCGCTGGCCAGGGCGCGTGTCGAAGCTTGGAGGAGCGGCGACGGACGGGACGGGCCTCACCCCCGTCCACGATAAAGTGAAGGGACACCTAAGCCTCGCATTAAATGCGCTTTGTCCTGTAATACCAGGATAACCTTGCAACACTGTTTCCTTTCCACCTCCTGTGTGCCACTGTGGCAACCCCTTTTTTCTATAAAAGGAGGCCCAAGGCGATGAGGGGAAGGATTCGGCTTTTTGGAGCTCGTTACACTCCGTAGCTAGTTCAAGAACACAAAATACAGCCACAAAAGCAGGAGTAGGTTTTTACGCATCCTCGCGGCCCGAACCTGGATAAACGAACCGCGTGCTCTCTGCTAGACCCGCTCTTCTCTCAACCCCGCGCCCCGCAACCGCAATGGGGATTCTTGTGATCCCATAGGTGTCGTTTCCCACCGACAGGAGCGCCTCCACATTGCGGCGGTGAAGTTCCTCCATCTGCTGTGAGGTGAGGGCTTGGGATGATACTCCTCATGAATACGCGATGGATCGCCGCCGCCATCGCCATCATCGCCGCGACGGAAACCTGGCGGGCTGTGCGGCGCGTGGACCACCAAGACTTCTGCCGCTGGATCGCTGCTGTCGCACTCGGAAAGGGTCTCGACGGAGCCAGTCGATAGGTCGAACAGGCCGTGGAGAGATTCATCGGGCTCGATTGCCGCGACTTGAGGGGTGGCCGATTGACGTGCCACCGCATGCTTCACCCACCGCTGAAGCCGCGACCGACCGGATCGCTTGCGCCGGCGAACAGCGGGGAGCGAGGACACCACGGGAGCCGACCGATACTGGGTCGACGGCTGCCGCAGAAGGACGCCGCGAACGCATGCGCGAAAGTGCGTCGCCCCGCGGACGGGGAGTGTCTCGACGTCGAGGGGGCCTCCTACAGCCGGGCGGAGTCGTCGACGACGAAAACGAGCGCGCCGAGACGGATCTCGCGGCCCTCAGCCAATCCACCATTGGAAACCATGATGATGGGAATCGGAAAAATCACAACCTCACCGGAAAGTCGCTAAGACACCTACCCCATGGTGGGCGCCAGCTGTCGTGGTTCTAAGTCTGACAGTAGAATGGGCGGTAGGTATGACGAGGCAAGATCCTAGCTACGATGAGGTTGCGCACGCAAGATTTATGAGTTCAGGCCCTTCTCGGAGGAAGTAACAGCCCTACGTCTCAGTGCCCGGGGGCTCGGTCGATTTTATTATACGTGAAGTTACAGGGGGTGCAAACTCTTGTGCCTGAGGAGGGGGTGGCTTATATACAGTACGCCAGACCCCTCCGGCCCTCGGTTACACAGGGTTCAATATACATAAAGATAGGGCGGTACTGGTAACGCCAACAATAAAGGCATATAAATGACCATTAAAACAGCGGAGTGAACGCCTGACCATTGCCGTTCTGGGTGGCTTTAGATCTTCTGTCTTTCGAGTGGTCTCCGCTGTGGTTGAGTGAGTACATTCCGGTCGAATGAAATTAGGTTTTCCGAGTGGAACGTTTCTGGCCGAGTGGATGACATTGTCCTTTGAATACTCTTTATTTCAAGGCAATGTCCTTGGGAAGGATGTCTAGGTCAGGTCTATTACCCTACCCTAGGTACATGTCTTTGTCAATCTACTCACTTATCCGTGCTCTATTGTTTACCAACTTATCACACATAAATTACATCTACTTTCACGTCAATGTTGGGAGGGAAATTCCCGTGGACTTTTAAACTTCGTACAATGGCAACTCATGACATGTATTATCTAATAAGTACTGAAGATACACTACTAGGAAAATGCTTATACACAGGAGCTCAGTACTAGCGCTTTTTATAAGAAAGCGCTACTACTAAAGAACGGTAGCGCTTGTGTCTAAAGAGCGCTGCTACTATTATAGTTGCCAAACGGTTGCAGGAAGTGTACGTATACTAGTAGCGCTCGTAATCAAAAAGCGCTACTGCTATTGTACATAGCAATAGCGATGTCCTCTAACGAGCGCTACTGCTAAATAGCAATAGCGGTTATTGCTAAAGAGCGCTACTACTACGCTTACCTTATCCACACACTGCGCGCGTCCCTCACTCTCCCTCACACACTCTCACTCGCCGCACGTCGCCTGCTGTCGCCGCCATCGCCCGCCGTCGCCGCCGACGCTCCCAAGGTATCTGCCTCCCTCCCTCCTCCTCTCGCCTCCCGCCCACCCTCCCTCCCTCCTCCCTCCTCCTCCTCTTGCCGCCCTCTTCTCTCCCTCCTCCCACGGCCCTTCTCTCTCCTCCCTCGCACCGGTGGCCCTCGCTCCTCCCTCCTCTCCCTCATCCGACCGCCACCCTGCTCCCTGCTCCCTCCTATCTCCGCCCTTCCCAGCCGCCCGAAGCCCTCACTCCTCCATCCTCCTCCTCCTCCCACTGCCCTCCACTCTTTGTATAAAAATTTAGGTATAAAATTTTTTAGTAATAGAAATTGTTAGGTAGAGAAATATATTATGCTATGTGAGATTATTTTAGTAAATGTTCGTTTTATGAATAGAATTGAAAAAATAAGTAAATGTAGGTCTTTTGAATAAAATAGGAATTTTTCTAAGTTATGTGAAATTAGGGCATTTTTCTAAGGTTCAAGAAGTAGACAGTATGTAAAAAATGAGGATAATAATGTTCTTAGGGTTTAGGAAAGAAATTGCAGAAAATTGAAAATTTTATTTGGAATCAAATTGGATATTTACTTGATAGCTTATGGAGTTTCACTAAGTCCTAAGATGACGATAATAATGTTCTTGTAGAAATAAATGATCCCCTGCATCATCCCTGCCGTCATCCCCGTTATGGACCCCCTCAGACCTCGAGGTGAGACCAGCCACCCCATGTTATTAATTTAATTTAGGTATTTTAGGTGTTTAAACTTAGAATAATGTAGTATGAACCCTAGTTATGATCGAATCATGTTCAAAATGTAGGTTTTTAACTAGGTGTAGTTAATAGAATTTAGGTGTTTTAGGTGTATTTAACTAGGTGTAGTTAATAGAATTTGTTGTTATTTTTTAGTTAAAGCATTTATTCCTGCATTGACGCCGACGATGCCTATCCCTCATCCTCGTCGTTGACTCGGCGGAGGACACCTGCTTGATCAGAGGGGCCAAGTCCGGGACTGGGCTCCGTCGGGCTGGTACTAGGAGGTGCTACATTCCGGGGGGCGCAGCTTGGTGAGGAGCCAGCCCGTCGTCGACCCGAACCTTTTTTGGTGGCGGTCCCGTGGGCCAGTGACGGTTCGGAGGCTTGAGGACCCCGTAGAGGTGATACATCACCGTGTCAGCGAGAAGGACGAGCACGTCCGTCGCTACATGGTTGCATTGGAGGGCAGGTTCTCCAATACTTGGCAGGTTCTTCAGGGATCTCGCTGGAGCTATGATCCTGTGATGGTTCCTTCTCTTTGGGTGTCCGCTGCCCGCACTGATACCCGCAATTCGCTAGGCTTTTATCTATATTAGTGATGTTATAGGTATAATACTATTCGAGACGTATTAGTGATAATATTCGACGGTGCACAGACGAAAGAGATGATTTAGTTTTGCTTATTGAATGCATGCTAATTTGAATACTAATTTATTTTACGATTTGGTTTTGCTTATTGAATGCTCAAATTGGAAAACTACTCCTACTTTGAATGCTCATATTATGTAGATATAATTTTGTATATCTTGTGTTGCTCAAATAGGATATGTGCTTGCCCAAGTGGCCGGCCATGTTTGCAGGTTACACCTCCGAGTGGCCTATGTTTTGACAGAGTGTTGATTAATTTCCGTTCCGGCAAATTTCAGGCGCTCGATATGTCCTTTTTTAGCAAAGGTCATGCCGGATTTTTCCGGGAGTTCTGGCATGACTTGTGCTAGAATATGTGGGAAATATCGAGTGGCCTGGATTTTCTAGAAAAATAATTAAACGACATTTCGGGTTGACTTTAAGTCTGTCGAGGCTCCATACATGAAAGTCAACAAATGACTATATATATATATATATATATATATATATATATATATATATATATATATATATATATATATATATATATATATATATATATATATATATATATATATATATATATATATATATATATATGTGTGTGTGTGTGTGTATATATATATATGAGAGAGAAGAAGAATTCCGACTGTTGTTGTGGGGGATGTTACTCCTCTTCTTTCTCGTGATAGACCTTTTGGTAATGCACGGGGAGGAAGGGAGGAATGACCATCACCGACGGTCGCAAATGCCAGAGAGGAATCAGTGAGGGAGTGTGTCCACCATATATGAGAGAGGACGAAGAATCCCGACTGTTGTCGTGGGGGTCGTTTATCCTTCTTCTCCTTGTGCTAGACCTTTGTTATGCACTAGGAGAAGGAGGAGTAACGACCATCACCAACGGTCGCAAATGTCAGAGAGGAATTAGTAAGTGAGAGTCTCCACCACATATGAGAGGACGAAAAATCCCGACTGTTGTCGTGGGGGTCGCTTCTCCTTCGTTCCCGTGTGCTAGACATTTTAGTGTAATGCACTCGGGGACGAAGGGAGGAGCGACCATCACCGACGGTCGAATATATACACCACGTGAGCTGAGAGTTTTCAAAAAAAAGACTCGGCAGACCGATAGTCAACCCGGGATGAATAATAATTGTCTAATTTAGTTTTTGTAGTACATATGTTTAATTGTACAAGTTTAATCTTTGAATTATATGAACCTAGAAAATGTCGTCATCGGGCGACGAAAGTCTCCCGGGGGAGTGCGACTAGTGCAACGACGACCGGGGTCTGTGTGACAGGCCTCACCTGGACTAAGGTCGGTGCTTCAGCATTAAGCTCCAGGAGACCTTCGATGTTGAAACGGTACGCAACGATGACAAGTTTTTTTCGTAATTAAGCACGACTTCAACTACTTCAACGTGTAATTTTCATCTTTATAATTCGACTAGCTTATCCCATGCCATGCAAGACATTATGTCTTGAAGAGGCTGGATTTTGAAGATCATGAAAGTCTGTAAACAAATAAAATTCACCTAAGGACCCATCATGGTATGGATTTTGAAGTAAATATGTACAATTCTGAGAGCGAAACCCATTTTGGTTGCACGAATTGGGAAACACTTTGCAAGATGTATGGTTTTTATGAGGGTATGCTTGTCACCATGGATCTTGGTGATCCTGACATCGCTGAAGACAATTTGGACATTTTGGTCCTTATTGATACGCTTCCAATTCTACCGCTATGCGAGTTTCGAAAAAAATAGTTATTAAGCAATATATATATTGTTTATTTCAAAATAGTTGACAGCTTATTTTCGTTGACAGCTTATTTTCATTCTTCAAAGAATGTGCGGAAGTTGGTAGACAGAACCTACTACACCGATGGCTCGGAATTAACTTATCAAGAGAAAAATCATCTGATCGCATTTTGTACCAATCTTGAGAATTACAATATCTATTATCAAACTCCTGCACATTATGGTCAATACGTGCCACTAGTACACGTGTTGAACTACGGTAACATCCATGGAGATGCCATGGTATGATTTTTTACTATTACGACATCCGTGCATGTTTTGCATAAATTCTTCTAAAACTGAACTACATTGCTAACTATGAAGTCATTACTATGTTTTTTATCTGACGTTTCATAATGGTCACCTTGATGTTTTGAACATAAGGCATGGTCATCCTACGACACCTGTCCATATCGGATTTCTAAAACCGGTGAAGACTTGACAATCAAAGAATGAAAAAAAATATATGGTCAGTCGTAGGGAGCTACTAGGAAGCAACATTGTGCGAAAGGCAAGAATTGGAGACAGGATAATCTCCATTCTCCATAATGAAGAGTCAGGGCCTATCTTGTTTTATGCCATTTTACCTAAGAGAAGGTAGTAGGTCCTAACTAATACTCATGATCATGTGCTAAGAACAACTAAGTAGGATTGGTTAGATGACTATGATGATGATGAGTATGACTTGTTATTATGGTATCGAGTAGAAGTTGTATGATCGATGATGATGAGTATGATTTGTTATTATATCACCATAATTTTGAGTTATTTATTATTATGATCGATGATGCATGATGCTAAGTTGTTATATGAGCATGATGAGTTATTTATATATATATATATATATATATATATATATATATATATATATATATATATATATATATATATATATATATATCAGTAGGTGAAATGAACATGGATTAGATTCAAGTGGAGGCAACATGTGGTGCACATCGAAAGTACTACTAATCCATGTTCATTTCACCCACTGTTATATATAATAACTAATCATGCTCATAAAATCATATGATAAAAGTACTTTATATAAAACCACAACAAAAATAAGTTGTATTTTTTTAAAATACAGAAAAAGTTAGCAGCAATGCTTTTATAAATAAACGCTACTGCTACTTACTATTAGCAGTAGCGTGTTCCAAGCAAAGCGCTACTGCTAACTATGTATAGCAGTTGCACTGGCTTTCCAGCGCTACTGATAACAGTTAGCTGTAGCGCCTTAGTGGTAGCACTTGTACAAGCGCTACTGCTAGCTACAAAACAAGCGCTACTACTAGGGTTTTCCCTAGTAGTGATATATGACGGGTTAACCATAAAAAAATAGAAAGATGAAGCATCTGTAATAACAATTCCATTTTACAATTGTAAAAAGAATTTCTCATAGTATCCATATTTTACTCACAAAGTTCCTTTGTAGCTCGTCCTACATGGAACCTCTTATCTTCAGCCCTTCAACATTGCTTTGAGATCCGTACTCTTCAACTAACTTGCAACAAGCAGATTTCTCTTTTTTGTTTCTCTCAAATGAAAGAACATATGGACTTCAAACTTTCCAGATCAAACAAACTTTACAACTTCAATGTGTGAAAAAACTTTCAGATTTTCTGGACTAACATAAATATACAAAATGTGAATTTTTTTGATTAAAAAAATAAATTTTAGCATTTTAAATGCATGAAAAAATCTGAAAGTTTTTTCCCACGTAATAATTAGAATGTTTTGTTGTCCTGCAAAGTGTGAAGTTTATACGTTGTTTCGTTTGAGAGAAACAAAAATGACAAATGTGCCTGCACGGATCTTGATGCCAAAATGGATGGCTAAGATAAGGGGTACCGTGTAGCTCCAGCTACACAAAACCACACTCTATTTTACTAGTGAAAATACCGCTGTATAGATTTACAATTGCTTTGTATCTAACATGGGTTGTGATCCAGATTTCTTTTTTTGTGTGGGTGGCGGTAAGTGATGAGTGTGAAGGAATAAATACAATTCTTCTATTGCTTGAGAAAATAAACAAGAATATTAAACAGAGAAACAATAAAGCTATTCATGTCTTGCTGATCTAAAAAGATAGAATCCCCATTTAGTAATAACTCATCAGAACTTCAGAATCTTTTACAACCTCACAGGCAACCACTTATGATGAAAATCCCCGCAAAAAAAACACTTATGGTGAAAATGTAACAGTTGCACAACGCAAGCACAAATGTTAGTGGTGACAGCTCAATTACATAAAGAAAACTGAGCATACCAGGCTGAGCCTACAAAGCATAATCTAGCCTCATGAGGGTCAACTACAGAAGTGAGATGGGTGTTACCAGTTATCCTTTTACATTAGACTCCATCAGAGATTGAGTTAAAACAAGGTTAGTGCCTAAAAATTTAGAGTAGTGTATTCCTTCACCAAATTGCCACATTATGAAAAATGTTTTCTGAAAAAAAAAAGCAGTGCTATGCGGACGAAAAAATCTGGAGGATTCGTGTACGACGATTAAATGACATTGCTTTGGCATCGATCACATGGTTGACAATCTATCTCCAGCCTCAAACAATCGTTACTTATGAAATATATTAATCATTCTAGTTATAAATATAGGACATTTTTGGAAGATTTAGACTAACATCCTTAAGTTTCCTCATAAGTATGAAACAATATGATAATATCACACAAATATATACTCCCTCCATTTTTGTATATAAGGCCACAAACTCATATTATAGGTACCAAGCTAGAAATTAATGCCCACTTAAGCCAAGGTTGCAAGTTAGTCTTTCCTTTTCGCTTCACGTGTTAATTAATGTGTATTTTTTTCTTCAACGCACAACAAGGCAACCCTCTCACTCCTAGTTGGTTGACTAATGTGGTGCATGCAAACCAACCTTCTCACCTCCGCATGTATGTAAGGGGTATTAATGTCCTCGGTTGCTAGTATGAAGCAAACTTCAAAAAATTTACCTTGATTGATGTTAATGGCCTTGTATAGCTGCAAATTGTAATTTCGATAGTGACCTTGTATACAAAAATGGAGGGAGTATGTGAAATGACCCGGCCGGGGAAAAACTATTGAGAATTGCGGTGCACGGTTGGGAAAGAAGAAGTGGGGTCATCCGGTCCGAAAGTGCCAGTCGAAATGATAAATTCCCGTTCAGCCGGCGGCGAGATGGTTTTCTCGGTTCTGATGGGTGAGCCGTGGTAGACGGCGGCGGTGGCGTGTGGGCTGCGGTCACCAGAATTACACCATCATGACCCACGCACGACACCGCCGACATCGATCAGTAACTAATAAGTATAAGCAATGGAAGATTGACATGCATTGTTATTTTTCATTATTATTGTTACTAAGAAAGAAAAAAAAGATAGATAGCTAGCTAGCGTCACGGGTGAGTGCACGTACATACGTGGAACGTGGATCGGTGGATGCATGCATCATGTGTGCATGTGCATGAATTTTCGGTGGATGAAACACGTAACGTGCCATCGTTGTTTTATGGCTGGCTGACGTACTTGTCGTCCTTGTCGAAGAATAAGAAGAAGCACGGCCACGGCGGCAGCAGCTGGTCGATGCCGTCCTTGTCGTCGCCGTCGTGGTCGGGTCGATCGGCAGCGACACCGAGGACGAGGTGCTAGCTCATCCCGAGGCTGCCGTCCGTCACGTTCGCCAACCTGTAGGCGGAGATCAACGGGTTCAAGTGGCGAGCTGTTCTTCTCGGCGGAGAGGAAGGAGACGATCTATGGAGACGTCATGATCTCGTGTCAATGGTTTGGTTTCCGCTGAGTCACGTACGCCATGGCCGGGCCCCAAGTTTCTTCCTTGTTTTTTTGTTCCTCTTATAATAATAATAATTAAGGAAAGGAGGGATTGTCGCTCGCAAAGAAAGGAAACAAATACTCGATCGATGGGTATACATGGAAACTGAGAAACATGCACTTTGGTGGACGATCGAGGTACCACAAGGAAACAATCGATCGGAAAGGAGGATGCGATTGCGCTCCCTCCTTCCATCCATCCAAATTAATTCTCTCCTTCATTACATTACACAGTTTCCATCCATCGAGGGAGACGCAGTTTCTGGCGCCAAAATGCTTCTCTTGTTCCCGCCACCACATTTGGAGGCAAATTTTATCTATCTATATATATACACGATCGATCCAACACCTTCAACTCCACAACACAACCACACCCACCCGTGTCACATGGCGCCTATTCTCGTCTCTTCCTCCGAGGTTATCTTGCTTGACGACAGCAGCGACGATGAGGAGCTGCTTGGCATCGACATCGCTGCCGTGACCTCGCTCGATGACCTTGACTTCTCCGACGACGGCCCCGGCAACAACAACACATCCACTGTACGTATCTTGATAAACCTTGTACCAAATTTATCCAAGCATGCCTCGCTTTAAAAGTTGGCCCAAACTACAAATGATTCCACAACCAAGATTTTGATTATTTGATGTAATGTTGTTTGCGTTAAATGTATCATGCAAAACCGAAATCTGAGATAAATCTGATATACGTAAAATCGATAATGTTTATAATGTACACATGTCATATCTTCATAATCATCCCATCCATGTAGAGAAAGACTTGGGTTATATAATTAGAGCATACCCTCTTTTATGACATTATCTCAAAGATATAACATGATTTTTTTTCCTTCAAACTATATCCCATTACATGAGAATGAAAATATATGTGTGTAAGGTCATATTTCTGCTTGAAGAAAAAGTAAATACAGACTGACCATGTGCTGATGATGCGTGTCTATTAAGGTTGGCACATGTACATAGACAACATAGATACAACAACAATTTATGATGATAGAATCAATCTCTACATTTTCTTAGTGTTACTGGACCGAATTTTAATTACATGGCATCACTTACCTAATAAATAAATTGTACAAAAATAAACTAACATATGTTTTTAGTTATTTAGTATATCCATTTTAACAAGGAATGACACTAAACTCAGCAAGTAGCAGAAATATAAGAAAAAGTACGAAGGTTAACTTGAGCATCATTTTTTGCCCTTGTTGGTTTTGCTTCAGATAAATACTGCAAGGTGCCATGTTCTTTTTGCCCCCTGAATGCACATGGAAAAGTTCCAAGTCTGCAAACAACTCTATGAAAAAAAATCCATCAGAACAAAGCATTATTTGTTCTTGTAAGATGCACACATTAAATTGGATAATTAGGTGAGCCTAAAATTAGAGTTTTAGACAGGTCTGAAACTAAAGAACGCATGTCATTAAAATCTCACAAAACGAAATTCTAGACCATACATGCTGATTACAGACCGTGTCTCAAATTGCAGGACACACAACATAAAAATGCCCAAAGAAAAATTTCCTCCATTCTTCCTCTTTGCATACCTTATATTGTGAAAAACCATGAGAATTAATTAGTATTGTTTGGTTTGGTTTCCTTTTTCTACAAGATCGACGACGTTGTTGTTATCTCCACCTCCGACGATGAGTCTGCTGCCGATAACAGCACCACGGACTCCAACAGTGGCAAATCTTTTGTCTCCACAGGCTCAAATGCAATAAGCAAGGCGAAGCGGGGGCCGAGGCCCACGTACAACTACTGGCACTCCAGCGATGAGTGCTGGCTAATTGAAGCCGATGGGATCCTCCGAAAGAAGAAGAAATACAAAGGAATGGACGTACCGGTGCCAGCGCTCATACGGAAGTTAAAAAATGGCCCGTCACCCATCATCTACCTTGGCAAACTTACTGTGCCCATTGTTGGCGGGAAGCGCAGACATTTGATGAACAAGTTTCGCCAGGCGGTAAAGATGGGCGACAAGTACAAACCGCTCGACAAGCGCGACAGAGACCTCTACAACTGTTCCACAGCGGCGTGGCCACATATCATTGAAGAAGAAGCTAGTACAATACACGATCAGGAATAATACAGATGTAGTTTATATATGCATGTCATGGATGTCTTTTCAGCTTTAGAGACGGACGGTCTTGTTGTGTCAGCTTGTTAGTTTGAGTCTTGTTAATATAATTGCCATAATAAAAATTTACACATTTACCTTTCGTCTGGTGATGTATTTTTTTGTTAAGTTAGGACGTGTATTGTCAACTAGACGATGCCCCCCGGATTGCGGCGGGATGTTAGCATGCCAATCAGCTTGGGTGGGGGGTTGCACATTAAATAAGAAAAGAAAAGGAAGAGGAATAGAGGAAACATTAGTGATGTTGTGGTACAATGTTTTCTCTCCTGAATGAAAGGATTAACTGAAAGGTGATTCAAGTAAATATCTGCTCAAATTTAATTGCTTAGTCTCGAGTACACATATATAACAAGAATTATTAAGGTTATGACAATTCAAATCACAACCAACCAAGATAGATAGATAGATAGACAGATAGTGCTGCCCGATCAGACTCGAACTGTTTATAACAAGTAAGATAAAAGAATCTCAGACCATGTAAGCGCGTAGCAATGGCCGGCATCAACGAGACCATTTTTGGTCGTTGAAACTCACCAAGATGACGGGCAGAATACATACAATAATCGAATTCTAACTACTACTATGGATAACAATTGCCGAGGGAAGCAATTGCACAGCGGTTCGCCTTACCAGCAGGGACAGGGAGATCCGAGGACCCATATGTGGGAGACCGCGGCCGCCGGGGTTGAGCGCGTCGGAGGTTTCTGGAAGGATCGGCTGCTTGGTTTTCGGTCTTTAAATCGGAAACTACAGATCCCTCCCCGAAATACCCAAACACTCGTATCGGAAATCTGAGAAATATCAATAGGAAAGATCCTGCGGGGCGTGACTCAGCCCTTAGCCCAAGCCGAACTAGACTACTCCAAAGGGGCCCTTCCGAAAAAGTATCTGCTGTTTCAGAGCCGTCATCCACCGACGGGAGAGATTTGACTGTTTTATCGCCGAACTGGGAGCAATCAGGCTCAACCGAAACACCATAACCCAGCGGACAAGTGTAGCAAATGCTCCAGCAAAACGCTGGACCCCTCCACCACAAGATCATTGCAAGATGAAGGTTGATGGGAGCTACTAGTACTACAAAATCTGCTCGCCGAGGTGCGGTGGGAGTAGTATGCCGGGAGGCTTTGGCTTACCCAAAAATGCTTTCACCCCACTTTATATATAAAACAACGATCAAATACACCCGGTACGAATGCACGCCCTCACAACACACACCCACGACAAGATATAAAGGCATTGCGGGTAGCAACATCATCCCTAGCATTACAAGGGCAGCAGGGGCTACAACGGTTAACACGCCACCACAAAGAAGCGAAGACGCATATGATGAACCGTGAGCTTCAAAGCAGAAAGGACCCGCCTTTCGCACCCTGTGACACCACCTCACCTGAGATCTGCCGCTGCCCCAACTGAAGATACGGGGGGCAAGGACCCGCCTTTCGCAACCCTGGGTTGCCCCAGTGCCGAGACCCAATGGGCCGGCTAAAACTGGGCGCGAGACGAGCATGGTCCTGCTGCTGGGCGCGAGACGAGCATGGTCCTGCTGCTGGGGGAGAGACTAGATCAATCCTGCTGTCGGGCGCGAGAGAAGCTAGGTACCGCTTTAGGGTGTGAGACGACTGATGTATCGCAACTAGGGGAGGGCCAACCATCGATGAAGATAGTGGCCGGACGTCGAGGGAGGGGGGTTAAAGGCCGACACAGGCTGCCCACGGACGGGCCGATGCCGGAACATGCCAGCCTCCGCCGCCGCAGCCAATCTGCCAAGCAGTCGTGGAGCCATCCACAGTCGGAGCAGGAGCCACACCGAGCCACTGCCCAACCCGCGTCGCCTGGCGAGCTCCAAGCGTCGGAGCTGCCGGGAACGCACCCTCACTTCTAGTCGCCATTGCCGTCAGCCTGACCGCCACCGGACGAGCACAAACACCACTGTTACCGCACTGCCACCACCTCCACCGACCACTGCAGAGGTAGCCGATCGCGACCAAAGCCGACCATGCCTCAGAGCGTGCCGCTCATTGCCCCCAGAAACATATCCGGACGGACCAGCCCAGAACACAGCCTGCACGCTGCCTCTTGATACTGTTGGGGAACGTAGTAATTTCAAAAAAATTCCTACGCACACGCAAGATCGTGGTGATGCATAGCAACAAGAGGGAAGAGTATTGTCCACGTACCCTCGTAGACCGAAAGCGGAAGCGTTATGACAACGCGGTTGATGTAGTCGTACGTCTTCAAGATCCGATCGATCCAAGTACAGAATGCACGGCACCTCTGAGTTCAGCACACGTTCAGCTCGATGGCGTCCCTCGAACTCACAATCCAGCAGAGCTTCGAGGGAGAGTTCCGTCAGCACGACGGCGTGATGATGGTGATGATGATGCTACCGACGCAGGGCTTCACCTAAGCACCGCTACGATATAACCAATGTGGATTACGGTGGAGGGGGCACCGCACACGGCTAAAATATCAACTGATCAACCTGTGTGTCTATGGGGTGCCCTCCTCCTCCGTATATAAAGGAGTGGAGGAGGGGGAGGGGCCGGCCCTCCTAGGTGCGCCCCAAGGTGAGTCCTACTCCCACCGGGATTAGGACTCCAACCCTTCCAAGAGTAGGAGTAGGAGAGAGGGAAGGAGAAAAGAGGGGGAAGGGAAGGGGGGCGTGGCCTGCCCTGGCCGCCCCTCCTCTTCTCCACTAAGGCCCAATAGGCCCATTACACTCCCCGAGGGGTCCCGGTAACCCCCCAGTACTCTGGCATTTGTTCGAACTTGCCCGGAACCCTTCCGAAGTCCAAACATAGTCATCCAATATATCGATCTTTATGCTCGACAATTTCGAGACTCCTCGTCATGTCCGTGATCATATCCGGGACTCCGAACTACCTTCAGTACATCAAAACACATAAACTCATATTACCGATCGTCCCCGAACGTTAAGCGTGCGGACCCTACGGGTTCGAGAACTATGTAGACATGATCGAGACTTGTCTCCGGTCAATAACCAATAGCGGAACCTGGATGCTCATATTGGCTCCTACATATTCTACGAAGATCTTTATCGGTCAAACTGCATAACAACATACGTAGTTCCCTTTGTCATCGGTATGTTACTTTCCCGAGATTCGATCGTCGGTATCTCAATACCTAGTTCAATCTCGTTACCGGCAAGTCTCTTTACTCGTTATGTAATGCATCATCCTGCAACTAACTCATTAGTTACATTGCTTGCAAGGCTTATAGTGATGTGCATTACCGAGAGGGCCCAGTAGATACCTCTCCGACAATCGGAGTGACAAATCCTAATCTCTATCTATGCCAACTCAACAAGTACCATCGGAGACACCTGTAGAGCACCTTTATAATCACCCAGTTACGTCGTGACGTTTGGTAGCACACAAAGTGTTCCTCCGGTATTCGGGAGTTGCATAATCTCATAGTCATAGGAACATGTATAAGTCATGAAGAAAGCAATAGCAATACACTAAACGATCGAATGCTAAGCTAACGGAATGGGTCAAGTCAATCATATCATTCTCTAATGATGTGATCCCGTTAATCAAATGGTAACTCATGTCTATGGCTAGGAAACTTAACCATCTTTGATTCAACGAGCTAGTCAAGTAGAGGCATACTAGTGACACTCTGTTTGTCTATGTATTCACACATGTACTAAGTTTCCGGTTAATACAATTCTAGCATGAATAATAAACATTTCTCATGATATAAGGAAATATAAATAACAACTTTATTATTGCCTCTAGGGCATATTTCCTTCAGTCTCCCACTTGCATAGAGTCAATAATCTAGATTACACAGTAATGATTCTAACACCCATGGAGTCTTGGTGCTGATCATGTTTTGCTCGTGAGAGAGGCTTAGTCAACGGGTCTGCAACATTCAGATCCGTATGTATCTTGCAAATCTCTATGTCTCCCTCCTTGACTTGATCGCGGATGGAATTGAAGCGTGTCTTGATGTTCTTGGTTCTCTTGTGAAATCTGGATTCCTTTGCCAAGGCAATTGCACGAGTATTTTCACAAAAGATTTTCATTGGACCCGATGCACTAGGTATGAAACCTAGATCGGATATGAACTCCTTCATCCAGACTCCTTCATTTGCTACTTCCGAAGCAGCTATGTACTCCACTTCAGACGTAGATCCCGCCACGACGCTTTGCTTAGAACTGCAGCAACTGACAGATCGACCGTTCAATATAAATAAGTATCCGGTTTGTGACTCAGAGTCATCCAGATCAGTGTCAAAGCTTGCATCGACGTAAACATTTACGACGAGCCCTTTGTCACCTCCATAAACGAGAAACATGTCCTTAGTCCTTTTCAGGTATTTCAGGATGTTCTTGACCGCTGTCCAGTGATCACTCCTGGATTACTTTGGTACCTCCCTGCTACGCTAATAGCAAGGCACACATCAGGTCTGGTACACAGCATTGCATACATGATAGAGCCTATGGCTGAAGCATAGGAAACATCTTTCATTTTCTCTCTATCTTCTGCAGTGGTCGGGCATTGAGTCTGACTCAACTTCACACCTTGTAACACAGGCAAGAACCCTTTCTTTGCTTGATCCATTTTGAACTTCTTCAAAACTTTATCAAGGTATGTGCTTTGTGAAAGTCCAATTAAGCGTCTTGATCTATCTCTATAGATCTTGATGCCCAATATATAAGCAGCTTCACCGAGGTCTTTCACTGAAAAACTCTTGTTCAAGTATCCTTTTATGCTATCCAGAAATTCCATATCATTTCCAATCAACAATATGTCATCCACATATAATATTAGAAATGCTACAGAGCTCCCACTCACTTTGTTGTAAATACAGGCTTCTCCAAAAGTCTGTATAAAACCATATGCTTTGATCACACTATCAAAACATTTATTCCAACTCCGAGATGCTTGCACCAGTCCATAGATGGATCGCTGGAGCTTGCACACTTTGTTAGCATCCTTTGGATTGATAAAACCCTAAGGTTGCATCATATACAACTCTTCTTCCAAAAATCCATTTAGGAATGCAATCTTTACATCCATTTGCCAAATTTCATAATCATAAAATGCGGCAATTGCTAACATGATTCGGATGGACTTAAGCATCGCTACGGGTGAGAAGGTCTCATCGTAGTCAACTCCTTGAACTTGTCGAAAACCTTTTGCAACAAGTCGAGCTTTGTAGACAGTAACATTACCGTCAGCGTCAGTCTTCTTCTTGAAGATCCATTTATTCTCGATGGCTTGCCGATCATCGGGCAAGTCAACCAAAGTCCACACTTTGTTCTCATACATGGATCCCATCTCAGATTTCATGACCTCGAGCCATTTCACGGAATCTGGGCTCATCGTCGCTTCCTCATAGTTCGTAGGTTCGTGATACGTCTCCAACGTATCTATAATTTTTTATTATTCCATGCTATTATATTATCCATCTTGGATGTTTATGGGCTTTATTTTACATTTTTATATTACTTTTGGGACTAACCTATTGACCTAGAGCCCAGTGCCAGTTTCTATTTTTTTCCCTTGTTTCAGTGTTTCGAAGAAAAGGAATGTCAAACGGAGTCAAAACGGAATGAAATCTTCTGGAGAAGTTATTTTTGGAAGGAAAGCAACCGGGGAGACTTGGAGTCCACGTCAAAGAAGCAACGAGGAAACCACGAGGTAGGGGGGCGCGCCCACCCCCCAGGGCACACCCTCCACCCTCGTGGGCCCTTCGTGGCTCCCCTGACGTACTTCTTCCTCCTATATATACCCATATACCCTAAAAACTTCGGAGAACGGAATAGATCGGGAGTTCCGCCGCCGCAAGCCTCTGTAGCCACCAAAACCCAATCGGGACCTGTTCGGCACCTGCCCGGGGGGAACCTCACCGATGGCCATCTTCATCATCCCGCGCTCTCCATGACGAGGAGGGAGTAGTTCACCCTCGGGGCTGAGGGTATGTACCAGTAGCTATGTGTTTGATCTCTCTCTCTCTCGTGTTCTTGATTTGGCACGATCTTGATGTATCCCGAGCTTTGCTATTATAGTTGGATCTTATGTTTCTTCTCCCCCTCTACTCTCTTATAATGGATTGAGTTTTCCCTTTGAAGTAATCTTATCAGATTGAGTCTTTAATGATTTGAGAACACTTGATGTATGTCTTGCCGTGCGTATCTGTGGTGACAATGGGATATCACGTGATTCACTTGATGTATGTTTTGGTGATCAACTTGCGGGTTCTGCCCATGAACTTATGCATAGGGGTTGGCACACGTTTTCGTCTTGATTCTCTGGTAGAAACTTTGGGGCACTCTTTGAGGTTCTATGTGTTGGTTGAATAGATGAATCTAAGATTGTGTGATGCATATCGTATAATCATACCCACGGATACTTGAGGTGACATTGTAGTATCTAGGTGACATTAAGGTTTTGGTTGATTTGTGTCTTAAGGTGTTATTCTAGTACGAACTCTAGGGCTGTTTGTGACACTTATAGGAATAGCCCAACGGATTGATTGGAAAGAATAACTTTGAGGTGGTTTTGTAACCTACCATAATCTCTTCGTTTGTTCTCCGCTATTAGTGACTTTGGAGTGACTTTTTGTTGCATGTTGAGGGATAGTTATATGATCCAATTATGTTATTATTGTTGAGAGAACTTGCACTAGTGAAAGTATAAACCTTAGGCCTTGTTTCCTAGCATTGCAATACCGTTTACGCTCACTTTTATTACTTGTTACCTTGCTGTTTTTATATTTTCAGATTACAAAAACCTATAACTACCATCCATATTGCACTTGTATCACCATCTCTTCGCCGAACTAGTGCACCTATACAATTTACCATTGTATTGGGTGTGTTGGGGACACAAGAGACTCTTTGTTATTTGTGTTGCAGGGTTGTTTGAGAGAGACCATCTTCATCCTACGCCTCCCAAGGATTGATAAACCTTAGGTCATCCACTTGAGGGAAATTTGCTACTGTCCTACAAACCTCTGCACTTGGAGGCCCAACAACGTCTACAAGAAGAAGGTTGTGTAGTAGACATCAAGCAGTTTCTGGCACCGTTGCCGGGGAGGCTAGGTAGGCGACACTCACACCCCGTCAACTAAGCTCTTGTCTGGCGCCGTTGCCGGGGAGGTGAGTGCTTAAAGGTATATCTTTAGATCTTGCAATCGAATCTTTCTGTTTCTTGTTTTAGCACTAGTTTAGTTTATGAAATAAAAATACAAAAAAATGGAATTGAGTTTGCCTCATATGCTTCATCTTTTTAATATCTTTCGTGAGTATGATGGAAAGGAAAATTGTGCCAAAGTGTTAGAAAAAGAATGCATTAAAATGTTTGGCACTAAATCTTTGAATGATGAGCATGATTGCAATGTTGTTAGTATGAATTCCTTGAATACCCATGATGCTAATGATATGCAAAGCCACAAGCTTGGGGAAGCTATGTTTGATGAAGATGATATTTTTTGTCCCCCAAGCTTTGATGAGCAAATTTACTATGATGAAAGCTTGCCTCCTATCTATGATGATTATTGTGATGACATGTATGCTTTAAAGAATAATGATAACCATGAAACTTGTCATCTTGATCTTAATTTTCAATCACATGATAGTTGTTTTGTTGAGCTTCCTCCCACTACTATCCCGAATGAGAAGAATTTTGCTTATGTGGAAAGTAGTAAAATTTCTATGCAAGTAGATCATGAAAAGAATGCTTTAGGTGCTGGTTATATTGTTGAATTCATTCATGATGCTACTGAAAATTATTATGAGGGGGGAATATATGATTGTAGGAATTGCAATAATATCAAGTTTCCTCTCTATGTGCTTAAAGTTTTAAAGTTATGCGTGTTTTGCCTTCCTATGCTAGTTGATTATTGTTCCCATAAGTTATTTGCTCACAAAATCCCTATGCATAGGAAGATGGTTAGACTTAAAAGTGCTAGTCATATTCTTCATGATTCTCTCTTTATGTTTCAAATCTTATCTTTTATGTGAGCATCATTGAAATCATCATGCCTAGCTAGGAGCGTTAAACGATAGCGCTTATTGGGAGGCAACCCAATTTTATTTTAGTTTCTTACTTTTGGTTCTGTTTAGGAATAAATAATCCATCTAGCTTCTGTTTAGATGTGGTTTTGTGTTTTAATTAGTGTTCGTGCCAAGTAGAACCTTTGGGAAGACTTGGGTGAAGTCTTATGATCATGCTGTAAAAAACAGAAACTTTAGCGCTCACGATATTAGCTAAAACTTTTTACTGGAGAGTGCTATTTAGTTGATTCTTTTTGCATATCATTACTAGACAAATTCATCAGGTCCACCAATTTATTTTAGAATTTTTGGAGTTCCAGAAGTTTGCGTTAGTTACAGATTACTACAGACTGTTCTGTTTTTGACAGATTCTGTTTTTCGTGTGTTGTTTGCTTATTTTGATGAATCTATGGCTAGTAAAATAGTTTATAAAACATAGATAAGTTTGAATACAGTAGGTTTAACACTAATATAAATAAAGAATGAGTTCATTACAGTACCATGAAGTGTTGTTTTGTTTTCTTTCGCTAACGGAGCTCACGAGATTTTCTGTTAAGTTTTGTGCTGTGAAGTTTTCAAGTTTTGGGTAAAGATTCGATGGACTACGGAATAAGGAGTGGCAAGAGCCTAAGCTTGGGGATGCCCCGGAAGGCATCCCCTTTTTCGTCTTTGTTCATCGGTAACTTTACTTGGAGCTATATTTTTATTCACCACATGATATGTGTTTTGCTTGGAGCGTCATTTTCTTTTGTTAGTATTTGCTTGCTGTTATTTAGAATAATGTTTTGCATCTCCAGTTTCAATAAAAATGTCAAGGATAGCTTTTACCATGCTTATTATGCAAGTATACATGTTGTTGTTTCAAAACAGAAAGTTTACCGTTGTTGCAAAAAATCCCTAGAAAACTCAGAATGTGATAAAATGTTGAAACCTTTTGCATAATAAGCTCTGATAAATTTAATACAGTGGGAATTTTCTTTAATAATTTTTGGAGTTAGGGAAGTATGATGAATCTTGCATTCTTTACAGACTGTACTGTTTTGGTAGATTGCTGTTATGTTTGCATTGTTTGCATATGTTTGCTTGTTTAATGATTATATTTGATGATAGGAGTATTAAATATGCAGAGGCATTTATTATGCAATGTTGAATAATAATTTTAGTGATTTACTACAGTATAGTATGATAAGGTTTTTGCATTGGTTTATACTAAATTACCTAACGAGTCTTTGTTGAGTTTTGTGTGGATGAAGCTTTTGAGATTTAGGAAACCGTGATATGATAGGAATTAAGGAGACACAAAAGCTCAAGCTTGGGGATGCCCAAGGCACCCCAAGATAATATTTCAAGAAGTCTTAAGCATCTAAGCTTGGGGATGCCCTGGTAGGCATCCCACCTTTCTTCTTCGACAACTATCGGTTACGATTGATCCTAAGTTTTTGCTTCTTCACATGATGTGTGCTATCCTTGAAATGTCATTTTATTTAGCTTTACTTGCTGTTTGAATAAAATACTAAGATCTGAAATTATTAAATGGGAGAGTCTTCACATAGTTGCATAATTATACAACTACTCATTGATTTTCACTCATATCTTTTGGAGTAGTTTGTCGTTTGCTCTAGTGCTTCATTTATATCTTTTAGAGGACGATGGTAGTTTTATTTTGAAGAAATAGATGAACTCTCATGCTTCACTTATATTATTTTGAGAGTCTTAAACAGCATGGTAATGTGCTTAATCCTAATATGCTTGGTATTCAAGGTTTGTAAAACTTCCTTATGAGTGTGTTGAATACTAAGAGAAGTTGATGCTTGATAATTGTTTTGAGATATGAAGATGGTGATATTAGAGTCATCCTAGTTGAGTAGTTGTGAATTTGAGAAATACTTGTGTTAAAGTTTGTGATTCCCGTAGCATGCACGTATGGTGAACCGTTATGTGATGAAGTCGGAGCATGATTTATTTATTGATTTTCTTCCTTATGAGTGGCGGTCGGGGACGAGCGATGGTCTTTTCCCACCAATCTATCCCCCTAGGAGCGTGCGCGTAATACTTTGCTTTGATAACTTGTAGATTTTTGCAATAAGTATATGAGTTCTTTATGACTAATGTTGAGTCCATGGATTATACGCACTTTTCACCCTTCCACCATTGCTAGCCTCTCTAATACCGCGCACTTTTCGCCGGTATCATACACCCACCATATACCTTCCTCAAAACAGCTACCATACCTACCTATCATGGCATTTCCATAGCCATTCCGAGATATATTGCCATGCAACTTTCCACCGTTCCGTTTATTATGACACGCTCCATCATTGTCATATTGCTTTGCATGATCATGTAGTTGACATCGTATTTGTGGCAAAGCCACCGTTCATAATTCTTTCATACATGTCACTCATGAGTCATTACATATCCCGGTACACCGCCAGAGGCATTCATATAGAGTCATATTTTGTTCTAAGTATCGAGTTGTAATTCATGAGTTGTAAGTAAATAAAAGTGTGATGATCATCATTATTAGAGCATTGTCCCAGTGAGGAAAGGATGATGGAGACTATGATTCCCCCACAAGTCAGGATGAGACTCCGGACTAAAAAAAGAAGAGGCCATAAAAAGGAGAAAATGCCCAAATAAAAAATAAAAAAATAAAAAAATGAGAGAAAAAGAGAGAAGGGACAATGCTACTATCCTTTTACCACACTTGTGCTTCAAAGTAGCACCATGATCTTCATGATAGAGAGTCTCCTATGTTGTCACTTTCATATACTAGTGGGAATCTTTCATTATAGAACTTGGCTTGTATATTCCAATGATGGGCTTCCTCAAAATGCCCTAGGTCTTCGTGAACAAGTGAGTTGGATGCACACCCACTTAGTTTCCTTTGTCGAGCTTTCATATACTTATAGCTCTAGTGCGTCCGCTGCATGGCAATCCCTACTCACTCACATTGATGTCTATTTTGATGGGCATCTCCATAGCCCGTTGATACGCCTAGTTGATGTGAGACTATCTTCTCCTTTTTTTCTTCTCCACAACCACCATTCTATTCCACCTATAGTGCTATGTCCATGGCTCACGCTCATGTATTGCGTGAAGATTGAAAAAGTTTGAGAATGTCAAAAGTATGAAACAATTGCTTGGCTTGTCATCGGGGTTGTGCATGATTTAAATACTTTGTGTGGTGAACATAGAGCATAGCCAGACTATATGATTTTGTAGGGATAACTTTCTTTGGCCCTGTTATTTTGAGAAGACATAATTGCTTTGTTAGTATGCTTGAAGTATTATTATTTTTATGTCAATATTAAACTTTTGTCTTGAATCTTATGGATCTGAATATTCATACCACAATTAAGAAGAATTAAATTGAAATTATGCCAAGTATCATTCCACATCAAAAAATTCTGTTTTTATCATTTACCTACTCGAGGACGAGAAGGAATTAAGCTTGGGGATACTTGATACGTCTCCAACGTATCTATAATTTTTTATTGCTCCATACTATTATATATTCTATTTTGGATGTTTAATGGGCTTTATTATACACTTTTATATTATTTTTGGGACTAATCTATTAACCCAAGGCCCAGTGCAAATTGCTGGTTTTTTTCCTATTTCAGTGTTTCGCAAAAAAAGAATATCAAACGGAGTCCAAACGGAATGAAACCTTCGGGAGCGTGATTTCTGAAACAAACGTGATCCAGGGGACTTGGAGTGGACGTCAAGCAATCAACAACGAGGCCGTGAGGCAGGGGGCGTGCCTACCCCCCTAGGCGTGCCCTCCACCCTTGTGGGCCCCTCGTGGCTCCACTGACCTACTTCGTCCTCCTATATATACCTACGTACCCGAAACCATCCAGGAGCACCACGAAAACCTATTTCCACTGCCGCAACCTTCTGTACCCGTGAGATCCCATATTGGGGCCTTTTCCAGTGCTCTGCCGGAGGGGGCATCGATCATGGAGGGCTTCTACATCAACACCATAGCCTCTCCGATGATGTGTGAGTAGTTTACCACAGACCTTTGGGTCCATAGTTATTAGCTAGATGGCTTCTTCTCTCTCTTTGGATCTCAATACAAAGTTCTCCTCGATCTTCTTGAAGATCTATTTGATGTAAATCTTTTTGCGGTGTGTTTGTCGATATCCCATGAATTGTGGGTTTATGATCAAGATTATCTATGAACAATATTTGAATCTTCTCTGAATTCTTTTATGTATGATTGGTTATCTTTGCAAGTCTCTTGGAATTATCAGTTTGGTTGGCCTACTAGATTGATCTTTTTTGCAATGGGAGAAGTGCTTAGCTTTGGGTTCAATCATGCGATGCTCGATCCCAGTGACAGTAGGGGAAACGGCACGTATTGTATTGTTGCCATCTAGGATAAAAAGATGGGGTTTATATCATATTGCATGAGTTTATCCCTCTACATCATGTCATCTTGCTTAAAGCGTTACTCTTTTCTTATGAACTTAATACTCTAGATGCATGCTGGATAGCGGTCGATGTGTGGAGTAATAGTAGTAGATGCAGGCAGGAGTCGGTCTACTTGTCACGGACGTGATGCCTATATACATGATCATGCCTAGATATTCTCATAACTATGCTCAATTCTATCAATTGCTCGACAGTAATTTGTTCACCCAGCATAATACTCATGCTATCTTGAGAGAAGCCACTAGTGAAACCTATGGCCCCCGGGTCTATTCTCCATCATATAAGTTTACGTCTATTTTATTTTACGTTCTTACTTTTAATCTTTATCATAAAACTACCAAAAATATTATCTTATCATCTCTATCAGATCTCACTTTTGCAAGAGGCCGTGAAGGGATTTACAACCCCTTTATCGCGTTGGTTGCAAGGTTCTTATTTGTTTGTGTAGGTACGAGGGACTTGCGTGTGGCCTCCTACTGGATTGATACCTTGGTTCTCAAAAACTGAGGGAAATACTTACGCTACTTTCCTCTTCAAGGGAAAAACCAACGCAGTGCTCAAGAGGTAGCAAATACCCAGGTTCTACTGCGAGCATTAGTAAGGTACACATCAATAACATGTATATCACATATACATTTGTTCACCTTGCCATCCTTCTTTTCCGCCAAATACTTGGGGCAGTTCCGCTTCCAGTGACCAATCCCTTTGAAGTAGAAGCACTCAGTCTCAGGCTTAGGTCCAGACTTGGGCTTCTTCACTTGAGCAGCAACTGGCTTGCCGTTCTTCTTGAAGTTCCCCTTCTTCCCTTTACCTTTTTTCTTGAAACTGGTCGTCTTGTTGACCATCAACACTTGATGCTCCTTCTTGATTTCTACCTACGCAGCCTTTAGCATTGCGAAGAGCTCGGGAATTTTCTTATTCATCCCTTGCATATTATAGTTCATCATGAAGCTCTTGTAGCTTGGTGGCAGTGATTGAAGAATTTTGTCAATGACACTATCATCCGGAAGATTAACTACCAGTTGAATCAAGTGATTGTTATACCCCGGACATTTTGAGTATATGGTCACTGACAGAACTATTCTCATCCATCTTGGAGCTGTAGAACTTATTGGAGACTTCATATCTCTCAATCCGGGCATTTGCTTGAAATATTAACTTCAACTCCTGGAACATCTCATATGCTCCATGACGTTCAAAACATCGTTGAAGTCCCGGTTCTAAGCTGTAAAGCATGGCACACTGAACTATCGAGTAGTCATCAGCTTTGCTCTGCCAGACGTTCATAACATCTGGCATTGCTCCTGCAGCGGGTTTGGCACCTAGCGGTGCTTCCAGGATGTAATTCTTCTGTGCAGCAATGAGGATAATAATCAAGTTACGGACCCAGTCCGTGTAATTGCTACCATCATCTTTCAACTTTGCTTTCTCAAGGAACGCATTAAAATTCAACGGAACAACAACACGGGCCATCTATCTACAACAACATAGACATGCAAAATACTATCTAGGTACTAAGTTCATGATAAATCAAAGTTCAATTAATCAAATTACTTAAGAACTCCCACTTAGATAGACATCCCTCTAATCATCTAAGTGATCATGTGATCCATATCAACTAAACCATGTCCGATCATCACGTGAGATGGAGTAGTTTTCAATGGTGAACATCACTATTTTGATCATATCTACTATATGATTCACGCTCGACCTTTCGGTCTCAGTGTTTCGAGGCCATATCTGCATATTCTAGGCTCGTCAAGTTTAACTCGAGTATTCTGCGTGTGCAAAACTGGCTTGCACCCGTTGTATGTGAACGTAGAGCTTATCACACCCGATCATCATGTGGTGTCTCGCACACGGCAATTTTCATAGCGGTGCATACTCAGGGAGAACACTTATACCTTGAAATTTAGTGAGAGATTATCTTATAATGCTACCGTCGATCTAAGCAAAATAAGATGCCTAAAAGATAAACATCACATGCAATCAATATAAGTGATATGATATGGCCATCATCATCTTGTGCCTTTGATCTCCATCTCCAAAGCACCGTCATGATCACCATCATCACGGCGCGACACCTTGATCTTCATCGTAGCATCGTTGTCGTCTTGCCAACTATTGCTTCTACAACTAGCGCTACCGCTTAGTGATAAAGTAAAGCAATTACATGGCGACTGCATTTCATACAATAAAGCGACAACCATATGGCTCCTGCCAGTTGCTGATAACTCGGTTACAAAACATGATCATCTCATACAATAAAATTTAGCATCATGTCTTGACCATATCACATCACAACATGCCCTGCAAAAACAAGTTAGACGTCCTCTACTTTGTTGTTGCATGTTTTATGTGGCTGCTACGGGCTGAGCAAGAACCATTCTTACCTACGCATCAAAACTACAACGATATTTCGTCAAGTATGTGTTGTTTTAACCTTCACAAGGACCGGGCGTAGCCACACTCGATTCAACTAAAGTTGGAGAAACTGACACCCGCCAGCCACCTGTGTGCTAAGCACATCGGTAGAACCAGTCTCGCGTAAGCGTATGCGTAATATCGGTCTGGGCCGCTTCATCCAACAATACCGCCGAATCAAAGTGTGACATGCTGATAAGCAGTATGACTTGTATCGCCCACAACTCACTTGTGTTCTACTCGTGCGTATAACATCTACGCATAAACCTGGCTTGGATGCCACTGTTGGGGAACGTAGTAATTTCAAAAATATTCCTACGCACACGCAAGATCATGGTGATGCATAGCAACAAGAGGGGAGAGTGTTGTTCACGTACCCTCGTAGACCGAAAGCGGAAGCGTTATGACAACGCGGTTGATGTAGTCGTACGTCTTCTGATCCGACCGATCCAAGTACCGAACGCACGGAACCTCCGAGTTCAGCACACGTTCATCTCGATGACGTCCCTCGAACTCACGATCCAGCAGAGCTTCAAGGGAGAGTTCCGTCAGCACGATGGCGTGATGACGGTGATGATGATGCTACTAACGCAGGGCTTCGCCTAAGCACCGCTACGATATAACCGAGGTGGATTATGGTGGAGGGGGGCACCGCACACGGCTAAAAGATCAACTGATCAACTTATGTGTCTATGGGGTGCCCCCCTCCTCTGTATATAAAGGATTCGAGGAGGGGGAGGGGCCGGCCCTCCTAGGCGCACCCCAAGGGGAGTCATACTCCCATCGGGAGTAGGACTCCAACCCTTCCAAGAGTAGGAGTAGGAGAGAGGGAAGGAGGAGAGAGGGGGGAGGAAAGGGCGCCCCCCTCCTTGTCCAATTCGGACTAGAGGGGAGGGGGCGCGTAGCCTGCCCTGGCCGCCCCTCCTCTTCTCCACTAAGGCCCAATAGACCCATTACACTCCCCAGGGGGGTTCCGGTAACCCCCCGGTACTCCGGTATTTGTCAGAGCTTGCCCGGAACCCTTCCGAATTCCAAACATAGTCATACAATATATTGATCTTTATGTATCGACCATTTCGAGACTCCTCGTCATGTCCGTGATCATATGCGGGACTCTGAACTACCTTCGGTACATCAAAACAAATAATCTCATATTACCGATCGTGACCGAACGTTAAGCGCGCGGACCTTACGAGTTCGAGAACTATGTAGACATGACCGATACTCGTCTCCGGTCAATAACCAATAGCGGAACCTGATGCTCATATTGGCTCCTACATATTCTACGAAGATCTTTATCGATCAAACCGCAGAACAACATACGTAGTTCCCTTTGTCATCGGTATGTTACTTGCCCGAGATTCGATCGTCGGTATCTCAATACCTAGTTCAATCTTGTTACCGGCAAGTCTCTTTAGTCGTTCTGTAATGCATCATCCTGCAACTAACTCATTAGTTACATTGCTTGCAACGCTTATAGTGATGTGCATTACCGAGAGGGTCCAGTAGATACCTCTCTGACAATCGGAGTGACAAATTCTAATCTCTATCTATGCCAACTCAACAAGTACCATCAGAGACATCTGTAGAGCACCTTTATAATCACCGAGTTACGTTGTGAAGTTTGGTAGCACACAAAGTGTTCCTCCGGTATTCGGGAGTTGCATAATCTCATAGTCATAGGAACATGTATAAGTCATGAAGAAAGCAATAGCAATACACGAAACGATCGAATGCTAAGCTAACGGAATGGGTCAAGTCAATCATATCATTCTCTAATGATGTGATCCCGTTAATCAAATGACAACTCTTGTCTATGGCTAGGAAACTTAACCATCTTTGATTCAATGAGCTAGTCAAGTAGAGGCATACTAGTGACACTCTGTTTGTCTATGTATTCACACATGTACTAAGTTTCCGGTTAATACAATTCTAGCATGAATAATAAACATTTATCATGATATAAGGAAATATAAATAACAACTTTATTACTGCCTCTAGGGCATATTTCCTTCAGATACGTCTCCGTCGTATCTACTTTACCTAACGCTTTTCCCTCTTGTTTTGGCTCTAATTTGCATGATTTGAATGAAACTAACCCGGACTGACGTTGTTTTCAGCAGAACTACCATGGTGTTATTTTTGTGCAGAAATAAAAGTTCTCGGATTGGAACGAAACTTTGCGAGGAATTTTTATACAATAAAAGATAATTTCTGGAGCCAAGAACCACCGCCAATTCCATGACGCTCCTCACTAGGAGTGAGTAATTCCTTCCTAGGCTTGCTGGTCGGTGAGGAGTTGGATGAGATTTGATAACCCACAAGTGTAGGGGATCGCAACAGCTTTTGAGGGTAGAGTATTCAACCCAAATTTATTGATTCGACACAAGGGGATCCAAAGAATATTCTCAAGTATTAGCAACTGAGTTGTCAATTCAGCCACACCTGGATAACTTAATATCTGTAGCAAAGTATTTAGTAGCAAAGTAATATGATAGTAGTGGTAACAGTAGTAAAAGGTAACGGAAGCAAAAGTAAATAAGCGAGAACCAATATATGAAAAGCTCGTAGGCATTGGATCGGTGATGGATAATTATGCCAGATGCAGTTCATCATGTAACAGTCATAACATAGGGTGACACAGAACTAGCTCCAATTCATCAATGTAATGTAGGCATGTATTCTGAATATAGTCATACGTGCTTATGGAAAAGAACTTGCATGACATCTTTTGTCCTACCCTCCCGTGGCAGTGGGGTCCTAATGGAAACTAAGGGATATTAAGGCATCCTTTTAATAGAGTACCGGAACAAAGCATTAGCACATAGTGAATACATGAACTCCTCAAACTATGGTCATCACTGGGAGTGGTCCCGATTATTGTCACTTGGGTTGCGGATCATAACACATAGTAGGTGACTATAGACTTGCAAGATAGGATCAAGAACTCACATATATTCATGAAAACATAATAGGTTCAGATCTGAAATCATGGCACTCGGGCCCTAGTGACAAGCATTAAGCATAGCAAAGTCATAGCAACATCAATCTCAGAACATAGTGGATACTAGGGATCAAACCCTAACAAAAGTAACTTGATTACATGATAGATCTCATCCAACCCATCACCGTCCAGCAAGCCTACGATGGAATTACTCACGCACGGCGGTGAGCATCATGAAATTGGTGATGGAGGATGGTTGATGATGACGACGGCGACGAATCCCCCTCTCCGGAGCCCCGAACGGACTCCGGATCAGCCCTCCCGAGAGGTTTTAGGGCTTGGCGGCGGCTCCGTATCGTAAAACGCGATGATTTCTTCTCCTTGATTTTTTTTCTCCCCGAAAGCAAATATATAGAGTTAGAGTTGGCGTCGGAGGAGCTCCAGGGGGCCCACGAGGTAGGGGGCGCGCCCCCCACCCTCGTGACAGGGTGTGGGCCCCCTGGTCTTCATCTTTGGCAAGGATTTTTTATTATTTCTGAAAAGACGTTCCGTGGAGTTTCAGGTCATTCCGAGAACTTTTGTTTCTACACATAAATAACACCATGGAAATTCTGCTGAAAACAGCGTCAGTCCGGGTTAGTTTCATTCAAATCATGCAAGTTAGAGTCCAAAACAAGGGCAAAAGTGTTTGGAAAAGTAGATACGACGGAGACGTATCAAGATTCATCATGTAATCGAGTTAGTTTTGTTAGGGCTTGATCCCTAGTATCCATTTGTTATTGATGTTGCTATGACTTTGCCATGCTTAATGCTTGTCACTTTGGGCCCAGGTGCCATGATTTCATATTTGAACCGTTTATGTTATCACCAGTATATCTATGTTGTAGATCCAATCTTGCAAGTTATAGTCACCTACTACATGTTATGATCTGGCAACCCCGGAGTGACAGAAGTCGGGACACTTCCCGGTGATGAACGTAGTTTGAGGAGTTCATGTATTCACTATGTGTTAATGCTTTGTTCTGGTTCTCCATTAAAAGGAGGCCTTAATATCCCTTAGTTTCCAATAGGACCCCGCTTCCACGGGAGGGTAGGACAAAAGATGTCATGCAAGTTCTTTCCATAAGCACGTATTACTATTTGTGGAATACATGCCTACATTATATTTATGAACTGGAGCTAGTGTCGTATCGCCCTAGGTTATGACTGTTATTTGATGAATATCATCCAACAAATTCACTGATCCAATGCCTATGAATTTCTCTTATATTGTTCCTTCTAAGTTACTACTTCTACTGTTACTATTGCACTCGCTACAAAATCATCATTACTATTGTTACCGTTACTATTGTTGTTGCTACTACTATCAAAACAATCATACTACTTTGCTACTGATCACTTTGCTGGACATAATTAATCTCCAGGTGTGGTTGAATTGACAACTCAGCTGCTAATACTTGCAAATATTCTTTGGCTCCCCTTGTGTCGAATCAATAAATCTGGATTGAATACTCTACCCTCGTAAACTGTTGCAATCCCCTATACTTGTGGGTTATCAAGACCTTTTTTCTGGCGTCGTTGCCGGGGAGCATAGCTATATTTGTTGAGTCACTTGGGATTATTATCATATTATCCCTATGAAGAATCTGAAGGATGCTAAGACTAAGATTTTTTCCCTCTAAGATGAGGGGAGGTAACGACCTACCATCTAGCTCTACACTTGATTCACCTTCTGTTATAAGTAGACTTGCAACACCACCAAATGCTATTAATCCTGATATGTCGCAAGTTATTGATGATGCTACTTTTGCTCATACCTACAGTTAGTGTAACTGTAAGCATTAGTTTTTCCAAAAACAGAGACGAAAGATTTGCCTCATCGATCAGGCCCTTATCTCATATTGATATGGTCACTAATCCTTATGGTCTGTTATATGTTCTCGATTTGTATCGTCTTGTGACTTGTCAGCGTAAGTTTGTTCGATGAGCTTATAATTTGAATCGGTAGATCGATGAGCTTGCTTTTCCTGATTTACTAGTGATTTGTTCTTCATTCTATGATTTGTGATGTTTTAAACTGTTATGTTGCATGTGCTGCGCTTGAGATGCAAATGTACGAAGATACGTTGGAGACGTATCAAGCATCCCCGAACTTAATTCCTGCTCGTCCTCAAGTAGGTAAATGATAAAAACAGAATTTTTGATGTGGAATGCTACCTAACATAATTATCAATGTAATTTTCTTTATTGTGGCATGAATGTTCAGATCCGAAAGATTCAAGACAAAAGTTTAATATTGACATAAAAATAATAATACTTCAAACATACTAACAAAGTAATCATGTCTTCTCAAAATAACATGGCCAAAGAAAGTTCATCCCTACAAAATCATATAGTTTGGCTGTGCTCCATCTTCGTCACACAAAATATTCAAATCATGCACAACCCCGGTTTCAGCCAAGCAATTGTTTCATACATTAGTTTCTCAAACTTTTTCAACTTTCACGCAATACATGAGCGTGAGCCATGGACATAGCACTATAGGTGGAATAGAGTGGTGGTTGTGGAGAAGACAAAAAGGAGAAAGATGGTCTCACATCAACTAGGCGTATCAACGGGCTATGGAGATGCCCATTAATAGATATCAATGTGAGTGAGTAGGGATTGCCAAGCAACGGATGCACTAGAGCTATAAATGTATGAAAGCTCAACAAAAGAAACTAAGTGGGTGTGCATCCAACTTCCTTGCTCACGAAGACCTAGGGCATTTTGAGGAAGCCCATCGTTGGAATATACAAGCCAAGTTCTATAACGAAAATTCCCACTAGTATATGAAAGTGACAAAATAAGAGACTCTCTATCATAAAGATCATGGTGCTACTTTGAAGCACAAGTGCAGAAAAAGGATAGTAGCATTGTCCCTTCTCTCTTTTTCTCTCATTTTTTTTGTTTGGCTTCTTTGGCCTCCTTTTTTCATTGGCTTCTTTGGCCTCTTTTTTTATTTCCTCACACGGGACAATGCTCTAATAATGATGATCATCACACTTCTATTTATTTACAACTCAAGGATTACAACTCGATACTTAGAACAAAATATGACTCTATATGAATGCCTCCGGCGGTGTACCGGGATGTGCAATGAATCAAGAGTGACATGTATGAAAAATTATGAATGGTGGCTTTGCCACAAATACGATGTAAACTATATGATCATGCAAAGCAATATGACAATGATGGGACGTGTCATAATAAACGGAACGGTGGAAAGTTGCATGGCAATATATCTCGGAATGGCTATGGAAATGCCATAATAGGTAGGTATGGTGGCTGTTTTGAGGAAGGTAAATGGTGGGTTTATGGTACCGGCGAAAGTTGCACGGTACTAGAGGGGCTAGCAACGGTGGAAGGGTGAGAGTGCGTATAATCCATGGACTCAACATTAGTCATAAAGAACTCACATACTTGTTGCAAAAATCTACAAGTCATCAAAAACAAGAACTACGTGCATGCTCCTAGGGGAAGGGTTGGTTGGAGTTAACCATCGCGCGATCCCGACCTCCACACATAAGGAAGACAATCAAAGAAACACCTCATGCTTCAAATTTGTTACACAACGGTTACCATGTGTGCATGCTACGGGACTTGCAAACCTCAACACAAGTATTTCTCAAATACTTATTACTCTACTAGCATGACTCTAATATCACCATCCTCATATCTCAAAACAATCATCAAGCATCAAACTTCTCATAGTATTCAACGCACTTTATATGAAAGTTTTTATTATGCCCATAATATTAGGACTAGTTTTATAGCCAAAGCAAATTACCATGCTGTTCTAAAAGAATCTCAAAATAATATAAGTGAAGCATGAGAGATCAATAATTTCTATAAAATAAAACCACCACCGTGCTCTAAAAAGATAGAAGTGAAGCACTAGAGCAAAATTATCTAGCTCAAAAGATATAAGTGAAGCACATAGAGTATTCTAATAAATTCCGATCCATGTGTGTGTCTCTCCCAAAAGGTGTGTACAGCAAGAATGATTGTGGTAAACTAAAAGGCAAAGAATCAAATCATACAAGACGCTCCAAGCAAAACACATATCATGTGGTGAATAAAAATATAGCCTCAAGTAAAGTTACCGATAGCGAAGATTTAAAGAGGGATGCCTTCCGGGGCATCCCCAAGATTAGGCTTTTGGTTGTACTTGAATTTTACCTTCGGGTGCCTTGGGCATCCCCAAGCTTAGGCTCTTGCCACTCCTTATTCCAAAATCCATCAAATCTTTACCCAAAATCTTAGAAAACTTCACAACACAAAACTTCAACAGAAAATCTCATGAGCTCCGTTAGTATAAGAAAATAAACCACCACTTTAAGGTACTATAATGAATTCATTCTTTATTTATATTGGTGTTAAACCTACTGTATTCCAACTTCTCTGTGGTTCATACCCCCCGATACTACTCATAGATTCATCAAAATAAGCAAACAACACACGAAAAACAGAATCTGTCAAAACAGAACAGTCTGTAGCAATCTGTAAGTTTCGAATACTTCTGTACCTCCAAAAATTCTGAAATAAATTGGTGGACATGAGGAATTTGTCTATTAATCATCTGCAAAAATAATCAACCTAAAAGCACTCTCCAGTAAAAAATGACAGCTAATCTCGTGAGCGCACAAGTTTCTGTTTTTTACAGAAAGATCGCAAAGACTTCACCCAAGTCTTCCCAAAGGTTCTACTTGGCATAAACACTAACTAAAACATAAAACCACATCTAAACAGAAGCTATATGAATTATTTATTACTAAACAAGAGAAAAAAGCAAAGAACAGAAATAAAATTGGGTTGCCTCCCAACAAGCGCTATCGTTTCACGCCCTAGCTAGGCATAAAAACAAGAATAGATTTATTGTCATCTTTGGTATGCAATCCATAAGTGGCTCTCATAATAGATTCATAAGGAAATTTAATTTACTTTCCTTAACAGAAATTAGAATCTAATATTTCCTTCTTTCATGTCAATAATTGCACCAATCGTTCTAATGAAAGGTCTACCAAGAATAATAGGACATGTAGGATTGCAATCTATATCAAGAACAATGAAATCTACGGGAACATAATTCCAATTTGCAACAATAAGAACATCATTAATCCTTCCCATAGGTTTCTTAATGGTGGAATCCGCAAGATGCAAATTTCAAGAACAATCATCAAATTCACGAAACCTAGCACATCACACAAGGTTTTTGGAATCTTGGAAACACTAGCACCCAAATCACACAAAGCATAGCATTCATAATCTTTAATCTTAATTTTAATAGTAGGTTCCCACTCATTATAAAGTTTTCTAGGGATAGAAACTTCTAGTTCAAGTTTTTTTTTTCATGGGAATGCACTAAAGCATCAACGATATGTTTAGTTAAAGCTTTATTTTGATTATAAGCCTGAGGAGAATTTAACACAGATTGCAACAAAGAAATACAATCTATCAAAGAGCAATTATCATAATTAAATTAATTGAAATCCAAAATAGTTGGTTCATTAATACATAAAGTTTTGACCTCTTCAATCCCACTTTTATTAATTTTTGCATCAAGATCTAAAAACTCCGAATCATTGGGACGCCTTTTAACTGAGGTTGACTCATCTCCAGTCCCATCTTTATCAACATTCATATTGGAAAACAAAGATTTAATAGGAGTCACATCAATCACTTTTAGATCTTCATCATTATTGTCATGAAAACTAGAAGAACATGCTTTCACAAAGGAATCTTTTTTAGCACGCATCCTAGCGGTTCTTTCTTTGCACTCGTCAATGGAAATTCTCATGGCTTTGAGAGACTCATTGATGTCATGCTTAGGTGGAATAGATCTAAGTTCCAAAATATCAACATCAAGAGAAATTATATCCACGTTCCTAGCCAACTCATCAATTTTAAGCAATTTTTCTTCAACCAAAGCATTGAAATTCTTTTGCGAACTCATAAATTATTTAGCACTAGTCTCAAAATCAGAGGGCATCTTATTAAAATTTCCATAAGAGTTGTTGTAGGAATTACCATAATTATTAGAGGAATTAATAGGAAAAGGCCTAGAATTAAAGTTTCCTCTATACGTGTTGTTACCAAAATTGTTCCTACCAAAAAAATTCACATCCATGGATTCATTATTATTCTCAATCAAAGTGGACAAAGGCATATCATTAGGATCTGAAGAAACCACTTTTATTAGCAAACATTTCATAAGTTCATCCATCTTTTCACTCAAAACATTAATCTCTTCAATCGCATGAACATTTTTACTAGTGGAGAATAATTAACCATAATATTGTCTAGGAGTTTAGTAGCTTCTCCTAAAGTGATTTCCATAAAAAATGCCTCCCGCGGCCGAATCTAAAAGATTTCTAAAAGCAAAATTCAATCCAGCATAAAAAATTTGTGTAATCATCCACAAATTCAAACCATGTGTAGGGCAATTACGTATCATTAATTTCATCCTCTCCCAAGCTTGTGCAAAATGTTCATGATCAAGTTGCTTAAAATTCATAATATCGTTCCTAAGAGAGATGATCTTAGCGGGAGGAAAATACTTAGAGATAAAAGCATCTTTGCTCTTATTCCATGAATCAATACTATTTTTACGCAAAGAAGAGAACCAAGTTTTAGCACGATCTCTAAGAGAAAACGGAAATAGCTTCAATTTAGCAATATCATTGTCCACACTTTCTTCTTTTGCATATCACACAAATCAACAAAGTTGTTTAGATGGGTAGCGGCATCTTCACTAGGAAGGCCAGAAAATTGATCTTTCATAACAAGATTCAACAAAGCGGTATTAATTTCACAAGATTCAGCATCGGTAGTAGGAGCAATCGGAGTGCTAATAAAATCATTGTTGTTGGTATTGGAAAAGTAACACAATTTAGTATTATCTTGAGCCATCATGACAAACAATCAATCCAACACACAAGCACACAAGAAGCAAGCGAAAAGAGACGAACGGAAGAGGGGTGAAGAAAAGGCAAAGGTTTTCGAAAATCATTTTAGAAGTGGGGGAGAGGAAAACGAGAGGCGAATGGCAAATAATGTAACGCGAGGGAGAAGAGTTTATGATGGGTACTTGCTATGTCTTGACTTGGCGTAGATCTCCCCAGCAACGGCGCCAGAAATCCTTATTGCTACCTCTTGTGCATGTGTTGATTTTCCCTTGAAGAGGAAAGGGTGATGCAGCAAAGTAGGGTAAGTATTTCCCTCAGTTTTAAGAACCAAGGTATCAATCTAGTAGGAGACAACGCACAAGTCACCTAGTACCTGCACAAACAATCAAGAACCTTGCAACCAACGCGATAAAGGGGTTGTCAATCCCTTCACGGTCACTCGCGGAAGTGAGATCTAATAGAGATAGTAAAGTAAATATTTTTGATATTTTTGTTGTATAGATTGGAAAGTAAAGATTGCAAAATAGTAAACGAGATGCGATGTAAATAAAAGAGATGCAATATAATAGGAAAGAGACCTAGGGGTCATAGGTTTCACTAGTGGCTTCTCTCAAGATAGCATGTATTACGGTGGGTGAACAAATTACTGCCGATCAATTGATAGAAAAGCACATAGTTATGAAGATATCTAAGGCAATGATCATGAATATAGGCATCACATCAGTGTCAAGTAGACCGAAACGATTCTGCATCTACTACTATTACTCCACACATCGACCGCTATCCAGCATGCATCTAGAGTATTAAGTTCATAAGAACGGAGTAACGCATTAAGCAAGATGACATGATGTAGAGGGATAAACTCAAGCAATATGATATAAACGCCATATTTTTATTCTTGATGGCAACAATACAATACGTGCATTGTTGCCCCTACTGTCACTGGGAAAGGAGACTGCAAGATTCAACCCAAAGCTAAGCACTTCTCCTATTGCAAGAAATATCAATCTAGTAGGCCAAACTAAACCGATAATTCGAAGAGACTTGCAAAGATATCAAGTCATGCATATAAGAATTCAGAGAAGAACCAAATAATATTCATAGATAATCTTGTTCATAAATGCACAATTCATCGGATCTCGGCAAACACACCGCAAAAGAGTATTACATCGAATAGATCTCCAAGAACATCGAGGAGAACTTTGTATTGAGAATCAAAGAGAGATAAGAAGCCATATAGCTAATAACTATGGACCCGAAGGTCTATGGTAAACTACTCACGCTTCATCGGAGAGGCAATGGTGTTGATGTAGAAGCCCTCCATGATCGATTCCCCCTCCGGCAGATCGCTCGAAAAGGCCCCAAGATGGGATCTCACGGGTACAGAAGGTTGCGGCGGTGGAAAAGTGGTTTTGTGGCTCCCCCTGATGTTTTTAGGGTATGGGAGTATATATAGGCGAAATAAATAGGTCGGTGGAGCTACGAGGGGCCCACGAGGGTGGGGGCGTGCCTACCCCCCTGGGCGCGCCCTCCTGCCTCGTGGCCACCTTGTTGTGTCTCTGACTCCAACTCCAAGTCTTCTAGATTGCTTTCGGTCCAACAAAGATCATCGTGAAGGTTTCATTCCGTTTGGGCTCCGTTTGGTATTCCTTTTCTGCTAAACTCTGAAATAGGCAAAAAAAAATAGAAACTGGCGCTGGGCCTCCGGTTAATAGGTTAGTCCCAAAAATATTATAAAAGAGCATATTAAAGCCCATTAAACATCCAAAACAGATAATATAATAGCATGAAACAATTAAAAATTATAGATACGTTGGAGACGTATCATACGGCAGTGATAGTTTGCTGCCATTGAGATTGATGATGCCGATGTTGTTACCCCCAAAAGTGGCAAGGCGCAGAAGTGCTGAGATGTGGAAGCATTATGCAAAAAGGCTCATCATGTGTTTTTCCTTGTTGGCTGGCAGCTGTAGAAGCAATGGAGGATCATAAATCATGTTTTCTGTTATTGATTGCACCAAGACACAACAGCCATGGATGGGATGGGAGTATCCATTTTATTTTTTTTTATAATCATGTAGCTAGCGTTGGGTTTGGATGCTTGCTTGTATACTGGGAGCAAATTTTGTTTTGGTTTGGATACTTCTGTATACTCAAAATTTTACCTTTCAGAATCCTCTGTAGTACCTTGTAGTGCCTTGTCTTTGAGAAAGAAAGAAGTTTGGCTTTGTGAGAAAGAAAGAAGTTTGGCTTTGAGAAATCCTTGTTGGTATATGCTTGTTCCAACAGAGCCTTTTGACTACGATTGAATGAATTAGTTTAATGAGTTCCAAGCTGTCGCGACATGCATATAGTTAGTGTGTCCTTGTATGCAGCATTGGAATCAGTCAGTTCTAAGCAGATGTAATCCAAGTTTGGATCTATAGGTCCGTTTGGATCTAAAATGATTTGCTTCGACATATGCATTGGATTGACCATGATTTAAAAACATAGTTACTTATATAATTCTAGTGCGCAATGCATCAATTCGATTGGAAGTGAATACAAACTCTAGCACCTTTTATTCTTTGTTAGAATTTGAAGACAGATGAAATGACAAGGCAGTATCAGGAGGGGTAAAAAAGAAGACATGCGAGTGCCATGAGAATGTTTGTTTGAATCCTCGAAAATGAACTACGTATATAATTTTAGGCCTCCTTTGGTTCATAGGGTAGGAAAATCATAGGAATATGAAAGTCATAAGAAATGATATGACATGCATCTTAAATCCTGTGAGTAGGAATAGGAAAGGAGATGTCCTTTGATTCACATCATAGGTTTTTTTCATTAAGTCTAGGCTAATGTTTATTTTCCTATGAAATGTGGAGGATAGGAAGAATTTTTCCATATGAATAGGATTCTATTCGTACAAACCAAAAGGCACTAAAAGAATTTTTTCTATAGAAATCCTATCCTATGAAATTCCTACAAAATTCCTCCAAATCAAAGGAGGCCTTACCAGTAGATAGAATGACTAATTGGTTTCATTTGCTAATACTCTGGTCCCGATCCATCCACTAGTAGTATTACATGTAACGAAGCGTCTATGATTGATTAATGTTGTGGTTGTGGCAATGGGGATGTAAGTACATAATAAATAATGCTGATCAATCAACATGGAGGAGGCAACGAACATGCACAGCCACTTAATTGTGTTTCCTGTAAATGAGATTAGTGCGAACTTAGGGGATGCTCGTCAGCCACTAAGGGGTGGTACATCCCTTCCCTCTGCCCATGGATCATGTAGCTAGCAGCAGCCCTCCTTGTTCTCTTCATCATGCCACCATTCTCTCTATATATAAGAAGTAGCCATTCATTCGCGTGGGGGTGCACATGCGACTTATGACTTGGGAGTTGGGCGACAGACAATGCTTTCTATATGAGTGACTGACTGAGGAGGTTCTTCTTAAAAAAATGAATGCTTATCTTAATGGGGGCATCTTGTCATATTTCTCCACTCCGTTCACCATGGCAGTAGGTTGTACCAGGTACTCCACCCTCTTCCTCCCTCTACCTCTACTACGAGTAGATCAACGATGATGCGCTAGACGAGCTACCCCACCATGACCTCAACATGTGCCCGAGGAAGTGCAGGAGCAGGTGCCACACCAATCCAATCGATCCATCAGATCTCCAATTCCGCCATCAATCGTCGCACACTACACACAAGTCACATTTGTGCACTCGCGGTTCAATAGGGCGGCGATGAGGCCATTGGGATGTGCAAATACACACTCGATCACTTGCTCACTCCGTCACAAATTTATTCGCTACAATGGCAACTCATGACATTATCTCGTCTGCCCTCGTCGTCGTCCTCCTCCTCCTCCTCATGTCCTTCACGGCTGGCGCCGACGCCATTGTATTCTTTGTATAGAACCAGGGCCCCTTTATGGTGTGGGCACCCGCCATGCCGGTAGCCAACATTCGTGAAGTGGGCGGCGGCACGGAGCTGACGCCCGGAAAGAGGGTAAGTGATGGGTGGATGTGCGGAAAAAAAAGTGTCCAAAGTAGCCTAACCAAATAAAAATGGACACGCACTGGTGGAAAAACAGGCTTCCGTCCAGCCCCATAAGTCGCGAAGCTGTAGGAACCGCGACTAATGGGACCTTTAGTCATGAGTTCGAGGTGAACCGCGACCAAAGGCCTGGGCAGGCGCTCGGTGGCGGTGGCGCGACGTGAGGGTCTTTAGTCGCGGTTGGCAGGACAAGCTGCGACTAAAGGTTTTCGGGCACCTTTAGTCACGGTTTGCCGTGCCAACCGCAACTAAAGCCCTCCCTATATATACCCATCCAGCAGCCAACACTTAGCCATTTGGAGCCATTCTCTTCACAAGTGGGTGTAGGTTTGCTTTTGGTTCCTCTTATGCACATAAGGTGTTTGATGAAATGCCCCAAGAGCATGAAACAAACATGACATGAAGTGTTGGAGCCACACTCCTCGATCGCGGTTAGCAACTTGATGAACCTTTGATGTGTCATTGATAAAATATGCATGTGTGTAGTTCATTGTTTAATTTATATTGTTTGTAGCTAGTTAGTTTAACAAATGCATGATGGTTAATTATATATTTTATATTATAATAATGCAGATGAATCGGCAATGGATGTACGGTAACCGACTCTCCGCGAGTTCACTACGGGTTTGAAAGATTTCCTCGTAGTGGCTAATGCGAACAAGCGGGGGTTTTGTTATCTGTCCATGTGTTATCTGTAAGAATCGGAAGGGTTACTCTTCCTCAAGAGATGTTCACATGCATCTCGCTTGCACGGTTTCATGCCAAGCTATAATTGTTGGACCAAGCATGGAGAAAGAGGGTTATAATGGAAGAAGATGAAGAAGGGATGATTTCATCGATGAAAGCTATCTTGCTCATTTCGGTGATACTTTCATGGAGGATGTTGAAGGTGAAGGGGAAGGTGAAGAAGAGGCACGTGATGATCCCGTTGATGATCTTGGTCGGACCATTGCTGATGCACGGAGACGCTGCGAAACTGAAAAGGAGAGGAGAATTTGGATCGCATGTTAGAGGATCACAGAAAGGCGCTGTACCCGGATGCGATGATGGTCTGAAAAAGCTGGGCTGCACTGCTGGATTTGCTGAAATGGAAGGCGAGGCAGGTGTAGCTGACTCGGCATTTGAAAACTTGCTGAAAATGTTGAAGAATATGTTTCCAAAGGATAACGAGTTGCCCGCCAAGACGTCTGAAGCAAAGAAGGTTGTCGCCCTCTAGGTTTAGAGGTTACGAAGATACATGCATGCATCAACGATTGCATCCTCTACCGCGCGTGAATACGAGAATTTGAATGAATGCCGGTATGCCTTGCATTGCGTTATAAGATCGAGGCGATGACCACGGTGGCGATGTTGAGGGCGAAACCGGAAGAGGGTTCCGCCAAGGTGATGTGGTATGCTCCTATAATACCACGGTTGAAACGTCTGTTCAGGAACAAAGAGCATGCCAAGTTGTTGCGATGGCACAAAGAGGACCGTAAGTCGGACGGGAGTTGAGACACACCGCAGATGGAGCATAATGGAGAAAGATCGATGATGGTTCAAAGATTTTGCAGGTGGCGCAAGGAACATAAGATTTGCTCTAAGCACGGATGGCATGAATCCTTTTGGCGAGCGAGCTCCAGCCATAGCACTGGCCCGTGACTCTATGCATCTACAACCTTCCTCCTTGGTTGTGCATGAAGCGGAAGTTCATTATGATGCGGTGCTCATCCAAGGTCGAAGCAACCCGGCAGCGACATCGATGTGTACCTAAGGCCATTAGTTGATGAACTTTTACAGCTGTGGGGTGGTGTCCGTGTGTGGGATGAGCACAAACAAGAGGAATTTGACCTCGAGCATTGCTTTTCGTAACCATCAACGATTGGCCTGCTCTTAGTAACCTTCGGGACTGTCAAATAAGGGATACAATGCATGCACGCACTGCTTACATGAGACTGAAAGTGTACATTTGCCAAATTGTAAGAAGAACGTGTACCTTGGGCATCGTCGATTTCTTCGAAAATTCATCCGAAGAAAGAAAGGCAAGCATTACAACGGCAAGGCAGATCAGCGGCGAAGCCTGCGGAACGACCTGGTGCTGAGGTATTTGATATGGTCAAGGATTTGAAAGTCATCTTTGGAAAGGGTCTGGCGGACAATCAGTTCGAAGGGAGCCGACGGGCACGCAGCCATGTGGAAGAAGAAATCTATATTCGGGAGCTAGAATATTGGAAAGTCCTAGATGTCCGCTCTGCAATCGGCGTGATGCACGTTACGAAGAATATTTGCGTGAACCTCCTAAGCTTCTTGGGCGTGTATGGTAAGACAAATGATACAAAGGAAGCACGGCAGGACCAGCAACGTTTGAAAGACCACGATGACCGGCATCCGGAATGGTTTCAAGGTCGTGCCAGCTACGCTCGACCAAAGAAGAGAAGGTCATCTTTTTGAATGCTGAGCAGTATGAAGGTCCCGTCTGGATTCTCGCCCAATATAAAGGGAATAATAAACATGGCGGAGAAAAGTTCCAAAACCTGAAGTCTCACGACTGCCACGTGATTATGACGCAATTGCTTCCGATTGCTTTGAGGGGCTCCTGCGGAAAATGTTCGAGTAGCCATTGTGAAGCTATGTGCATTCCTCAATGCAATCTCTCGAAGGTAATCAATCCGAAGTTCTACCACGTTACTGAGCGATGTGATCCAATGTCTTGTCATTTCGAGTTGGTGTTCCGCCATCCTTCTTCAATATTATGACGCACCTCCTGGTTCACCTAGTCGAAGAGATTTTCGTTCTCGGTCCTGTATTTCTACACAATATGTTCCCCTTGAGAGGTTCATGGGAGTATTAAAGAAATATGTTAAGTAACCGTGCTAGGCCAGAAGGAAGCATCGCCAAGGGCTATGGAAATGAGGAGGTAATTGAGTTTTGTGTTGACTTTGTTCCTGACCTTAAGCCGATTGGTCTTCCTCGATCGCGGCACGAGGGGAGACTAAGTGGAAAAGGCACGATCGGAAGGAAATCAACGATATGTATGGACGACCATTCTCGATGAAGCACACCACCTTTGTCTTGACCAATTCCAGCTTGGTGGCTCCGTACTTTGAGAAACACAAGAATATTTTACGTTCTGACAACCCGGGGAAGCCTGAATCCTGGATTAGGAAGGCCCACATGGAGACTTTCGGCAGTTGGTTGAGAAAACATTTAATGAATGACAATGATGTTGTAGATCAGCTGTACATGTTGGCCAAGACACCATCTTCGACTATAACGACTTTCCAAGGGTGCGAGATAAATGGGAATACATTTTACACGATCGCCCAAGATAAAAAGAGCACCAACCAAAACAGTGGTGTCCGCTTTGATGCAGCAACCGAGAATGGGCAAGAGGTCACATATTATGGTTACATAGAGGAGATATGGGAACTTGACTATGGACCCTCCTTTAAGGTCCATTTGTTCCGGTGCAAATGGTTCAAGCTAACAGGAGGTGGGGTAAAGGTGGACCAGCAATACGGAATGACAATGGTGGATTTCAACAATCTTGGTTACCTTGACGAACCATTCGTCCTAGCGAAAGATGTCGCTCAGGTTTTCTATGTGAAGGACATGAGTAGCAAACCGAGGAAGCGGAAAGATAAGAAAGCGATCAGTACATCATGCGATGATCCAAAGCGCCACATTGTTCTTTCGGGGAAAAGAAACATCGTGGGAGTGGAGGACAAGACAGACATGTCAGAAGATTATAATATGTTTGCTGAAATTCCGCCCTTCAAAGTGAACACCGACCCAAGCATTAAGTTAAATGATGAGGATGCTCCATGGATACGGCACAATCGTAAGCAAGCAGGGACACAAGGGAAGAAATGATGTGTAATAATTTATTGTACCAAACTTTGTTGAATGGATCATGTGAATTATATTACCGTGATGTGTTTGGTGTCCATTTTGAATAATTCGAGATACCACCGATGATACATGAAATTTGGAGTGATTTAGTCATACTCCTGCCTAGGCGTATAATATGCATACTAAGTAGTCTTCATAGCCGCCGCCGTCGTTGTTGTGGTAGTCGCCGCCTTCTAAGTTGCCGCCGTCGTCGTCGCCGCTCTTTGTCGTCGCTGTCGTCGGGCGGCGCTCGTGTTCGAATCGAGGGTAGCGCAGCGGGGATATCGCCGCCGTGATGTAGTCCATGACGCTCTGCAGAGTCCGCCATACCACCATAGCCGACGGCCGGCCTCGTGGAAGTTCCCGAGAGGAGACCGTCCTCCTCATACATGGCGGCGCCCTCTCACGCCGATTTATGAAGAAGGCGTCCCAAGTATGCTGGTTATCGGGATGCCGGCGAGATTCATCCGCTGCTCGGCGTGAGGTCGAGGTAGTAGTGGTTCGTGATGGCGGCCGGTAGCAGTACCCGAGGGACGGAGGGACTGCACGCCGGGCGCTTAGGCTCCAGCCGGTGGGGACCTTGTAGCCCGGTGGACAAGGGTAGTTCGGCGCAAAGCTCCTCCACTGCTGGTAGGTTAGAGTGGGTGCGGTGGAAGCCATGAGAGAGTGATGAGAGATTGTAGAGATGTGATAATGCTGGCCAAGCCGGGCTACATATATGTAGTGAGAAATGGCGGGAAAAATGGGAGCGGGAAGACAGGAGGCGGGAAGAAAGTGGCGGGAAGAAAGAGGCGGGAAGACAGGGAAGAAATGGCGGGAAGAAGAGGAATCGAGCTGGTCATCTAACCTTTAGTCCCGGCTGGTTGGTGCAACGGGACTAAAGGTTAGACAGACGCGTGGGTAGCGCCTGACGCCTGTCGGAGGAACAAGACAAAGCGAAGCGGCGCCGTGCCTATAAAAGGAGCATCGTCTGTGAAGATAGAGGCGTGAAGAAATGGTGGGAAGACATAGGCGGAAAGAATGGCGGGAAGACGGCGGGAAGAACTTGTGGGAAGACAAAGGCGGCGGGAAGAACTTCTCTGAATTTTTGATATATTATTTGTATTTTTAGAATTTTGAAATGAATTAGTTCTATTTTTCTGAATTTTTTGATATATTATTTGTATTTTTAACATATTGAATTGAATTAGTTTTATTTTTGACATATTATTTGTATTTGCCTCGTAGGGTTTGGAGCGGTTCGTAGATACAAAGGACGTAGAACTTTATATGCATTAAATTATGTATGGAAACTTGTTCAAAATTGTATATGGTCATCCGATGATATTGAATATATATTGTATATTCCTCTTGAATTCTTTTTGGTTCTAATTTCAAATTTGTTTGAAATTGTACATTCATATGCATGTATGTAGTACCATAGAATATGTGAAACTCCTTCAAAATTAAAATAAAGCACAAAAGAAATAAAACAATACAAATTAAACAGAAAACAATACAAATTAAAAAGAAAACAATACAAATTAAACAGAAAACAGGTTTGGGGGGCTAAAACCCTAAACTGCATGTTTTTAGTCGCGGTTGGCGAGACCAACCACGACTAAAAGTAGGGGTTTAATCGCATGTTGGCAGACCAACGCGACTAAAGGTGGGGCGCTGAGCATAAAAACCATAAAACCCTTTAGTCGCGGTTGGGCAGGCGACCGCGACTAAAGGGCACCTTTAATCGCGGGTCTCGTCGCCAACCGCGACTAAAAGGGGCTATAAATACAAGGCTCCTCGGCGCCGCCCGCCGTTTCGCGCTGTTCGTCTCTGCGCGCTACCCGCCGCCCGTCGCCCTCGCCCCACAGCGCGCCGCTGCTGGCCTCGCTGCTTTCATTGGACTGCCTCACCTCGCCTCTCCGTCCCCTCCCGACGGCGCCGGCACCTCCTCGATCCGTCTTTGAGCGAGGGCATGACCCTGGCGCTCCGTCGCCGGTGCTCGTGCTTCGCGGTGAGCACGCGCGCGCGCCGCAGCGTTATCCGCGCGCCCGTCGCCGCTTCGTGCCACTGCGGCTGTTGCCGCCACGCCGCCGTCCGCTCCGCCCGCAGCCCCCGTGCGCTGCTCTCGCCTTCTTCACTGACGGCCGCAGCGCCCGCACCTCGCCGGGACCACGTCCGTGCCGTCCCGCTACCTCGCCGCCCCTGGCTGCCTCCTTGTCGCCGGTGGCCGCGCCGAGGCCATCGCTCAGGCTCGCCCGGTGGCGCTCGTGTGGCGCCCGTGAGCCCACAAGTCCGCACGCCAAGACGCCCGTTAGGCCCCTACGGGCCATCGACAAGCAGGGCCCGCCCCTGAAATGTAAAGAAAAAAGCAGGAAAAAATATATTAATTAAAATTATTAATTAATTAACCAATTAATTAACTTAATTAATCTTGTTAATTAATCTAACTAACCCTGTTAATTAACCTTAATAACCTAATTAGATAAAAGGTCAATGACAGACGGGCCCCTTGCCTGTTTGACCGGTCAAGCTGATCTCTTGACATCACCTTGACATCATGCTGACGTCATAATGGCATTTCCTAATTAAATTAATTCTGTTAATTCTAAAAATGAATTAAAACTTTGAAAATTAATATTAAATAATCCGTAGCTCGGATGAAAAAACTTTCTACATGAAAATTGCTCAGAACGAAGAGACGAATCCGGATACGCAACCCGTTCGTCCACCACACATCCCTAGCATAGCAAACACGCAACTTACCAGTGGGGCCCCCCGTTAAAAAAAAGAACAAAAAGAAATATGTATAAATAAAAATTAAAAATGATAATAATTAAAAGTAATTAATTAATTAATTAACTTAATTAATCCTGTTAATTAACCTAATTAACTTATTAACTAATTAAACTGTTAATTAGTGTTAGTCAGTGACAACCGGGACCCATGTGCTAGTTTGACCAGTCAAACAGACTGTTGACAGACCTTGAACGCGTAGTTGTTTTCAAGATCCTAAAAAAAAGTTGTCGATCCGGCGTTGATCCAAAATCAGTGGACCAGCAAAATCTAGTAGTAGTAGTCGATCTAAATCCTCGTTGGCAATTGGAAACCGTTTCCAATCATTAGAGCAACAGACGCTACCTGTATTTTTTTTACCAAACATTGACAAATGTTTAATTGCTTGCAAAGTTTCTTCACAAAATGACATTCGTGAAGACGTGGTTGTCTGTTGTCCTCGCCTCCCTCTCCGTGTGTGTTGTCTCGCCTCCCTCTCCGTGGACGCCTGCTGCCTCGCCGCCCGTCTCGCGCTCTGCGACACCCTCTCCACCCTTCCTCGCCCCTCCTTTTGCCACCGCCCTTTCGCCACCGCCACCGCCACCGCCCCTTCTTCACTTAATTAATTTGTTTTACTACATGTTTTCAGGACTGACATAATGGCGGACGATAGAGCTGACCCGATTATGGACAACTATGATCCGGACGGTGAAGCACATATGTTCGGCATCATAAACGGCGATATTCTATATGAGCCGACCGGAGAAGAAGAAGATGATATCTCTTCTTATCTGAACCTTGACGGTGAAGATGAAGGCGCCGTCGACAAGATGATGCCGAACAAGCGTCGATAAAGCAGCGATCTTCAAATGGAAGTAGCAACCACCTCCGGCCGAGGTATATATATACATTGAGCCTCTGGTGATACAAACTAACTGATTTGAATAAATATGTGTGTACTAACGCGCGACTCTCTTTCTTATTTTAGCCCTCGGCGGATCGTCGAAACAATCGAGTGCGTCGTCAAAGCGTGGCGCAACCAAGACGATGAAACAAGGAGAAACATGCACCATCGAGGTTGTCGACGAGGCAACCGGCGAGGCGCTGGAGCCCCGCAAGAACGCCACCAAGTTTGTCACCAATGCGGAGCCATTGTTAGAGACAACGTCTCGATCACCGTCGAGTGGAATGAGCCAAAGAAGGCACGAATTAATGGTTTCACTTTTGTCGATAAGAGAACAAAAAAGATTGCTTCAAGAAGCTTATGGAACATTTCGTTCTACCTCCGAATACAACAAATTCGATGAGGAGGGTAACAAGATTGAGGAAAACAAGGAGAGGAGGAGGCTAGTCAAACAGTTCGCTCTTCATAAGATGGCCGGCGCATTCGGAAATTCAAGCAAAATCTAGCCCGTGACTTTGTCAAGCAGAACAAGACTCGGATTTCAAAGGACAATATGAGAAACTGAAACATGATTGGCCAGAATTTGTGAAGCAAAAGAAATCGGAGCAGTTCATTCAAATATCGAAAAAAATAAGGAAAATGCGGCTAAGAAGGAGTACAATCATGTTATGGGGCCAGGAGGGTATCGCATTTGGGTGCCTAGGTTGGAGAAGATGGAGAACGAGCTGAGGCGCGAGAATCCGTCCAGTGCGGAGGATGGGACCCAAGGGCCAAAAGCTGGTGGTACGGGCATGGGGAACGCTGAACCCGGAGGCAGGGGAGTGTGTTTACGGGGCAAATTAATTAAACCCACCCAAGCCCTTATTGGCGCAATGAAGGATGCTCAACAGGGAAGATCAAGTTCAACAGAGAGAACGACGGCGACAAAAGCCCTCGGGAATCCTGAACACGGAGGGCGTGTACGAGGCATGGGGCACATTCCGTGGAAAATAGGGTTCCCCGAGCGATGACCCGTCGATTCTGAAGCCGTAAGAGAAAGATGGATCGGGAAGCAGATGTTGTGGCGCGGTTGGCATCGAAATGGATGTGATGAAGAAAACCATGAGTGTACTAGTAGCGAAAGAGATGCAGCTCGGGTGCAGCATGAAGATCATCCAGCGGATCTCGGAAGCCAGCAGCGGAGAAGCAGCGTGGCTTCCACGGAGGCCCCACCGGCTGGTGCAGATGCACCGACGATCGAAATTACTGCACCGGAGCCTCGGTGGTGAAATTACTGCACGGAGCCTCGGTGGTGAAATTACTGCACCGGAGCCTCCTCGCTACCCGTGGGCGATATAAAGGAGATGAAAGAATGTCATCTGTATTATCCTATCGGGAACATGTCCATGAAGGTAGCCATCGGCAGTGCTTTACCATGTTTACCGAGCACTCCACCACAACAACCCCATTCAAGATGGCTATGCTCGTGTCACGGTGGAGGACATAGTCCAAGGGTTTGAGGACACGGAGATTGACATTGCTACACGAAGGGAGAAAAGACTTGGAGATGTCAAGCGCCATTTCATTCTATGGCAAAAGAAGTTTATCAAGTTTCGAGCGAGGCGCCAAGGACAACAAGTCCACCCCTACGGTGGTGGTGGTGGCGGTGGCGGTGGTGGTGGTGGTGGTGGTGGCGGCGGTTCACCTACACCTCCGTCACGTCACCGACGCCGCCCAGATCCTAACGTCCGGCGGGTGATCATCCGCCGCCTCGATCCTCGTCCGCGGGTGATCGACGCCGCCCCTCGATCCTCGTCCGCGGGTGATCGACGCCGCCCCAATCCACCTCACGGCAAAGAAGCGAAGCAGTCCTGGATTATTAACCCGGACCCTTATGTACCTAAGACCACAAAGGTACGGAGCCATCATGAAGCCTCTCCCACAAGGCCTTGGGAGCGTAGTGCCGAGGAAGTCGACGCTGACGCTGCTGCTGATTTGGAGAAATGGAAGGCGGACTGCAAGAAGAAAAGAGAGCCCGAGCCCAAGCCGGTATTTTCGATGAGCAAAAGAAGTGGGCTAAGTCATTTTGAGCACACCGTCCCAAGCCGCGAAGAATCTGCCTAACGACTATGCACGTGAACTTGCAGGCAGGCACTCATGTTCAAGGAGAACAAAGAGCGGGAGAAGGCGAAAGTAAAAAAGCGGAAACAAGTTGCCCAGCTCGGGAACAAAGTAAACAATCGATTGCCCGCTTATAGTGGAAGCCTTCTGTCCGGATGACCCGAGATCATACAAGCTGCGGCAACACAGGGATTGTATGTAACGAGTGCGGAGAACAAGCGGCCAACTTAGGTATTACTCTTCGTGAACTGTTAGGCCTTGATGAGGCACCAGTGAAGGAGGTAGTAATTACATATGTCAAGAATGGGCCTCTCGTCGAGCCTGCGCAGAAAAGGATCTACCTCCACAAATGAAAGGTCTGCTGAAATGGTACAAGGGTTACATAAAAATAAAAACGCCAAAGAATATATTTATGCGGAAGTTAGACATGAGCATCACTTCAAACATTACTATGTACAAATTGAACTGAGTGAATTGTTCCAGCTTTTCAATCTGCGCGAGCTCGACAAATCTATCATCGGTTGCTACGTTACGTAAGTGATTTATTAATTTCTACCCCATCTCGTTCATATTGCCTGCACTATATATATGTCCTAACTATATTGTTGTGTCCGCTATTATACATGCAGAATGAAGATTAAGGAATGCAGAGTAAGGAACATCCATGATGTTGGGTTCATTGACCCACACATCGTTAATGGACATGTGTTGGGCGTCACCCGCCGACGTGGAGGCAGACCTGTGGCAGTTTCTTACAAAGCAGGAACTCAAAAGTGATATTCTATTTCCTTACCATTTTGAGTGAGTGTTTCTGTCTTGAGCACATTCTCTTTTGTTTACTCCATGCATGGTATGTGGCGGCTAATCGATGAGTTATGCATGACGTCTGTGCATGTATCGTGTCCGCAGGTTCCATTGGATTCTGCTAGTAATTAAAGTTAACACCTCGAATGTCTCGCCCACGACTCTCTGAATATGGATCCAAAGCTTTGGGGCGGCATGAGAAGAATGCTGCGAAGTAATTATTTTCATTCATTTGCGCTCTATATCGATCGGCCTATTTCGTTCATTTCCTAATATCAAGTAACTAATAACTCTCTTGTTCATTTAATTTTCTTTGCCTCGTAGGGTTTGGAGACGGTTCGTAGATACAAAGGTCGGTGAATTCAAAAAAGAGCTAGAATTCAAAAGGTCAAAGGCTAAGAATGATGGGGATATTCAGCCACGGAGACCAATCTATGTGGATACTATGTTCGTGAGATGATCCGAGATACACCTCTGGCGGGTTCGAGTGATACCAATGCTCGGAGGAATAACCTCCGGTGGATGCTTAGTCCAGAAGCTCGCTTCCGACCACTTCAAGAGGAACTAGTTGGATGGTTCAGCAGTGAAGTCCTCCATCCTAAAGGAGAACACTATTACGAGGACGTAGAACTTTATATGGATTAAATCATGTATGGAAACTTGTTCAAAATTGTATATGGTCATCCGATGATATTGAATATATATTGTATATTCCTCTTGAATTCTTTTTGGTTCTAATTTCAAATTTATTTGAAATTGTACATTCATATGCATGTATGTAGTACCGTAGAATATATGAAACTCCTTCAAAATTAAAATAAATCACAAAAGAAATAAAACAATACAAATTAAACAGAAAACATGTTTAGGGGGGCTAAAACCCTAAACCGGTTTAATCATGATTGGCGAAGAACCGCGACTAAAGGTCCTCCGCCTTGACGGCCGCTGGCGCCCGTGGACGGGCCGTTAGTCGTGGTTCTTAGCAGCCGCGACTAAAGGTGGGGGGCTTTAGTCGCGCTTATTTGGTCGCGGTTGCGCAACCGCGACTAATGGCAGTTGCGAACCGCGACCAAAGGCCTTTTTTCCACCAGTGACGCTTGGCGTCCTGCCCTCTATGTATATTTCCCCTGGCGCTGGCCATGTAGTCAGTACTCACCATAGTGGTTCATCCTCGCTTAGCTAGCTCAATCAAATGGCGTCCAGGCCAGCGATCCCGTTTGTCTTCGTCCTGTTCCTCATCTCCTTCACCGCTGGTGCCGGCGCGGTCCTCTTCACCACCACGAACTGGTGCCCGAGCATAGTGTACCTGGCCTCGTCCAAGGACATACTGGGTCTAGGCTTTGGTCTCCCACGTGGCGGCACGATACATACCGGCTCTATGTGTACAGCTAAGGGGCTTGTGCCCCCAAAGCCCAGCACAAATCCTTGAAAGAAATTCTTTTGGATGACATAGTTGAAAAATATATTCTCATTAGCCCCTCAAACGTTGTCTGAAGGGGCTGGGGACGGGGCCAGAAACTGTGATGATGCCACATTAGATCTGCTCTAAGAGCATCTTGAGCAGAACAACAAAAAATAACCGGGACACAAAGTTATGATCCCAAGCTAATATTCATCCGGATGGAGAGTAAAATCCACAAGAAGGTACAAATTTCTATCTCTAGTCTCTACTACCTATCTCTATCTCTACTACCTAAAAAGAAAGTAATGTTCCCTCTCCCCTCTTACGTCTCCCACCCTTCGTCCATCCTTCTCTTGTACGACCCCCACCCCACCACCGATTTTCTTTTCTCCCTCCACCAGTTTTCTTCCTGGTGGTTCCCTATTTGCTGGTTTTATTCACATCAGGCTGGACAGACCCACTATATTTTTGGCAACCAAATAATTCATGTATGGTAACCAATCTTTTGTTTGGTAATACAAACACGATCAGTACGTACATGTATGGTAATGAATATCTTCTTTGGTAATGCAATAAACGCAATGAAGGTCATCAATTTACTTTCTTCTTTCAACCAAATCGGTAAACAAATCAGAAGGAAACAATCACGTGCATATACGGAAGATAATCACGGCCCAGCGTGTCACGCAGGAAGAAATTGTCGTGATCCGCGGAAAAGAAGGAAATAAATCTCTAGGCTGCTCGCACTCCCCCATCAACGGCCCTGCACATGCACTCTCGATTTGGATTTTCTTTTTTTTTTAGGGTCGATTTGGATTTTCTGAAAACGTGATTCATATATCACTTTCTTATTCCTATGGCCGATCGCTGTGGGCACGTTTCATCTGAGGGCAGCTGGGATCCCGGGACTGGCTCGCCGGTGTACTGCGCCTCAAGGTCGTCCTTCTCAAGATGCTGCGCCACGGCCGACCGCCATGTCTGTAGCACCCGCTGTGGGGAGCTCCTTGCATTCACGTACGTGCATTAGCAATCAGCAGATCAGCTTTCTAATTGCGCTTATGTGTGGTAACAAAGCAGAGAGATCACCAATAAAAAGGCGGCAGCAGCAGCTACTGCTGCAAGAGCAAGACAAAGCGAGAGCATGTGACTCCAATTAGAGATTCAGGTAATAACAATCATTCAGTAGTGAACAGTGCTTATCTTCTCAGATCATGCTGATGTTGCCCATGAGAAATGATTTGGGGGAAGCACAGATTCAGGTAGTGAAAAAGTTAAGGACTACAAGCTCAAGACATTCAATGATTCAAGGCATGCACTAATGTCCAGATGTCCATACATTCCAGTATGTTGATATATATTAGTGTATAACTTGTAAATTGTAATCATATGCCATGGGCACTGCTAATGGGATTTCGTCTCCAGAGACTCGACCGTCATGGAAAAGCAAGGTGACAGGGATGGAAGCTGGACCACTACAGGACTGCCAGCTGCAAGGTAATCTTCTTCCTAGGATGTCATGGTATGATATGATTTTTAATTCTTGTTCCTCCGTCTATCTAAACACCTAAGAGATGTTATCCTGGGAGGTCTGGGCAAGCAATGACATCCTGGGAGGTCTGGGCAAGCAATGCTCGAGAAAAGAAGCATTTTGAAGGTAGATTTTCCTTTTTTCTGGCATGTACGAATGTTACTCCATCATGAAAGTTTATACTCACGCAAGACACTCATCAATGTTTGTTATAAAAAACATTTTTTTTATTTTTTTTATTTCTAATTTTACTGTTCATCTAGGTGCATGTGAGTTTGGGACCAAAATAACACTTTCGCCGTATAAGTAGTTACTAGTTCAAATGCCCGAGCGTTGCAAGAACGGCTGGAAAAAAAATTAAAACCTGCTCCATGTGCATTTACACAACACTTCTTATGTCCAATTTTGGCACACGTCATAAATAAGGTTACACTGACTATCGCATTTTGGCGATGTAATTTGGACGTGAATAAGCCATTCTAACGTTGTTTGCCTGGACCTACTTCAGCTCTTTACCTTCATCTGATGAAAGAGTTGTGGTGCATGGAATACATCCTATATGAACATGATTTTTTTTATTTTTTTTTAAAGCTGATCTTTTTCCTGTAAATTTGGAGAGCATTTTTTGAAAATTTTCTTTTAAAAAGATGGAAAAAAATTCTGAGACAAACATTATTTTGAAATTTATATTTCATTTTTTTTGTTAGAAGTTTATATTTCATTTGAAGTAAATAGATTACTACAAATTAAATTTCATTTGTAGTAATTATTATGATTATCCCCTATATAAGCTAGTCGGCGTGCCCATCTGTTTAATAACCTAGCCTATCTGTTATTAAAATGTTTATTTATCTATATATATACCTACTAATAATGCACAGAGCGTTTCTGCCCGTCCACCGTCATACATTTTATATAAAAAACCTGAGTTTTTCTCTAAGTAACCAGCGGTCCAACGTTAAGTATCTTTCTCTGTTGGGCTTTGGCCCAACTGTGATACCCGCTATCTCGCGCGCCCGGACGGTTGTTAGGGGAGCTCCTATGCAGCGCTCCAGGCACCAGCTCCTCTAGGTCGCGCTCACAGCCGCCTGCTTGTGCGCCGGCCCATGAGGCGAGCGCTCGATCGCCATCGTCGCTCGCTCAAGCGTTCTTTCACCTGTTGCTAATAAAGGCGTTGGTTCACCTCTGTTGAATTTTAAAAAAATGAAATACGAAAAATTCACAAAAATGAAAAACGCGAGCTATCCAAAAATAAAAAAAATTGTGAAAAACAAAAAGTTCACGGTAGTGAAAAAAAGGTTCATAAATTTGGATAAAAAGTTCACAGTGATCTGAAAGAAAAGGTTCAAAAATTTTAGAAGTTCATGGATTTTGAAAAAATGTTCACAAGTTAGAATATAAAAACTTCGTCAATTTTGAAAAAAAGTTCACAAACTTGTAAAACTTTCATCGGTTTTGAAAAAAATACATTGAATTTTAAAAAAAAATCATTGATTTGAAAAAAGTTCATCAAATTTGAAAAAATAGTTCATCGATGTGAAGAAAGTTCATGAATTGAAAACTAGTTCATCGATTTTACCTAAAAAAATGCAAAATTGGAAAAAGTTTGCACATTTATCATTTATCAAAAAGTGTGAGAATAAAGAAAGAAAAAAGCCAACAAAATCGTTCAAAAAAACAGTAAGTAAATCAACTCAAAAGAAGGTAAACAGTTACATCAAAAGGAGGTGGCTGGGTGGTTATCGCGGCATTCTGGAAACCAGCTGGTCCCTGGTTCGAATCCTGCCTAGATCACTGTTTTCTCTCAATTCGCTCTGTTTTCGACTCGTTTAGGTCATTCGCTTTTATCAGAGAATATGTTAAACATGATCATGCTATACTTTGCAACCGTAAGTCGGATTAAAATAATTTGTATATGTAATTTGATCAAAAAATGTGTAGTTTCCAACCATACTATTATTTGTTCCTGCGAAACACTCTAAAAATATGTTTAGGACATAACCTTAATTAACCTAATTAATTGCTATGGTGTATTTTGGAAAATGCTAACACACAATATAACCTTTAAATCTATGAAGTATGTTAGGAGGGCCTATATATATGAATCGGATGGAGTATGAATGGTAAGTTTCAATGCGCATATAGGAGTAACAAATAATGCCTTGGTATGAAAAAGTTGTAAATTCGGCTCTTTAATATCGGATTAGTTGTACAAAAACCATGCTAAAAGTATTGTATGCATGCTTCTTAATGTACTACTGATGTCAATTTATGCTACACCTCAGTGTGCGCTTCTCTGCCTTGGCGGGGCACAATTCGGATGTTGATGGGCTGTGATGACAACATGACAGTGGAACGTCAATTGTCTCTCCTGTTGCAACACACGGGCATATGTGCTATAATAATAATGCTTCATTTGTAAGAAAATGTATTATTTTCTCTAGTCACAAGCATAATAATGCGTCAGGCAGATATCATCATGTATTATCCAGATGGGATTAGCCTAGGCCTTGTTCTGTAGCAGTATTGTAGCAGTGGGTTGTGCTACTGGTTTGGGTCTCTCTGTTTGTGACCTAGGACCATTTTTTTCTTTTTTTTCTTTTCTGTTTAGTTGTTTAACTAGCAGTTTTAAGTTGTGTGTTGTTATTTAGTAATTTGTGTAAATGACAATATTGTGTTGCTCAGTAATTAGTGTATATTACTGTATTGTACCGGCAATTTGGCAATTGCTATATGTAGATCAATATACATGCATTGTTTTATTTACAACACAATTAATTTGCTATGAGAGTAAATTAATAAGCATGATGATTGCATGCAGGATATGGCTGACATATCTAAAAAAGAGTTTGCTAAACTTGTCGTCGATGGTTCTAACTATTTGACATGAGCAATGGATGTCAAAATCAATTTGACGGCCAAGGGACTCAATTCCGCTATAACGACACATGCCCAGGGGCTTCATCTATAACAGACATAATAAGGTATTCAGCGTTGCACTTCATTTGACATCATCTTCACCCTGACCTAAAGACAGAGTATCTGATGGAGGAGAATCCTCTGACACTCTGGAATTCCTTAAAAGGTGAGGTATTCGTGCTAGTCAAGCTGAAAGGCGGTGGCGTGCGCCCAAGTCACCGCTACCTGGCTCCTGCCACCTCGTGCATTCTTTGAGGTAGAACACTTTGATGACTTTTCTTTTTATATGGACCGTGCGTGATGCGACCAACCTAGATGATTTTCGCTCCTTTGAAGCAAAAGAACTCCGGGCCTTGATGGAAAAGCACCGGAGCATCCTTGTCAGGGAGAGCGTATTGTTTGAGAAACTTAAGCTTCGTCTAGCGCTGAGCGGACTTCTGCAACAAGCCTCGTCCTCATGCCTGAAAGCAATGCAATGGAATGGTGTGTGCTGAAATACATCTCTATGGAGCTTGCAGATATCCAAGAGGTGTTGAGGGAGGGGCCGCTTAATATGCAGCAAGTAAGTTATAGAAATGATATTATCCGCAATGAGCTCCTGAAAAAAAGCCAATACAAGAGCATGGCGCTGCCTGGTCTTTGTGTTAATTGGCCACCTCCAACTAGCAATGGCCCGCTTGGGTGGGAAGGACGACGCCCCTCTTGAAGCGGCAGGTCACCGCTTGCAGGTGGTCAATCAACACTTCAAGATCAGGAGGGGTCCCGCTCTCTTATCGGATTTTCCAGGAGCTCATTATGGATGTTATCATTTCTATAACTTACTTGCTGCTTATTAAGGGGCCGCTCCCTCAAAGCTTCTTGGATATCTACAAGCTCCATGAAGATTTCAGCGCATGACATTCCTTTGCATTGTTGCTTGTAGGTTGGAGGACGAGGCTTGGTGTAGAAGTCTGCTCAGCCAGAGTAAGCTAAGTTTCTCAAACAAGACGCTCTCCCCGGCGAGCATGCTCTAGTGCAATTTTGCCCAGGCCGGGATTTCTTTTGCTTTGGGGTAGTAAAAGGCATCTAGGCTCGCATCACTCGCCACACCTGTAAAAAAAAGCAAAGTGTTCTACTCCAAAGAATGCACAAGGTGATAGGAGCAATACTCCCTCCGTTCCATAATATAGTGCCTATAGATTTTTACAAAAGTCAAACATTACAAACTTTGACCATGTTTATAGAGAAAAGTAGGTACATCTAGAATATCAAATGCACATCATTGAATACATCGTGAGTTATATTTTCAGAATATACATGTTTGGTATTGTAGATGTAGACAGTTTTCTCTACACACTTGGTTAAAGTTGGCAAAGTTTGACTTTTACAAAAATCTATAGGCACTACATTATGGAATGGAGGGAGTACATACTAGTAGGAGGCAACCTTGGCTTCTTCACAACCACCCCCTGTTCTTCTCCATTGAGCGTGACCAATGGACGCTTTTTGTCCACTTCATTGGAGCCAGTTGTCACCGTTGGACCACTGCGTGTCACAGACACCGACTTCGCCACCTGGTCACTCATCACCGGAGGTGTGGGTGTGACCACCAAATTGGACCCTGCTAGAGGGGTGGGCTTCACCACTGAAACATCCCTTGCCGTAGACGTGGACTTCACAACTGGACCGGACTCCGCCAGAGGCATGCACTTGATGGCCAAGTCATCCCGGCCCATCATCTCCATCGCTTCGCCCGAGAGCGCTGTGTGCCATCACTCACAACCACGTGTGGCAACACGTCATCGATCAAGGTTCTCCTCTGTACGTGGAGATGAAGACATGCAAAAAAACAAATGGACAATTTTCTTTATATACACCTCAGGGGTATCGAGCGGAGCCTCAGAATCAATGGGATTGGCAGTTCACTGGGATGTTTTGGAGCTGTGTGCTGCCAGCTGGCACCGACAAGGGCAGCACCTCGTTTCCTAGGTGGCGTTCGGGATAGGGGAAACATGAACAGGGAACCAAAGGAAATTTTGTCCTCCGGCGCTGACTCCACAGGAAAGTAAGGGCCTCTTTGATTCATAGGATTTTGAAAATATAAGAATGGGAAAAGTATAGGGGCCTCTTTGATCCGCAGGATTTTGAAATCGTAGGAATGAGAAAAATATAGGATTGGAGTGTCATGTCCACTTGAATCCTATCAGATTAGTAAGGAGTGTTTGATTTCACATGAAAAGTAAAGGAATTGTAAAAAGAGGTTGAAGTGGATGTTAGATTTCCTATAAAATGTAGTACAAAAGATTTCAAAGAAAAATTTTCTATTTGATTTAATCCTATAAATCAAAGGACAAACATAGAAAAAATTCCAAATAATTTGGATCCTTAAAAATCTTATTGAATTCCTTTGAATCAAAGGAGCCCTAAAAATCCACCCCAAGCTCATGTTTCGAGCGGAAGGCAAGTGCTGTGGGGAACGTGAGGAGCCTGGCAATTGCACTGTGCATCCAAATAAAAATAAATACTATTACATGCACTAGCGATTGGAGACAAATGCAGCGGTTGTGCATTGCCGAATAAACTACGCAACAGTCTATCCCTCGCGTCAGATGCATTAGGCTCATTGCACTGGTCTTCCCTTTGTTTTCGGCAATGTCACCCGAAGTCCCGAACAGCCTTCCCGTTGTTTTCTAGATCCTATGGTTCGTTCTGGTCATCCTTTTCCATTCCTATGATTTTACAAATTCCTCTATTTTAGGACCCTTTGTTCCGAACAGGGCCTCATTGTGTGCGTGGCCGCGATGCCGGTCAATGGGGACGGGGCATGCAGCTCGCGCCAGTCAAGACATGGACCCTGACGTTCGCCATAGGCGTGACGAGCGGCAGGATCTGGTCGTGCACGGGTTGTGCCTTCGACCTCGCCATTGGCCGCGGGGGCTGCCAGACAGGCGACTGCACCGACGCCCTATGTTGCATGCTCTCGGGCATGCCCCCCGTGACGCTGGCCAAGTTTAACCTCAGAAAGACAACACCCCATACAGCTATGACATCTCACTCATCGACAGCTTCACCCTGCCCATGGACTTCTCCTGCAGCGGCGCCGGCGGGAGCGTGATCGGTCCAAGAACCCCGACAGCCCGACGACATATCACCAGCGCGCAGGTTTAGTACAAACTGTGGTAGATGGCCAATCCACACCTCACGATTGCGAGGGGCGGAACCAGGAATTGAACATAGGGCGGATCGAATATATAAATTTTCGCAACTCGCAACTGATTATAAACGACCTCACTCCCTTAACAATTATCTTGCGTTTAGGATCTAACAGTTAGCTCGTAGATTCTTGCACTGAAGACAGACCAAACATACAACTAAAAATTTTAATTAGGTAATAGAAGGATACCAATTAGCAGCAATGTTTATTGGTTCTTTAAACGAAGTCTAATTAGTAACTTAACTATCGTCTCACATGCTTGATTAATAGGCTGCTAGGTCGTAATCCATCAAAAAGAATAAACCAGCTACTAGGGATAGTATATGTGCGTGCCTTTCCAACGGAGCCTTGGATCATGCCAATATACTCAAGTACTAACTCTGACGGACTCAGTGACACACACCGCGTTGGATCGATGGCGGAATCAACAAGGCGGCTAACACTATGATAGCAACTTTGCGTCTTTGCCTTGGTAGTCTCCTAGAGCCGGCGGCGCCGGCAAACGTGAGCAGCGCCCTGCCGGTTGGCGAACGGGATTGGGGGTGCAGCGAGCCATAGCCGCGGCAGGAAACCGTAGCGATTAGCGATTGGGAGATCAGATCGATTTTGGATTAGAACAACGCAGACTTATACAGAAAGATAAACTTGTAGGCTACTCTTTGGGGAGCTCCTAATCGGCGCTGTATGCGCCAGATCCAGAACTGGCGCCCGCAGCTGCTTAGTTTTTGGCCGGCCCATTTACAAGAGCTGGGCGCTCGCCTGCTCCTAGCGCTCGACTCGCGCTGCACAGTCGCCCGGTTGCTCTAGCGCTTGACTAGTTGACTAGTCAACCGTTGATTTAAAAAAAAACACAAAAAAACAGAAATATCGGTAATTCCAAAAGGTTCATGGAGTTTGAAAAAGTTTATCCAAATTTGAAAAGAGTTCATCAAATTTAAAATCAAATTTCAAAAAGGTTTAACCACTTTGAAAAAAGTTCATCAATTTTAAAAAGGTTCATCGAATTTGAAAAAAGTTCATCGTTTTTGAAAAAAGTTCATGGAATTTGAGAAAAAGTTCATCGTTTTCGAAAAAAGTTCATGGAATTTAAGAAAAAATTCATCGAATTTGAAAAAAGTTCATTGTTTTTTAATAAAAGTTCATTGTTTTTGAAAAAAATTCATCATTTTTGAAAAATGTTCATGGAATTTGAAAAAAGTTCATCAAATTTGAAAAAAGTTCATCATTTTCGAATAAAAGTTCATCATTTTCGAATAAAAGTTCATGGAATTCGAGAAACAGTTCATCGGTTTTTTTAACAAAAAATTTATAAAAGGAAAGAAAAGAAAACTCGAATAAAATCGTCCTCGAAAATGAGCAACGAAACAGTGAAAACCGACCAGGGGATCCCTGAGTGAAGAGTGAAAGGAAAAAAGACGCTTATAAGGCACAAGTCCTTCGTTGGCCTAGTGGTTACTTTTTTTGAACGTTTTATGAATGGTAGAGAAAAAACACAAATGGGCCGAGCCCAGCTACCGCGCCTGCAGGCGCCGGTTTGCAGAAACCGAAGAAACCGGCGCCTGCAGCGCCAAATAGGATATGCCTACTCTTTGGGCTTCGGTTTGCATGGTCACCGTAACATTAACATCGGTTTGCATAGGCCCGAACAGCCTCCAGATCACCCTACAGGCCGTTTTTCTGTGAAAAGCCCAGTAACCAAAAAAAAGGAAAAGCCCAGATTTTTTTGATGCAGCATAGGAAGGCCCAGTTTTCGCTATGATACGAAAATTAAATACCAGCCCCTATAAAGAGCAGAAAAATGCTGTCGGTGAAAAAGATTTTTGTGACCAAAAAGAAATAAGACATGGCAACTCCCATCATACAAACAAAGATTAAATTGCCATGGCAAATTCATAAGTTAAAAATGCCATGGTATTTTTAATTAAGTTTCCATATAATGTATGCAAAAAATAAAATCACACAGAACAAGGGAGTACCTTACTCTGATACCAATTGAAAGTGCGTTATATCGACTAGAGGGGGGATGAATAGACGATTTTTATGAATTCTTCACTGAGGAATTTGCCGGTGAGGAAATTCCTTAGCGAACAACTACTTGCAGCGGAATAAGTACTCAGAAGTATGCATAACAGAATACAGGCATGGTCATCATGATGAAATGAAGACAAATACAGTACAAAAGCGTAATCACAGGATAACACAAGATGAAGACAAACAGGTGAAGAAATTGAACGAGGAAATTGAAAAGTCTTGATCAAAGTCTTCAAACACAGATATGAACAATTACTCAACACAGTAATGAGGAAATGAAAGAGTTGAGGAAATAGAACCAGGAAGGTTGGTGAAGACAATGATTTGGTAGACCAGTTCCAACTGCTGTCTCAGTTGTACATCTGGTTGGAGAGGCTGAGTATTTAAACTCGAGGACACACAGTCCCGGACACCCAGTCGGTGAGCACGCAGCTCAGGACACCAAGTCCTCACCGTATTCTCCTTGAACTAAGGTCACACAGACCTCGTCCAATCACTCGTGGTAAGTCTTCAGGCGACTTCCAAACCTTCACGGACTTGGTCACTCGGCGATCCACAATTCCTCTTGGATGCTCTAGACCATGACGACTAACCGTCTGAAAGAAGCACAGTCTTCAAAGGTAACAAGCGTCGGATCCACGGAGGATCAATCTCTTTAGTGATGCTTAATCACTTTGGGTTTATAGGTGTTGGGTTTGGGGATTTTCCTCACTCGATGATTTTCGCTCAAAGTCCTCGGAGGATGGGTTGCTCTCAAATGACAAGTGTCAAGTTCTCTCGGAGCAGCCAACCAGCTAGTGGTTGTAGGGGGCGGCTATTTATAGCCTAGGGAGCAGCCCGACATGATAAGACATAAATGCCCTTCAATAATATGACCGTTAGGTGGATAAGATATTTTGGGGACAGCTGGCGTGGCGCGCAGCACAGCAATGGTCGGAAATTTGACTCTCAAATTCCTCAGGGCTATTGAGGGAGTCCCGGACTAGGGGGTGTCCGGATAGCCGGACTATCGTCACGGCCGGACTCCAAAACTATGACGATACAAGATTGAAGACTTCGTCCCGTGTCCGGATGGGACTTTCCTTGGCGTGGAAGGCAAGCTTGGCGATACGGATATGTAGATCTCCTACCATTGTAACCGACTCTGTGTAACCCTAACCTATCCGGTGTCTATATAAACCGGAGGGTTTTAGTCCGTAGGACGAACAACAATCATACCATAGGCTAGCTTCTAGGGTTTAGCCTCCTTGATCTCGTGGTAGATCTACTCTTGTACTACCCATATCATCAATATTAATCAAGCAGGAGTAGGGTCTTACCTCCATCGAGAGGGCCGAACACAGGTAAAACATCGTGTCCCTTGTCTCCTGTTACCATCCGCCTAGGCGCACAGTTCGGGACCCCTACCGAGATCCGCGGTTTGACACCGACATTGGTGCTTTCATTGAGAGTTCCTCTGTGTCATCACCGATAGGCCCGATGGCTCCTTCGATCATCAACAACGACGCGGTCCGGTGAGACTTTTCTCCCGGACAGATCTTCGTGTTGGCGGCTTTGCATTGCGGGCCAATTAAGCAGCCATCCGGAGCAGATTGAAAGCTACGCCCTGGCGTCAGTCAGATTTGGAAGTTTGAACTATACGGCCGATATCCGCGGAGACTTGATCTTCGACGGATTCGAGCCGCAGCCAGCGTGCCGCACGGTCTCGATGGGCATGATCTAGCTCTGCGGCGAGCGGTGCCCTAGAGGCCGCACGATATCCGCCCGACCCTTAATCCGGGCGGATTCCCGATCGAGGGCGAGTGGTTGGACACCGCCTCGGGGCTACAATCTCTCGGCGATCGAGCCAAACTCCATCCACGTCGCTGCGAAGACCTCGACTCGGGGTGCGGACTCCTCTCCGGACTCCGAACCATCCGCGCCCCTGCCAATCGAACCCGATTGGGCGCCGGTCATGGAGTTCAAGGCCGCGGACATCTTTCAGCACTCGCCCTTTGGCGACATCCTGAATTCACTAAAGTCTCTCTCTTTATCCGGAGAGCCCTGGCCGGACTACGGTCAGGAAGGTTGGGATGCGGACGATGAAGAAATTCAACGCCCACCCACCACCCACTTCGTAGCCACTGTTGAAAGCTTACACGGCGTGCTCGACTTCGACTCCGAAGACATCGACGGTATGGACGACGATGTAGGAGACAACAATGAGCCAGCACCTCTAGGATGCCGGACTGTTGGAGAACGTAGCAGAAATTCAAAATTTTCCTACGTGTCACCAAGATCTATCTATGGAGAAACGAGCAACGAGGGGAAGGAGAGTGCATCTACATACCCTTGTAGATCGCTAAGCGGAAGCGTTCATGAGAACGGGGTTGAAGGAGTCGTACTCGTCGTGATCCAAATCACCGAAGATCCTAGTGCGAGCGGACGGCACCTCCGCGTTCAACACACGTACAGCCGGTGGCGTCTCCCGCCTTGATCCAGAAAGGAGAGAGGAGAGGTTGAGGAAGACTCCATCCAGCAGCAGCACAACGGCATGGTGGTGATGGAGGGCGTGGCAATCCCAGAGGCCGCCAAGCACCAAGGGAGAGGAGGAAGAGGAGGCGGGGCTGCACCAAGAGGAGATCAAATCATGTGTTATGGGCAGCCCCTAGGCCTCATATATATAGGGGAAGGGGTGGAGGTGCGCCCCTCTAGGGTTCCCACCCCTAGAGGCGGCAGCCCTAGATGGGTTCAAGGGGCGGCCAAGAGGGAGGGAGAGGAGGCCCACTAGATGGGCCTTAGGGCCCATCTGCCTTAGGGTTGCCCTCCCACTTTCCCTTGCGCCTTGGGCCCCTTGTGGGCGCACCAGCCCCTTGGGGCTGGTTCCCTCCACACTTGGCCCACGCAACCTTCAGGGCAGGTGGTCCCACTTGGTGGACCCCAGGACCCTCCCGGTGGTCCCAGACATTACCGATATCGCCTCAAACTTTTCCGGTGACCAAAACAGGACTTCCCATATATAAATCTTTACCTCCGGACCATTCCGGAACTCCTCGTGACGTCCGGGATCTCATCCAGGACTCCGGAAAACATTCGATAACCACATACAAGCTTCCTTTATAACCCTAGCGTCACCGAACCTTAAGTGTGTAGACCCTACGGGTTCGGGAACCATCTGAACATGACCGAGAGGCGTTCTCCGGTCAATAACCAACAGCGGGATCTGGATACCCATGTTGGCTCCCACATGTTCCATGATGATCTCATCGGATGAACCACGATGTCAAGGACTCAATCGATCCGTATACAATTCCCTTTGTCTAGCGGTATTGTACTTGCCCGAGATTCGATCGTCGGTATCCCGATACCTTGTTCAATCTCGTTACCGGCAAGTCTCTTTACTCGTTCCGTAACACATCATCCGTGATCAACCCCTTGGTCACATTGTGCACATTATGATGATGTCCTACCGAGTGGGCCCAGAGATACCTCTCCGTCAACGGAGTGACAAATCCCGATCTCGATTCGTGCCAACCCAATGCAGACACTTTCGGAGATACCTGTAATGCACCTTTATAGCCACCCGATTCGTTGTGACGTTTGGTACACCCAAAGCATTCCTACGGTATCCGGAGTTGCACAATCTCATGGTCTAAGGAAATGATACTTGACATTAGAAAAGCTTTAGCATACTGAACTACGATCTTGTGCTAGGCTTAGGATTGGGTCTTGTCCATCACATCATTCTCCCAATGATGTGATCCGTTATCAATGACATCCAATGTCCATGGTTAGGAAACCGTAACCATCTATTGATCAACGAGCTAGTCAACTAGAGGCTTACTAGGGACATGGTGTTGTTTATGTACCCACACATGTATCTGAGTTTCTGTCAATACAATTATAGCATGGATAATAAGCGATTATCATGAACAAGGAAATATAATAATAACTAATTTATTATTGCCTCTAGGGCATATTTCCAACAGTCTCCCACTTGCACTAGAGTCAATAATCTAGTTCACATCGTCATGTGATTAACAGCGATAGGTCACATCGCCATGTGACCAACACCCAAAGAGTTTACTAGTGTCGTAAACTAGTTCACATCATCATGTGATTTAGCCTCAATGAGTTACGAGGTTTGATCATGTTTTGCTTGTGAGAGAGGTTTTAGTCAACGGGTTTTAGTCAGCGGTGCGAACCTTTCAGATCCGTGTGTACTCATAATTCTCTATGTCATATTGTAAATGCTGCTTCCACGCCCACTTGGAGCTATTCCAAATGGTTGTTCCACTATCGTATCCTGTTTGCTACTTAGAGTCATTCGGATAGGTGTTAAAGCTTGCATCGGCGTAACCCTTTACGCCGAACTCTTTATCACCTCCATAATCGAGAAACATGTCCTTATTTACTCCAAGGACAATTTTGACCGCTGTCAATGATCCATTCTGGATCATTCTTGTACCCTTGAGTGACTCATGGCTAGGCACACTTCGGTGCGGTACACAGCATAGCATACTATAGAGCCTACGTCTAAAGCATAGGGGCGACCTTCGTCCTTTCTCTCTTTTCTGCCGTGGTCGAGCTTTAACTCTTAACTTCATACCTTACATCTCGGTAAGAACTCCTTCTTTGGTGATCCATCTTGAATACTTTCAAGATCATGTCAAGGTATATGCTCATTTGAAAGTACCATTAAGCATTTTTGATCTATCACTATAGATCTTGATGCTCAATGTTCAAGTAGCTTAATACAGGTTTTCACTTGAAAACACTTTTCAAATAACCCTTTATGCTTTCCAGAAATTCTACATCATTTCTGATCAACAATATGTCAACAACATATACTCATCAAAAATTCTATAGTGCTCCCACTCACTTCTTTGGAAATACAAGTTTCTCATAAACTTTGTATACACCCAAAATCTTTGATCATCTCATCAAAGCACACATTCCAACTCGAGATGCTTACTCCGGTCCTTAGAAAGGATCATTGGAGCCAGCATACCTTTTAGCATCCTTAGGAGCGACAAAACTTTTGATTGTATCACATACAACCTTTCCTTACGAAAACCGGTAAGGAAACTCATTTTGACATCCATCGCCAGATTTCATAAATGCAGCTTATGCTAACATGATTCCGACGGACTTAAGCATCGCTACGGATGAGAAAAACTCATCGTAGTCAACTCCTTGAACTTGTGAAAACTCTTCGCCACAAGTCGAGCTTCATAGAAGGTGACATTACCGTCCACGTCCGTCTTCTTCTTAAAGATCCATTTATTGCAATGGCTTGCCAATCATCGGGCAAGTCCACCAAAGTCCATGCTTTGTGATGATACATGGATCCTATCTCGGATTTCATGGCTTCTAACCATTTGTCGGAATTTGGGCCCACCATCGCTTCCCCATAGCTCGTAGGTTTATCAAGACAGGATCACCGTACCACTCACGAAGCGATGCTGCGTCCTTGTCGCCCCACGAGGTTCGGTAGTGACTTGATCGAAGCTTCATGATCACTATCATAAGCTTCCACTTCAATTGGTGTAGGTGCCACGGAACAACTTCACGTGCCTGCTACACACTAGTTGAAGTGATGGTTCAATAACCTCATCAAGTCTCCACCATCCTCCCACTCAACTTTTCGAGACAAACTTTTCCTCGAGAAAGGACCCAATTCTAGAAACAATCCCTATTGCTTTCGGATCTGAATTAGGAGGTATACCCAACTGTTTTGGGTGTCCTATGAAGATGCATTTTATCCGCTTTGGGTTTGAGCTTATCAACCTGAAACTTTTTCACATAAGCGTCATAGCCCCAAACTTTTAAGAAAGCGACAACTTAGGTTCCTCCAAAGCGGTGTCGTCTCAGCGGAATTACGTGGTGCCCCATTAAAGTGAGTGCGGTTGTCTCTAATGCCTAACCCATGAACGATAGTGGAAATTCGATAAGAGACATCATGGTACGCACCATATCCAATAAGGTGCAACTATGATGTTTGGACACACCATCACACTATGGTGTTCTAGGCGGTATTAATTGTGAAACAATTTGCACAATGTCTTAATTGTGTGCCAAAACTCGTAACTCAGATATTCATCTCTATGATCATATCATAGACATTCTATCCTCTTGTCACGAAGATCTTAAACTTCACTCTGAAATTACTTGAACCATTCAATATTTCAGACTTGTGTTTCATCAAGTAAATACACTTAGTATCTACTTAAATCATTCGTGAAGTAAGAACATAACGATATTCACTGCATGCCTCAGCACTCATTGGACTGCACACATCAAAATGTGTTACTTCCAACAAGTTGCTATCTTGTTCCATCTTCTTTGAAACCGAGGCTTTTCAGTCATCTTGCCCATGTGGTATGATTTGCATATCTCAAGTGATTCAAAATCAAGTGAGTCCAAACGATCCATCTGCATGGAGTTTCTTCATGCGTATACACCAATAGACATGATTCGCATGTCTCAAACTTTTCAAAAAAACGAGTGAGTCCAAAGATCCATCAACATGGAGCTTCTTCATGCGTTTTACACCAATATGACTTACATGGCAGTGCCACAAGTAAGTGGTACTATCATTACTATATTATATCTTTTGGCATGAAAATGTGTATCACTACGATCGAGATTCAATAAACCATTCCTTTTAGGTGCAAGACCATTGAAGGTATTATTCAAATAAATAGAGTAACCATTATTCTCCTTAAATGAATAACCGTATTGCGATAGACATAATCCAATCATGTCTATGCTCAATGCAAACACCAAATGACAATTATTCAGGTTTAATACTAATCTTGATGGTAGAGGGAGCGTGCGATGTTTGATCAAATCAAACTTGGAAACACTTCCAACACATATCGTCACTCACCTTTAGCTAGTCTCCGTTTATTCCGTAGCCTTTTATTTGAGTTACTAACACTTAGCAACCGAACCGGTATCTAATACCCTGGTGCTACTAGGAGTACTAGCAAAGTACACATTAACATAATGTATATCCAATATACTTCTATCGACCTTGCCAGCCTTCTCATCTACCAAGTATCTAGGGTAACGCTGCTCCAGTGGCAGTTCCCCTTATTCCAGAAGCACTTAGTCTCGGGTTTGGGTTCAACCTTGGGTTTCTTCACTGGATCAGCAACTGATTTGCCGTTTCACGAAGTGTCCCTTCTTGCCCTTGCCCTTTCTTGAAACTAGTGGTTTTACCAACCATCAACAATTGATGCTCCTACTTGATTTCTACTTTCGCGGTGTCAAACATCGTGAATACCTCAAGGATCATCATATCTATCCCTGATATGTTATAGTTCATCACGAAGCTCTAGCAGCTTGGTGGCAATGACTTTGGAGAAACATCACTATCTCATCTGGAAGATCAACTCCCACTTGATTCAAGTGATTGTTGCACTCAGACAATCTGAGCACAAGCTCAACTATTGAGCTTTTCTCCCTTAGTTTGCAGGCTAAGAAAATCGTCGGAGGTCTCATACCTCTTGGCGTGAGCACGAGCCTGAAATCCTAATTTCAGCCCTCGAAACATCTCATATGTTCGCGACATTTCAAAACGTCTTTCGTGCCTCAACTCTAAACCGTTTAACTGAACTATCACGTAGTTATCAAAGCGTGTATGTCGATGTTCGCAACATCCACAAGCGGCGTTTGGGGTTCAGCACACTGGCGGTGCATTAAGGACATAAGCTTTCTATTATGCGCATAATTGCTACTGTCAACTTGCAACTATATTTTCTCTAGGAACATATCTAAGCAGTGGAACTAAAGCGCGAGCTTACGACATAATTTGCAAAAGGTCTTTTGACTATGTTCAGGATAATTAAGTTCATCTTATGAACTCCCACTCGAATAGACATCCTCTGGTCATCTAAGTGATTACATGATCCGAGTCAACTAAGCCGTGTCCGATCATCACGTGAGACGGACTAGTCGACTCGGTGAACATCTTCATGTTGATCGTATCTACTATCGACTCATGCTCGACCTTCGGTCTCTGTGTTCCGAGGCCATGTCTGTACATGCTAGGCTCGTCAAGTTAACCCCAAGTGTTTTTGCTGTGTAAATCTGTCTTACACCGTTGTATGTGAGCGTAAGAATCCATCACACCCGATCATCACGTGGTGCTTAGAAGCGACGAACTGTAGCAGCGGTGCACGATCGGGGAGAACACTTCTTGAAATTGGTGTAAGGATCATCTTATTTACTACCGTCGATCTAAGCAAACAAGATGCATAAACATAATAAACATCACATGCAATTATATAGTAGTGACATGATATGGCCAATATCATATAGCTCCATTGATCTCCATCTTCGGGGCTCCATGATCATCATCGTCACCGGCATGACACCATGATCTCCATCATCATGATCTCCATCATCGTGTCTCCATGAAGTTGTCTCGCCAACTATTACTTCTACTACTATGGCTACGGTTAGCAATAAAGTAAAGTAATTACATGGCGTTGTTTAATGACACGCAGGTCATACAATAAATAAAGACAACTCCTATGGCTCCTGCCGGTTGTCATATTCATCGACATGCAAGTCGTGAATCCTATTACAAGAACATGATCAATCTCATACATCACATATCATTCATCACATTCTTCTTGGCCATATCACATCACATATCATACCCTGCAAAAACAAGTTAGGCGTCCTCTAATTGTTGTTTGCATGTTTTACGTGGCTGCTATGGGTTTCTAGCAAGAATGTTTCTTACCTCATAAAACCACAACGTGATATACCAATTGCTATTTACCCTTCATAAGGACCCTTTTCATAGAATCCGTTCCGACTAAAGTGGGAGGCGGCACCCGCTAGCCACCTTATGCACCAAGTGCATGTCGATCGGTGGAACTGTCTCACGAAGAAATGCGTGTAAGGTCGGTCCGGGCGCTTCATCCCACAATACCGTCGAAACAAGATTGGACTAGTAACGGTAAGCATATTGAACAACATCAACGCCCACAACTACTTTGTGTTCTACTCGTGCAAAGAATCTACATAATAGACCTAGCTCATGATGCCTTTGTTGGAGAGCGTGGCAGAAATTCAAAATTTTCCTACGTGTCACCAAGATCTATCTATGGAGAAACGAGCAACGAGGGGAAGGAGAGTGCATCTACATACCCTTGTAGATCGCTAAGCGGAAGCGTTCATGAGAACGGGGTTGAAGGAGTCGTACTCGTCGTGATCCAAATCACCGAAGATCCTAGTGCGAGCAGACGGCACCTCCGCGTTCAACACACGTACAGCCGGTGGCGTCTCCCACGCCTTGATCCAGCAAGGAGAGAGGGAGAGGTTGAGAAGACTCCATCCAGCAGCAGCACAACGGCATGGTGGTGATGGAGGCGTGGCAATCCATGAGGCTTCGCCAAGCACCAAGGGAGAGGAGGAAGAGGAGAGGCAGGGCTGCACCAAGAGGAGATCAAATCATGTGTTATGGGCAGCCCCTAGGCCTCATATATATAGGGAAGGGGTGGAGGTGCGCCCCTCTGGGGTTCCCACCCCTAGGGGCGGCAGCCCTAGATGGGTTCAGGGGGCGGCCAAGAGGGAGGGAGAGGAGGCGCCCACTAGATGGGCCTTAGGGCCCATCTGCCTTAGGGTTTGCCCCCTCCCACTTCCCCTTGCGCCTTGGGCCCCTTGTGGGGGTGGACCCCAGGACCCTCCGGTGGTCCGTACATTACCGATATCGCCGAAACTTTTCGGTGACCAAAACAGGACTTCCATATATAAATCTTTACCTCCGGACCATTCCGAACTCCTCGTGACGTCCGGGATCTCATCCGGACTCGAACAACATTCGGTAACCACATACAAGCTTCCTTTATAACCCTAGCGTCACCGAACCTTAAGTGTGTAGACCCTACGGGTTCGGGAACCATCTGAACATGACCGAGGCGTTCTCGGTCAATAACCAACAGCGGGATCTGGATACCCATGTTGGCTCCCACATGTTCCACGATGATCTCATCGGATGAACCACGATGTCAAGGACTCAATCGATCTCGTATACAATTCCCTTTGTCTAGAGGTATTGTACTTGCCGAGATTCGATCGTCGGTATCCCGATACCTTGTTCAATCTCGTTACGGCAAGTCTCTTTACTCGTTCCGTAACACATCATCCCGTGATCAACCCCTTGGTCACATTGTGCACATTATGATGATGTCCTACCGAGTGGGCCCAGAGATACCTCTCCGTCAACCGGAGTGACAAATCCGATCTCGATTCGTGCCAACCCAATGCAGACACTTTCGGAGATACCTGTAATGCACCTTTATAGCCACCCGATTACGTTGTGGCGTTTGGTACACCCAAAGCATTCCTACGGTATCCGGAGTTGCACAATCTCATGGTCTAAGGAAATGATACTTGACATTAGAAAAGCTTTAGCATACGAACTACGATCTTGTGCTAGGCTTAGGATTGGGTCTTGTCCATCACATCATTCTCCCAATGATGTGATCCCGTTATCAATGACATCCAATGTCCATGGTTAGGAAACCGTAACCATCTATTGATCAACGAGCTAGTCAACTAGAGGCTTACTAGGGACATGGTGTTGTTTATGTACCCACACATGTATCTGAGTTTCCTGTCAATACAATTATAGCATGGATAATAAACGATTATCATGAACAAGGAAATATAATAATAACTAATTTATTATTGCCTCTAGGGCATATTTCCAACACGGACAACCACCTCATCTCATGATGTATACATGGTGGATACACCTAAAGGAAATGAAGAGCGAGGAACAACGGACGCCTTCGAAGGATAAATCCCTCGGCAGTCAAAGCGGCAGCGTAAGCAGCGAACAAAGTCCGCCTCAACAAAACCCAGCCATAGAGCAGAGGCGAACCGGTGGACAACGAACAAGCTATCGAGCAATCGTCCGAACAAGACAACTTGGATAAACAATCTGTCCCCAGCGAAGACAACAGTCCGAACGATCGGCGCGGACAAACTATTGGAGCAAAATGACCTCCGAGAAAAGGCTCAAATCGCCCGCTGCGCGTAGCCTGAAAAAGCGAAGCGGAAGCTCAAAATAGCGGAAGATGCACTCAGGATCAGATGGAGCAAAGTATTCACACCATGAAGAAATGCGGCGACGATCGCCGAACAAAACTACCCAAAAGAAAGCTACTGCCCGAATTGACGAGGAGGCCTTAGAGCCCCCACAATTAAAAAGCAAGAAGGCCACCGGTTGGATGGGCGACCTCACGGCAAAAAGAAGCGGCGAATGGTGTCGCACACAAGCCAATATGCGATCCGCATAAGGATTCACACAAAAGGATGGCCCGATTAGGTCCATCTATGGGCCAAGAAAGCATGCTCGTCAAAGCAATGCAACACGCCAAAATTCGAAGATCACGGCACACCCAAATATAGAGGCGCGCACACCCCTATGTTTCACCGATGAGGTCTTTGGATCATGAATTTCAGTGAGATTCAAACCCGTAAACATAGAGGCATCTGACGGAACAACAAACCACAGAGTCTGAATTGAGGATTACATCCTCCACATACATATAGCTAGAGGAGATGATCTCACGCCATAAAATATAACCCTTAAACTCAAAGGGCCAGCTCGGCATTGGCTTAGAGCCTCCCTGAAAATACCATTGGAAGTTGGGAAGAGCTCGAGGATGCATTTTGGGCAAACTTTCGGGGGACTTATGTCCGCCCTCCGGATCTGCACGATCTAAGTCACATAACTCAACAGCCCGGAGAGTCAGCTCGGAAATTTGGAACAGGTTCCTTACCAAAAGAACCAAATAGTCATTGTCCGGACGCGAAGCCTTAGCAGCTTTCAAACACAACTTCCGAGACGAATGGCTCACGGACACCTCGGCCAAGAAAAGCCAAGAACAATGGCCGCATTAACAAGCCTCATGACCCGCTTTTGCGCGGGAGAGGATAGCTGGCTAGCAAGATGCAGCACCAGCGACCCAAGTACATCCGAAACCAGGGATGGAAATGGGAAACCATGGCGCAACAAGGACCAGCGCTGGATTAAAAGGAACAGTCCAAAGAGCACGGCAGTCAACGCCGGATTCAAAAGCTCACGGCAGAACAACAAAAAACAGCCCCTTAAGGATAATAGCGATGAGCTATCCAACTTCAACAAAATCCTGGACAAGATATGTCAAATCCACAGTACTCCTGGGAGGCCTGCTAACCATACCCACCGAAATTGTTGGGTCTTCAAACAGTCCGGCGGTGAGCGCCCGAACACAAAGGGCTCGACACACCAAGTGAAGATGACGACGAGCACCACAAGCAGAGCCCCGGAAAACAAAAGACTTTCCCACAAGAGGTTAAAATAGTAAACTCACTTCACGTGATCAAAGGGAAAAACAGGCGGCGCCCACTAAAAGGTGTGCGCTTTGCTGGTTGTCAAAACCAATCACCTTCGACCATCGAGGACTATTCGAAAATACCGAGCAGGATGGACTGCCCTGATATTGGATCCTATAATCGACGAGTTCCAATTTACGAGTCCTCATGGATGGCGGCGGTGACATAAACCTGATATATCGAGGACACAATCCAGGATGGGGATAAACCAACCAAAATTCGCCGTAGCAACACCTCCTTTAAAGGAGTAATGCCAGCCCATATGCCCATTATATGGGCTCCATACTGCTAGAAGTTGTGTTGGTTCATCCGACAACTTTCGTCATGAAAGGTTACTCTTCCATATCGCCCGTTTAAAAGTAGCCATCAAGCACTATTGGGACACGAAGCTTTCGCCCGCTTTAACGCAATACCGCATTATGCATCTCTAACACTTAAAATGCCCGGTCCACGCGGCATCATCTCGTTAAAAGGAAGTATTAAGTGTTACTCGAGCACGGAAGAACGGGACACAGGCGCAGACGTGCAGTAGGGACCCGTTGCAAGGATTCTTTTCAGATTAAGACCCTGCGTAAACCTTTTTTACTGTCTCTTGTTGATATACATCCCCCGGTTCCTTACTATAACCGAGGAGGAGGCTGGCGTTTTGGCATTGGCGCACCAGAATTTTTGCGCGTGCACGGACATCGGGGCTTAGGGCATTATTCTGCCCATTTTCATAAAGACCGAATACCTTAGGGAGTATTGGCGTCTCGAGATTAGGCCTTATATGCATCAGCTCGAATCATGTCTTTGGTCAAATGTTGGGTTGCTCGGCTCCTGTGTTTTGCTGCCTTACATTCCGTTTTCACGGCTAAGCGGCACCGGAGAACTCTGCGATTGTGCCCGGTTGGCCGGGCGAGCACCTCGATGAAAGCAAAACTGATGTCATGATATAGCGAGAGCTGGTCAACCACTCGATGACTCACAGGAATGTTTAGGATTCCTTCGCATTAACGAAGGACGGTTTTCGATCGAGCACATACGCACCCCGAATTCGGGAGAGTGCGGTGCCCCCAGGGGCTATATAGTAGCCCCACCCTCGAACTCCTATGGCTAAGTGAAAGTGCTAAAGCATTATAGTTCGGTTGCCTGGTTTGCTACGCTATCACCTCCTTAACAGGACCAAGACGTTGGATTAAGTGTGAAAAAGCGCTTTCTTTGCAAACACCCTCGCACTATGTGCATGGGGGCTGAAGCCAAGGACTGCCATCTTTCAGGTTATATACACATATAAATAAGCGGCCGCCTGAGGAGTAGTTTACTACTTGAGCGCACAAGTATAAAAAGCTCTTATATTATATTGAAACATTGTTTTCACAAATCATACATGTCATTTAAACATAATATCCTTCGAGCACTGCGTCTCTATTAAACGAGCGCCCGGCAGGACTTCTTCAAAGTAGTGCTCGGCAGGTACTCAGCTTCTGTCCGAGTCGTGGGATGCAACGTCGGTGGCCTTCATCTCTGCCCAGTGTGTCTTGACACGGGCAAGAGCCATCCGCGCTCCCTCAATACACGCCGATCGCTTCATTGCGCCGATACGCGGTACCGCACCAAGGAACTGCTGCACTAAACCAAAATAGCTCTTCGGCTGGGGTCCGCCCGGCCACAAGTGAGTTAGGACATACTTCATGGCAAATCCGGACAACCGATTTAGCTCGGCCCATTCGGCCAACCGATCGGTCAGCGGTAGAGGACGCTCCGGACTATGGAATTGCGACCAATATAGCTCTTCCCTTATGTGCCCCTTCTAGCCCCGGAAGTGCTCAACCGCGTCCGCGGCGCTCGCCGCCAAGTCCAGATAAGCATCCTCCGAACTCCACAACTTATCCAACTGAGCATACTTTGGATCTGTATATTTCCTCCACAGAGAAAGCGGTTTTCAGAGCGCAATTGCCTCGGCGACTCAGCTCCTCCTTGGCAGCTCCCAAAGCCGATTGGGCATTCTTGGATTCGGCGGCGGCCTTTTTAAACCCTCTTGTTCCGCGCAGCGTTCTTTTCAAGAACCTCGCAGCGATCGGTAGTATTCCTTAACTTTTGGCCATATCGGCCATTTCCTCTTTGCTTCGGCAGTGAGCAGCCCGTTCGGCTTCTAGCTCTTCGGCCGCCTTTAAAGCGGCCGCATTACTGACCCTGGCTTGCTCTTTTGCTCGGGCGAGTTTCGCCCGCAGCTCCTCCACGGCAGCGGCACCATCTGCATTAAGCATACGAATAGTAAGACATGAGCGTCAAGCCCCCTTACCAGGTGTCCGCATAGAAGTCGCATACCTTGTGACTCGTCAAACCGTTTATTGACTAGCGCGATGTCCGCATCCGCCTCGTCAAGTTGCCGCTTTAGTTCGACATATTCATCAGTCCGGCTGGCCTCCGGACGCCCCGCCACCTGTTTAGGAGCGGCGATATGTTATAACTGAGAATTTGATCCTCGGCACGTTGTCAATTTTAACAACATACCGAGTCTCGGGGCTACTATCTATCTGGCGCATTTATATGCATAACTGTCGAAAGTACATCATTTTACGTACCTCAAACCCGTCGGTAAGCTTCGGCGGCTTCATGCAATCCGCTCTCCGTGGATGCAATTCTTTCAATCACCATACCCATTAGAACACGGTGATCCTCTGAAATAACCGCTTCGCCCGAGCAGATCCTTCACTCCTCGACCGCACACCACTTGGCGCGGACGTTCCGGCCCCGCGGACTTGGTGGAACCTTCGCGACGACACCTCCGGGTCGTCCGCTTCACATGAGGTGCAACAGGTGGGCGTTTAGCTCTCCATCATCTCCGGAAGAAGATCCCCGAAGGCGAGCTCTGCGAGAAGGGCTGAGTCCGAACTACAAGGTACAATTTGGTTATCTTCATGAATAAATACAGGATGTTCCTTATTTACAGACCCTTCTTTTACTTACGGCTCGTTGGAGGCTGATCCCTTGGGAAATAATGCGGCTGGGTTACTTCCAGTAGCTGGACTCTGCCGAAGATTCCTTTCCCCACTTTGAGGCCTTGACCTCCGGATCTTCCGAAGCGGTCCTCTTCTCTCCTCGGAAGGTGGGTCTCTTAATCCCTCCTTCCTTGATATCCTCCTTCGTAGAGGCAGTTGCTTCCCCGCTCCCCCATTCGCCTTCTTCAAAGGGCGCGACCTTCAACATCTTGGTCAGCATGGGATCCGGCGTGGTCTCTGGGAGGGGAGCCGGACACCTTATCAACTTTGCCTTGGCTATCCACTCCTGTTCAAGAAACGGCTCCTTTAAAGGGCATATATATAAAATAAATGAATGGACAGCTTGTCCGTTTACAGGACTACTTACTTGAGTATCTGGGCGATTGCAGCTTAGTCCTGCGTCCTCGGTCAAGTCCGGACACTTCTCTTGTGATCTGAAGAACAGTTTATACATCTCCACAGGCGTCGTGCCCATAAAATTTTGGAGAGCTTGTGGTCCCTCAGTTGAATTCCACAGGCGGAGGCGGCGTTTGCAGGGCTGAAGGCGCGGATCACCATAAACTGCGCCACTGCAACCAGATTGATTCCTCTTTCTGGAGGTCTCGAATCGCCCTGCAGCAAGGGCGTCCTTGGGCGGCCCCAGTCGAGCCTTGTTGACCCATGATGCCAGCCGCTGTGGTGGACCTGGCGGAAGGCAGGAGTGCCGCCCATTTGGTGCCCCAGGGCGTTGATATAAAACCACTCCCGTTGCCACAAACCAAGCTCCTCTTGAAAATAGCCCTCGGGCCACGGAGCATCAGCACATTTGCTTATGACCGCCCCTCCGCACTCTGCTTGTTGCCCTCGATCATCTTTGGCTCCACCTTGAAGGTCTTGAGCCACAATCCAAAGTGGGGGTAATATGGAGGAAGGCCTCACATCGACAATGAATGACGAGATATGGAGGATGGGCTCCAGTTCAAGTCATGGAAATCAAGCCCATAATAAAACATGAGCCCCCGCACAAAGGGATCCGTCGGAAGCCTAAACCCGAAGGAAGTAGGACCACGAACACCACGTTCTCGCCGGGCTCAGGAGTGGGAATGACCTGCCCTGGAGCAGGCAGCCTATGCGAGATCTCGCCGATTAGATACCTGGCGTTGCGCAGCTTTAGCACATCTTCTTCTATGACGGAGGAAGACATCCATCGGCCGTGCTGGTCGGATCCGGACATCGTCGAAAGTCCGAAGCGCCTGAATCTGAAGCTTTGGGTGTTGGAACTCGAAGCGCGAGGCGAACTCGATGGAGGGTGTAAAAAGAAGAGGGCCTTGGTCTCATTATAAAGAGGTTGAATACCAAGAGCCCACCCCGTGGTCGATTAGGACTCGCCTTTGATAGAGGAGGCAAGCCAACGGGCGCGGTTGGGTTACCCACGTCCGTATTGATGAGAATCCCGGAATAAGGGGGCACGATCTATGCTTTGATAAGACATGCCAAGGAAACTGCCTCGCTAAACACGCTGAGGTCAAACAGTAAAAACGATTCATATAAAGGCCTGGCCGTGGTGTGATGTCACGCCGCGGAATACGTCAGCAGATCTGTGCAAAAATTATTCTCTCTACGGTGTTATGTGGAACTTGTTTTGCAGAGCCGAACACTATCCTTATGTTCAAAACCTTCCATGAAGTATTCGGAGGAGGAACCCGCCTTGCAATGCGAAGACAATATCGCGCCGGACTCGTCGTCATTGAAGCCTGGTTCGAGGGCTCTTGAGGAGTCGAACTAGGGGTGTCCGGATAGCGGACTATCGTCACGGCGGACTCCAAGACTATGAAGATACAAGATTGAAGACTTCGTCCCGTGTCCGGATGGGACTTTCCTTGGCGTGGAAGGCAAGCTTGGCGATCGGATATGTAGATCTCCTACCATTGTAACCGACTCTGTGTAACCCTAACCTATCCGGTGTCTATATAAACCGGAGGGTTTTAGTCCGTGGGGACGAACAACAATCATACCATAGGCTAGCTTCTAGGGTTTAGCCTCCTTGATCTCGTGGTAGGTCTACTCTTGTACTACCCATATCATCAATATTAATCAAGCGGGGTAAGGTATTACCTCCATCGAGAGGGCCCGAACCTGAGTAAAAACATCGTGTCCCTTGTCTCCTGTTACCATCCGCCTAGACGCACAGTTCGGGACCCCCTACCCGAGATCCGCCGGTTTTGACACCAACAGCTATCATGTTCCTCACTGTGTAGGCAATCCGCACTGGCGAATTCCTAACTCCTCGGTCAGAACAAATTCCTCGTGACCGGAAGAACTTCGTCTACATCCTTTGAAGAAATTGACTGAACTGTATGAGATTTCAATGGCTTCACTCGAAGGGATTGGTAGGTGTAGGATTTTGAGTTGAGCATCACATGGAAATTTTTCCTTTGTATTTCCTCGACCCCTTTAATAGTACGGTGTTTCCTATGACTCAAGAAAGAAAGCGAAACTACGAAAACAAAAGTCTTCACGCTTCATGTTCCTCAAATGAATACCAAGTCTTCAAGGTCACACCAATTTCTTCACTTTCAAAGTCCTCAGAAAGTCTTCAAAATACCAAAGTCTTCAGTCGAAGAACTTCATTTTTAGGGGTCGACTTTCTCTGTAAATATCAAACTCCTCATAGACTTATAGACCTGTGTACACTCATAAACACATTAGTCCCTTAACCTATAAGTCTTCAATACACCAAAATCACTAAGGGGCACTAGATGCACTTACAATCTCCCCCTTTTTGGTGATTGATGACAATATAGGTTAAGTTTTCAACGGGGATAAACATATGAAGTGTAAATACTGATATTGAGGAATTTGATTGCAAGATATAGAAGAACTCCCCCTAAAGATGTGCATATGAGGAATTTGCTTTTGAGGCAATGCACACTTGAAGAGTTGAATCATGGAGATCTCCCCCTATATCTTGTAATTCATACACGCATTTGACATATAGTATGAAGAATTTGAAATGCATGATGAAATATGGTGACTGATGTAATTCAGCATGCGTGCAATAACATATAATGAGGAATAAGCATGCAGAAGAACACATCAAAAGTATCAGAGCACCATCGGGTTTAATATCACAACTCGATCCAATAAAGTTTCAGAAGAACGAGAGTTGTAACTTAGCAAAAAAAATGCCCATATAGTAGACCCGCTTGAAGACTAACTCAAATTTCTCCCCCTTTGTCATCGAATGACCAAAAGGATCGAAAGTGAGGACTAACGCCCCTGAAGAAAATCAAGTTGATGGAGGAGCGCCAGCGTTGTCGGGGTCGGTTGTCGTAGTAGGGCCTGCCGCAGTGTCGCCCAAGTCTTCATTTTCATCAGTGTCTCGTGATGAAGAATAAGAGCTGGCTACCAAGGAAGGAACCTTGACCTTCTTGAATTTCTTCGGTGGAGGTGCAGACCAGTCAAATTCTTCCTTGAGACCCATTTTCTTCAGATCTTCTGCGCTGTAGACATGAGACAGAACAGCCCAGGTACGGTTGAAGGTTTCATGGAGGTAGTATTGGTTTTTCTTCACGGTATTGCGTGTTGAGGTCATGTTATGAAGAATTGAACCAAACTGACGCTTGACCCATTTATGATTGCGATCAACCTTCTGATGAAGACTGAGGAGTAACTCACGATCAGTCATCACCCTGGGTGCTGTGGGTTGAGGATTTTGCTTGGCAGAGTTGTTGGCAGCAGAGTCATGTGTGGCATTGTCATCATTGGTTGAATAGGATGCAGCCTTGCGAAATTGACCATTCAATGGATGAATGCCTTCATCGATCACAACAGCTGCCTTGCCTTTGTCATCAGCTGAGGAAAATGTCCGTTTGAGGACTTCAATCGGAGGCAAGTAGCTGCAGTGGTTCAGAGTATCAGCCTTGTAATTGAGTGATGACCTTGTCCTGATGAATCTCATAATCCATGGTGCATAAGGCTTCAGCTCAAATGGTGACATAGCAATATTCGCCAGAGTCCTCATGAAGAAATCATGGAAGTTTGTGGGAACACCATGAATGATATTGAAAAGCATATTCTTCATGATGCCAACGACTTCTTCATCATTTGAGTCGTGGCCTTTGATAGGACTCATTGTCTTCGTCGAGAATCGATAGACGGTCCGAGGCACATCTGATAATTCCTTGACGAGGAATTTGGTTGAGGGCCTGCCACAGCTTCAAAGGCTTCATCAGCACTTGCATATAATGATTTGTAAGATTAGGTTCACTGTGTAGGCATAGCGAGCACCGTCAAGGGGAGGACTGAGTGGGAGGGCCTGAAGCAATTCAGTTGCTGGTGCCTTGTAGTGAGTATTTTCTGTCATCCAGTCCAGCACCCAAGAGTTCACATCTTCAGAATCTCCGGTGATGTGCAACGTCGCATAGAACTGAAGAATGAGTTCTTCATTCCAGCCACAGATGTCAGTGCAGTAATTCAGCAAACCAGCATCGTGAAGAACACTGAGGACTGGCTCAAAACCTGGCAGAGATTCCATGTCCACGTGAGGAATGTGTGCATGATCGAAGACTTTGTCTTTGTTGAACAGCACTGAGGAATAGAAATTGGCTTGACTAGCAATCTAGAAACGCCTCTTCCTTATGCGAGCAGAATCATAAGGGTTGTAATCAGTGAAGAAAACATGCTCGCCAAAGAAGTCTTCAACCTTGAACTTTTGCTTGCGTGAGAATGGATCCTTCGGTTTGGGCAGAGGAGAGTCAGTGAGTTGCATCACTACCTCAGGAATCGTAATCTCAGGTTCTTCAGGCTGAGGATTTTCTGGTTCCTCTCCATTTGCAGTCTGCGTGTTCATAGGATCAGCAGCAGCAGGTTCTTCAGCACTAGGGGCGGGAATTTCTTCATGCACGGACGAGGTGCGATGAGTTTCTTCAGAGCCCATTTGAACTATTGGTGCAGGGGACTGAGGAATTTGTTGTATTGGGGTGAAAAGTGGAGAATTTGGATGCTGACTGTCCCAAAAGTCATCATTCATCACTGGCGTAGTGCTTCCAATATCCACGTCTTCATCTTCAATTTCTTCAACACCAGCCTCTTCAGCTGTGAACTGAGGTATTGGTGAGGATACAACAGGTGTAGAAGGGATCGCATCCACTTCAATTTCTTCATCAATCTGCTCTGACGAAGCAGCGGAATGATTTTCATCAGATCCGCTAGGGATCACATATTCTTCACCAAAAGGAACAAGGTCCTTTGATGGAATGGAGGAAATTGGAACAGCATCAATCGGATTTTCAAAAGAGCTTATCATAGGCTTCATCTTCTTTGGAGCTGAAGATTCTGAAGCAGTTGATGCTTTCCTTTTCTTCACTGCAGCTCGCTCTGTAGCCTTGGTTTTCTTCACATCGATGCAGATGGAAGGATAGGAGTTAGTGTAAGGCGGAGGAGCTGAGGAATCTGTTTGAATTTCCTCGGTATGGCCCGATGCGGTTGCCTGACTTCTTCATTTTCTTGGCGCACGCTAGTGGATGCCTGGCAGTTTCTTCGTGGTGGAATGGAGTCATCAGCCCTGGAACTAGCATTTTCTTCAGCTGTCTGAAAGTCATCAGCGGTGCTGGCATGTTCTTCAGTAGGCTGAGCAGAGGCTTCAGCCTGAGGAACTTCTTGTTGCGTTGGAGCTGCAACATTGGTGAACTTCTCAATCAGATTAACAAACCTGACTTTGGCTCCTTGCCAATCAGCATAATAAGCATCGAAGTCATCGCTGAGGGCTTTGATTTCAGACTGAATCTTTATGAGTTCATCAGTTGTCATTTTGACAACGTTTTTCTTCAGGAACTTCTCCTTCCTGAACTGAGCCTTCTTAATTTGTCTGGCCTTCTCAAATTTCCATTTCTCTTCAGCGATGAAATGGGTCAGCATGTGACTTTGTCCAGGAGTCAAATGAAAATCAGGCATAGGGGTGTTTTGGTCCTTGTGCCAGAGATCAATGTAGTCGAGGATCTTCTTAGGATCCTAAAGCAGTGGCACAGGTGTGCCTTTGGCTCTAGCGGCCCTTTCTTGTCTATCTCTGATGATTTCTGCAAGTTCATCATCATCAGCTTCATCGTCAGATGGCACTTGGAAGGCAACCTGTTTCTTCTTGGACTTGGCGAGGACCTCGTCCACTGTTGCCTTTGTCTTCAGAGTGGGGCTAGATGAAGAATTTGGTGCGGTGAAGAACTCGCTGAGATACCAGAGGCAATAGAGATGCTGCATTCCTTTGTACGTGGCGGATGCACAGTCTTGAGGACTTTCCGAGCAGCTGAGGACTTTGGAGTAGGAGCTGAGGATTTTGGAGGAGCAGGAGCAGCATGAGGGACTGGCCGTGAGGGCTTTGAAGATTCTGGCCGTGAGGGCTTTGAAGATCCTGGCCGTGAGGGCATTGCTGAGGAACTTGGCCATGAGGGCCTTTGTTCTTTGAAGCACTTGGCTTGTCTTGGGCTTCTTAGCCATTGATTTCTAGGCTTGACAGAGGCCTCAGTGGCAGCAGCAGCAGCAGAGTCTTCATTAAATTTCCTCACTGCTTCTTTGGCTTGTCTTGCCAACTTGGCTTGGTGCTTGGCCCATTCTTCAGGAAAATCCTCACCACGCTTGATGCTGGTGGGGTCAACTTCTTGGCCAGGTGCCAATGGAGCTCTTGGGCATGGAGGTTTAAGTGTGAATCTCTTCATGTACTTTGGAGTAACATACCTGTACTCCCTCCATTCTCTTGCCCATCTCCTTTCAATCCTCTGTATGCGCACCTTGCGCTGATTTTTGTTCTCCTTTCCGAACTTGGCCTCATCAGGAGTGCAATAGTCAGCATAGATGTCCTCAGGTATTTCAAAAGCAGTCATGACCTCAGGCCTCTTTCCTCCTTTCTACGGCTTCTTACCGTCTGCCATATTCTTTAGTTGAGGAATTTGAACAATCGATTCTCTGAAGAAGTGTGCAACTTTTCTTCGAGGAACGCTGCAAATGAGTTAAGTTGATGACAACCTAGTGATTCAGCAGCGGACATGAGTACCTGTGAACAGAGTATAGTTGTGAGGAATTTGGAGAGGTCATATGCGTTCTCAGAAGGTTTTTCAAAAAGAACAAGTTTTGAGGAATTTGACCAGATGTGCCTTGAAGAATTTCACTAAGCGTTCTTTGTCTTAGGTTCCAGAGTTGTATAGATCGAGGATCCACACAATTGAGGAATCTTAAAGAAAAATCATTGCTTAGAGAAACAAATCAAGAGCATATGACGTGTGAGGTGTTCATATGTGTGAAGATTTGAAGAATAAACACCTTTGAAGATTTTCAGGAAAGCTTGAGAATCAAATCGAGTAATAGAAGTAACTTTTAATTACCCGAAGTGAAGAACACGACGAACTGAGAAGAACAGATGTGAAGTTAAATCGGGTTAGATCTTCACGCCTAACTTCGGTGGAGGAAGGCGGCTCTGGCGGCGGAGTGAAGATTTCTGCGGCGGCTGACACGAGTACGACAATGACGAGGTCGAGGCGATGAAGCTCTTCCTCACCGGCGATGATGGAGAAGCGGCGCTAGGGTTTGAAGCTCGGCGAGAGAGAGAGCGGTCGGCGGAGTAAAGGAAGTGAGGAAGGGAGAGGGGTATATATAGCCACGGTGAAAAACTGTTCGCCGAAGATTTTGGAATGAGCGTGCCTGACCCTTCTCATTAAACGACATGTGTCACCACGTATAGAAAAGTGGAGATCGTGTTAGATCGTGGGTGAATAGATAAGTCTATCGTGGGAAGCAGAGCGGTTTGAGCGGCAAAGCCGAAAATTTGGATAAGATAAGTTAAAAGTTCCCCCTTCGCAATTTCTTCAGCTGACAAGGACACAATGAAGATTTTGAACGAGTTTCAAATAGAACGCACATGAAGAATTTGTGAATAGATTGGGTTGAGTATAGCATAGAGGGGGAAGGTTCCGATCACATTCACTTAGCAGAAAATGTAACTTGAAGAAATAGCCATAAGTGAATGATGTAGAGGACATAAACCCATATATATATAGCCAATGAAGAAAAACGACGTAAACAGTGAAGATTTTGCAAAGTTGAAGAATTTGAAAAACTGAAGAATTTCAAAACTGAGGAAAAACTCAAATTGAAGATTTTCAACTTTGGTGGTGGCGTGACCCACCGTATTAGAATGATGATTTCAGACACCGCGTACAATTGTCGTAGGGTTCTGAGAATCAAATTTTTCATTAATTTCTTCACACTTAGAGTGTTATTCTTCATTGATTGAAGAAAAATGTTTCTTCATGTGTTGCACATCTAAGTCATCAATTTTGCATAAGTGTCAGGATGTGTGTCCTCTTCAAAGAACATTCGAAGATTCTATGATATTTAGCTCACACTGCAACTTGCTAAATCTCTTCTCATCCAAGGGCTTTGTGAAGATATCGGCTAGCTGTTCTTCAGTCTTCACATGCTCGATGGAGATGTCGCCCTTCAACACATGATCACGAAGAAAATGACGACAAATTTGAATGTGCTTTGTCTTCGAGTGCTGAGCTGGGTTGTGAGCAATCTTGATGGCACTCTCATTGTCACGATGAGAGGCACATTCTTCACGTTGATGCCGTAGTCCTTGAGAGTTTGCTTCATCCATAGCAATTGAGCACAGCAAGAACCAGCAGCAATGTACTCAGCTTCCGATGAGCGGTGATCGCAGTTCTGTTTCTTCGAGGACCAACAGACCAAAGATCGTCGAGGAAATGACAAGTACCAGATGTTGACTTGCGGTCCACACGATCACCAGCATAGTCGAGTCAGAATATCAATGAGATCAAAAGCAGAGCCCTTGGGGTACCATAATCCTAGTGTTGGTGTGTGAGCTAGATATTGAAGAATATGCTTCACAGCCTTATGGTGTGATTCCTTGATTGTAGCTTGAAATCGGGCACACATGCAAACACTAAGCATTATATCTGGCCTAGATGCACGTAAGTACAATAAAGAACCAATCATGGGCGGTATACCTTGTGATCGAAGTCAATACCATTTTCATCGATTGCATAGATGGCCATTTGTGGGCATAGGAATTTTAGCGCCTTTGCAATCTTGCATGCGAATTTCCTCAGAACATCCTTGAGGTATTTCTCTTGAGATATGAATATGCCATTGCGCTGTTGATGAATTTGAAGACCTAAGAAGAATTTCAACTCTCACATCATAGACATTTGATATTCTTCACTCATCATATAGGCAAATTCATCACTATAACGTTGGTCGAGACATTTGTCGATTGTACAAAAGAGAATTACACTTTTGTACCCCTATAAGCTGTCTGCAGGCAGTCGAGCCACAGGCACCACCACCTTGAGAAAGGCAAGGGAGGTGAGCCAAGGTAAGGTCGAGCTCGAAAGGATCGAAACGACGCCAAGACCAAGACCACAAAGAGCAAAGGGGCGAAGTGGACTCCCCGGCAAAGATCCTTGCCGGGAGGCGGTTTTAACAAGCCGGCAAGACCCTTGCCGTGGCAGCTCGCCCCACCTCGGAGCGAATCACCCTTGAGTCCACTACCCCCATGGGGCAAGGATTAGGAGACATCCCGTGGTGGCATGCAGATCTTTGTGAAGACATTGAGATCAGATACACACTATAGAAGATGGCGACCCTTGGCGGGATCCCAGCCAAGGAGGACCACAAGGCCCCGGCAAGAGCCTTGTCGGGGATGACAGCAGCGCCACGGCAAGACCCTTGCGGGGCCCGGCAAGAACCCTTGCGGGAGCTACGGCGAGCCCTTGCCAAGAACACCCGTAGGGCCACCATCAGGCCCACGCCAATCAAACCTCCACCACTGTTCGCATGCAGCTGCCGACCCAACCAGTTGGGCAAGCACCTACGTGGCGGCAAGCGGATCTTCGTGGAGACCCACCACTGTGCCACCTCAGCTGCACTGCTTTTGCCTACATGGCACATGAGCACCGCTGGCCAAGGCGCGTGTCGACACGAAAGGAAGCGGCGACGGACGAGACAGGGCTCTCCCCCGCCCCCGATAAAGCAAGGACACCTAAGCAAGACGCATTTAAGGCGCCTTGTCATGTAATGCGAGGGATAAACTCGCATCAGTGTACCCTTTCCACCTCCTGTGTGCCACTTGTGGCAACCCCTTTCCCTATAAAAGGAGGCCCAAAGGCGACCAGGAGGAGGATTCGACTTTGGAGCTCCTCCGCCCCATTGCTAGTTCAAGAACACAGACAAACAAACCACCAAAGCAGGAGTAGGGTTTTACGCATCCTCGCGTCCGAACACAGATAAAAAACTGTGTGCTATCTGTTTGATCCGCTCTTCTCACGACCCGCGCCCGCGACCGTAGTAAAGATTCTTGTGATCCCATAGGTGTCGTTCCACCGACATCTTTAGTGCGCCCGGTAGAAGCGCGATTGTGAAATCGGCTCTAGCAGTTAGTTCGACACTCCTTCATCTTCGTGGCCCTTGAAGAAGAAAGGAGGCGGAAGATCGACACTCAGCGATACATAAGCGAAGCTAAGTTGCACTGAACCCTTATTTGTGCTACCCTTCTTATTTGAGGTTATCCCCGGAGATGTCACGCCTTTGTATGAGAAACCTCCACGCCAGAAGATCTCCCACGATCGGCAACGCCTTGCCCTGTTGAGTCCGCTCAACAGCTCGGCGGCTCGTCGAGAATGGCGAGTAACCTTCGCGATCGACAAACGCCCTCGATTCGACTCGAGTCAAGCTCGACGATTCGGCGGCGCGTTGAACGGAAGGTGGCTCGTCCGGCAGCATGCGCACCCGGCAGGCCCTGGGGATCCGTCCCCAAAACGCCGCTAAGGGCTTCCGCGCCGTCAAGCCTACCCGATCGACGTGGGGCACGCATACAAAGAGGAATTGAACGGGGAAATAACATGCATGAAAATTAAGAGTACTTCAAAGTTATATTACATCACGTCATAGCTGCGGTTCTAACTAAAGATAAATTTTATCTTGGTCGGGAACCCGTAGCTGCGAAGAAGAACGGGATGCCTAATCCCGACACTGGCCTTCCACCCTCTTGATTTCGTCGATGCAGTCGGTGATGGGCTTGATGCGCTCCTTGAGCCCCGTGAGGTCAACACCATCCGGGAAGCTCTTCATCGCGGCCGCGAAGTCATGGTCGGGATTCCAGTACGCCATCTTGGTGAGGACCTTGGTCACGACCCTCCGGCAAAGTCGCCGGGCCTCCTCGGCCAGCGTGGCCGTCCTGTTGGAGTGAAGATAGGCCAAGGCTCCGAGGACGCCCTCGAAGAACTGGGTCAGCTTGGCGTTGACGGTCCCGCTGCGCTCGGGGGTGTACCTCACATTTGGCATCCCCATGGTGGCCAATTGCAAGGTGACCCTGCCGGCAATGACCTCCAGATGGCTGATCCACCTGTTCTCACCCAACACATATTCCTGGTGTTGGAAATATGCCCTAGAGGCAATAATAAAAGCATTATTATTATATTTCCTTGTTCATGGTAATTGTCTTTTATTCATGCTATAACTGTATTATCCGGAAATCGTAATACACGTGTGAATACATAGACTACAATACGTCCCTAGTAAGCCTCTAGTTGACTAGCTCATTGGTCAACAGATAGTCATGGTTTCCTGACTATGGACATCAGATGTCATTGACAACGGGATCACGTCATTAGGAGAATGACGTGATGGATAAGGCCCAATCCTAAGCATAGCACAAAGATGAGCTTTTTCCAATGTCAAGTATCTCTTCCTTAGACCGTGAGATCGTGTAACTCCCGGATACCGTAGGAATGCTTTGGGTGTACCAAGCGTCTGGCGTGGCGGGTGACTATAAAGGTGCACTACGGTATCTCCGAAAGTGTCATTGGGTTGACACGGATCGAGGCAGGATTTGTCACTCCGTTATGACGGAGAGGTATCACTGGGCCCCTCGGTAGTGCATCATCATAATGAGCTCAAAGTGATCAAGTGTCCGGTCACGGGATCATGCATTACTGATCTGAGTAAAGTGACTTGCGATGTGAGACTGAGCGAGGTATTGGGATACCGACGATCGAGTCTCGGGCAAGTAACATACCGTCGACAAAGGGAATAGCATACGGGTTGCTTGAACCCTCGACATCGTGGTTCATCCGATGACAACATCGAGGAGCATGTGGGAGCCAACATGGGTATCCAGATCCGCTGTTGGTTATTGACGGAGAGCGTCTCGGTCATGTCTACATGTCTCCGAACCCGTAGGGTCTACACACTTAAGGTTCGGTGGCGCTAGGGTTATTAGGAAGACAAGTATGTGATTACGAATGTTGTTGAGTCCGGATGAGATCCCGGACGTCACGAGGAGTTCGGAATGGTCCGTAGGTAAAGATTTATATATGGAAAGTGGTTAAGCGGACTCGGAAAGTTTGAGGTATACGGTAATGTACGGGGCCACGGGAGAGTTCGGAGGTCCACGGGAGGGGCCACCCCTCCGGGGCCACATGGGCTAGTGGGAGAGGGATCCAGCCTGGTGGGCTGGGGCGCCTCCCACCTAGGCCCATGCGGCTAGGGCATGGGAGGAAACCCTAAAGGGGCCCCCTGGCTTGGGGGCAAGCCACCCTCCCTCCTCCCTTTGGCCGCCGCCCCATCTAGGGTTTCCCTAGATGGCCGGCCCCCTTGCCCTCTCCTCCTATAAATAGAGGGGTGGGGGAGGCTGCACACACCATTGAAGGCGCAGCCCTCCCTCCCAACACCTCTCTTTCTCCGTGCAAGCTTGGCGAAGCCACTGCCGGAGAACTGCCGTACCAACTACACCACGCCCGTCGTGCTGCCATTGGAGTTGTCTTCCTCAACCTCTCCTTCATCCTTGCTGGATCAAGGCGGAGGATCGCCGTCGTCCCGTCACGTGTGTTGAGCGCGGAGGTGCTGTCCGTTCAGCACTTGGTCATCGGTGATCGGAATCACGTTGAGAACGACTCCATCATCACCACTCCTTGAGCGCTTCCGCACTCGATCTACAAGTGGTATGTAGATGCAAACTCTCTCTCTTGACTCGTTGCTTAGATGAACTCATAGATAGATCTTGGTGAAACCGTAGGAAAATTTTAATTTTCTGCAGCGCTCCCCAACGGTGGCATCATGAGCTAGGTTTATCGTAGTTCTCTTTGCACGAGTAGAACACAATTTAGTTGTGGGCGTGGATCTTGTCAACTTACTTGCCGCTACTAATCTTATCTTGCTTCCGCGGTATTGTGGGATGAAGCGGCCGGACCAACCTTACGTGCGCTTAGGTGAGACCGGTTCCACCGACTAACATGCACTAGTTGCATAAGGTGGCTGGCGGGTGTCTGTCTCTCCTACTTTAGTTGGAGCGGATTCGATGAAAAGGGTCCTTATGAAGGGTAAATAGAAGTTGACAAGATCACGTTGTGGTTATTCGTGAGGTAAGAAAACGTTCTTGCTAGAACCCAATTGCAGCCACGTAAAAGATGCAACAACAATTAGAGGACGTCTAACTTGTTTTTGCAGCAATTGTCATGTGATGTGATATGGCCAAGTTGTGATGAATGATGAATGACATATTGTGATGTATGAGATCATGTTCTTGTAATAGGAATCACGACTTGCATGTCGATGAGTATGACAACGGCAGGAGCCATAGGAGTTGTCTTTATTTTGTATGACCTGCGTGTCATTGAAGAACGCCATGTAACTTACTTTACTTTATTGCTAAACGCGTTAGCTATAGAAGTAGAAGTAGTCGTTGACGTGACAACTTCATGGAGGCACAATGATGGAGATCATGATGATGGAGATCATGGTGTCATGCCGGTGACAAGATGATCATGGAGCCCCGAAGATGGAGATCAATGGAGCTATATGATATTGTCCATATCATGTCACTACTATATAATTGCATGTGATGTTTATTATGTTTATACATCTTGTTTACTTAGAAAGACGGTAGTAAATAAGATGATCCCTTACAACAATTTCAAGAAGTGTTTCCCCTAACTGTGCACCGTTGCTAAAGTTCGTCGCTTCTAAGCACCACGTGATGATCGGGTGTGATGGATTCTTACGTTCACATACAACAGGTGTAAGGCAGATTTACACACGCAAAAACACTTAGGGTTAACTTGACGAGCCTAGCATGTACAGACATGGCCTCGGAACACGGAGACCGAAAGGTCGAACACGAGTCGTATAGAAGATACGATCAACATGAGAATGTTCACCGACATTGACTAGTCCGTCTCACGTGATGATCGGACACGGCCTAGTCGACTCGGATCGTGTAACACTTAGATGACTAGAGGGATGTCAAATCTGAGTGGGAGTTCATTTAAATAATTTGATTAGATGAACTTAATTATCATGAACTTAGTCTAAAACTTTTGAATGATATGTCTTGTAGATCAAATGGCCAACGCTCATGTCAACTTGAACTTCAACGCGTTCCTAGAAAACCAAGCTGAAAGATGACGGCAGCAACTATCGGACTGGGTCCGGAACTTGAGATCATCCTCATAGCTGCCAGAAACAATATGTCCTAGAAGGACCGCTAGGTGGCGCTCCGTCCCGAAGAACCAAGACATTATGAATGCTTGGCAGTCTCGTCTTGATGATTACTCCCTCGTTCGGTGCGGCATGCTTTACAGCTTAGAACCGGGGCTCCAAAAGCGTTTTGAGCATCACGGAGCATATGAGATGTTCGAGGAGCTGAAACTGGTTTTCCAAGCTCACGCCCGGGTCGAAAGATATGACATCTCCGACAAGTTCTATAGTTGTAAGATGGAGGAAAACAGTTCTGTCGGTGAGCACATACTCAAGATGTCCAGGTTGCACAACCGTATGACCCAACTGAATATTAACCTCCACGATGAGGCGGTCATTGACAGAATCCTCGATCGCTCCCACCAAGCTACAAGAGCTTTGTGATGAACTACAATATGCAGGGGATGGTAAAGACCATTCTGAAGTATTCTCTATCTGAAGTCAGCCGAGGTTGAAATCAACAAAGAACATCAAGTGTTGATGGTCAATAAGACCACTAAGTTCAAGAAGGGCAAGGGTAAGAAGAACTTCAAGAAGGACGGCAAGGAGGTTGCCGCGCCCGGTAAGCAAGTTGCGGGAAGAAGTCAAAGAATGGACCCAAACCCGAGACCGAGTGCTTTTATTGCAAGGGAGGGTCTTTGAAGCGGAACTGCCCCAAATACTTAGCGGACAAGAAGGCCGGCAACACCAAAGGTATATTTGATATACATGTAATTGATGTGTACTTTACCGATACTCGTAGTAACTCCTGGGTATTTGATACGGTGCCGTTGCTCATATTTGTAACTCACAGCAGGAGCTGCGGAATAAGCGGAGACCGGCAAAGGACGAGGTGGCGATCTTGGCGTCGGGAATGGTTCGAGTCGATGTGATCGCCGTCGACACGCTACCTCTTCATTTACCTCGGGATTAGTTATGAACCTTAATAATTGTTATTTGGTGCCAAGTTTGAGCATGAATATTGTATCGGATCTCGTTTAATGCGAGATGGCTACTCATTTAAATCCGAGAATAATGGTTGTTCTATTTATATGAGAGATATGTTTTATGGTCATGCTCCGATGGTCAATGGTTTATTCTTAATGAATCTCGGCGTAGTATTACACATGTTCATAGCGTGAATACCAAAAGATGTAAAGTTGATAACGATAGTCCCACATACTTGTGGCATTGCCGCCTTGGTCACATTGGTGTCAAGCGCATGAAGAAGCTCCATGCTAATGGACTTTTGGAGTCTCTAGATTATGAATCATTTGACACATGCGAACCATGCCTCATGGGCAAGATGACTAAGACTCCGTTCTCCGGAACAATGGGCGAGCAACCAACTTGTTGGAAATCATACATACCGATGTATGCGGTCCAATGAGCGTTGAGGCTCATGGAGGATATCGTTATGTTCTCACTCTCACAGATGACTTGAGTAGATATGGGTATGTCTACTTGATGAAACACAAGTCTGAGACCTTTGAAAAGTTCAAGGAATTTCAGAATGAAGTAGAGAATCAACGTGACCGAAAGATAAAATTCTTACGATCAAATCGTGGAGGAGAATATTTAAGTCACGAATTTGGTACACACTTAAGAAAATGTGGAATCGTTTCACAACTAACGCCACTGGAACACCTCGGTATAGCGGTGTGTCCGAACGTTGTAATCGCACTCTATTGGATATGGTGCGGTCTATGATGTCTCTTACTGATTTACCGCTATCATTTTGGGGATACGCTCTAGAGACAGCTACATTCACTTTAAATAGGGCACCGTCTAAGTCCGTTGAGACGACACCGTATGAATTATGGTTTGGGAAGAAACCTAAGCTGTCGTTTCTAAAAGTTTGGGGATGCGATGCTTATGTCAAGAAACTTCAACCTGAAAAGCTCTTAAGATCCGAGGGCAAGATCTTTGTTGCCAAGAACGGAACCTTTCTGGAAAAAGAGTTTCTCTCGAAAGAAGTAAGTGGGAGGAAAGTAGAACTCGATGAAGTACTACCTCTTGAACAGGATAGTAGTGCAGCTCGGGAAAATGTTCTGTGATGCCTACACCAACCGAAGAGGAAATTAATGATGATGATCAAGGTACTTGGATCAAGTTGCTCTTGAACCTCGAGGTCCACAAGGACACGTTCCGCACCAGTGGTACGGCAACCCGTCACGGAAATCATGTTGTTAGACAACGGTGAACCTTGAACTATGAAGAAGCGATGGCGGGCCTAGATTCCAACAAATGGCTAGAAGCCATGAAGTCCGAGATAGAATCCATGTATGAAAACAAAGTGTGGACTTTGACTGACTTGCCCGATGATCGGCGAGCGATAGAAAACAAATGGATCTTTAAGAAGAAGACGGACGCGGATGGTAATGTCACCATCTATAAAGCTCGACTTGTCGCTAAGGGTTATCGGCAAGTTCAAGGGATTGACTACGATGAGACATTCTCTCCCGTAGCGAAGCTTAAGTCCGTCCGAATCATGTTAGCAATTGCCGCATACTATGATTATGAGATATGGTAGATGGACGTCAAAACAGCGTTCCTTAACGGATATCTTAAGGAAGAGTTGTATATGATGCATCCAGAGGGTTTTGTCGATCCTAAGAATGCTGACAAAGTATGCAAGCTCCAGCGATCCATTTATGGGCTGGTGCAAGCATCTCGGAGTTGGAACATTCGCTTTGATGAGACGATCAAAGCGTTTGGGTTTATGCAGACTTATGGAGAAGCCTGTGTTTACAAGAAAGTGAGTGGGAGCTCTGTAGCATTTCTCATATTATATGTAGATGACATACTTTTGATGGGAAATGATATAGAATTCTTGGACAGCATTAAGGCCTACTTGAATAAGTGTTTTTCAATGAAGGACCTTGGAGAAGCTGCTTATATATTAGGCATCAAGATCTATAGAGATAGATCGAGACGCCTCATAGGTCTTTCACAAAGCACATACCTTGATAAGATTTTGAAGAAGTTCAAAATGGATCAGTCCAAGAAGGGTTCTTGCTCAGATTGCAAGGTGTGAGATTGAGCTCAGCTCAATGCCCGACCACGACAAAAGATAAAGAAGAGATGAGTGTCATCCCTATGCCTCAGCCATAGGATCTATTATGTATGCCATGCTGTGTACTGGACCTGATGTAAACCTTGCCGTAAGTTTGGTAGGAAGGTACCAAAGTAATCCCGCAAGGAACACTGGACAGCGGTCAAGAATATCCTGAAGTACCGAAAAGGACAAAGGAAATGTTTCGTTTATGGAGGTGACGAAGAGCTCGTCGTAAAGGGTTACGTCGACGCTTAGCTTCGACACAGATCCGATGACTCTAAGTCACAAACCGGATCGTGTACAAGTTGAATGGTGGAGCAAGAAGCTGGTGCAGCTGCAAGCGAGCGTCGTGGCGGGATCTACATGTGAAGTGGAGTACATGGCAGCCTCGGAGGCAGCGCTTGAAGCAATTTGGGTGAAGGAGTTCATCACCGACCTAGGAGTCATACCCAATGCGTCGGGCCGATCAAACTCTTCTGTGACAACACTTGGAGCTATTGCCCTTGCCAAGGAGCCAGGTTTCACAAGAAGACCAGCACATCAAGCGTCGGTTCAACTCCATCCGTGAAAATGTTCAAGATGGAGACATAGAAATTTGTAAAGTGCACACGGATCTGAATGTCGCAGATCCGTTGACTAAACCTCTCTCGCGGGCAAAACATGATCAACACCAGAACTCTATGGGTGTTCGATTCATCACAATGTAAATAGATTATTGACTCTAGTGCAAGTGGGAGACTGTTGGAAATATGCCCTAGAGGCAATAATAAAAGCATTATTATTATATTTCCTTGTTCATGGTAATTGTCTTTTATTCATGCTCTAACTGTATTATCCGGAAATCGTAATACACGTGTGAATACATAGACTACAATACGTCCCTAGTAAGCCTCTAGTTGACTAGCTCGTTGGTCAATAGATAGTCATGGTTTCCTGACTATGGACATCAGATGTCATTGACAACGGGATCACGTCATTAGGAGAATGACGTGATGGACAAGACCCAATCCTAAGCATAGCACAAAGATCGTGTAGTTCGTTTTGCTAGAGCTTTTCCAATGTCAAGTATCTCTTCCTTAGACCGTGAGATCGTGTAACTCCGGATACCGTAGGAATGCTTTGGGTGTACCAAAGCGTCACAACGAATCGGGTGACTATAAAGGTGCACTACAGGTATCTCCGAAAGTGTACATTGGGTTGACACGGATCGAGACAGGATTTGTCACTCCGTATGACGGAGAGGTATCCTGGGCCCTTTCGGTAGTGCATCATCATAATGAGCTCAAAGTGATCAAGTGTCCGGTCACGGATCATGCATTACTGATACGAGTAAAGTGACTTGCGTAACGAGACTGAGCGAGGTATTGGGATACCGACGATCGAGTCTCGGGCAAGTAACATACCGTCGACAAAGGGAATAGCATACGGGTTGCTTGAACCCTCGACATCGTGGTTCATCCGATGACAACATCGAGGAGCATGTGGGAGCCAACATGGGTATCCAGATCCCGCTGTTGGTTATTGACCGGAGAGCGTCTCGGTCATGTCTACATGTCTCCGAACCCGTAGGGTCTACACATAAGGTTCGGTGGCGCTAGGGTTATTAGGAAGACAAGTATGTGATTACGAATGTTGTTGAGTCCGGATGAGATCCCGGACGTCACGAGGAGTTCGGAATGGTCCGGAGGTAAAGACTTATATATGGAAAGTGGTTAAGCGGACTCGGAAAGTTTGAGGTATACTGTAATGTACCGGGGCCACCGAGAGAGTTCGGAGGTCCACGGGAGGGGCCACCCCTCGGGGCCACATGGGCTAAGTGGGAGGAGCCAGCCCCTGGTGGCTGGGCGCGCCCCACCCAGGCCCATGCGGCTAGGGCATGGGAGGGAAACCTAAAGGGGCGCCCCAGCTTGGGGGCAAGCCACCCTCCCTCCTCCCTTTGTCGCCGCCCCATCTAGGGTTTCCCTAGATGGCCGGCCCCCTTGCCCTCTCCTCCTATAAATAGAGGGGTGGGGGGGAGGGCTGCACACACCATTGAAGGCGCAGCCCCTCCCCTCCCCAACACCTCTCTTTCTCCGTGCAAGCTTGGCGAAGCCCTGTCGGAGAACTGCCGTACCAACTGCACCACGCCGTCGTGCTGCCATTGGAGTTGTCTTCCTCAACCTCTCCTTCATCCTTGCTGGATCAAGACGGAGGAGACGCCGTCGTCCCGTACGTGTGTTGAACGCGGAGGTGCTGTCCGTTCAGCACTTGGTCATCGGTGATCGGAATCACGTTGAGAACGACTCCATCATCACCACTCCTTCGAACGCTTTCGTACTCGATCTACAAGTGGTATGTAGATGCAAACTCTCTCTCTTGACTCGTTGCTTAGATGAACTCATAGATAGATCTTGGTGAAACCGTAGGAAATTTTTTAATTTTCTGCAACGTTCCCCAACACCTGGTGGGAGGCGGTCTCGTTTGCCCGCAGCTGCTTCTCCTCCTCGAGGCTCCTGGTCAATGTCTCCTCCTGAGCCCTGCTCTCCGACAACATCTTCTCGAGATCCTCCAGCTTCAGCTTGAGGTCTCTGATGGAGTTCTGCGCGTCGGAGAGCTCCCCATCCTCGATGATCGCTCCTTGCGCCTCTATCAAGGCGCGGTTGAGCATGTTCTTCTCACGGACAGCTTGAGGGCCTGCTCCTTCGCTCGTCCCGCTCTGCTTCCAGCTCCTTCACCTTGCCGGCATGGGCCAGAGCTTGGGCATCGAGTGCCTCTTTGTGCCTCTGCTCCAGCTCGTGAGTCCGTCGCGCGACAAGGGCCTCGAGCTCCTCATCCTTGCCGTGGAGCTTTGCGATAAGCTTCTCTTCACGCGCGGAGAGGTCCTCTTCCTGGGAATCCAAGGCGGCTTGATGCTGGTTCCGGGAGGCTTCGGCCGCGGCAGCCAAGTTCGCCGCCTTTTCCTGGGCCTTCTCGATGTCGGCCATCTTCATGGTGAGCTCCACATGGCGCTTGGCCAATTCCTCCGAAGGCCCTCTGCCTCGCTCGCGAGTGCAGGTGGAACCAGGTCTGCGCCTCGGCGACGCTGCGCTTGAAGTCCACCTCGCGTTGTCCACCGTTGCCATCCTGGACTTGACCTTGTCCAGCGGGTACGATGAAGCACTGGAGCTTCGGAAATCGCCCCCATGGCGCGGAAAAGCTGCTCTTCTGGAGAACCGTCGCCGCCAACGCCCGGCTCATCAACCACCTCAAGCCCGGTGGCGGCAAGCACCTCGCCGTCAAAAGCTTCCCCTTCGGCAAGCGCTCGGTTTGACGCCCCTGGAAGATGGACGAAAAGATTGTCGCCCACCTTCAGATATCTGCCGGGGCCCGAGGTTGAGGAGGAGGGGGGCTGGTCACCCGCCACCTCTTCCTCGGCGGAGGCCTTGTCGGCCTCACCGGCAGGTCCACCGCTGGCGCCCTCGGCAGAAGCCTCGTCGGTCGCCTTGGCGGCCCCCGCAGAGGCCCTCGGCAGCACCCTTGGCGGCTTCATCAGCGGCGGCCTCATCAGCATCTTTGGCGGCATCCTCGGCGGCAATCCTGTTGGCCTCCACCGCGGCCTCCTCAGCAATGTCTCCAACAACATTGTCCACGTCCTCCATGTCTACTGAAGGAGGGTCTGGGCAGCAATGGGAGCAATGAAGCCAAGAAAAGAATAAGGGAAAAACATAGACGAAGGACGGGCGACTCACTAGTGCCAGGCTGTGAAGCAGAAGTCCCCTCTCCGCCAGCATTTGGCGCCGTGGCAGAGTCCCCAGCGCCCAAGTTCCCCTCTTCCTCCATGGGTGTGGGCTCCGTGCCTGATGCCCTTGCCGGGGCGCCCAGGGCGGCGTAGTCGATGGGGGTGGTGTGTTAGGAGTAGCCCTCTGTGGCTCCTCCTGCTGCCGCTCTCCTCCTGCAAACCCGGCAAGGTCAGCATCATAGCATCGAGCGCCTACCACATGTCAAGTAAGAAGAGGGTGACGAACTTACGCCGGGGGCTGCTGTCCGGGCTGCTCAGCACCACCAGTGGTGTCTTTGAAGCCCCAGCCGGGGACTGACTGCTCGCCGAGGTCCTCGCCCTCTTCAACCTCTGGGCCAACGTCTCTACCTCCCTGCAAAAGCAAAAATGGATCAAGACAAGCGACCCAATTCGGGGAAATGGAAATGACAGTAAAGAACGGAGTACTTACTCGTCATCCGTCTCCTCCTCTTCCACCAGTTTCCTTTTCCTCTCCGGGCTGAGAGGCCCGAGATCAAAAGGGAGCTCCACATCATCATCGAGTTGACGCCTGCCGGAGGAGGCGAAGAAGGCGGCGGGGTTTGTGCGCGCCCGGGTGAGGAAGGGGTTGTCGCCTTCTTCTTCTCAGCGGCCTTCGACAGCCCCTTCGCTGCCGTGGCCCTCGTGTGGCGCCCGGACCCCTCCAGGGTCAATTGAGGCCGCGTAGCCCTGCTGCCGGACCGGCTCGCCGGAGCCAGATGGCCGCAGGACTCGCCCTCTTCCCCTGGTTGGCGTCGAGCCCGCCGCCACGTCCTCCTCCGACGACGACGACTTGTCGGCCGCGTCCTCGACAAGCGGAGCTCCAGCGTCGATGCTGCTGACCTCCTCGGTGGCCGCCGCCCACAGGGTGAACTGCTCCTCCTCCGCAGCCGTCGCGGCCTTGTCCTCGACGCCCCCGGTGCTGCCGGCCTCCATGGCAAGCTGTGCCTCCCTCGCCCTGGTGGTGATGTAGTCCAGCTCCGCCTGGGTGGTGTCCATGACAAGCCACCGCTCGATGTCAGCATTGACGTATACCTCGATCAAGGAGTCGAAGAATTGCTGCACATCTGCGTCCGTCGGCTCCTTCCAGCTCGGGACAGGGCCGTGCGCATTGATGTCCGGCATCATAGCAATGATCTCGGACGGCGTGAGTTATTACAACTGGACCACCACTCCCGGCAACTTGAAGAACGGCCCTTGACGGCCTTGCCGACCTTTGCGGCAGCCCTCGCGCCTTGCCGGTCCGTTCGACCTCGCCGTCGCGCCCACATCAAGCTGGAAAAGCCGCTGGCGAAGTGGGCATGCGCCATCACTTTGTGAAGTTGTGGTCGAGGCGGCGGAGCCGCATAATGTCAGCCGGGTTCGTAAAAGCCAGGCTAGCCTCCCTTATTATGCAACGGGCGATCCGGCGGCGATCAAGTCCGCCCGATCATCTCGTGGTGAGCCCAGCCCGGTCAGCCGGAGGATCTGGTGGTGGCGACGTAAGCCTCCGTCGGCGCATCGACATCACTCCAACCGCTGCCGCGGACCGGCGGCGCCTCGTGACCTTTGCGAATTCCGGCGGGTCTTCGTCTTCAATCCAGCACCACCGCCACGCCATTCCTCCCACCTCTCCTTCATGGCACCGTCCGCACGCCCCTTAGATCTTGGGATCCAGCGGCGATCCGAGACAGCGCCTCCGGGCTGGATTCGAGGGGAGAAATAATGGCGAAAGAGTGTCGTGTTGGGCGGCACTCCGGCAAAGCCTTCGCAAAGATGCGCGAAGAGAGCCAAGTACGCCACCGCATTCGGAGTGAAATCCAAGAGGCGAAAGAAGAAGGTGTGCATGATGTCGCAGAAGAAATCAGAAAAAGGGGGGCATAACCCGCAAGAAAGGTAATCGACGAAAAAGGGATACCGATTTGGAGCAGGATCGCCCATAGCGGCAGGAATGACAGCGTTGCCGGGTGCCCAATTCTCTCCCGTCTTCACTCCCCATAAGGGCTTGAAGGAGGCCCGAGCTCGTGAACATCAACCGACGAGGGGAAGAAGAAGGCGGACTTCGTCCGGTCCCCCGACAGCGCGCTCTCCGGCGGCTCCACGGTCCCAGAGCCCTTAGCCACCCCCTTGCCCTTGGCGGATTTGGGTGCCATGGCGGCCGAGAGGTCTAGAGGATTGAGGAAGAGGGGTGGCGGGAAGCGACGGGCGGCGACGGCGAAAGCTTAGGAAGGAAGGAAGAGAGGAAACGGCGGCTCTGAGATTGGAAAAGGTACGAGGGAAGAGGAGAAAGTGAGCAGTGCGCCCATGGTTATTCCTTCTTATGGGGGAAAACGCGGGCCGCCTCCTTTCACATTAACTGCGATGTGACGCATGCGCGCAGAGCTTAGCCCCACGTATGCCGCCCACGTCACGCACGCCTCCCCACGCCGAGCCACGCGCGGGAGGCATGGGAAGCACAGTCTTGCCAAGAGACTTACAGCGGTAAAACCACCCCCTGCCAGCACAAGACCGTTTTGGGCCTAGCCCAGCGACGCGATTGCGCTTACGTGTGGCCCAGCCCGGGGCTCTGTTGGTGTAAAAAGAGGGTACACTTTTGTACCCCTATAACTGCAGCAGGCAGTCTGAGCCACTGGCACCACCACACTGAGCAAGGCAAGGGAGGTGAGCCAAGGTAAGGTCGAAGCTCGAAAGGAGCAGAACGACACCAAGACCAAGACCACAAAGAGCAAAGGGGACGAAGTGGACTCCCCCGGCAAAGATCCTTGCCGGGAGGCGGTTTTAGCAAGCCCGGCAAGACCCTTGCCGTGGCAGCTCGCCCCACACCTACGGAGCGAATCACCCTTGAGTCCACTGCCCCCATGGGGCAAGGATTCGGGAGACATTCCCGTGGTGGCATGCAGATCTTTGTGAAGACATTCGAGATCAGATACACACTATAGAAGATGACGACCCTTGGCGGGATCCTAGCCAAGGAGGACCACAAGGCCCCCGGCAAGGCTGCAGGCGCCACGGCAAGACCCTTGCCGGGGCTACGGCGAGGCCCTTGCCAAGAACACCCGTAGGGCCACCATCTGGCCCACGCCAATCAAACCTCCACCACCGCATGCAGCTGCCGACCCAACCAGTTGGGCAGGCCCCTGCGTGGCAGCAAGCGGATCTTCGTGGAGACCCACCACTGCGCCACCTCACTGCTGCGCTCGCCTACATGGCACCGCTGGCACCGCTGGCTGTATGCGTGTCGACCTAAGCAGGCGGTGATGGACGAGATAGGGCTCTCCCGCCCCGATAAAGCAAGGACACCTAAGCAAGACGCATTTAAGGCGCCTTGTCATGTAATGCGAGGATAAACTCGCATCATCAGAGCCCTTTCCACCTCACATGTGCCTTTGTGGCAACCCCTTTCCCTATAAAAGGAGGCCCAAGGCGACCAGGAGGAGGATTCGCTTTTGGAGCTCCTCACGCCCCATTGCTAGTTCAAGAACACGATAAACAAACCACCAAAGCAGGAGTAGGGTTTTACGCATCCTCGCGGCCCGAACCTGGATAAAGAAACCATGTGCTATCTATTTGATCCGCTCTTCTCACGACCCCGCGCCCCGCGACCGTAGTAGGGATTCTTGTGATCCCATAGGTGTCGTTCCCAACGACAACAGCCAAAGATAATATCATCAACGTATATTTGGCACACAAACAGTTCACCATCATAAGATTTAGTAAAGAGAGTAGGGTCGAGTGAACCGGGTGTGAAGCCATTCTTCACGAAGAATTCCTTCAAAGTATCATACCACGCCCGAGGGGCCTGCTTGAGGCCATAGAGGGCCTTGTTGAGTCTGAAGACTTTGTCAGGATTCTTTGGATCTTCAAAACCTGGGGGTTGAGCAACATATACTTCTTCCTCAAGCTTACCATTGAGGAATGCACTTTTCACATCCATTTGATATAAAGTGATGTCATGATGGTTAGCATAAGCAAGTAATATGCGAATAGCCTCAAGTCTAGCAACAGGTGCAAAAGTTTCATCGAAATCAATTCCTTCAACCTGTGTGTAGCCTTGAGCTACAAGTCGTGCATTATTCCTCACCACAAGGCCATTTTCATCTTGCTTGTTGCGGTAGATCCACTTTGTGCCAATGATATTATGCTTGCGAGGATCTGGACATTTGACCAGTTCCCAGACGTTGTTGACCTTGAACTGATGTAATTCTTCTTGCATAGCTTGAATCCACTCAGGCTCCATAAATGCTTCATCTACCTTAGTGGGCTCTGTGATAGAGACAAAAGCATAGTGCCCACAAAAGTTAGATAAATGTGAAGCTTTTGAGCGTGTGAGAGGACCTGGTGCTTCAATGTCATCGATGATCTTTCCAACTTGCACTTCTTTTGCAACGCGAGGATGAGCTGGTTGTCGTCGAGGAATTTGATCAGCATTTTCTTCAGCACCATTTTCTTTAGCATTGTCTTCAGGTGCATCAGCTCGACGTTCTTGGGCTCAGAATGAATTCTTCACAGATTCTTGAAGAGGAATGACATCCTCGATCGCCTTGAACTTGATAGAATCCTTAGGTGCTGGTTCATCTATCACGAAGGTAGGTGCTCTCTTTGCGAGCCATTAGTTTCATCGAACCGACATCTACAGTTTCAACAATCTTGTAAAGAACATTGTTGAAGACTCAGTAGGTGTCGAGTCCTTCCGTAACCAAGCATAAAACCCTCATGTGCTTTCGGTGCAAATTTAGAATTGTGATGAGGATCTCTAATCCAACATTTAGCACCGAAGACTATGAAATAACTCACATTGGGTTTCTTGTCAGTGAGGAGTTCATAGGCAGTCTTCTTGAAGAATTTGTGAAGATATACTCTGTTGATGATACGGCACGCGGTTTCAATTGCATCAATCCAAAAACGTCGAGGTGTTTTGTATTCATCAAGCATAGTGCGAGCCATCTCAACAAGAGTTCTGTTCTTGTGCTCCACGACGCCATTTTGCTGAGGAGTGTAAGGAGCAGATAACTCATGAGTAATACCAAGTTCATCAAGATAGTCATCAAGACCGGAATTCTTGAACTCAGTTCCATTGTCACTCCTGATGTGCTTGATCTTCACACCAAAGTTGGTTGAAGCCCTCGAGGAAAATCGTTTGAAGACTTCCTGCACTTCATGCTTGTAAGTAACAATGTGTACCCATGTGTAACGAGAATAATCATCAACAATAACAAAGCCATATAGAGATGCATCATTAGTGACTGCTGAGTAATTGTTAGGACCAAAGAGGTCCATGTGAAGCAATTCGAATGGACGAGTAGTGGTCATGATAGTCATTGCTGGATGCTTGGCCTTGGTCATTTTTCCAGCTTCACAGGCTCCACACAAGTGATCCTTAAGGAATTTGACATTCTCAATGCCAATGACATGCTTCTTCTTCGCAAGCGTGCGCAAATTCCTCATGCCTGCGTGACCAAGTCGTCGATGCCATAGCCAGCCTTCTGAAGCTTTTGCAAGTAGGCACACGGCTGGTTGTGGTTCTGTAGAGAAATCAACAATATACAAGTCTCCTCTCCTAAAGCCTTTGAAGACTTTGGAATGGTCAGCTTCCATAACCACAACACAACGATACTTGCCAAAGACAACAACCATATCAAGATCACAAAGCATTGAGACAAACATAAGGTTGTATCCTAAGGACTCAACAAAGCATGACTTTGTCCATGTGTCGATCCTTTGTGATCGCAACCTTACCTAGACCCAATACCTGACTTTTGCCTTTGTCAGCGAAGATGATATGCTTCAGATGCGATGGTGATAAGGGAGCATCCATCAATAGATTCTTGTCACCAGTCATGTGATTTGTACATCCACTGTCGAGGACCCACTCAGAGGCTTTGGGTTGATCATCCTGCAGATGAATTAGTGCAGCTTACGAACTCATATACTTCATCAGTGAAGAATATGATATCAAATTCATCAGATGAATTTCATCAAGCAGTAAAACGGATATAGCAGTATGAGGAAGTGTGAAATGAAGGTTCATTTCTTCATGATTAGCCTGCGTCCTTTCAAGAAATTTCGTCAGGCCCCCAGCAAATTCTTCAGACGTTAAAGCACGTCTGGAGACCTGACCCTGCAAAAGAGATTAGTTCTTGTTCTTCACCACCCACATCTAGAGGGGTGGCAAAGAGTTTATCACTCTGCGAGCACCATACGAGAATGGTGGCAAAGAAGCCAAACCATTTCGTTTCACATAAGAGGGGTTAGGGTAAGCATATGAACAAGCAGAGAAATTCTTCGAGGACTTATGAACATAATGGTTTGAAGAATAATGCACATATTCATAGCCCTTAGCTCTACCCTGCGAAACAGAGTTGTTAGCACGATGATAATCATGTGAGGACTTTGATCCTTTTGAGGAATTTGATCCTTTTGAGGAATTTTGTCCGTGTGAGGACTTGGATCCATATGAAGAATTTGGTCCATATGAAGAGTTTGATCTAGGGTTCCTATTCTTCACAGGTGGTGTCATGAGGACATTCACCTGAAGACTTTCAAGGCAACTTTTGGGAACCCAGATTTTCTTCATAGGGAACCGTTCTGCAGATTAGTGCCAACATATCTAGCAAATACTTCACCATTCTGATTTTTGAACAGTTTATAGTTGAGTCAAATGACTCATCGGAAGAATGAGGAGATTCACATGTAAAGCCAGATAAGTTAGATGGATCAAGCTGGAGGCCCCTTTGCAGCAACCCATGAGGTTTTGGGGTACCGCTCGGGCTTCCAATATGTTCCATCTGCATTGAGTTTCCTCTCAAAGGCAATACCCTCTTTCCTAGGGTTCTGTTGAGAATCTGCTTTTAAGCACATCACAAAGAGTCTCGATGCCCTTTGAGGCTTTTGTACATGCCATCATGTACAATTCCTTCAACCCTGCATCGTCGGTGATACTAGCAATGTCCTCGATGAGGAATTAGTGATAGCAGAGACAGTGAAGAATTTGTAACAGTTGAAGCATTTGAACATTGGTGAAGAATTAGCGATTCACGTTCAATGCACTTTAAGCATGGAGGAACAAATTCTTCCTGAGAAGCGCTGATTTGTTGAGCAAGTAATGAATCGCGCTCCTTCTGAAGATCTTCATAACTCACTCTTAGCTTCTCAAGATCTTGCTTTCTTTGAAGAAATTCATAAGAAAGCTTCTCATGATCAGACAAGAGAGTGTTATGATGACCTTGAAGGCTGTCAAACCTAGATTGAAGTCTTTGAAGATTTTCAATCAGGGCTTTAGTGCGATCCATTTCTTCACCCAACATATCATCACTTTTGTCTAGCATGTTATGAACCTTTTCCAAGGCCGTTTGTTGTTTAGTGGCAATGCAAACAAGTTTGGTATAACTAGGTTCAATATCATCATCAGATTCATCATCATCAGATTCATCGTCACTAGACTCGGATGAGGAACATTCGGTTACCTTGATACCGTTTGCCATGAGGCATGGTGCAGATGATGATGGATCTGGTTCGAAAGTCATCGTTTTGAGAGATTCCTTGAAGTCCTCAAACCAAGGATCATGACGGGTTCGATGACCTTCATAGACGTCAGAGATTCGGTTCCAGATAAGCTTCGCATTGCAAAGATGCATAATGCGCTTGAATTCATCTCTGGATAGGCAGGAACAGATGATGTCCTTCGCCATGATGTCAAGTCGAGTGAACTTGCGAATGTCATCAGCGTCCGCCTTCTTGCATAGATCGGTAAGACCAATCTCAGTGACGGTCCACAGCTCGTTGTTCATTGCCATGAGGCGCTTCCTCATCATGGCCTTCCACTTGGAATAATCATGACCGTCAAAGATAGGGCATGTCACTTTCTTCATATCTGCGGTCGACATAACTAAAATTCCAGGTGGTTAAACCAAAATCACACAGAACAAGGGAGTACCTTACTCTGATACCAATTGAAAGTCGTTATATCGACTAGAGGGGGTGAATAGGCGATTTTATGAATTCTTCTTCGAGGAATTTGCGGTGAGGAAATTCCTTAGCGAACAACTACTTGCAGCGGAATAAGTACTCAAAAGTATGCATAACAGAATACAGGCATGGTCATCATGATGAAATGAAGACAAACACAGAGTACAGAAAGCGTAGTCACAGGATAACACAAGATGAAGACAAACAGACTGAAGAAATTGAACTGAGGAAATTGAGAAAGTCTTCAGTCAAAGTCTTCAAACACAGATATGAACAATCACTCAACACAGTAATGAGGAAATGAAAGAGTTGAGGAAATAGAACCAGGAAGGTTGGTGAAGACAATGATTTGGTAGACCAGTTCCAACTGTTGTCTCAGTTGTACATCTGGTTGGAGCGGCTGAGTATTTAAACTCGAGGACACACAGTCCGGACACCCGATCGTGAGCACGCAGCTCGGGACACCAAGTCCTCACCGTATTCTCCTTGAACTAAGGTCACAGACCTCGTCCAATCACTCGTGGTAAGTCTTCAGGCGACTTTCAAACCTTCACAGACTTGGTCACTCGGCGATCCACAATTCCTCTTGGATGCTCTAGACCATGACGCCTAACCGTCTGGAAGAAGCACAGTCTTCAAAGGTAACAAGCGTCGGATCCACGCAGGATCAATCTCTTCAGTGATGCTCAATCACTTTGGGTTTGTAGGTGTTGGGTTTGGGGTTTTTCCTCACTCGATGATTTTCGCTCAAAGTCCTCGGAGGATGGGTTGCTCTCAAATGACAAGTGTCAAGTTCTCTCAGAGCAGCCAACCAGCTAGTGGTTGTAGGGGGCGGCTATTTATAGCCTAGGGAGCAGCCCGACATGATAAGACATAAATGCCCTTCAATAATATGACCATTAGGTGGATAAGATATTTTGGGGACAGCTGGCGCGCAGCACAGCAACGGTCGGAAATGTGAATCTCAAATTCCTCGGGGCTATCATGTTCCTCATTGTGTAGGCAATCCGATTGGCGAATTCCTAACTCCTCGGTCGAACAAATTCCTCGTGATCGGAAGAACTTCGTCTCATCCTTTGAAGAAATTGACTGAACTGTATGAGATTTCAATGGCTTCACTCGAAGGGATTGGTAGGTGTAGAATTTTGAGTTGAGCATCACATGGAAATTTTTCCTTAGTATTTCCTCGACCCCTTTAACGAAGACGGTGTTTCCTATGACTCAAGAAAGAGAAAGCGAAACTACGAAAACAAAAGTCTTCACGCTTCATGTTCCTCAAATGAATACCAAGTCTTCAAGGTCACACCAATTTCTTCACTTTCAAAGTCTTCAGAAAGTCTTCAGAATACCAAAGTCTTCAGTCGAAGAACTTCATTTTTAGGGGTCGACTTTCTCTGTAAATATCAAACTCCTCATAGACTTATAGACCTGTGTACACTGATAAACACATTAGTCCCTTAACCTATGTCTTCAATACACCAAAATCACTAAGGGACACTAGATGCACTTACAAATGTTCAATAGTTGTCATGGCAAGTTTGTTGTGTTGTTGAACATATTAAGTTGCCATGTTTTTTGAATATCTATAAATTTGTGATGTTTTCGAACATGGCAAAGTTGCCATGGCAAGTTTGTCGTGTTGTTGATGTGGTGGGGATGAGTGGCGAAAGAACATATGCATGTGGGTTTTTTTTTAGAAACTAATACGGCTGTGGATGGGGAAGTGAGCTGCGGGCGGGCGGTGGGAGGCGACGGGGCTGTGTTCTAGTCGTTCGGCATGTTCATCCTTGCGACCGAACGCTCATTCAATGATGTGGCTGGGGATACGCTTCAAGATCCGTGTCTTTTCATCTAATGGCTCTGGACCCATTTGGCCCAAGTTGATAAGTCCACACGTGTAGCACTTATCATTTGGATTAATTTGTCATTATCTCCGGCCAATTAGCGCACACATAATAGTATAATACTGGGACCTCCTAATTGACGCCTTTAGCACCAGTTAAGGGATGTGGCGCTCACGCGAACCCCTCATGGGCCGGCCCATAGAATGAGCCGAGCGCTTGATCGGGACCCTTGTTTTTCCGGTTTGCTAGTCATGGTCGACCGGTTCACCGCGGACCGTTGACTCTTTTGCCAAAACTTTTGTAAAAAATATATTAAAAATCCAAAAATTTAATGAAGTAAAAAATTCACAACACTGAAAAAAAGTTCATCAACATTATTAAAAGAATCGCAAAATGGAAAAAAGTTCATCGATTTGTTTAAAAAAAATTCATCAAATTTGAAAAAATATCACATAATTGAAAAAAGTTCACTCTTTTTGAAAAATGTTCATCATTTTGGAAAAAGAAATCACTAAATTTTAAAAAAAATCATCTATTTTGAAGAACAATTTCACGAATTCGAAAAGAAAATTTTCACGCATTTTGAAGAAAAAGAAAGAAAAAAGGAACAGAGAAAAAATAAAAGAACAAATAAAAAAGAAAAAGAAAAGAAGAAAGAAGAAAAAAGATGTAACTTGCACTGAATGATGAAGTCTCTGGTTCGAATCACGTCTCTCGTGGATCTTTTTTTTTTCAGTTTAAACTCAAAAAATGATAAAAATGGGCCGGGCCAGCACGGAGGGGGGTGTGCACCCATTTTCCAAAAGCAAACTGACGGACGCCCATAATACTACTAGGATAGTCTCCATGATATTTAGGGGGCCGATCATTTGGGTGGGGGGGCTCACCCTGTCTCCGGCCCTGATGATAGCCATCCCCTAAGGCCCTAATAGTGTGTAACACGCTGCTAGTTCATGAGCTACTGCATTAAATTATCTACATAATGTTGATACAACAGATTTTCTGAAGTTTTCAAAACCAACTCACAGCATGGCTTTTATTTCTCTAAATGAAACGTCTAGCGGTGCTACTCCCTCCGTTTCAAAATAATTGTCTTTCTAGCCATCTCAAATGGACTACAACATACGGATGTATGTAGACATGTTTTAGAGTGTAGATTCACTCATTTTGCTCCGTATGTAGTCACTTGTTAAAATCTCTAGAAAGACAATTATTTCGGAACGGAGGGAGTAGATCATAATCACTTGATGTAATAGCTTTCTTCAGAACCGTCGAATCTATCTCCAGAATCACCAGCTTACACACCATTTGTTGAGGTGATTTGCACCGCCTCGCTTACACCCCATTGTTGAGGTGATTTGCACCACCTGAAGAACAGAGGAAGCTTCAGCTTGAAGTGCACTTCCTTCCTGAAGATGACCTTGTCCAGCCGCCACTGTCCCTCCTCAATCATTCCTGATGAGTTTGGTTTGCTGTGTTGGAGCTCTTGTTGATTCTCATCGATGAGTTTCAGTTCAGTTTTTCCTTTTAGATGGTCTGGTTCAGCAGAGACCGACCGGCTCACATAGACTAAGATCTCGTGTGCAAAGTTTAACCGAGTGACTTGTACCATTTGAATTCAGACGAAACTTAACCGAGGGAACCCGCAAAAAAAAAAACAGTAAAGGCCCGCAATGGAAAGAAAACCGAATGGTTCGCTGAATACTCTGGTGAAACTTACAAATATATCAAGCAATGCAATTACTTAATTTGTCCCAAAAATTATACTGGCCACCAACAGCCACAAATGAACGACGCTGGTGCTATACTATTAGATAGAAAAACCTCTCTGTACACATGACAACATATGCTCAAGTCTGGAACCACTCTATTCGCGACACATCATCAAGGATGTAAGCACTTCAGTGACATCTCCAATTAATTGTTTGTTCATCCGTCCGTTCAACCCGTCGTCAACCATTGGACATTCTGCATGAGCAAAGTGGTATTTATTAGTCTTCCTCTACCTTCCCTCGACACGGGCCGAGGTCGGTAATGGAATGGGGATGTGGCATGAGGGGGGTAGAAACATGGGAATGGTGCGAGCCTGACCTTGATATCTGGCACTGCAAGGCAGTACAACTCAAGAGCTCTTGTCGGCGGTTTTTGTTGAAGGCAGCGTTCCAAATACATGGTCCCACAGGGTCGATGTTATTCCAAAGCCCTTGTTTTGAATTCTGAAATGATGGTTCAGATGGTATTTCTGATATGCAGCACAAACAACATGTTAGTTGGTGCACAAAGAGATGGGGGTGCTTTGATAAGCTTCAGGATGAGATAATAAGCACCTTGAGATATTTTGCAGGATCGAATGAGGGCTGTGCGTGATGCAGGTAGTAGTGTGTGCAATCATAGATCACGTAACCCAATAGGCCACCTCCAAACACGCCAGGAGTGGTAGTTGTAGTAGTGAAGAGCTTGACAAAATTCCAGAACTGGATGGACAAGAACAGCAATGAAAAATAAATACAGCATATGGTAGAACAAAATGGTAAGTTAAATACACGTTCTTTCACAATCCTGCAGAGGGCATCCAACTCGGTTCGAATGGCTAACACTCTTTCATGTACAGGCAGGCACTAAAAGGCTAAAGCAGTATATAGAACAAATGCGGAAAAGTGTTGCCATGCTTCAGTTGATGAGTGCCACTAACAGTGTTGTCCTGATATTTTACCAATGAGGAAAATTATATTTACCGGATAGCACAAGATGGCTGCGGCAGTTGGCGGAAATACAAGTCGAAGCCCATCCATTGGATGCTTGTGATGGCATCCATGCAGAAGATAATGAGCCGTGTTTGTCCTGCCATGCCAAAACAGCTATGATCAGGAGATGGTCGTCTCATCTGTTAGACTTATAAGCAGTAAATGGGAGCACAACTTACCAGTAACTTTTAGTATCTATGTGGAACAGGTACCGATGCAGCACGTATTCAACCAGTGTCCAGATGAATATTCCTGCCACAACCATCAGCGCTACTTCTGGAACTGTGTGGCCCATTTGGATTGATGTATTCAAGCACCAGCAAACAACAGGCAACCAAATGAGAGGAACTGCCCACCATTTCGTACGTGTTAAGAACTGAAATGAGCCATTCATCAGAACATAATGTCCGAAATTTCAGATAGATGAAGTGCAAAAGAAAAAACAGAATGTTCACCTCCAATACATCATTGGCAAAAAACCGTGGCCCCTCTTTGCTAACAATTGGCTGGTGAACCCAGTCCTGATACTGTTCCTCCAGATGACCAACCTGAAAAATTACACCCAAATATTTGAATACATAATCAAAGAGCAGGCCTGCATTTCAACTCACCCAAACAGCAAAGCTTAAACAGAAGAATTAGGCAACAGTCATTATCAAAGATTACTGATACATCATGGGGATGAGCAAAGGAATGCTACAGCTTCTCAATTGAACCATCATAAATTACATTTACTAATACATGAAAATATGTACTCTACATCTTGGGGATGAGCAAACAATGTGCTTTAAGAACAAACAGCATCTGAAAAAAACAGTAATATGTACTCTACACTGGATTATTCCTATGGAAAATCCACTTATAACACAATTTTTTTATAAAAAGAACATAAAGCCAATATGCCAAATAGGCACTCAGAGTTGAAAAAACAGAGCAAAATTAAATATGGGCACATTTACCTGAAATACAAGAGGCTTGTCCAAATCGACGGTAAAGGCTTGAGCAACCATTGTCTCGGACACTGTGATTACTGTTACTGTACATAAGAAAAAGTAAGAATAGAGGTCTTTCATACAAAAGGTCATGAAATGTAGAACAAATAAATGATACTACAAATCCATGCAGATGCAGGGCAAGATGAACTTATGGGATCACTACCGGTGTGTGACTGCTACTGTGCAACATTCGCAGTCTGTACTATCTTCTGAATTTTTACTGTCTAAGTTGGGTAATTTTTAATCGACACTCGAGTGACAGCACACCACCATGCTCCCACATTTCTGTCATGATATGGACCCACCAGCCAGCTCTCAGTGCCCCCGATATTTAACAATTTGAGCAGCTGTTCTCAGCCAACCGATTGAACATTTAAACAAACAAAGGAGCAAGTGGCCATGACGCCCTGGCGTCACTATTCTACGAGGACCTTGGGCCCAAGGGCCGAATCAGGCCTTGGTCTCAGGGCGTGGTACAGCACCACAGACTGAGAATATCCTCAGATCGTCCAGATCACATGATCTGGTTTTTGAGTCCATTCATTCATTACAAAAAAAAAAGGAAGAAAAAAAACTGAAATTCCAGTTCAGAGACAGGTGCACATGGGGGCAAAGCCTTTTTGCCATGTTACACAAATCCATGGCAATTTGACTCCACGGCATATTCTATCTAATAAAGCTGTGCAAGAATACAAGAGAGGCACAGCTCAGAACCCGGCTGTATGGCATCTCACGCCCCCACTGGAATCCAAGGGGAAAAGCTGTGTGCCGGCTGGGGGATTGCTTAATCACAACCCCCATAATTAGAAAACTTATGATGGGTGGCCAGTTTAGCCTAAACTGGGACGTAACATCGCTCGTTCCAACAGTTGGCCAGCTAAATAAAGAGCATAATCAAGCAGGCGTCTCACTACGCGACCGAGATTAATTGTCGCCGCGTCGATTCCGTGGCTTGTAGTACAAAAATCTGATCATGCCCACGCATCGTCCCAGACTACGGCAAGCATGATTTCGGCAACTCTTTGCCTGGCTGGTCCCAACGTAAATTTCCCAAGAGTGGAGGGCGGGCGAGCACTCGTCGTAGCAATGATGGGTCGTCGGCCGCCCATTGTGAATTTCACGAGAATCTGAATGCTGACGAACGCTTTGACTGTTATAAGCTTAGGGGCGAAGCAAAGAATCAGAGGTCGCTATCCAGCCACAGCCACACACAAGCAAAGAGAAATATGCTATGCTCGAGAGCTCCCAATGCTAAACCACCATCGCCGTCGTCTACAGCCAAAGCAAGCATGAACAGGCAGATTCTTGCCCGAGGCCAGGCGCTGTCGGCCGAAAAGAAAATTCCCAGATGCGTCAGCAGCTCCGCACTGGACGCGCGGCCTACTAGTCTCGGAGAGGCCGCTAAAGACGCTGGCCCTCCGGCGAAGGGCGGCCGGCCGAGTAATGCGGCGGATCTAACCGCCGTTTCCGCCCGGATCTAGCGCCTAGTGGAGGTCCAAGAAAGAGACGGCGGGACAGGGGAAACGAACGAACCTGCTCGGCGCAATGCCTTCCGCCGACGCCGCTGGAGGGGGAGGGGCGACGGGGGGCGGGCCGGCGCGAGCGGCTGGGGCGCGCGCGGGGGAGGGAGGCCGGCCGCCGCTGCTGCTCGGGAGCTCGCTCGGAGGGAGATGGGAGGGGAGGAAGGCCGAAGGCGGAGGGCGCTTTAGTTATAGCGGAGACGACTTGGCATGGTGTGGTGTGCTGGTCTGCTGCTGGTGTTTGGCTTTTTGTAGATCGCTCCCTCGGCTTTAGGGGTTTTGCTGGTTGGTCCCGTCGTCATGCTCTTGAGGCCGGTTCTTGTGAGCGGTTTAAAAAATAAGCTGCCTCTCCCTAGTTTAAAATATAAGTCGCTTTTAGAATTAGTTATTCCATAACTAGTTCATAATCACTCAATGAATGAGAGATCCGGCTTATGAGAAAAGTTGGGGAGGAGGTAGCTTAATTTTTAAGCGGGTAAAAGAATTGGCCCTTGTTTTCGTTTGGCTTGGTGACATGGCATTCCTCATTTCGAGGCCAAAACAGTCCTAACAACATCTACAGTTGGGCACCTCTCAAACCAGCCTCAAACGTACGGAGGGGCGGACCGGTGACTGGCCGGTCAAAAAGAAACAACCCACTCGTGCATCTTAAACCGGCCTCAAACGTCCGGTGTTGAAAGTGCTAGTTATCGACTAGAGGAGGGGTGAATAGACGATTTTTATGAAAGTCTTCAAAACACAAGGTCTTTGAAGACAAACAATTGAAATGAACCTATTGATATGCAGCGGAAGGTAGACTACACTAGACAAGCCATAGTCAAGTAAGCAATGTAATGAAAGCACGAACACTATCAACAGCTAGGTAGTATGGATCAGCATGGAAGACAGTATGAAGCCAAACAGTAAACAGTCTTCACACAGTGAAGACAATCAGATCATACAAGCAGGCAAGGACTTCACGAAGACAAACTGTAAAGTAAAGGAAAGTAGAGGATAGAACCAGTTGCTTGATGAAGGCAAGGATTTGGTAGACCAGTTCGATTCTTTGTGACAAGCTATGCGACGTCTGGTTAGGGAGGCTGAGATTTAACTCAGAAGACCATGTCTTCACCTTATTCCCCTTGAGCTAAGGACACCCAATCCTCGCCCAATCACTCTGGTAAGTCTTTAAGGTAGACTTTCAAACCTTCACAGACTTCGTTCACCGGTGATCCACAATGGCTCTTGGATGCTCGGAACGCGACGCCTAACCAGCTGGAGGATTCACAATCCTCAAGTGTAACAAGTCTTCAGATCACGCGGACAGAAAGGCTTCAGTGATGCCTAACCCTCTTTGGCTCTGGGTGTTTTGGGCTTTGTCCTTGCAAGGATCTCTCTCTCAAATGCTTCGGAGGTGGGTTGCTCTCAAACAACAAAAGCCGTGCACTAACTCTGAGCAGCCACCAATTTATGGTGTAGGGGTGGGCTATTTATAGCGAGGAGGCAACCGACCTGATTTATGCAGAAATGACCACAGGTCACTAAGGAACCGACACGTGTCCAGCGGTCGGATTTCAACACCTGCGCAGCTTAACTTGGGCTACAAGTAAAGTCGACTCATCTAGCTCTGGATAAGATTTGCTCTCATTGTCTTCGCTCGAAGACATAGGATTTTGGTTGAGCATTACTTTAGTCACTCTTAATTTGTTCACTTGGACCCCACTTAACAGTACGGTGGTTCCTATGACTCAACAAAGAAGAAAAGGAAACTACGAAACAACTATGTCCTCGCACTCCATAGTCTTCACATGAATGTCTTCTCATGTCATAATCTTCACTATGAATGTCTTGAATGCTAACGAACGCTTTGACTATTATAAGCTTAGGGGCGAAGCAAAGAATCAAAGGTCTCTATCCAGCCACAGCCACACATGCAAAGAAAAATATGCTATGCTCGAGAGCTCCCAATGCTAAACCACCTTCGTCGTCTCTGACCAAAGCAAGCATGAGCAGCAGATTCTTGCCGAGGCAGTATTTGTCGGCGAAAAGAAAATTCCCAGATGCATCGGCAGACTCCGCCTTGGATCTGTGACCTACTAGTCTCGGAGAGGCCGCTAAAGACGCAGCCCTCCGTGAAGGGCGGCCGCCGAGTAATGTCTGGCGGATCTAACCGCCGTTCGCCCCGGATCTAGCGCCTAGTGGAGGTCCAAGAAAGAGCGGCGGGAGGGGAAGCGAATGAACTGCTCGGTGCAATGCCTTCCGACGCCTTGTTGGAGGGAGGCGGCGGGGCGGCCATGGCAGTGGTGTGGGGTGGGCGGGAGGGAGGCCGGCCGGCTGCTTTCGGGAGCTCGCTTCGGAGGAGATGGGAGGGAGGAAGGCCAAGGCGGAGGGCTCTTTAGTTATAAGCGGAGACAATTGGCATGGTGTGGTGTGCTGGTCTGCTGCTGGTGTTTGGATTTTTGTAGATCGCTCCCTCGGCTTTAGGGGTTTTGCTGGTTGGTCCCGTCGTCATGGTGGTCTAGGCCTTGATGTTTGGCTCTTGAGCCCAGGTCTTGTTGGCGGTTTAAAAAATAAGCTGCCTCTCCCTAGCTTAAAATATAAACCGCTTTTAGAATAAGTTATCCCATAACTAGTTCATAATCCCTCAATGAATGAGAGATCCGGCTTATGAGAAAAGTTGGGGAGGAGGTGGCTTAACTTTTAAGCGGGTAAAAGAATTGGCCCTTGTTGTCGTTTGGCTTGGTGACATGGCATTCCTCATTTGGAGGCCAAAACAGTCCTAACAACATCTCTGGTTAGGCGCCTCTCAAACCAGCCTCAAGCGTCCGGGAGGCGGACCGTGTGGTGGCGGTCAAAAGAAACAACCCACTCGTGCATCTTAAATCGGCCTCAAACGTCCGGTTTTGAAAGTGCTAGTTATCGACTAGAGGAGGGGTGAATAGGCGATTTTTATGAAAGTCTTCAAAACACGAGATCTTTAAAGACAAACAATTAAAATGAATCTATTGATATGCAGCGGAAGGTAGACTATACTAGACAAGCTATAGTCAAGTAAGCAATGTAGTGAAAGCACGAAGACTATCAACACCTAGGTAGTATGGATCAGCATTGAAGACAGTATGAAGCCAAACAGTAAACAGTCTTCACACAGTGAAGACAATCAGATCATACAAGCAGGCAAGGACCTCACGAAGACAAACTGTAAAGTAAAGGAAAGTAGAGGATGGAACCAGTTGCTTGATGAAGGCAAGGATTTGGTAGACCAGTTCCAGTTGCTGTGACAACTGTACGTCTGGTTAGGGAGGCTGAGATTTAACTCAGAAGACCATGTCTTCACCTTATTCCCCTTGAGCTAAGGACACCCAATCCTCGCCCAATCACTCTGGTAAGTCTTCAAGGTAGACTTCCAAACCTTCACAGACTTCGTTCACCGGTGATCCACAATGGCTCTTGGATGCTCGGAACGCGACGCCTAACCAGCTGGAGGATTCACAATCCGCAAGTGTAACAAGTCTTCAGATCACGCGGACAGAAAGGCTTCAGTGATGCCTAACACTCTTTGGCTCTGGGTGTTTTGGGCTTTGTCCTTGCAAGGATCTCTCTCTCAAATGCTTCGGAGGTGGGTTGCTCTCAAACGACAAAAGCCGTGCACTAACTCTGAGCAGCCACCAATTTCTGGTGTAGGGGGTGGGCTATTTATAGCCAGGAGGCAACCTGACCTGATTTGTCTGAAATGACCCTGGGTCACTAAGGAACCGACACGTGTCCAACGGTCGGATTTCAAACACACGCGGCAGCTTAACTTGGGCTACAAGTAAAGCTGACTCATCTAGCTCTGGATAAGATTTGCTCTCATTGTCTTCGCTCGAAGACATAGGATTTTGGTTGAGCATTACTTTAGTCACTCTGAATTTATTCACTTGGACCCCACTTAACAGTACGGTGGTTCCTATGACTCAACAAAGAAGAAAAGAAAACTACGAAACAACTATGTCTCGCACTCCATAGTCTTCACATGAATGTCTTCTCATGTCATAATCTTCACTATGAATGTCTTGAATGCTGACGAACGCTTTGACTATTATAAGCTTAGGGGCGAAGCAAAGAATCAAAGGTCTCTATCCAGCCACAGCCACACACGCAAAGAAAAATATGCTATGCTCGAGAGCTCCCAATGCTAAACCACCGTCGCCGTCGTCTACAGCCAAAGCAAGCATGAACAGACAGATTCTTGACCTAGGCCAGGCGATGTCGACCGAAAAGGAAATTCCCAGATGCATCAGCACCTCCGCACTGGACGTGCGGCCTAGGCTCGGAGAGGCCGCTAAAACGCCAGCCCTCCGTGAAGGCGGCCGCCGAGTAATCTGGCGGATCTAATCGTCGTTTCGCCTCGATCTAGCGCCTAGTGGAGGTCCAAGAAAGAGCGGCGGGACATGGAAACGAACGAACCTGCTCGGTGCAATGCCTTTCGCCGACGCCGCTGGATGGGGAGGGGCGGCGGGGGGCGGGGCAGCTTGAGCTGCTCGGCGCTGTGAAGGAGGGAGGGAGGCCGGCCGCCGCTGCTGCTCGGGAGCTCGCTAGGAGATGGGAGGGGGGAGGGAGGAAGGCGGGGTGCGCTTTAGTTATAGCGGAGACGACTTGGCATAGTGTGGTGTGCTGGTCTGCTGCTGGTGTTTTGGCTTTTTGTAGATCGCTCCCTCGGCTTTGGGGGTTTCGCAGGTTGGTCCCGTCGTAATTTTTTTTAGGCAATCTCGCGAAGCTTTTATTTAACCCGTCACAATGTTTACAGTGACGAAAGAAAGATCACCTGTGTTGCCTAACCACACAAGTCGGCCAACACCAAATGAGAGAGCATGCTTCGCTAAATTGTGAGCCTCGACATTCGAGCTCCTAAATTCATGACTAAAAAACAAATAGCAAAAGACTTGGAACGGTCTACAATCTCCCTAATGATAGCACCATAGGCCGCTGCACTCCCCTGTATGATATCATCAATAACATTTTTGCAATCCAAGGCCACCGAGATCATGTGCTTGTAGGGTCATCTGCCAAAGCAAGTGACTCCCGTACTGCCAAGGCCTCAAGCGTCGTGGGATCGTCCAAACCCAAAGGTAATCGTGGACGCGCCTAAGAAAACTCCATGTCGGTCTCTGCACACCGCTGAAACCGCGCCGACCAGTCTGTTTCTCATCAACGCAGCATCAATGTTGATCTTGCAGGTTCCTTCCCGGGGTGGCACCCACTGGCTCGAGCGCGGCTGATTAGTTGTAGGGCTCCCATGTGGTTTAGCTAGAACCTGGAGATCATTTATGAAAGAGATCACGAATGCATGCATTAGTTGTGTATGGTGTTTGGTGCACCCCTTCATGAATCAACTTTCTCCTGAAGCTCCAAATCGCCCACAGAGTGACACCGAGCCTTGTGAAGTCCGCATGTGATAACAAATTTGCCATAGTGAACAGCCATGCTTTTTCGCTTGGGTAGTCGCAGGTGCTCATCTGCGCCACCAAGGAGTCGGATGCCAAGGCCCAGACGCTTCTCAACATTGTGCAATCAAGCAAGGCATGCCTCCAGGAGTCCGCCGCCCCGCACATCTGGCACGCCGGCGAGGTAGCCATATTGCGGTGGTGGAGAATATCATACGTGGGTATAGACTCCCTTGTCAAACGCCACAGAAACACCCGAATCTTGTTAGGAACCTGTGTGTGCCAGAGAAACACTACTAGGGAAAAGGCTAGCAGCAGCGCGGGTTTTAGATGTATCAGTAGCGCGGGTATAGGCGCTACTAATAAGGCGCTGCAGCTATTGCTTAGCAGCAGCGCGTGCCAGCCCGCGCTACTGCTAGGACAAATAGCTGCAGCGTTTGTTCGTTACCACGCTGCTGCTAAGGTAACTACTTGCAGCGTGTTTTCTGCCCATCGCTACTAGTACTTTTTTTATTTTTTTATTTTTATTGTATTTATGCGCCATCATACAAATATTGGTACAATATTAGTTATGAGCTTTACATCATTATGTCCATAACAGAGTGTCAAATGAAGGTGGATTAGGTTCAAGTGGAGGCAATATGTGGTGCATGTCAAAAGTATACTACTAATCCAAACTTGATCTAGTTTGGACTAGTAGTACTTTCGATGTGCACCACATGTTGCCTCAACTTGAATCTAATCCGCCAGCACAATATATTTAATCATCATCATGGTCATTACCACCAACAGTATTTATTTAAACACCACTAACAGTAGCTAATAATAATCATCATAATCATTACCACCAACACTAGCTATTTTATCATCATAGTAATAGTGTAGCACATCATCATCCTGAAACTCATTTCTAGCTAGCTAATCACTCCTGCTGCTCTCTCTTAGGTAAAACAACATAAAACATGTGTAGCTCTCCTCCTTGATCAAGTTGGAGCATGCAGATGAACCTGTCTCCTAATCGTGGAAAGCGCCTCTGTTTGCTGGCCCCTAATACTTCTCTGCGCTCCCACAACACATATTTGGTCCAGTCTTGCATTATTAAGCATCCGTCGCTAATCTTGAATGCACTAGAGTAATCTGTAGGATATCTTGGCCGTAAGCTGATAATACTCATGGTACCTTTAGTCTCGATCCCATAAGGCACAACATTCATCGGGAGTCCCTGTTGAAGAACATCGTATAGTAACATACTTAGCAATGAAGTTTAGCTTCAAAAATAATGTATGGAAAAGATGCAATGAGGACAAATAGTAAAAATCTTACCATCCTTCCTAAATGGATGTGACCGTAGTTCATTACGAACACTATTGGTCGCACGTTTTCAGTACTAACATTTATAAATCCAGGAAGAAAATTTGCATAAGTCTTGCATAGTGCTCGCCATGTTTTGCATCCAAAATAGGTGTAGTCGTCTGAATTGTATGATTTTGCATGGAAAATATAACCATGCTCGGTCTGCAAATAAAATTTCTTTACCTCCGTAGTATGACTGAAACATATCTTATCCAATACAAAAACTCTTGCATGGCAGGGGATACGCTAGTAGAATAGTAAAAAAAATAAGTTCAAGCAAATGAAGCAGATGTCATGCTTAGCTATGAAAAATACTTGTCGTTATGACTTACTGTATCCACTTCGAAGTTCTCGTCCAGCTTGATGTTGAAGCGCCTATCATCATCTAGGAAGATTCCATCGCACAGGCCGCGCTCGTCTTCGCAGTATTTGCAAATACCGAAATCCTTTTCATCGTCAGACATTTCCTATGTTCATAGTTAAAACATTAATTGAAAATCGATCGAAGACAACTACCAGGATACTCAACACACAAATCCGGGGCACTCGATATTTCCTACATATTCTGGCACAAGTCATGCCAAAATTCACGGAAAAATCCGGCATGACCTTTGCTAAAATAGGACATATCAAGCGCCTGAAATTTGCCGGAACGGAAATGAATCAACACTCCGGCAAAACATAGGCCACTCGGAGGTGTAACATGCAAACATGACCGGCCACTTGGATATTGAGCAACACAAGATATACATTTCAAAATATCTTATAGGACTCAAATTAGCATACATTCAATATGCAAAAGTAAATCATCTCATGCATCCCTACATCGTCGAATATTATCACTAATACATCACGAATAGTGTCATACATATGACATCACTAATACAACTAAAACCCTAGCACACGACGGGTATCGGCGCAGGCGGTGGACACCCACGAGAAGGAACCATCACGGGATCATAGCTCGGTGAGATCCACGGAGAACCTGCCGGTATTGGAGAACGACCTGTGCTCCAACGCAAACAAGTAGCGACGGACGTGCACGTCCTCCTCAACGACACGATGGCGCACCACCTCCATGAGTCCTCAAGCCTCGGATAAATCGCCCACGCGACCGCCACCAAAGAAGGTTGGTCAGCAACAGACTGGCTCCTCACCAACCTGCGCCCCGGTAGGTAGCGCCCCAGTACCATCCGGCGGAGCCAGGTCCGGACATGGCCGATCTGGTCAAGCAGGTGTCGTCCTCCGCCGACTCGGCAGCGAGGATGCGGGATAGGCATCGCCCACGTCGAGGCGGGAAAAATTGCTTTAACTAAAAATAGCAACAAGTTCTTACTAACTAGTTCTATTAATTCAACTAGTTCTTACTAAAATAAACTTACTATAAATAAAAGGGTTTTTATCACTTATGCCACGGTTGTGTCTCACTACTCAATTTTTCCACTAGGAATTTCAACTGCTCAAAAATGCCATCACTTCGTTAGTACATGCTCAAAAATGCCACTGGATACCATTATTGTGATCTCAAAACCCTTTTGCTATGTTATAGTGACATAAATACCTATGAACCAACATGCCAGCTCTCCTCTATCTCACTACAATAAAGTGTGGGGCCCACTTAATCCTAACAACGTTCTTATTTTCTGTAAAATTATTAAGCTTGGTTAGTCGACAAGTAGGGATACACTTAGGAACTGACATATGGGTCTAGACTTATTTTGTCATATAACATGGTCAACGAGTTTGACATGAAAATAATAATGTCTAATGGCATTTTGAGCAAACATCTAACGGGATGGTGGCATTTTTAGATATCTAATGGCATTTTGAGCAAGCATCTCACGGATCGATGGCATTTTTGAGCAGTTGTAACTTCTAATGGCAAAACTGAGTAGTGGGACACTATTAGTACCTAGTTCTTAATATGCAACTAAAATAAACTTACTATAAATAAAAATAAACTTAATATGCAACTAAAATATAAAAAACCCTAGGCAGATCAGGTAGGGGAGAGGGAGGCGGGCGTGCTCACCTCGGGTGCTGCTGACGAGGGGGCAGGCAGGCGGCGTCGAGGTCGAGGTCGAGGCGAGGTCGGGCGGCGTCGGCGGCGTGAGGTCGAGGCGAGGCGGCGTTGAATCTGGGGTTGGGGCGGCGTCTGGGCGGCGTTGAGGTCGAGGGGGGGCGTTGAGGTCGGGGTCGAGGCGACGAGAGGGGTGCGGAGAGCCGGCCTGCCACCAGGCGGCGGCGGCGAGAGTGGAGATTTGAGGAAAGTGTGGGCGTGGGGAAGGACGAACCCGGCCCGTGGTTAAGTCAAAAGTAGCGATGGCGTTCGAGAAAAGCGCTGCTGCTACATTAGCTACAGTAGCGTCACGATACACGCCATCGCTACTCCTTTCTCTTTTTCCCTTTTTCATTTAGTTTCCTTCACATTTTATTTGTTTCCTTTCACCTTATTCTATTTCTTTCATTTTCAATTACCTTTCCATTTTCTTTCCATTTAATTTTATAACCTTTAGCAGCAACGAGTTTACATTAAGGCGCTGCTACAAACAACATAGCGGTAGCGCGGTTCGCCATAGATCGCTACTACTATGTGTAGCTTATGGGCTAAGCCGTGGGAATTTTAGTAATGCGTGTGTTGGAAGAAGGCCTCTTGCTATATCTTTATCTGCAGCGCTTGATGTTGCCTCGAACAGCGCTACTGCTAATTAGCACCAGCGTGCTTTCTTGACCCACGCTGCTGCTAAAGTTCTGTGTATAGGGTTTTCCCTAGTAGTGAAATGACCAACTGCTACTCTCCTCGGTGCTGGACGGGCCCTCGGTACCATACAGCCAGTTCTCTCGACTGAGCTTCGTATTTTGGATCATGCGATATGTTGAGCAGATAGTGAAATTCCCTCTCTTTTCTCTGCTCCAAGCCCAGAAGTCGTTAACTCTCCTTGTACACAAGGGGATCTTTAGTATGGCTTCCGCATCAATGGGAATAAAAACCGTACGAACCAAATCCACTATCCATGTTGACGTTGTTTGGTCGATCAACTCATGCACCCGGGTGGGAGGGTTGGCAACCAACGAGGTTATAGGCCTCAAAATTTCCTAGCGCGGGATCCAATTGTGTTCCCAGGTCATCGTGCTCTCTCCCATCCCGATCCTCCTTATGACTCCTTGCTTCATTATATCTCTTCCACCAATAATAGCACGCCATATCCTGTGAAGGGTGCGCACCCAGCTCGGCCTCAAGCAGCCCTGTATTAGGAAAATATGCGGCTTTCAAAATTAAAGAGCAAGAGTATTCGGGTTGTTTAGCACTCTCCATGCCTGCCTCGCCAGTAAAGCAAGGTTAAAGATCTCAAGATCGCGGAATCCCAGGCCTCCCATGTATTTAGGTCTTGTCATGATCTCCCATGATACTGACGTTGGTTTCCGCTTGCCTTGCTTACTGCCCCACCAGAACTGCCTTATGATAGATGTAATGTTCTCACAAAGCCCCCTAGGTAACCTGAAGCAGGACATAGAGTAAATCGGCATTGCCTAAGCAACAGATTTGATTAAGAATTCCTTCCCTGCCGCAGAAAGGAGCTTCTTCATCCAACCCTTGACCTTCTCCCACACACGGTCTCGAAGATATTTGAATGTGCCATTTTTTGAGTGACCCACATCTGTTGGCATACCCAAATATTTGCCACTTAACGATTCTTTATGGACTTGGACAGCAAGTTTCACACTGTCACGAGTAGCCTGCTGACATCCTCTACTAAGAAGATAGTGGACTTATCATTGTTTACTTGTTGACCCGAGGCTCCACAATAAGCATTCAACAGGTTTGACACCGCTTCCGCACACTCAATACTAGCTTTAAAGAACAGCAGGCTGTCATCTGCAAACAAGAGGTGGTTTACGACCGGGGCCGTTGGCGCCACCTTGATTCCTCCAAGCACTGATGACTGAGAACTGGATTTTAAAAGGCATGAAAGGCCCTCCGCTGCAATCAAAAACAAGTAAGGGGAGATAGGGTCTCCCTGTCGAATGCCTCTCGTAGGCTTAAACTGTTCTAATTTCTCTCCATTGAAAAAAAACTGAGAAAGAAACAAAAGATACCATGTTCATCACTGTGTCAATCCATGGTTGTGCAAATCCCAGCTTGGCCATAATAGCCCTCAGATATGGCCATTCCAAATGATCATATGCTTTCATCATATCCAGCTTGAGCGCACATGTGCTATTAGTCTTTGCTCTAGATCTTGTCCGTAATTAGCCTGCCCGGGACGAAGGCTGACTGTTCCTCAGAAATGATGTCAGGGAGTATTTGCTTTAGTCTGTTTGCCACCACTTTGAAGCAATCTTGTATAGGACATTACACAAGCTTATTGGACGAAACTGAGATAGTAGAGTTGGGTTCATTACCTTTGGTATTAACACCAAAACAGTATCATTAATACTCTCCGCACTTTCCTCCCCTCTGACAATTCTAAGGACCGCTCTCGTGATCTCCTCTCCGCATATAGGCCAGTGTCTCTGATAAAAATGAGCCGGGAACCCATCCGGTCCTGGTGCCTTTGTTGGGAACATTTGGAAAAGAGCCACCTTCACCTCTTCATTCGTGTACGAAGCACACAAAGTCTCATTCATGCCTGTCGTCACCTTAACAGGGACATGCGCCATAACCTCCTCTAGCCCAGTGACTCCTTCTGATGTGTACAACATTTGGTAAAAGTCCTTAACCATCCCTCTTAGCTCTCCTGGATCATCGATGGGCACTCCCAATGAATCTGCGAAAGCCTTGACCATATTCTTTTTGCATCGGATACTGGCTCTACGATGAAAAAACCATGTGTTCTTATCTGCCGTAGCAAGCCACTCGATCTTGGACCTTTGTCGCCACATCAACTCCTCACGATGGTACAACTCCACCAATTTGTCATTAATTTTTGTTTCCACATGTGAAGGTCCGGTCCTTGCTGGGTCGCCCCGCAAGCGGTCCAACTCTAGCTTTAGCGCTCGTATTTCCTTCCGCACGCTGCCAAAAGTATCCTTGTTCCATCTTGACAGATCTGTAGCTAGTTCAGCCAGTCTGCGCCTAATCTCCGCCGCAGTGTGTCCCGGATGTTTGCAGCTCCACTTCTCCATGACGGTTTCCTGCCAATGCTCGTGAGTTTCCCACATGGTCTCATACCGAAAATCTTTCCATCCCGGAGGCGTATTACTCTCGTTTATCAGAAAATAGGGCAATAGTCCGATGTTGCAGCCGTTAGATGGGACAAGCTTGCTAGTGGAAACTGAGCACTCCACTCCGTCGACCCAAGGGCCCTATCGAATCTGACACAAGTAAAAGTGTCGGCGGCCACCTTCTTCTCGGAAGTCCAGAAGTGGCCTCTATACCCCAATCCATCAACATGCACCAGAAACTTACTTAGAAGGAAGAAGTTCGTGTTGGAAGATTACAATTGTGCTGTTGGAGGCTGTCCTCTAGAAGAAACATTGCATCATCTCTTTTTGGGCTGTCCATTTGTTCAACAATGCTGGGACTTCATTTGTCCCACAAGAGCTCCAAATCTGTCTGTTTTAGAAGCATTCCAAGACCTCAAAGATAAGATAAGATACCCATTTTACATGGAGATAATCATTCTTGGAGCTTGGGCCATTTGGATCACCAGGAACAATAAAATCTTTGAGAATATTGCACCTTCTTTCCAAGGGTGGAAGTTCATTTTTCTGGAGGAACTGAAGCTTCTCAAATATAGGATGAGGCAGAAGCATGAGAGGCAATTCTTAGTTTGGCTTGATGGCCTGTTGTAATTTTTTCTTCTTAGGCTTTTTAGCTGTTTAGCTTCTTTCTAGTCTTTTTAGGTATTTAGTTTTTTTTTGTTTCTTGGGCTTATCTCAAGCCTTTCAGACTGCTTTGTTGTTCTACTTTATTTAATAAAAATTGCAGTGGGGTTTTACCCTACTGTTTATAGTCAAAAAAACATGCACACATCGATGGTGTCCCGGAAACCCTGAATCTGGGCATTTCTGCGTTGACCCACCCCATGTTCATCCGGACGTAGGACTTCATTAAAATCATCGATGCAAAGCCATGGCAGGGCGCTTAGGCTGCTAATATTTTTCAGCACTGTCCACGTATGGTGTCTCATATGATTTTGCGCTTCCCCATACACACAAGTCAGACGCCACGGATCTTTTTCGAGGTCTTGGATCGAGCAATCAATATGGTAAACAGAGTAACCCAAAATCTCCACTTTTATTGGATTGTTCCAGAAAATACCAATGCCTCCACTCCTCCCTTGGCTATCTATAGCAAAACTATTATCATAACCCAAAGTTCCAGCAAGTGCTTCTACCCTACCTCTCTCAATCTGTGTTTCTACAATACAGAGAATAGGAGGGGGGCGCAAACTTCTTTGCTAGCTCACGAAGCTCGTTAACTGTCGCGGCATTGCCCACTCCACGACAGTTCCACCATAGTGTATTCATTGCGCCCGGCGACCCTCCAGATTGGAGGACGCCGTTGAGTCGTCTTGAAACTTGGCTGCTAAGGACATCTTTGGAGCATTCTCTGAAGTTGCATCTGTCTTGGCCCTCTTGGGTTCCTGCTTGGAGCTCAGGCTGATCGGCAAGGGCGGCGCTGGGAGCATGAGAGGTGTCTCCCCAAGCTTCATACTTGGACCCGTAGGTGCCACCTGCGCCTGGGGGTTTATAGTTTGGTTCTTCTCCATCGGGTCGCCTTTGGTGCGTTTACGGTTATCGTCAACTTCTGTCATACTGGTGTCCCGAGTCACGTCATCTTCAGAGAAAACTGTCGGCGCTGAGGCTGAGCCCCGTCCTCCTGACTGGTTGGCAAGTCCCGCGGCTCTACCACGGCCACCACAGCCTCCCCTTCCAGCTGTGTGGTTCTGGCCAGGGCCTGGGCCAGCCCCTCGAAAACAGTCTGTGCGAAGTTCCTTAAAAACGAGTGCCGATTTTGCATGAATCCCATCTCCGTGCTCCTTGAACTGGTGCCTCAGGTGGCCGCAAACTGCACACCAATCAGGGAGCCTCTCGTACCTGACCTTGAAAATCTGCATTTCTTCCTTATGAACCGGGCTAACCGCATTCTTTAGGGGGTTAATGATACGTCTTCGTCGTATCTACTTTTCCAAACACTTTTGCCCTTGTTTTGGACTCTAACTTGCATGATTTGAATGGAACTAACCGGATGGCTGTTTTTTTGAGACTTTCCATGGTGTTATTTATGTGCGAAACAAAAGTTCTCGGAATGACACGAAACTCCACGGGCGTCTATTTGGAAATAATAAAAATCCTTGCAAAAGATGAAGACCAGGGGGGCCACACCCTGTCCACGAGGGTGGAGGGTGCGCCCCTACCTCGTGGGCCCCCTGGAGCTCCTCCGACCTCAACTCCAACTCTATATATTTGCTTTCGGGGAGAAAAAAACAGAGAGAAGAATTCATCGCGTTTTACGATACGGAGCCGCCGCCAAGACCTAAAACCTCTCGGGAGGGCTGATCTGGAGTCTGTTCGGGGCTCCGGAGAGGGGGATTCGTCGCCGTCGTCATCATCAACCATCCTCCATCACCAATTTCATGATGCTCACCACCGTGCGTGAGTAATTCCATCGTAGGCTTGTTGGACGGTGATGGGTTGGATGAGATTTATCATGTAATCGAGTTAGTTTTGTTAGGGTTTGATCCCTAGTATCCACTATGTTCTGAGAATTATGTTGCTATGACTTTGCTATGCTTAATGCTTGTCACTAGGGCCCGAGTGCCATGATTTCTGATCTGAACCTATTATGTTTTCATGAATATATGTGAGTTCTTGATCCTATCTTGCAAGTCTATAGTCACCTACTATGTGTTATGATCCGGCAACCCCGAAGTGACAATAATCGGGACCACTCCTGGTGATGACCATAGTTTGAGGAGTTCATGTATTCACTATGTGTTAGTGCTTTGTTCCGGTACTCTATTAAAAGGAGGCCTTAATATCCCTTAGTTTTCATTAGGACCCCGCTGCCACGGGAGGGTAGGACAAAAGATGTCATGCAAGTTCTTTTCCATAAGCACGTATGACTATATTGAATACATGCCTACATTACATTGATGAATTGGAGCTAGTTACATGTCACCCTATGTTATGATGTTACATGATGAACCGCATCGGCATAATTCTCCATCACTGATCCAATGCCTACGAGCTTTTCACATATTGTTCTTCGCTTATTTACTTTTCCGTTGCCATTTTTACAATCACTTTAAAACCCAAAAATATTGCTTTTTCTATCGTTACCGTTACTTCCATATTACTTTGCTACTAAATACTTTGCTGCAGATACTAAGTTATCCAGGTGTGGTTGAATTGACAACTCAACTGCTAATACTTGAGAATATTCTTTGGCTCCCCATTGTGTCGAATCAATAAATTTGGGTTGAATACTCTGCCCTCGAAAACTGTTGCGATCCCCTATACTTGTGGGTTATCAAGACTATTTTCTGGCGCCATTGCCGGGGAGCTAGCTCTATTCTTTGAGTCACTTGGGATTTATATCTGCTGGTCACTATGAATAACTTGAAGGGCGCTAAGACAACAATTTATCCCTCAACTACGAGGGGAGGTAAGGAACTGCCATCTAGCTCTGCACTTGATTCACCTTTTGTTTTGAGTAAGTTTGCAACACCTAAACCTGCTTTTGCTATTCGTTCTGATATGTCGCATGTTATTGATGATGCCACTTCTGCTATGCATGATACTTATGATGAAACTACTATGCTTGATACTACTGTGCCACTTGGTGAATTTTTTGATGAACAAATTGCTAGGGCTAGAGAGAAAGAAATTATTGAAACTGATTATATTGATGAAAGTGATGATGAAGACTTGCCTGTTATTCTTGAGGGTTATGTTTTTGATAAAGAAGCTTCTTTAGCTATTTTAGCTTGCAAAGATAGATACGAACTCAAGAGGTTATTAACTAAATGGAATCAGCATTCTCTTAATGATAGAATGAAACCTGACCCTGCTTTTGCTACTTCGCATATCTGTGTTACCGATAAGGATTATGAATTCTCTGTTGATCCTGATATAATTACTTTGGTTGAATCTGATCCTTTTCATGGCTATGAATCTGAAATTGTTGTGGCACATCTTACTAAATTAAATGATATAGCCACCCTGTTCACCAATGATGAGAGATCTCGCTATCTTTATATCCTTAAAATATTTTCGTTCTCATTAAAGGGTGATGCTAAGATATGGTTTAATTCTCTTGATCCTGGATGTGTGTGTAGTCTGCAGGATATGATTTATTACTTCTCTGCTAAATATTTCCCTGCTCATAAGAAACAAGCTGCTTTGAGGGATATATATAATTTTGTGCAAAGTGAAGAAGAGAGTCTCCCACAAGCTTGGGGGAGGCTTCTCAAGTTACTTAATGCTTTGCCTGATCATCCTTTTAAGAAAAATGAAATACTTGATATCTTTTATAATGGACTAACCGATGCTTCCAGAGATTACGGATAGTTGTGCTGGTTCATTTTCGGGAAAGAACACGGATGAAGCTGAAATTCTATTGAATAATATGTTGACAAATGAAAATAATTGGACACTTCACGAGCCAGCTCTGAGCCTATTCTAAACCAACTCCAAAGAAGAGAGGTGTTCTATTTCTCGATCTGAAGATATGCAAGAGGCAAAGAAATCTATGAAAGAAAAATGTATTAAAGCTGAAGATGTTAAGAATTTACCTCCTATTGAAGAAATACTTGTTCTTAATTTACCGCCTGTTGAAGAAACATATGATCTTAATCCATTACGTATTGAAGAAACTCATGGTCTTGATAACCCAACACAGGTAGTAAAGGTAAATTCTCTCTATAGATATGATAAAGCTGAAATCCCTCCTACTAAAATTGCTAGCCAATGCTTAGATGAGTTTGATAACTTTATGGTTAAGCAAGAAGATTTCAATGCTTATTTTGGTAGACAGTTAAAACAAAATGCTTATATGATTGAACACTTGGGTGATTATATGTCTAGAGTTAAAGGTGAACTTAAACTCATTACTAAACATGCTTCTATGGTTACCACTCAAGTAGAACAAGTACTTAAAGCTCAAAATGATTTGCTCAATGAATTGAATAGTAAGAAAAATGATTATGATGTTAGAGTGGCTACTAGAACTGGTAGAATGACTCAGGAACCTTTGTATCCTGAAGGCCACCCTAAGAGAATTGAGCAAGATTCTCAGAGAAATAATATTGATGCACCTAGTCCTTCTAAAAAGAAGAAAAAGAAAAATGATAGGACTTTGCATGCTTCTAGTGAACCTATTGCTGAACCACCTGAGAATCCAAATGATATCTCTATTTCTGATGCTGAAACACAATCTGGTAATGAACATGAGCCTAGTGATAATGCTAATGATGATGTTCATGATGGTGCTCAACCTAGTAATGATAATGATGTAGAAATTGAACCTGCTGTTGATCTTGATAACCCACAATCAAAGAATCAACATTATGATAAGAGAGACTTTGTTGCTAGGAAACATGGTAAGGAAAGAGAACCATGGGTTCAGAAACCCATGCCTTTTCCTCCGAAATCATCCAAGAAAAAGGATGATGAGGATTTTGAGCGCTTTGCTGAAATGATTAGACCTATCTTTTTGCGTATGCGATTAACTGATATGCTCAAAATGAATCCTTATGCTAAGTATATGAAAGATATTGTTACTAATAAAATAAAGAAACCGGAAGCTGAAATTTCCACCATGCTTGCTAATTACACTTTTAAGGGTGGAATACCTAAGAAACTAGGAGATCCAGGAGTACCTACTATACCATGCTCCATTAAAAGAAACTATGTTAAAACTGTTTTATGTGATCTTGGAGCCGGTGTTAGTGTTATGCCTCTCTCTTTATATCTTAGACTTGATTTGAATAAGTTGACACCTACTAAAATATCTTTGCAAATGGCTGATAAATCAACTACTATACCTGTCGGTATTTGTGAGGATGTGCCTGTTGTGGTTGCAAACATTACTATTTTAACGGACTTTGTTATTCTTGATATTCCCGAGGACGATAGTATGTCTATTATTCTTGGAAGACCTTTTCTGAATACTGCAGGGGCTGTTATTGATTGCAACAAAGGCAATGTCACTTTTCATGTTAATGGTAATGAGCATACGGTACACTTTCCGAGGAAACAACCTCAAGTTCATATTATCAATTCTATTGGAAAATTTTCATCGATTATATTTGGAGGTTTTGAATTTCCTCTTCCTACTGTCAAGAAGAAATATGATATTCTTATTATTGGGGATGTGCATATCCCCGTTGAGGTAACTTAGTGTTATTCGAAATTTCTCCGGTTTCATGCAATTCGGAATGAGTTTGTTAACAAGACTTGATCAACCTTGTTAGTGGATTCCTTTTGATGAGCATGAGATGGATGAAACTAGAAGGCACAACCTTCTGTATCCTCTCTCTATTTTCTGTTATTTAGTTGAAATAAAGTAAAAATAGTATTTTCTGTCTGTTTTCTGATTTATCTGAGCAATATAAAAATACCCCAAAAATAAAAGTTCTCCAAATGCCCTGAAAATGGAATATGATTTTTCTAGAATTTTTGAGAATATCTGGTAGTGAGAACACATCAGGAGGGGCAAGCACCTGGCCACGAGGGTGGAGGGCGCGCCCTACCCCTCAGGGCGCGCCCCCTGCCTCGTGGGCCCATGGTTGTCCCCCTCCACTTTTTCCTGCACCCACACACTCTTTCTTCCTCCCACAAACACCAATATCCAGCTCAAGCACGAGTTCTAGCTCATTTTGCTGCGATTTTCGATCTCCTTGCTCAAAGCACCTCTCACAAAACTGCTTGGGGAGATTGTTCCTTGGTATGTGACTCCTCCATTGGTCCAATTAGTTTTTGCTCTAGTGATTTATTCATCGCAAATTTGTGCTGCATAGGTGACCATGTTCTTGAGCTTGCATGTCAAATTTATATGGTTCCAAGTAGTTCTAATGCATGATATAGTCTCTAGGCACTTGTAGGAGTAGTTGCTATCAATTTTATTGAGGTTGGTTCACTTTTGTTTGAAGTTACTAAAAATTTCAGAATATTTCAGAAAATAATGAAGAGATTTTTGACGGGCTCATCGAGCTGAAGCTCGAAGGAAAAGCAAAATGAAGAAGCACAGAGGCCCAAATATAATTTGCCTCGCACCGCGGAGGTCCGGCCGTGTGAATGGCCTTCCGATGATTTCTTTAGAAAAGCCGGGATTTATGATGATTTCTATTCATTGGATGAGAATGATGGCCTCACCGACTTCCTCCGTGACCAACGTCATCAGTATCTCTTACTCACTAATACTTTTGTGCAAAACTTCTACTATTTTCCTAAGCAAACACCTCCTTAAGTAGAGTTTCATTTATATGATGTTGTTAAGAAGATGCCACTAGATGAATTTTGCAAGGTTTGCAAAATACCCTTCGAGGATAGTTTAGATGAACCACATCGTAAAGATGTGGACGGGTTTATTGACACCATTACTGTGGGAGAAACCAGGAAGGTTTCCGATGCAATAATCACTAGCATACATTTTCCTGTTTTACGCTACTTTGCCATATTTGCTAGTCGTTGCTTGATTGGTCGCGGAAACTGTGAACCTTAGTATTCCTGATATTATTATTTTGTTCCATGGTTTATTCCGCGATAACACTGTTAGTATGGGCGGAATTATTGCTAAACGGTTAAAGTTTGATGCACATTATAACATACCTATTAGGCACTATGAGAAAGAAGAAAAAATGCTGCTCAATGCTTATTTAGATTATAAGAGTATGGTAGCGCATGATTTCATTGTTAAGAATAGGGAAGGGAGCTTAAATACAAATTGTTCTTTGATAAACATCACCCTAAGACTATTACCTTGCCTGCTCCTTCCTTGTTTAATTTATCTACAGGTCCGTATCTCGTTCCGTGGGCGGCCATTTATGCTTACCGGAACCCTACACTAGCCCCGGAGCCGGAACCACAATTTGAGCCTCCACGACAGTCTGATTACTTTTGGGATCTGGAGATGACTGCCAGCCAGTGGCGGTCAGAGTCCTCTTCATCTCAGTACGACCCCGGCTACAACTACGGATATCCGCCAGGCCATCCTTGGCCATAAACCAACTTAGGCCAAAATCCTAAGCTTGGGGGAGTACGTATTTCTCACCGACATTACATTTATGTTCACACACACTCATTGCTAGATGTCGGTGCTCATACTCTTTCAGTGTAATATCCATGCTAGTTTATTTTCTTGCTTTCTTCTTGTGTGTTTAGTAAACCTTAAGAAAAACCAAAAAAATTAGTGTAGCTTTTAGTTAGTTTACTTTTCTTGCTGTAGTAATAATAATTAAAAAGAAAACCCAAAAAGATTTTCCGTTCTTCTTTTGCTTGTTGGGAGTTTTCCCGTGTAAATAGTTTTATTTCTTTCTTTTCTTTGGGGGTCGATAGGAGAAGACCATAATTAAATTGTTGCAGTGGCTCTTATATGCTTTGTTGTTGATTTAACCAAGAGCCCATATTGCCTTGTCTTCTCCTGTTTATTGAATGCTCGCAGATTCCAGCTTAGTCCAATGCACGTGCACTCTTATTATTATTCACATCGTTCGGTCGTGCAAGTGAAGGGCAATTATGACGATATATGATGGACTGACTGAGATGAGAAAAGCTGGTATGAACTTGACCTCTCTTGTTTTTGTAAATATGATGAGTTCATCGTTCCTGATTCAGCTTATTATGAATAAACATGTTTGCAATGACAATTAGAGATCATAGTTTCTCGTGCCATGCTTGATTAGCTATGAGTTATAATGGTTTACTTTGCGTGCCAACATGCTATTAAAATGATTGTGATGTGGTATAGTGGGGTGGTATCCTCCTATGAATGATTTAAGCGACTCGACTTGGCGCATATTCACACATGTAGTTGAAACAAATCAACATAGCCTTCACGATATTTATGTTCATGGTGGATTATATCCTACTCATGCTTGTACTCAATGTTTATTAATTTTAATGCATGTTCATGACTGTTGTCGCTCTCTAGTTGGTCGCTTCCCAGTCTTTTGCTAGCCTTCACTTGTACTAAGCGGGAATACTGCTTGTGCATCCAATCCCTTAAACCCCAAAGCTATTCCACATGAGTCCACTATACCTTCCTATATGTGGTATCTACCTGTCATTCCAAGTAAATTTGTATGTGTCAAACTCTAAACCTTCAAATAAACATTCTGTTTTGTATGCTCGAATATCTCATGTATCAACTAGGGTTGTCCGTATCTTCCATGCTAGGCGGGTTATTCTCAAGAGGAGTGGACTCCGCTCCTCATTCACGAGAAAATGGCTGGTCACCGGGATGCCCAATCCCATGCTTTATGCAAACTAAATCAACATAATTGCAAACAAAACTTCCCCTGGGACTGTTGTTAGTTGGAGACACTCGTTGTTTCGAGCAAGTCATGGATTGATGCTTGTTGGTGGAGGGGGAGTATAAACTTTACCATTCTGTTTGGGAACCGCCTATAATGTGTGTAGCATGGAAGATATCGCCATCTCTCGGTTGTTATGTTGACAATGAAAGTATGCCGCTCAAAATATTATTTATCTCGATTTCAAAATCGAGCTCTGGCACCTCTACAAATCCCTGCTTCCCTCTGCGAAGGGCCTATCTATTTACTTTTATGTTGAGTCATCACCCTCTTATTAAAAAGCACTAGCTGGAGAGTGCAGCTGTCATTTGCATTCATTACTATTAATTTATATTGGGTATGACTATGATTGGATCTCTTTTACCATGAATTACAATGTCTAGTCAGTCCTTGATCTTTAAAGGTGATCTGCATTTATGTTTTGCGGTCTCAGAAAGGGCTAGCGAGATACCATCTTGTTATATCATATCATGATTGTTTTGAGAAAGTGTTGTCATCCGAGATTTATTATTATGGCTCGCTAGTTGATTATGCCATTGATATGAGTAAACATGAGACCTAAGAGTTATTGCAAATGTGGTTAGTCATAATCTTTGCTGAAAACTTGAATCTTGGCTTTACATATTTACAACAACAAGAGCAAGCGAGTTTGTAAAAGTTTTCTTTATCACTTTCCGTTTGTCAACTGAATTGCTTGAGGACAAGCAAAGGTTTAAGCTTGGGGAGTTGATCGTCTCCGTCGTATCTACTTTTCCAAACACTTTTGCCCTTTTTGGACTCTAACTTGCATGATTTGAATGGAACTAACTGGATGACGATGTTTTTTGAGACTTTCCATGGTGTTATTTATGTGCGAAACAAAAGTTCTCGGAATGACCGAAACTCCACGGAGCGTCTATTTGGAAATAATAAAAAATCCTTGCAAAGATGAAGACCAGGGGGCCCACACCCTGTCCACGAGGGTGGAGGGCGCGCCCCTACCTCGTGGGCCCCCTGGAGCTCCTCCGACCTCAACTCCAACTCTATATATTTTCTTTAGGGGAGAAAAAAATTAGAGAGAAGAATTCATCGCGTTTTACAATACGGAGCCACCGCCAAGCCCTAAAACCTCTCGGGAGGGCTAATCTGGAGTCCGTTCAGGGCTCCGGAGAGGGGGATTCGTCGCCGTCATCATCATCAACCATCCTCCATCACCAATTTCATGATGCTCACCGCCGTGCGTGAGTAATTCCATCGTAGGCTTGCTGGACGGTGATGGGTTGGATGAGATCTATCATGTAATCGAGTTAGTTTTGTTAGGGTTTGATCCCTAGTATCCACTATGTTCTGAGATTGATGTTGCTATGACTTTGCTATGCTTAATGCTTGTCACTAGGGCCCGAGTGCCATGATTTCTGATTTGAACCTATTATGTTTTCATGAATATATGTGAGTTCTTGATCCTATCTTGCAAGTCTATAGTCACCTACTATGTGTTATGATCCGGCAACCCCGAAGTGACAATAATCGAGACCACTCCCGGTGATGACCATAGTTTGAGGAGTTCATGTATTCACTATGTGTTAATGCTTTGTTCCGGTACTCTATTAAAAGGAGGCCTTATGAAAGGACATGCGGTGCCCTCATGTGTGGTTTTGGTAATTGATGACATTCTCTATGGACTAATGGTTGCATTGAGTTATATTTTAAGGATTTTTCCATAGGCATTTCTTGAAGTCCATGTGTTGGTTTCAAGGAGTTTATGGGTTGACCAAGGTGCTATTAAGGAATTATCCAAAGATTGGTCATGTGAGTGTTGAGCTTATTGCAAGCATGTCTTGAAGAAGAAGATTGTGTGATCATTCATGTTTACCTTCAAGACATCATCCAAACGAAGAGAGTTGGAAAGATTCAAGGTTGATCAAGACTAAGTCAAGAGTGAATCAAGTTGACCGACTCACAAAACATAGAAGATGTACCGAGAGGGATCAAGTGATCCCATGGTATGGTAAGCATTGTCCATTGCACTTTATGTACTAATCCATGGTCTATATGGGGTTAGGTATGTGTCCATGGGTTTGCGTCAAGAGGAAGATATCATACAACCCATGGAAAGGATGACATCAAGTGGTGATCGTCATCAAGATTGTCGTGTGCAAGTTCAAGTGGAGCATCACGAATAGATCAAGTTCTTGAAGCTTGCCATCCATTGTGGTGTCAATGGACTTGTGAAGATGTGTCGAAGAGTGGCTCACCCATAGTGGAGTATGGGGGAGCAATCATCTAGTCTCCATCGACCCAACGCAATCAAGAAAGGTGGTCCATCTTGAGGAGGAGAAGATCGTCATCCTCTAGCTCAAGTGGATCATGTGCAAGGAAAAGGTTTGCCCTTGATAGGTTTTCTTTTTTACCGGTCTCATGGTGGTAGTTGGGAGACCGGGTTATAGGATCGATAGCCGTACTATATCAAGGGGGGCTCTCAAGTGAGTAGCTTGATCGTATCGTTCGTCGAGAGCTCAAACCATTGCATCCTTGCATCATGTTTCTTGGTTGTTGTTTGGTTCTCTTTGTGAGTCTTAGAGCTTATGGTGGTCTTGATGACAAGCTTGAGTTCATCGAAAACGGAGTTTGCATGCGTCTTCTATGATGTTTTCGGTGTTGGAGGTTTTACCGGTCTTATCCGAGGAAGGGTTCTCACCTTTTGGGCCTTTTCCCATTTGCTTCTTATCAAGAAATAAGAGATGAAAGCTTCACCGAGCCTCCTCATTTATTTGGAACATCCGGCCGTCCATCTCGTTTCCTTGATGCAATTTTGTCCGTCGGATCGAGCCATCGGACGTGCTCTGCCGTCGGATCTGAAACTGGCACTATAGGAATGAATAGTTACTCCCGTTTAGTCCCACCGCGCGTAAATAGCCTGCCCCGCCGGGGGCATTTTCGTCATTTCACTCACAGGGGGTATAAAACGGGCGTCTCCCGTCAAGATGACCTAGCCGGCTCCTCTCCCGCTCGCGCCGCCTCCTCCTCGCGCACCCGCGCCTCGCTTCTCTCCTCCCTCCAAACCCTTGGCCTACGCCCGTCGGCCACCGCTGCCGCCGCCGCTCGCCCAGGCCATCCTCCCTGTCCACAGCCGCCACGCGCATCGCCGCCATCTGCCTAACGACGCTGTGAAGCAAGCGGCCAGAGAGGGAGGGCGAGAAGCTCGCGCGCATCCGCAGCCTAACCTCAGCCGACGGCGGCACGGAGTCCGCTCTGGACAACGTCGACGGCGGGACACCGGTGCGCGTACGCCACACCGGCGCGTCCGTGAGTTCCCTCGATGGCGTGTCGCGTCGGCGGATGAGGGCTGGGCGTTCTCGCCTGTTCGTGTGCGGCCGAGGGTCGCGGGTGCGCGTGGCGCCAATCGCACCGTCATGGTCTACGGGCCGACGGGCTCCGAGAAGAGCCACACCATGTTCGGCTCGGACGAGCAGCCCGGCGTCGTGTACCGCGCGCTCACGGACATGCTGGAGGGAGGCAGCGATGGCGGCGGTGAGATTCTTGTTGATATTTATACCAAGATTGTGTTAGCCCTTGTCGCTAGCTTTCCAACAAACTTGGTTTCGTCGAATTCGGAGTCTGTTTGCAGAAGTTGTGTCAGTTTTGGTGTCCTTAAAAGGGGCTGCTAGGGATGTAATTTTTTAGTACCACTCTTGGGAGCGGTACTACCGCGACTACTTCCGTGGCTACTTCCGCTCGGGACCAAAAACTCGTCACAAGTCCAGCAGTGGTAGGCACGGATGTAATTTTTTAGTAGCGCTCGCAAGCAGTAGTACCGCTACACTTAGCAGTAGTACCGCTACCCCTAGCGGTAGTACCGTGAGGTCAAGCGGTACTATCGCTCCGACGGTTCTTTGGCTTTTTTGCCTCCTCGCTGTTGTGTTTCAAAGGGCTACTACCGGCGGTACTACCGCTCGGTGCGGGCTGTGAGCATAACGGTTGGATTTTTCCCCACCTATAAAAGGGGGTCTTCTTCCCCGATGAACCTTGTCCTTTGAGCTCGTGTTCTTCCCCCATTGTTGACCTTCTTCGAGCTTGCTAACTCTCAATCCCTCCATGGATTCTTGCTAGTTTTTGAGGGAAAAGAGAGATGATTTCTAGATCCACATTTCCACCAATCACTTTCTCCTCTATGTGAGGGGAACCCCTTGGATCTAGTTCTTGGAGTTTTTGGTGTTCTCCTTCTTGTTCTTCCTCTCATTTTCCTCCCTAGCATTAGTTGCTTGGTGGGATTTGAGAGAGAAGGACTTAGGCACTCGTGTGCCCTTGCCATTACATTTGGTGCATCGGTTTGAGTTCTCCATGGTGATACGTGGAAGTTACAAGTTGAGAAGCTTATTACTCTTGGGTGCTTGGTACCCTTGAGCTTGTTCCTCTTGGGTGCTTGGGCGCCCCAGACGGTTGGTGGTGTTTGGAGCTCAATCATTGTGGTGTAAAGCTCCTGGCAAGCGTCGGGGTCTTCAATTAGGTTGTGGAGATCGCCCCGAGCAATTTGACGGGTTTCGGTGACCGCCCCCAAGGGTTGCCAAAGTGTACGGGTTCGGTGTCCGCCCCCAAGGGTTGCCATTTTTACGGGTTCGGTGACCGCCCTCAAGGGTCCCTTAGTGGAATCACGGCATCTTGCATTGTCTTGGCGTGAGGAGATTCTGGTGGCCCTAGTGGCTTCTTGGGGAGCATTGTGCCTCCACACCGCTCCAAACGGAGATTAGCATCCGCAAGGGTGTGAACTTCGGGATACATCACCGTCTCCGCGTGCCTCGGTTATCTCTTACCCGAGCACTTTACTTTGTGATAGCCATATTGTTTCTTGTCATATATCTTGCTATCACCTAGTAGTTTATCTTGCTTAGCATAAGTTGTTGGTGCACATAGGTGAGCCTAGTTGTTGTAGGTTTTGTGCTTGACAAATTAACCGCTAGGTTTATTCCGCATTTGTTCAAGCCTAAACCGTAATTATTTTAAAGCGCCTATTCACCCTCCCCTCTAGGCGACATCCACGATCTTTCACCTTAATATCCCTTAGTTTCCATTAGGACCCCGCTGCCACGGGAGGGTAGGACAAAAGATGTCATGCAAGTTCTTTTCCATAAGCACGTATGACTATATTCGGAATACATGCCTATATTACATTGATGAATTGGAGCTAGTTCTGTGTCACCCTATGTTATGATTGTTACATGATGAACCGCATCCGGCATAATTCTCCATCACCGATCCAATGCCTACGAGCTTTTCACATATTGTTCTTCGCTTATTTACTTTTCCGTTGCCATTGTTACAATCACTATAAAACCCAAAAATATTACTTTTGCTATCGTTAGCGTTACTTCCATATTACTTTGCTACTAAATACTTTGTTGCAGATACTAAGTTATCCAGGTGTGGTTGAATTGACAACTCAACTGCTAATACTTGAGAATATTTTTTGGCTCCCCTTGTGTCGAATCAATAAATTTGGGTTGAATACTCTACCCTCGAAAACTGTTGCGATCCCCTATACTTGTGGGTTATCAGTTAAACACATTGATTCTGACCCGCACCCTGTAAAAGTTCCCCTCAAAATCTTGCGACTTAGGCTCCACATAGATGACCTCTCCCACTTTCCTGGCAAGGGCTTTCAGAAGCGGATAGAAACCATTCGGCAGATCGTGCACTTGCATCCATATTTCCAGAGTATACAGCTTCATCAGCGATGGTTTTGTGAATCCATCGTACTCAGCCATGATCACTGCATTACCTTTGTAATTCCAGGGTCCCTCTTGCATCGCACGCTCCCAGTCACCGAGGCAAGCAAACTGCATCGTATACAAATTTTCCTCAAGGGGGCGAATCTGTACTAGCTGCGCGAGATCCCACGCCGCTCTCATCGTCTTGTAGAATCCATATTGGCTATACTTCTTCTCCGTGTGGACTCGCGCTATGGCCATCCATCTAGTCGTCTCCGGCGGCAGTAGATCTTCCTGTTCCACCACCACATCGTCCATGTCCTCGTCCTGAAGGCCCAACTCGCTCATCAGCATTTCCAAGTTCCCCGTTCTGGAGTTCGAAGCCGACGCCTCCATGCTTGTTCCCTAACCCGAGAAAGAATCGATCGGGTGTTGAAACGAAACCCTAGCCTAACCCCAAGCCGAGGGAGACTAGCACCAAGGCCGGGCAGCGCTGGGAGCGCCCCCTGATCGGCCAGAGTACAACCCTACGAAGAGGCGGGGGGAGGGTAGCAGGAGCCCTACGGTGGCGCACAAGTCGCCGCCAAGGGTAGGAGAAACCCTAACAAGAGGGTAGTCGCTGCCTTTTAGTTCTTTGGTCCCGTCGTCATGGTGGTCCACGTGGCGGCACAGGAGGGCAGGGCAGGGCTGAGCTGTTGAACTCTTAAATAGGCCATGATGTTCGACTCTCGAGGGCCAGTTTTTTTTGGCGGCTTAAAACATAAGCTGCCTCTTTCCAGCTTAAAAAAAAACAAACCGCTCATAAAATTAGTTATCACATAACTAGCTCATAATCCCCAATGAATGAGAGACCCGGTTTATGAGAAAAGCTGGGCAGGAGGTAGCTTATTTTTTAAGCCGGTAAAAGAATTGGCCATTGTTGTCGTCCGGCTTGGTGACGTGGCATTCCTCGTTTGGAGGCCCAAACATTCCTAACAACATCTACAACCGGACACCTCTCAAACCAGCCTCAAACGTCCGGACGGGCGGACTGGTCACTTATTGATCGAAAAAAACAACCTACTCGGGCATCTTAAACCGGCCTCAAACATATGTTTTGTCATGCTAGTGTGCTGGTCTGCTGCTAGTATTTGTCTTTTTGTAGATTGCTCCCTGGGCTCTTAGGGTTGCACAGGTCGGTCCCATCGTCATGCTGACCTGCTGGGGCGGTTGGCCTGGGCTGCTGAGCTCTCAGATAGGCCCTGATGTTCGACTGCTGTTGTTCGGCTTGGTGGCATGTCATTCCTCATTTGGTAGCCCAAGCTAACAATCCTAACCCAACTTTGAAAAGGAGAAATGTATTTAGAAGAAAATGAGCTCCGCGAGGGGCTATATCTCACTTACTGCAAGACCGCCCACAAGACGCCCTATCTATGTCGGTCCAATTAGCTCCGGTTTTAAAAACTTTCTATCCCTCCAGTCCACAATCAACAAACTTTCTGCCTGTTCTTTTTTATTTTTCTATGTTAGGTTTCCAATTTTTTTACTTTTTCTATTTCTCTTTTTCCTTTTCAAATTCATGATTTTTTTAATCAACCTAGTTTTACTGAACGGACATTTTTTACATGTCATGAACAATTTTTAAAAAATTGTGTGAATGCATTCCTATATTTTCATCAGCATTTTTTTTAAATGTCAACTACCATTTTTAAAGGTCTGAATATTTCTGTTAAATGGTACCAATATATTTGAAATGCCATAAACATTTTAATAAAATGTGTAAAAATCGTTTTTCATGAAAAATCCTAATGGGTGAAACAATTTCAAAAATTTCAAGACTAGTTTTTAAAACTACATGGACACTACTTTGAATTCCATGAACAATTTCTGAAAACTGTGTGGACAATTTTTTGAATTGCATGAAAAATTAAAATAAAAACTAAATTTTAAAAAAATATATTTTTTGATGAATAGAAGAAAAATTAAGAAAATATAAGGTGGAAACAAATGTGTGTACCTTGTGCTATACGTTGGTTCAGGTGACCGCTAGGCGAGCGGGAACTTGGGTCTGACCCATTTTATCTTGCGCTGTAGGGAAGCATCATGTTCGCCTCGCAACAAGCGAGGTATAGATGCTCCAGCGTTTTTTTGTCTTTCAAAAGCATTAAATAAAATATTACAGAAAAATTCCTTTTGCTTTATTCCTTTCAGACCAAAAGGATAGATAGTGCCACAAAACAAGATTACTTATTTCTAATGTTTTTTCTCCACTTCTCCTTCTAACCAGAGTGTTGGGCTGGGTTGGGGCTGGGCTGGTGATAGTCTGTTGGACTTGTTGACAACACATGAAGCCGAAAAGGAGGTCTAATGCACGTGTAAAATTCGTCCGCGGATGTTATATCTCGCTTGTAGCAAGACTAACATACGTCTTGTTAAAGGTTTTATTCCCCACTTGCAGCTACTGGGCTAGCCCATTTTTTTTCTTGTTTGCCGGTTTCGATCAAGTTTTCTTGCTTCGTTCGCTAGGTTTTTTTTTATCTTTTTTATTTTCCTATTTTTCTGTTTCTTCCTTAGTTTTCTTCGTTTTTCGAGTTTTCTTTGTTTCTTCACCAGTTTTATTAGTTTCTTTCTTGTATTTTTTTCTTTTCATTTGTTTTTCTTTGTTTCATTCTCAGTTTTTACTGTTTTTTTAGTTTGGTTTTCTTCGTTTCTCTTTTGGTTTTCACCCTTTTTTTGTTTTTCTTAATTTTTATTTGTTTCATTCTTGGTTTTTATTTTATATTCCTTTTGTCTTTCATTCTACATTTCTCGTATCGCCAAGAACATTTTTCTAATATATGTTTAAAATTTTCTAAATACAAGTTTAACATTTTTTAATACATGGTCAACATGTTTCTCCACCCATTTTTGACATTTGTTAAATGCTTGATTAACATTTTTCAAATACAAGTGTAACATTTTTAAATCTGAACAATATTGTTTTTTTGAATTCATGGTCAACATTTTTCTACACATTTAACATTCTTGATTAACATTTTTAAAATACTTTTTTAACATTATATCAAATGCTGATTAACATTTTTAAAATACTATTTTAAGATTCTATCAAATGCTGATTAACATTTTGTAAACACATGATCAACTTTTTCACATATATTGTATATTTTTTGTAGACATTTTTCATATAAATGAGAAACATTTTCTCTATACATATTTTAAAAAATTCAAATGCTTGGTTTATAGTTTTGTTCAAACATTTAATGTAAAGTGCATTTTCTAATATATTTATTTAGAATATTTGGAAGTATAAAAGAAAAGAAAAAGAACATAAAAAACGTGAAAAAGAAAACAAACGAGGCCGTGGCCTGACGTGCGCTTGGGCCAGCCCATCTGGCGTTCCCCTGACGCGAGGCTTCCCTACATCTGGCTATAAGCGAGACATAGGAGCGCCCGAATTCCCCCCTTTCTTTTTCTGTGAAAACCGAGTTCTAAGATGTTCTGCCATTTTTCCTTGCTTCATTCTTTTGACGAACCAGACAGATGGATAGTGTCACCAAAGGAAAAAATCCCATATTCCTATGTTTTTTTCTCCACCAAAGAGTAAACAAATGCTAGTGGGAGTATGATTATCCTTGCGTTTGGGCATGCATAAATGTTATAGGATTCCCATCAAGGAAAGATAGAAATGCCATGAGATGATCCGTTGCCATTTAGTGCACAAAGAGCAAAGCCCTAAGATTTGCTCTGAGGGCGAAAGTATCATTCTACACCCAGGAGCAAATGCTCCTGGTGTGAACAGTAAAATCAAAAAAATAGAAAAAATATTCAAAAAATTCTGAAATTTTTTGGTGACATACTTTCACAAGTGTTTCTTGTGCATAAAAATTTTCATCACGAAATCACATCCGTAGAAGTCGTGCCGAAAAAAAAAAATCAGAGACGCAAAATGCTTTTGTAAGTAACATTTTCAGAGTATTGATTTTGTTTTTTTTACCACACCTTCCACCAATGTGATTTCGCGACGAAAATTTGCGTGCACAACAAACATTTGTAAAAGTATGCCACAAAAAAAATTCAGAATTTTTGACATTTTTTTAATTTTCTTTATTCTACTGTTCACACCAGGAGCATTTGCTCCTGGGTGTAGAAACTCCACGTCCCTCTGAGGGATCTTCCTCCAGAAAGAAAGTACATTCATATATACCAGAGGAGATTGGCTGCAGACCCCCCTTGACTCGTTGCCATTTTTTTTGGAGATATGCCCTAGAGGCAATCATGTATGATGATATTTCCTATGTGTTTATGAATAAAGATAGTCCTTGGACATTATCAATTATGTGTATCAGCAAGTACGTGACTTGTTTGTGGGACTATGCATTGTATGATGACTGTCCTAAAAGGTCCCTAGTCGAAAGGGCTGTGTGGACGCGCAGCCGACTAGACTAGCATATGACACGGTCGATGGCTCGGTCTCACTAGCCATGGAGCATTGGATGCTAACGGATAATATGGACTTGGAAAGGTCTGGTCGGATTCGACATAGTCGGATCCAGTCGAATAAGGTCCGAGTCGGACAGACCCAACTATGAGGCGCAGCGATATGTCATCTGTGAGTCTCTAGTACAACATCGTTCTATGTCCTAAGACCTGAGTGGCGCATGTATTGAGATGGTGACAGACTTGCTTTGGGCCGACCAAAAGCTACTCCGTGATGGGTAGTTACAAAGGTAGGTTTGGGTTTGTTCGGTCCCATGCTGCGAGACATGGTCGAGCAAGATGGGATTGCCCCTCGATCATGAGAGATATACTCTGGGCCCCTCGTGTGATCCGACCAGGAACAACATGGCCATGCGACAAGGATTATGAGATAATCCGGATTGTGGTCGGTATCCTTTGGAGCGAGAAAGAGGTCGGGTTAGCACAAGGATGTGATCTCGCCTTGAGCCCGACAACATATATCGTCTTGCAAAGGAGCGAAGTGTGACACGTTATGCAGAGTTCGCCTAACCAGCTTCATAGTCTGCTTGGTGGTCGGCACGCCTTGCTAGAGGCCGCTACCAACCGTGCATGTCGGAGGTGATCGAACTGTGACCAAGCCAACTTGAACCTAAGGGTCGGCAGCAAGGAAGAAACCTACAAGGTCGGTTCGTGAGGACTTTGGTCGGATGTGATCCGAACTGGACTAGGAACGTGACCGAGTAGACTTTGGGCTTTAGGGTCCGTGCGAGGCCCAAGTGTTGAGCCCGCGGCGGACGCCTATATAAAGTGGAGGTGCGGCACACTCATGTGGTTGATCGCTTCGGCGTTGCGACTAGGGTTTGCATGTGTTGCGAATAGCCACCTCCACTCGCCGCCGACTGTGTGATCGGACCTAGCAGTCCGCCGCACGGTGTTCTTCCTGCACGCGCGGATACCGTTAGAGGCGGTGCACTTGCGCCGCTCCGGCGAACTCGTACGTGGGATCGGACGACCGGCTGTTCGAGGGAGATCGAACGAGGAGGAGACGGTCCACGCGGACGTGCTGCCCCAACTCTTCTTCCGATGCACGGCACCGCGCGTCTAGTGGTAACGAACTGTGATCCATCTCCCGTAGCATGTTCCCAGATGTTCTACGCGTAGGAATTTTAATTTGCAGTCAACGCACCCTACCGTAGAACCCAACATTTTTGACATTAGAGGAAAAGTTGTGTTCTTGGAGTTGGCGTTGTTGGCATCTGTATGACAACTACATCCACGGTAATGGCAAGGAATCAATCTCAAGCGCTGTTGTTTTCTTGATTAGCTACGTGGAAGAATGAGAAATTGCCGCAGTTGACATGGCGTCAGACTCGGGGAAAGGAATGGGACTCGTGGCCGTGCAAAAGCCTTCCGAGCCAACGAGAGCAAGTGTGTGTGCACTGGGAGGTACTCCTTCCTTTTCAAAATAGATGACCCAAATTTGTACTAATTTATAATAAAGTGAGGGTGTTTGTTTCAAGGGACTTATTAGTTTAGGGACTTAAATAAGTTCCTATAAGTCCCATCTAAATCAAACAAGAAGGACTTATAAGGACTTAAAGTGGGCATTTGGGACTTATGAAATAAGACTCTCAAGGAGGGACTTATAGGGACTTATAGTTCTCATATGGTCTTCTAGTCCATGTTAAGTCCTAGGAACCAAACAGGTAGAGACTTTTTAGGGACTTGAAACTTACAAGTTGGGACTAAAAAAAGTCCTAGAACTTATGAACCAAACAGGGTTAGTACAAACTTGGGTCATCTATTTTGGAACGGAGGGAGTACCAGGATTGCCAAACTGAAGACTGACGCCTCTTTCCACACTGACACCGTGCAGTGCTGGGCTGGGCTAGGGCGGTGGCTTGTGTTCCTGTCAGTATAAATCTCTGTCGCATCTTTCAGTGTGTAAATCGTTGTTCCTTCGAAGAAGAAGGAAGAGAAACTAATCTTGAGGCACATAGCCTCGCTAAACATATTTTAGACCTTTTTTTAGGACGCCATGTGTGGCTCCTTAATCCGCCGGATCTATATTGTATTTTTATGAACTTTTATAATCAATAAAGTGGAGTGTGTTTAGACTCAAAAGAAAATTCTTTCAATGTAGAGGAGGCAGAAGGAAAGGCTGCCTTGCCTGTGGATAGGGAGCTCCAGGTGGATTGCAAATGGCTGGCGGATAAGTTGCGAGTGAACATCCCGAACAGATCCCCCTGCTATGGACTAATTTCTGACCTGAAGGCTGCCACTGCTGCTTTCTCTGAACTCAGTGTGTCTCATACGGCTCGGGACTGCAACAAGCTGGCCCATGAATTACCTGCTGAAGCAAGGCTCAATGGAGATAGTACGATCGTAGGAGCTCAATGGACACAGATTGTACTGACAGAACGTAGCACCCTACTCGAGTAGTTTGTGCACTCCAGTCCTAATTTTTTTAAGTTTGTGCAAGCCACAATGATTCAGAGTGTATGGGAACGACACCTATGAGATCCCGGGGATCCCTTTTACGGTTGGCGGGGTGTGAAGCTGCACAAAGAGCAGATCTAGGTGATCAACGCGAGGGGATTTTTACCCAGGTTCGGGCCGCAAATGATGCATAAAACCCTAGTCCTGTCTTGTGTGTGTTTATCTCGTGTTCTTCAGTTCTTGGACTAGCTACTATGCGTGCCTGGTCCAAAAAGTCCGAATCCCCCCACAGTACGCCTCAGGCCTCCTTTTATATGTCAAAGGGGTCGCCACAGTGGCACACAGAAGGTGAAAAGTATCTAGAGTGTACAGGTTTATCGCTTGACAGTGACACCGTATGACAAACGCATTTAATGTGCTGCCTACGTGCCCTCTTGCTTTATCGGGGACGGCAACAGAGCTCGTCCCGTCCGTCGCCGCCTCTGGTATAGGATTTGGATTCAGATCGTATGCATATTAGATATGTGGAGGCGGCAGATGAGATCCGTTGTCGTTGATAAGATCGGCTATGTGCACGGTTGATGTGATCAACTGCACATGGGGATTGTTGAGGCTATGTTTTCTGTCAATTGAGATCGATGAGGTCGTGACACGATCTACCCTTACCGGTCGGTCATCCGCCATCGGGGTTAACAGTGAAACGTAAACCCGAATTGGATTCGCGATGATCGATGAGATCGGTCAGATCAGAAAATTCGGCGTGAACGGAGTCCAGATGCGATCTGTGATTTCCGAAAACGTCGGGCGCTGCCCGCACCCGCGAGGGGCGCTGCCCCTTCGAACCCCGCCCGCTAACTGGCAGAATAGTATGGCTCATGTGTATGTGATGCATGTGTGTAATTTATACGTGGCCTGGGTGTCATGTTTGTCAGCCGGCAGGAGCCAAAGTGCTGTCATTATATTGTATAACGACCTTCGCGTCGACTTGTGACTCTATGTAAATTCATTACTAGTTGTAGTAGTTGGATAATAGAGATCAGGTTGGCGGCCTGGCGTCCCGGCATGACAAACAAGATGGAGTTCTTGGATGGTCATCGGAGTCAGATCCGACCTGGAAGAACGTCCATGAAGGAGCCATACTATTTCACAATATGTGTTCATTTGTGATTGTTATGCTTCTTTATGTCTATGCATGTTAGAATGATAGAATGATCCCTCATGAATATCAAGCGAATTGCCATCCCCGGTGTTGCACCTTCGCACATCAAGTACTTCTAGTAGTGGGCTCATAAAATTGGGGTGCTGCTAGGTGTCCTTGAGCTGAAGGGTTAAATGTGGGACACGGACATGCCTTTGCATCAGTTAACTTGACAAGGCTATCAAAAGCGATTTTGGGCCTTGTGGCAAAGAAGGTTGGGAGCAGGGTATGAGATACCTTCCCGACCGGCGAGTCGTATAGAATACGATTAGCAAGGAGTTGCTTACGGATAGGTATGTTGACTAGCGGTGATGCTAAAGCTCACTAGTCACATGCGCTAGTCGGATCTTGAATCAACGAGAGTTTGCGGAGGATCTTGACTTGATGGGAGTATTTCTGTTTAGGCTAGAATTACTCTACATAAACACATTGCTTAGTGATTGCATATTTTCATTTGTAGATCAATGGCACCACCTGCTCAACCCAACTTTGCATTGAAATCAATTCTGGAAAAGGATAAACTGAATGGAACAAACTTTACCACCTGGTATAGAAATCTGAGAATTGTTCTCAAGCACGATAAAAAGGAACATTTTCTAGAGGATCCACTTTGAGAGGAACCTGCCGATAATGCTAGTGCCACAACTAAGAATGCCTACGAAACTTCGTTGATGAATCAGCGGAGATCAATTGTCGATCTTTGGCTTGCATGGAGCCGATTTGCAACAGCATTTGAAAATGTTGAGGCTTACGATATGATCGAGAGTCTCAAGAGCATGTTTGAACACGAGCTAGGACCGAAGGTTCAACTTCAGCGATCCTTGATGGATTGCAAGCTGAAGGAAGGTGATCCATCGAGCCCACATGTGATCAAGATGATCGGATATGTGCAAGCTTTGGATCGTTTGGGCTTCCGCTCTTGGATGAGCTGCTCTTGATGCTGTTACGGGTTCTCTTCCGCCCAGCTATGGGGCGTTCATCTCGAACTATCATATGCATGGCATGGATAAAAGCTCACTGAATTGCATGGGATGCTCAAAGTGGCGAGCAGGATATTAAGAAAGGCACGCATCAAGTGTTGATGGTGCAGAAATTAGCTAAGTTCAAGAAGAGTTGGTCTAAGAAGAAGGCTAAGGCAAAGGGCATGGAGATGGTAACCTCTGCGCTGCTGTGAAGTCTGGACGGACTCGAACCGTTTGCTATCATTGCAAGGAAACTGGTCCTTTGGAAGAGAATTGTAGCAAGTGGCTTGCGAGCATGGCAAGAAGGCGGAAATGCTTCTTGGGCAAAGGTACACTTGTTGCATATGTTATAGACATTTACCTTGCTGACATACCTAGTAGCTCTTGGGTATTTGATACGGATCGGTTGTTCATATTTGCAACTCGATGCAAGGGCTGGTAAGAACTAGGCATGTGGCACAAGGGAGATTGACATCGAGGTCGGCAACAAAGCAAGAGTTGCTGCGTTGGAGGTCGACGATGCAGCTCGACTTCCTACGGATTTATTTTGGAATTGAATAATTGTTATTACATTCCTACACTTAGTCGAACATTATTTCTGCCTCATGTTTGATGAGTCAGGGTTATGAATTCAATTTAAAGGACGATGGTCGTTCGATATTTTTGAATGGTATGTTCCACGGCTATGCACCCATTGTTGATGGGTTATTTATATTGAATCTAGAACAGGAACGGTCTATAACGTAAATGTCAAGAGGCATAAGCCTAATGAGATAAATCCGACATACTTACGGCATTGCCGGCTTGGACACATTAGTCTTGAGCATGAAGAAGCTCCATGATGATGGGCTCCTAACCCGTCCGACTTGGTCGTCGAGACATGTGAATCATGCTTGCTCGGTAAGATGACTAAGTCTCCTTTCACAAAGAGTTGCGAGAGAGGCGTCCGAGCTGTTGGAGCTTATACAGTGATGTGTGTGGTCAATGAGCACAACTGCCAGAGGTGGCTATCGATGCCGTGACTTTTACCAACGACTTGAGTAGATATGGATATATCTATTTGATGAGGCACAAGTCGGAGACTTTTGAAAAGTTCAAAGAGTTTGAGCGAGGTTGAGAATCAGCTCGGCAAGACTATAAAGCTTCGCAATCTGATCGTGGAGGTGAGTACATGAGCCAGGAGTTTGAGGATCACTGAAAAGTCGAGGTATAGTACCTCAGCTCACACCTCCGATGCATACAAAGAAAGCGGCGTGTCGGAGCGGAGGAATAGGACCTTGTTGGACATGGTCCGGTCTATGATGAACAAATCGGATTTACCCTTGTCATTTTGGGGATCGCTCTAGAAACTGCAGCTTTCACATAACGAGGTACCATCAAAATCCGTAGACAAGACACCACATGAGATGTGGACCGGGAAGAGTCCTAGTTTGTCTTTTCTAAAGATTTGGGGTTGTGAAGCATTTGTCAAGCAACTTATGTCAGACAAGCTTACACCTAAGTCAGATAAATGCATATTCATGGGATATCCGAGGGAAACCTTGGGATATAGCTTCTACAACCGGGAAGAGAACAAAGTGTTTGTTGCTCGGAACGGGGTTTTCCTTGAGAAAGAGTTTCTCAGTCGGGAGGCCAGTGGGTGGACGGTTCGACTCGAAGAAATTCGAGGACCACTCGGGGCGGCTCGGTGGTGATGAGATCATACCGAGTCGGTCGGGAACCGTAGTGGAAGCGGCACCAGAACCACGGAGGTCGGAAAGATTGCGCAGAGTGCGTGATGTATTGTTGCTAGAAAGCGACAAACCGTCCACGTATGCGGAAGCGATGGTGAGCCCAGATTAGGCATGGCTGGAGGCCATGAGATCCGAGTTAAAGTCCATGGATGAGAATCAAGTCTGGGACTTGGTTGATCCGCCGCCTGGCGTAACGGCCATTGGTTGCAAATGGGTCTTTAAGAGGAAAACCGATGTGGATGGAAATGTTCAGATCCAGAAAGCTCGGCTTGTTGCTAAAGGTTATGGACAAGTTCAAGGAATTGACTACGACGAGACTTACTCGCCGGTAGCGATGCTGAAATTGGTGAGGATCATACTAGCTATAGCTGCATATTTCGATTACGAGATATGGCAGATGGATGTCAAAACGGCTTTCCATCACGGAAATTTAACCGAGGACGTGTATATGATGCAGCCCGAGGGTTTTGTCGATCCGACTAGCACTAGTAAGGTATGCAAGCTCAAGAGATCCATTTATGGGTTGAAGCAAGCATCTCGGAGTTGGAATATTCGTTTTGATGAGGTCGTCACTGATCTCGGTTTCATCAAAAGCTTAAGAGGACTCTTGTTTATACAAGAAATTAAGTGGGAGCTCGATAGTGTTTTTGATCTTGTATGTGGGCGACATACTACTGATCGGGAACGATGTTTCGATGTTAAACTTCGGTCAAGGGATCATTGAATGGCAAGTTTTCGATGAAGGACCTTGGTGAGGTAGTCTATATTTTAGGCATTAAGATCTATAGAGATAGATCGAGGAGGCTGCTCGGCTTAAGCCAGAGCACGTACATAGATAAAGTGTTGAAGCGGTTCAACATGAGTGAGGCAAAGAAAGGGTTCTTGCCGCTCTCACATGGTATAAGGCTAAGCGAGACTCAGAGTCCTTCGACACCTGATGAGCGAAGCAGGATGAGTAGGATTCCGTATGCCTCAGCAATCGGATCCATCATGTATGCCATGATATGTACAAGGCCTGATGTTGCTTTTGCAATAAGCCTAACAAGTAGATACCAGGCCAACCCGGTGAGAGTCAGCGGGCAGCGGTAAAGACTATTTTGAAGTACACGAAAAGGACTAAAGAGATGTTCCTAGTTTATGGAGGTGAGGAAGATCTCGTCATAAGGGGTTACGTCGATGCTAGTTTCCAAACCGGCAGAGATGATTGTCGATCATAGTCCAGATTCGTATGCCCCGAGCGGAGGAGCGATTACCTAATGGATGAGTTCCAAGCAGGATATGGTGGCGATTCTACCACGAAGCGAATACATTGCGGCTTGTGAAGCTGCAAAGGAAGGTGTTTTGATCCGGAATTTTCTGGATGATCTTGGTATTTTCCCAGCCTCGGTGAAACCGTTGGACCTTTATTGTGATAATTCTGGTGCCATCGCACAAGCCAAGGAGCCGAGGAATCACTACAAGGTCGGACACATAGACGGAAATATCACGTCTGAAGATCGTAAGAATGGTGATGTAGAGTTATGCAAGATTCACACGGATGCAAATGTTGCAGATCCGTTGACTAAGCGCTTCCACAACCCAAGCATGAGGGGCATGTTAGAGTTATGGGCATTCGATGTCTATTTGATTGACTCTAGTGCAAGTGGGAGACTGTTGGAGATATGCCTAGAGGCAATCATGTATGATGATATTTCCTATGTGTTTATGAATAAAGATAGTCCTTGGACATTATCAATGATGTGTATCGGCAAGCACGTGACTTGTTTGTGGGACTATGCATTGTATGATGACTGTCCTAAAAGGTCCCTAGTCGAAAGGGCTGTGTGGACTGGCGCAGCCGACTAGACTAGCATATGACACGGTCGATGGCTCGGTCTCACTAGCCATGGAGCATTGGATGCTAACGGATAATATGGACTTGGAAAGCTCTGGTCGGTTGACATAGTCGGATCCGAGTCGAGATAAGGTTCAAGTCGGACAGACCCAACTATGAGGCAGCGATATGTCATCTGTGAGTCTCTAGTACAACATCGTTCTATGTCCTAAGACCTGAGGTGACGCATGTATTCGAGATGGTGACAAACTTGCTTTGGGCCGACCAAAAGCTACTCCGTGTTTGGGTAGTTACAAAGGTAGGTTTGGGTTTGTTCAGTCCCATGCTGCGAGACATGGTCGAGCAAGATGAGATTGCCCTCCGATCGGAGAGATATACTCTGGGCCCTCATGTGATCCGACCAGAACAGCATGGCCATGCGACAAGGATTATGAGATAATCCGGATTGTGGTCGGTATCCTTTGGAACGAGAAAGAGGTCGGGCTAGCACAAGAATGACAGTCTCGCCTTGAGCCCGACAACATATATCGTGCGGCAAAGGGAGCGAAGTGTGACACATTATACAGGTTCGCCTAACCAGCTTCATAGTTCGCTTGGTGGTCGGCACGCCTTGCTAGAGGCCGCTACCAACCGTGCATGTCGAGGTGATCGAGCTGTGACCAAGCCGACTTGAACCTAAGAATTCGGCTTAAGGGAAGGAACCTCGAGGTCGGTTCAGAGGACCTTGGCGGATGTGATCCGAGCTGGACTAGGAGCGTGACCGAGTAGACTTTGGGCTTTAGGGTCCGTCACGAGGCCCAAGTGTTGAGCCAGCGCGGACGCCTATATAAAGTGGAGGTGCGGCACACTCATGTGGTTGATAAACCGGCGTTGCGACTAGGGTTTGCATGTGTTGCGAATAGCCACCTCCACTCGCCGATTGTGTGATCGGACCTAGCAGTCCGCCGCACGGTGTTCCTCCTGCACGTGCGGATACCGTTAGAGGCGGTGCACTTGCGCCGCTCTGGTGAACTCGTACGTGGGATCAGACGACCGGCTGTTCGAGGGAGATCGAACGAGGAGGAGACGGTCCACGCGGACGCGCTGCCCCAACTCTTCTTCCTCTGCACGGCACCGCGCGTCTAGTGGTAATGAACTGTGATCCATCTCCCGTAGCATGTTCCTGGATGTTCTGCGTGTAGGAATTTTAATTTGCAGTCAACGCACCCTACCGTAGAACCCAACATTTTTGACATTAGAGGAAAAGTTGTGTTCTTGGAGTTGGCGTTGTTGGCATCTGCATGACAACTGCATCCACGGTAATGGCAAGGAATCAATCTCAAGCGCTGTTCTTTTCTTGATTAGCTACGTGGAAGAATGAGAAAATGCCGCAGTTGACACGGCGTCAGACTCGGGGAAAGGAATGGGACTCGTGGCCGTGCAAAAGCCTTCCGAGCCGACGAGAGCAAGTGTGTGTGCACTGGGAGGTACTCCTTCCTTTTCAAAATAGATGACCCAAATTTGTACTAAATTTATAATAAAGTGAGGGTGTTTGTTTCAAGGGACTTATTAGTTTAGGGACTTAAATAAGTCCCTATAAGTCCCATCTAAATCAAACAGGAGGGACTTATAGGGACTTAAAGTGGGCATTTGGGACTTATGAAATAAGACTCTCAAGGAGGGATTTATAGGGATTTATAGTTGTAATATGGTCTTCTAGTCCATGTTAAGTCCTAGGAACCAATCAGGTAGAGACTTTTTAGGGACTTGAAACTTATAAGTTGGGACTAAAAAAAGTCCTAGAACTTATGAACCAAACAGGGTTAGTACAAACTTGGGTCATCTATTTTGGAACGGAGGGAGTACCAGGATTGCCAAACTGAAGACTGACGCCTCTTTCCACGCCGACACCATGCGTCTTTGGGCTGGGCTAGGCGGTGGCTTGTGTTCTGTCAATATAAATCTCTGTCGCATCTTTCATCAGAATCGTTGTTCCTTCAAGAAGAAGGAAGAGAAACTAATCTTGAGGCACATAGCCTCATGAAACATATTTTAGACCTTTTTGGGGCGCCATGTGCGGCTCCTTAATCCGCCGGATCTATATTGTATTTTTATGAACTTTTATAATCAATAAAGTGGAGTGTGTTTAGACTCAAAAGAAAATTCTTTCGATGTAGAGGAGGCGAAGGAAAGGCTGCCTTGCACTGTGGATAGGGAGCTCAAGTGGATTGCAAATGGCTGGCGGATAAGTTGCAGTGAACATCCCGAACAGATCCCCCTGCTATGGACTAATTTCTGACTGAAGGCTGCCATCTGCTGCTTTCTCTCGAACTCAGTGTGTCTCATACTGCTCGGGACTGCAACAAGGTGGCCCATGAATTACCTGCTGAAGCAAGGCTCAATGGAGACAGTACGATCGTAGGAGCTCAATGGACTCAGATTGTACTGACAGAACGTAGCACCCTACTCGAGTAGTTTGTGCACTCCAGTCCTAATTTGTTTAAATTTGTGCAAGCCACAATGATTCAGAGTGTATGGGAACGACACCTATGGGATCCCGGGGATCCCTTTTACGGTTGGCGGGGTGTGAAGCTGCGCAAAGAGCAGATCTAGGCGATCAACGCGAGGGGATTTTTACCCAGGTTCGGGCCGCAAATGATGCATAAAACCCTAGTCCTGTCTTGTGCGTGTTTATCTCATGTTCTTCAGTTCTTGGACTAGCTACTATGCGTGCCTGGTCCAAAAAGTCCGAATCCCCCCACAGTACGCCTCGGGCCTCCTTTTATATGTCAAAGTGGTCGCCACAGTAGCACACAAAAGGTGAAAAGTATCTAGAGTGTACAGGTTTATCGCTTGACAGTGACACCGTATGACAAACGCATTTAATGTGCTGCCTACGTGCCCTATTGCTTTATCGGGGACGGCAACAGAGCTCGTCCCGTCCGTCGCCGCCTCGCCTTGCTTCGACGCGCGTCCAAGCTGACGAGGCATGCAGCGCCATGCTGGCTGGCTGGTTGCTGTGCTGGTGCGGTGACAGGGCCTTCACGAAGATCTGCATGCCACCACGCAGGTGCTTGACTAGTTGGCCTAGAAGCAGCATGCTGCCACGCAGGCGCTTGCCTAGTTGGCGGGTTGGTTGCCGCGTCGAAACGGCCGTGGGCCAGCGAAACTTTGGTAGGTGCGGGCCTGGCCGTGGCCCCGACGAAGACCCCCGGCAAGATCCTTGCCGGGGTCCGAAGCCTGCCGAGTCGATACTTGCCGGGCGGCAAGGAACTTGCTTGCCGATCTGAGGCTTGCCGGGGTCTGGTTTGGCGGGCCCAGAGACCCTGCTGAAGTAGCTTGGACTCGATTCCGGGCATGGTCTCGACCCCGCCACACTCGCCTACTCGGCAGGGGAGGCCTTTCTGGGGGATCTCCTGGTTGGTTTGCTTGAGTCTTGATCCATACCGCGGGAGAGACGCTCCCCGCGCGGCAGTAGTGCTTGCCGGTGAAATGATTGCCGGGCGTTGCTGACCACTGTAATGGCCCATCTTCAGAGGTTAGTGAGACCCTGGTTCTCATTACACCGACACAGCCCCCGAGCCCAGCTTCAGCGGAGATCTCTAGGAGCTCGACGCTGGAGTTGGGGCCAAATTTTGCATGGGTCATGATAGTGTTTAACCACATTTCCCAAAAAAGTTCCTTCCAAAGGCGTTGGTCAGCCCTCGAGTTTGCTTCCATGGAAATTTTCTGGCAAAGAACTCTACAGAGCTCGATGCTAGAGTGTGGTTTTGTTTCCTTTCTCTCTTCCGGGAAGGCTGTTGCCGGGAAGTCTTATGTTTTCAGCGGAGACTTTTGACGTTCTCGACGCCGACTTCCGGCAAGCTTGACACCAGGAAGGCTTTTATCTTCAGCAGAGAACTTTGACGTTCTCGAGGCCTGATTTCAGTGGAGAACTCTGGAGTTCTCGACATTGGCGGGAAGGCTCATGGTGAAGAACTTAGTCGTCCTTGACACCGGCTCCCGGCAAGATCGTTGCCGCCGGGAAGGCTTATGGCGAAGAATCTTCGTCTTCCTTGACACCAAGAAGATTTGTCCTAAGGGCGTTGCCAGCCCCCGGGCCATAGCTGCATTTAAATATGACAAGTAAATTAGTATCTGAATTGCGCTTAACTTACTTGTAAATTTTGACTTCTGCTAAATATTCCCTATGCCTGCTGGAATGCTTTCCGGTGCATACGAGCCAGTCAACAGCGCTTGAGGGAACGGCCCCTTAGCAGCTACTCGGGAACGTCGCCCCCCGGAAAGGTTTGCCTTCCTGGTTCTAGCACAGCTGCACAAGTTGCCGAGCAGACTCAAGGCAACTCGGAGCGCAACTAGTCCCAGGAAGGTTCCTTAACATACGGGTTTATGCATAAATCTCAAATAAAATAAAAAACTTGTTAAGTCTTTTCCTTAAATGACTAATTTTTTGCACAACTATTCCCTACGCTTGCCGGTATACCGCCTGGTTACGCACGTTCTAGTCAATGTCGCTTAGGATTGGGTCCTAGTTAGCAGCCGAAAGAGAACGTTTCCTTCCCAGGGGCTTAACACTTAGAAAATAAACGCGCCTACATAGGCATTGCTAGGCGGACCTGAACAACCTAGAGCGCAGAATATTCCAAAAGTGCTCCTTTGCGCACAGGTTATGTGCAAAAACATCATCAAGGACAAGACTATGCAACATGGTGTAATTAAAGTTTTGGAACTTAGCTTCCTCTGAATTGCGACGCCATTGTTGGTGAAGAAATTTGAACCGGGGCGGAAGATGACCGCCTCAAGCAACCCCATCGCCCGCTCTTGCTGCAGCGGGCACGGCGACCACGCCGCCTGCGCCGGTCGTGCCTACCGCAGCAGCCGCGCCGTCCGCGCCACCCGCAAGCGTTGGTGAAGGAAGCTTGTACGTGGAAGGCTTCATTGTCATGGAGCCCTTTTTCTTGGGCTCCATGGAAGGTGATGATGATGATCTTGAAGAAACTAACGCGCTAACTTCTAGACCAGATTTGCACAGCCTCATGCCCCCTACCTAGCGCGTCAAAGATATCGGGGAATGACACCTATGGGATCACGGGAGATCCCTTCTACGGTTGGCGGGGTGTGGAGTTGCGCAAAGAGCAGATCTAAGTGATCAACACGAGGGGATTTTTACCCAGGTTCGGGCCGCAAATGATGCGTAAAACTCTAGTCCTACTTGTCTGTGTTTATCTCGTGTTCTTCAGTTCTTGGACTAGCTACTATGCGTGCCTGGTCCAAAAAGTCTGAATCCCCCCACAGTACGCCTCGGGCCTCCTTTTATATGTCAAAGGGGTCGTCATAGTGGCACATAGAAGGTGGAAAGTATCTACAGTGTACAGGTTTATCGCCTGACACCGTAGGACAAACGTATTTAATGTGCTGCCTACGTGCCCTCTTACTTTATCGAGGACGGCAACAGAGCTCGTATCGTCCATCGCCGCCTCGCCTTGCTTCGATGCGTCCAAGCTGACGAGGCATGCAGCGCCATCTTTGGCTGGCTGGTTCTTTGTCTTTGGTGCGTGTGAGGGCCTTCACGAAGATCTGCATGCCACCACGCAGGTGCTTGACTAGTTGGCCTAGAAGCAGCATGCTGCCACGCAGGCGCTTGCCTAGTTGGCGGGCTGGTTGCCGCGTCGGAACGGCCGTGGGGCAGCGAAACTTTGGTAGGTACGGGCCTGGCCGCGGCCCCGGTGAAGAACCCTGGCAAGATCCTTGCGGGCTCCGAAGCCTGCCATGTCGATACTTGCCGGGCGGCAGGGAACTTGCTTGCCGATCCGAGGCTTGCCGGGATCTAGCTTGGCAGCCCCAGAGACCCTGCTGAAGTAGCTTGGACTCGATCCCGGGCATGGTCTCGACCTCGCCAGACTCGCCTACCCGGCAGGGGAGGCCTTTCTGGGGGATCTCCTGGTTGATTTGCTTGAGTGTTGATCCATGCCGCGGGAGAGACGCTCCCCGCGCGGCAGTAGTGCTTGCCGGTGAAATGATTGTCGGGCATTGCGGAGCACTGTCATGGCCCATCTTCAGAGGTTAGTGGGACCCTGGTTCACTAGTAGAAAAGAGGGCTTTGGTTCAGGCCGGGTCAGCCCATTAGTCCCGGTTCAGTCCAGAACCGGGACCCATGGGGGCATTGGTCCCAGTTCGTGAGCCCAGGGGGCCGGCTGGGCCACATGGGCCATTGGTCCCGGTTCGTCTGGACCTTTTGGTCCCAGTTGATGGGACGAACCGGGACCAATGGGCCTGGCTCCTGGCCCACCACCATTGGTCTTGGTTGGTGGCTTGAACCGGGACAACTGGCTGCCCTTTAGTTCCGGTTCGTGCCACGAACCGGGACCATTGAGGTGCCTATATATACCCTAAGCCCATGAGCAGATCACTCCAACTGCTCTGTTTTCTCTGGCCGGGGGGGAGGGCTTTGTGGTGCTCTAGCTCACCTCCTATGCACATGAGGTGTTCGATGAAATGCCCGAGCCACACTAGTTAAGCTTTCTCCTCTCGAAGCACGACCTCGAACTCTATTTTCACGAGATTTGTCTAGGTTTATACTAGCGGCCCGTCACGCCCGTCCCCGTCTTCACTGTTGTCGATCGCCCGCGCCGATCTCGTCGTCGGCACCACCGTGGTGAGCCTCTTGTTCTTATCTTCTTTCTGAAAGAAAAAAAATTCTTGCTTTAGATAGATACTTGTCTAATTTTCTTACTATTTTATTGCTTGTTATTATATAGTGCAATGGTTTTGGTATCCGCCCCCGTCGTCGGCCCTCGTCCTGTCTATGATTTGGATGTGGTATATATTATCTTTAAAACTATTGGTTCATTTATTGTTTATGAAAATTATGCCAACCAACGTGACATAGATTTTATTTATCTAGGAGGTATGTCAACCGGAAATTCCAACCGACCCTATTGTCGAGAGATTAAATTTAGTTGAAGAAGAAAACAATTTCTTGAAGGAAAAAATAAAAAAACTTGAGGAGGCGAAGATGATATTGGAGTTGCATGTTGCGGATGTCGTCGATGATCACAAGATCAAGATGGATGCAATGCGCTTGCAAATTAGAAAGATTAGAAAATATGCCATTCATACCGAGGCTTGGTATCATAATGTCGTTGGATCAATTGTTACCTTGGTTGCGATTATGATCGCATTTGTTTTCGCATTGAAATGTTTTACATAGTTTCCATGTATGGTTTAATTAATTTACACTAGTAGAAAAAGGGGCTTTCGTCCAGGCAGTTTAGCCCATTAGTCCGGTTCAATCGAACGGGACCAATGGAACTATTGCCCGGTTAAATGAGCCCAGTGGGGCGGCTTGGTCACGTGGGCCATTGGTCCCGGTTAAATCGGACCTTTTGGTCGGTTGGTGGGACGAACCGAGACCAATGGTCCTGCTCTGGCCCACCACTATTGGTCCCAGTTAGTGGCATGAACCGGGACCAATGGCTTCTTTAGTCCCGGCTCATGCCACGAACCGGGACCAATAGTGCTGTTTATATATACCCCTCGCTCATGAGCGAGCACTCCATTGCTCTGTTTTTCTCTTGCCGGCGAGGGGGCATTGTGGTGCTCTAGCTCACCTCCTATGCACATGAGGTGTTCGATGAAATGCCCGAGCCACACTACTTAAGCTTTCTCCTCTCAAGCTCGACCTCCAACCTCCATTTTCCTCAATATTTGTCTAGGTTTAGCGGTCCGTCACGCCCGTCCCGTCTTCACCGTCGTCGATCACCCGCACCGATCTCATCGCCAAGACCACCGTGGTGAGCCTCTTGTTCTTATCTTCTTTCGAAAGGAAAAATATTCTTACTTGTATTATTTTCTTACTTTTATTATTGCATCTTATATAGTGCGATGGTTTTGGTATCCGCCCGTCGGCCCTCGTCCTGTCTATGATTCGGATGTGGTATATATTATCTTTTCATAACTATTGGTTCATTTATTGTTTATGAAAATTATGCCGACCAACGTGACATAGATTTTATTTATCTAGGAGGTTGTTGAACCGGAAATTCCAACCGACCCTATTGTCGAGAGGTTAAATTTAGTTGAAGAAGAAAACAATTTCTTGAAGGAAAAATAAAAAACTTGAGGAGGAGAAGATGATATTGGAGTTGCATGTTGCGGATGTCGTCGATGATCACAAGATCAAGATGGATGCAATGCGCTTGAAGATGAGAAAGATTAGAAAATATGCCATTCATACCGAGGCTTGGTATCATTATGCCGTTGGATCAGTTGTTACCTTGGTTGCGATTATGATCGTATTTGTTTTCACATTGAAATGTTTTACATAGTTTCAATGTATGGTTTAATTAATTTAGATGCTCTGCAGAGCTTTATGTTGTTAGATGAGAACTATGTATGTACTTTGGTTTTAATGTGATGATGAACTTCTATTAATTTGGTCACTTAATTATCTATTCATGATGTTACAGTAATGATTTTGACACACTTAATTATATATAATGCACGCAGATGAACCGCAATGGATGTACGGTGACGTAGACACACCTCCGAGTACATTAAGGGCGTGCATGCTTTTCTCAAGTGGCTGAGGCAAACAAGAAGAATGGTTTTATGTGTTGTCCATGCCCTATATGTGGGAATCTGAAGTCTTACTCGACCGGAAAATCCTTCACACCCACCTGCTTTACAAGGGTTTCATGCCACACTATAATGTTTGGACGAGGCACGGAGAAATAGGGGTTATGATGGAAGACGGCGAGGAAGAAGAGTACGATGACAACTATGTGCCCCCTGAATACGGTGATGCTACTGAACATCAAGATGCACCAGACAATGTGCACGATGGTGCTGCAACGGGCGAAGCTGCTGAAGATCAAGAGGAACCAGACGATGTGCCCCATGATGATGATCTCCGCCGGGTCATTGTCGATGCAAGGACACAATGCGAAAGTCATAATGAGAAGCTGAAGTTCGATCGCATGTTAGAGGATCACAAAAAAGGGTTGTACCCCAATTGCGAAGATGGAAACAAAAAAGCTCGGTACCGTACTCGAATTGCTGCAGTGGAAGGCAGAGAATGCCGTTCCTGATAAAGGATTTGAGAAGCTACTGAAAATAATGAAGAAGAAGCTTCCAAAGGATAACGAATTGCCCGACAGTACATACGCAGCAAAGAAGGTCGTATGCCCTCTAGGATTGGAGGTGGAGAAGATACATGCATGCCCTAATGACTGCATCCTCTACCTTGGTGCCTACAAGGATCTGAACGCATGCCCGGTATGCGGTGCATTGCGTATAAGATCGACGAGATGACCATGGTGATGTTCACGGCGAGCCTCCTGGAAGAGGGTTCTGCAAAGGTGATGTGGTATGCTCCTATAATACCACGGTTGAAACGTCTGCTCGTAAACGGAGAGCATGCCAAGTTGATGCGATGGCACGGTGAGGACCGTAAGAAAGACGGAAGTTGAGAGCACCCGACGGGTCGCATGGAGAAAAATCAAGAGAAAGTACTGGGATGAGTTTGCAAAGGACCCAAGGAACGATGGTTTGCTTTAAGCGCGGATGGCATTAATCCTTTCGGGGAGCAGAGCAGCAATCACAGCACCTGGCCCGTGACTCTATGTGTGTATAACATTCCTCCTTGGATGTGCATGAAGCGGAAGTTCATTATGATGCCAGTTCTCATCCAAGGCCCTAAGCAACCCGGCAACGACATTGATGTGTACCTAAGGCCATTAGTTGAAGAACTTTTACAGCTGTGGAATGGAAACGGTGTACGTACGTGGGATGAGCACAAAAAGGAGGAATTTGACCTAAAGGCGTTGCTGTTCGTGACCATCAACGATTGGCCCGCTCTCGGTAACCTTTCAGGACAGACAAACAAGGGATACCACGCATGCACGCACTGTTTACTTGACACCGATAGTATATAACTGGGAAGCTGCAGGAAGAATGTGTACCTGGGCCATCGTCGATTTCTTCCGACCAACCATCAATGTCGAAAGAAAGGCAAGCATTTCAAAGGCGAGGCAGATCACCGGAAGAAGCCCGCCATGCGCATCGGTGATCACGTACTTGCTATGGTCAATGATTTACACGTAATCTTTGGAAAGGGTCCGGCGGACTAGCTGTTCGAATGACGCCGAGAATCACGCACCCATGTGGAAGAAGAACTCTATATTTTGGGACCTACCCTCATCGAAAGACCTAGAGGTCCGCTTCGATCGACGTGATGCACGTGACGAAGAACCTTTGCGTGAACCTGCTAGGCTTCTTGGGCGTGTATGGGAAGACAAAAGATACACCTGAGGCACGGGAGAACCTGCAACGTTTGCACGAAAAAGACGGCATGCCTCCGAAGCAGTATGAAGGTCCTGCCAGCTACGCTCTTACGAAAGAAGAGAAAGAGATCTTCTTTGAATGCCTGCTCAGTATGAAGGTCCCGACTGGCGTCTCGTCGAATATAAAGGAAATAATAAATATGCTAGAGAAAAAGTTTCAGAACCTAAAGTCTCATGACTGCCATGTGATTATGACGCAACTGCTTCCGGTTGCATTGAGGGGGCTTCTACCGGAAAACGTCCGGTTAGCCATTGTGAAGCTATGTGCATTCCTCAATGCAATATCTCAGAAGGTGATCGATCCAGAAATCGTACCAAGTCTAAGGAGTGATGTGGCGCAATGTCTTGTCAGTTTCGAGCTGGTGTTCCCACCATCCTTCTTCAATATCATGACGCACGTCCTAGTTCATCTAGTCGACGAGATTGTCATTCTGGGGCCCGTATTTCTACACAATATGTTCCCCTTTGAGAGGTTCATGGGAGTCCTAAAGAAATATGTTCAGAATCGCGCTTAGGCCGAAGGAAGCATCTCCATGGGCCATCAAACAGAGGATGTCATTGGGTTTTGTGTTGACTTCATTCCTGGCCTTAAGAAGATAGGTCTCCTAAATCGCGGTATGAGGGGAGACTGACCGAAAAGGCACGCTTGGATGTGACTCAATAATATGCAGGACGGATATTCTTGGTCTCAAGCACACTACACATTTCTACAGAACTCTACCTTGGTGACCCGTATGTCGATGAACACAAGAACAGTCTGCGCTCCAAACACCGGAGCAAAGGCAACGATCGGATTACATGTGAACACATCGGGACTTTCAGCAGTTGGTTGGAAACACGTCTCAGAGGTGTCAACACTGTTTGTGATGAGCTGTACTTGTTGTCCAGGGGACCATCTTTGACTGTATTGACTTACAAAGGATACGAGATAAATGGGAATACATTTTACACGATTGAACAAGATCAAAAGAGCACCAACCAAAACAACGGTGTCCGCTTTGATGCAGCAACCGAGAGTGGAAAGGACACATATTATGGTTACATAGTGGACATATGGTAACTTGACTACGGACATGATTTTATGGTCCCTTTGTTTAAGTGCAAATGGGTCAATCTGTTAGGAGGCGGGGTACAAGTAGACCCACAGTACGGAATGACAACAGTGGATCTAGAAAATCTTGGGTACACTGACGAACCGTTCGTCCTAGCCAATGATGTGGCACAGGTTATCTATGTGAAGGACATGTCTACCAGACCGAGAAAAAGAAAAGATAAGGAAGCGAATACATCATACGATGAGCCAAAGCGCCACATAGTTCTTTCAGGAAAAAGGGACATCATGGGAGTGGAGGGCAAGACAGACATGTCTGAAGATTATGAAAAGTTTCATGAAATTCCTCCCTTCAAAGTCAAGGCTGACCCAAGCATCCTGATAAACGATGAAGATTATCCATGGTTACGGCGCAATAAGCAAATGACACAAGCGAAGAAAAAGTGAAGACTTTCTCCCGCAACTATTATGATGATAACATGCCAACTTTGTAACAGACGAGGATGATACCATTGTCTGTTTTGTGCATGCACATGCTATGTGGGTGAAATTATGATACCATGCCAACTTTCAACTTTTTTAGAGTTCATTTGAAATGCTTTAATGTCTTATGGTTCGGCCCTCGTAATATCATTAATCCCGGATCGCTCCTTATCAACTATGTTCTCACCAAGAACACTTAAGAGGGCAGTGAAGGAAATATGCCCTAGAGGCAATAATAAAGTTATTATTTATTTCCTTATATCATGATAAATGTTTATTATTCATGCTAGAATTGTATTAACCGGAAACATAATACATGTGTGAATATATAGACAAACAAGATGTCACTAGTATGCCTCTACTTGACTAGCTTGTTAATCAAAGATGGTTATGTTTCCTAACCATGAACAAGGAGTTGTTATTTGATTAACAAGGTCACATCATTAGTTGAATGATCTGATTGACATGACCCATTCCGTTAGCTTAACACTTGATCGCTTAGTATGTTAATGCTTTCTTCATGACCCATACATGTTCCTATAACTATGAGATTATGCAACTCCGTTTACGGAGGAACACTTTGGTACTACCAAAGCGCCACAACGAATCGGGTGATTATAAAGGAGTACTACAGGTGTCTCCAAAGGTACTTGTTGGGTTGGCGATTTGAGATTAGGTTTTGTCACTCCGATTGTCGGAGAGGTATCTCTAGGCCTTCTCGGTAATACACATCACTTAAGCCTTGCAAGCATTACAACTAATGAGTTAGTTGTGAGATGATGTATTACGGAACGAGTAAAGAGACTTACCGTAACGAGATTGAACTAGGTATTGGATACCGACGATCGAATCTCGGGTAAGTAACATACCGATGACAAAGGAACAACGTTATGTCGTTATGCGGTTTGACCGATAAAGATCTTCGTAGAATATGTAGGAACCAATATGGGCATCCAGGTTCCGCTATTGGTTATTGACCGAGAATGGTTCTAGGTCATGTCTACATAGTTCTCGAACCCGTAGGGTCCGCACGCTTAACGTTCGATGACAGTTCATTATGAGTTTATAAGTATTGATGCACGAAGTTTGTTCGAGTCCGGATGTGATCACGGACATGACGAGGAGTCTCGAAATGGTCGAGACATAAAGATTGATATATTGGAAGCCTATGTTTGGACTTGGAAGGGTTCCGAGTGAAAACAGGAAGTTATGGAACACCGGGGTTACGGAACCCCGGGAGTATATGGGCCTTCATGGGCCTCAAGGAGAAGAGGAAGGGCCGGCCAGGTGAGCTGCACGCCCCTCCCCCTCTGGTCCGAATAGGACAAGGAGAGGGGCGCGCCCTTCCTCTTCCCCTCCTCCAATCCTAATCCAACTAGAGAGGGGGAGTCCTACTCCGGTGGGAGTAGGACTCCTCCTTGCGCGCCTCCCCTTGGGCCGCCACCTCCCTTTGCCTCCTTTATATACAGGGGCAGGGGCACCCATGACACACAAGTTGATCTACGGATCTTTCCTTAGCCGTGTGCGGTGCCCCTTCCACCATATTCCACTTCGTCATATCGTCGCGGAGCTTAGCGAAGCCCTGCGCGGAGAAGTCATATCGTCGCGGAGCTTAGGCGAAGCCCTGCGTCGGTGGAGCATCAACATCGCCACCACGCCGTCGTCTTGACGGAACTCATCCCGACACTTTGCTGGATCGAGTCCGGGATCGCCATCGAGCTGAGCGTGTGCGAACTCGGAGGTGCCGTGACGCTCGGTGCTTGGATCGGTCGGATCGTGAAGACGCACGACTACATCAACCGCGTTGTTATAACGCTTCGCTTTCGGTCTCACGAGGGTACGTGGGACGGACACTCTCCCTCTCGTTGCTATGCCATCACCATGGTCTTGCGTGATCGTAGGAAATTTTTGAAATTACTACGTTCCCCAACAAATGGCATCCGAGCCTGGTTTTATGCGTTGATGTCATATGCACGAGTAGAACACAAGTGAGTTGTGGGCGATACAAGTCATACTACCTACCAGCATGTCATACTTTGGTTCAGCGGTATTGTGAGATGAAGCGGCCGGACCGACATTACGCAGACGCTTACGCGAGACTGGTTTCACCGCCCGAGCACTCGTTGCTTAAAGGTGACCGGCGGGTGTCTGTCTCTCTCACTTTAGTTGAATCGAGTGTGGCTACGCCCGTCCTTGAGAAGGTTAAACGGAGTCTATTTGACGAAATATCGCTGTGGTTTTGATGCGAGGTAAGAACGGTTCTTGCTCAGCCCGTAGCAGCCACGTAAAACTTGCAACAACAAAGTAGAGGACGTCTAACTTGTTTTTGCAGGGCATGTTGTGATGTGATATGGTCAAGACGTGATGCTATATTGTATGAGATGATCATGTTTTGTAACCGAGTTATCGGCAATGGCAGGAGCCATATGGTTGTCGCTTATTGTATGAAATGCAACGCCATGTAATTGCTTTACTTTATCACTAAGGAGTAGCGATAGTCGAGAAGCAATAGTTGGCGAGACGACAACGATGCTACGATGGAGATCAAGGTGTCGCTACCGGTGGCGATGGTGATCATGACGGTGCTTGGCGATGGAGATCACAAGCACAAGATGATGATGACCATATCATATCACTTATATTGATTGCATGTGATGTTTATCCTTTATGCATCTTATCTTGCTTTGATTGACGGTAGCATTATAAGATGATCTCTCACTAAAATTATCAAGAAGTGTTCTCCCGAGTATGCACCGTTGCGAAAGTTCTTCGTCTTTGAGACACCACGTGATGATCGGGTGTGATAGGCTCTACGCTCAAATACAACGGGTGCAAAACAGTTGCGCACGCGAATACTCGAGTTAAACTTGACGAGCCTAGCATATAACAGATATGGCCTCGGAACACGAGACCGAAAGGTCGGCGTGAATCATATAGTAGATATGATCAACATAGTGATGTTCACCATTGAAACTACTCCATCTCACGTGATGATCGGACATGGTTTAGTTGATTTGGATCACGTAATCACTTAGATGACTAGAGAGATGTCTGTCTAAGTGGGAGGTTTTTAATATGATTAATTAAACTTAAATTTATCATGAACTTAGTACCGATAGTATTTTGCTTGTCTATGTTTCTTGTAGATAGATGGCTCGTCTGTTGTTCCGTTGAATTTTAATGCGTTCCTTGAGAAAGCAAAGTTGAAAGATGATGGTAGCAATTACACGGACTGGGTCCGAATTTGAGGATTATCCTCATTGCTGCACGTAAAAATTACGCCCCGAAGCACCGCTGGGTGACAGCCTGCAGATGATCTTGAGCGAGAAGTTGTGAGCGTCTCGCAAAGCAAAGCTGATGACTACTCTATAGTTCAGTGTGCCATGCTTTACGGCTTAGAACCGGTCTTCAACGACGTTTTGAACGTCATGGAGCATATGAGATGTTCCAGAGTTGAAGTTAATATTTCAAGCAAATGCCCGGATTGAGAGATATGAAGTTCCAATAAGTTCTATAGCTGCAAGATGGAGGAGAATAGTTACGTCGGTGAGCACATACTCAAAATGTCGGGTATAACAATCACTTAATTCAGCTGGGAGTTAATCTTCCGGATGATAGTGTCATTGATGAATTCTCCAATCACGCCACCAAGCTACAAGAGCTTCGTGATGAACTATAATATGCAAGGGATGACTAAGACAATTCTGAGCTCTTCGCGATGCTAAAAGCAGCGGAGGTAGAAATCAAGAAAGAGCATCAAGTGTTGATGGTCAACAAGACCACTAGTTTCAAGAAAAGGGCAAAGGGAAGAAGAAGGAAACTTCAAAAGAACAGCAAGCAAGTTGCTGCTCAAGAGAAGAAACCCAAGTCTGGACCTAAGCCTGAAATCGAGTGTTTTACCGCAAGCAAACTGGACACCGAAGCGGAACTGCCCCAAGTATTTGGCGGATAAGAAGGATGGCAAGGTGATCAAAGGTATATGTGATATACATGTTATTGATGTGTACCTTACTAATACTCGCAGTAGTACACAGGTATTTGATACGGTTCATTGCTAATATTTGCAACTCAAACAGAACTACGGATTGCGAAGATTGGCTAAGGACGAGGTGACGATGCGCGTTTGAAATGGTTCCAAAGTCGATGTGATCGCGGTCGGCACGCTACCTCTACATCTACCTTCGGGATTAGTTTTAGACCTAAATAATTGTTATTTGGTGCCGCGTTGAGCATGAACATTATATCTGGATCTTGTTTAATGCGAGACGGTTATTCATTTAAATCAGAGAATAATGGTTGTTCTATTTATATGAGTAATATCTTTTATGGTCATGCACCCTTGAAGAATGGTCTATTCTTGTTGAATCTCGACAGTAGTGATACACATATTCATAATGTTGAAGCCAAAAGATGCAGAGTTGATAATGATAGTGCAACTTATTTGTGGCACTTGCCGTTTAGGTCATATCGGTGTAAAACGCATGAAGAAACTCCATCTTGATGGGCTTCGAATCACTTGATTATGAATCACTTGGTACTTACGAACCGTGCCTCATGGGCAAGATGACCAAAACGCCGTTCTCGGAACTATGGAGCGAGCAACTGATTTGTTGGAAATCATACATCTTGATGTTTGTGGTCCAATGAATGTTGAGGCACGTGGCGGGTATCGTTATTTTCTCACCTTCACAGATGATTTGAGCAGATATGGGTATATCTACTTAATGAAACACAAATCTGAAACATTTGAAAAGTTCAAAGAATTTCAGAGTGAAGTGGAAAATCATCGTAACAAGAAAATAAAGTTTCTACGATCTGATCGTGGAGGAGAATATTTGAGTTACGAGTTTGGTTTACATTTGAAACAATGTGGAATAGTTTAAGCAACTCACGCCACCCGAACACCACAGAGAAATGGTGTGTCCGAACGTCGAATCGTACTTTACTAGATATGGTGCGATCTATGATGTCTATTTCGATTTACCGCTATCATTTTGGGGTTATGCTTTAGAGACGGCCGCATTCACGTTGAATAGGACACCGTCAAAATCCGCTGAGACGACGCCTTATGAACTGTGGTTTGGCAAGAAACCAAAGTTGTCGTTTCTTAAAGTTTGGGGCTGCGATGCTTATGTAAAGAAACTTCAACCAGATAAGCTCGAACCCAAATCGGAAAAATGTGTCTTCATAGGATACCCAAAGGAGACTGTTGGGTACACCTTCTATCACAGATCTGAAGGCAAGATTTTCGTTGCTAAATTCGGATCCTTTCTAGAGAAGGAGTTTCTCTCGAAAGAAGTGAGTGGGAGGAAAGTAGAACTTGATGAGATAATCAGATCTGCTCCCTTATTGGAAAGTAGTTCATCACAAGAAATGGTTCTGTGACAACTACACCAATTAGTGAGGAAACTAATGATGATGATCATGAAGCTTGAGATCAAGTTACTATGAACCTCGTGAGGTCAACCAGAGTAAAATACGCACTGAGTGGTACGGTAATCCTATTCGGAAGTCATGTTACTTGACCATGGCGAACCTACAAACTATGAAGAAGCGATGGTGAGCCCAGATTCGCAAAATGGCTGGAAGCCATGAAATCTGAGATGGGATCCATGTATGAGAACAAAGTATGGACTTTGGTTGACTTGCCCGATGATCGGCAAGCCATTGAAAATAAATGGATCTTTAAGAAGAAGACCGACGCCGATGGTAATATAACTGTTCTACAAAGCTCGACTTGTTGCGAAAGGTTTTCGACAAGTTCAAGGGGTTGACTACGATGAGACTTTCTCACCCGTAGCGATGCTTAAGTCTGTCCGAATCATGTTAGCAATTGCCGATTTTATGATTATGAAATTTGGCAAATGGATGTAAAACTGCATTCTTGAATGGATTTCTAGAAGAAGAGTTGTATATGATGCAACCAGAAGGTTTTGTCGATCCAAAGGTGCTAACAAAGTGTGCAAGCTCCAACGATCAATTTATGGTCAGGTGCAAGCCTCTCGGAGTTGGAATAAACGCTTTGATAGTGTGATCAAAGCATATGGGTTTGTACGGACTTTTGGAGAAGCCTCAGATTTACAAGAAAGTGAGTGGGAGCTCAGAGCATTTCTAATATTATATGTGGACGACATATTATTGATTGGAAATGATATAGAATTTCTGGATAGCATAAAAGGATACTTGAATAAAAGTTTTTCAATGAAAGACCTCGGTGAAGCTGCTTACATATTGGGCATCAAGATCTATAGAGATAGATCAAGACGCTTAATTGGACTTTCACAAAGCACATACCTTGATAAAGTTTTGAAAAAGTTCAAAATGGATCAGCAAAGAAAGGTTTTTTACTGTGTTACAAGGTGTAAGATTGAGTCGACTCAATGCCCGACCACAGCAGAAGATAGAGAGAAAATGAAAGATGTTCCTATGCTTCAGCCATAGGCTCTATCATGTATGCAATGCTGTGTACAGACACTGACGATGCTTAGCTGTAAGCTTGGCAGGAAGGTACCAAAGTAATCCAGAATGGATCATTGGACAGCGGTCAAGAACATCTGAAATACGAAAAGGACTAAGGATATGTTTCTCAGATATGGAGGTGACAAAGAGCTAGTCGTAAATGGTTACGCCGATGCAAGCTTTGACACCGATCCGGACGATTCTAAATCGCAAACCGGATACGTGTTTTTATTAAACGGTGGAGCTGTCGGTTGGTGCAGTTCTAAACAAAGCGTCGTGGCGGGATCTACATGTGAAGCGGAGTACATAGCTGCTTCGAAGCAGCAAATGAAGGAGTCTGGATGAAAGAGTTCATTTCCGATCTAGGTGTCATACCTAGTGCATCGGGACCGATGAAGATCTTTCGTGACAATATGGTGCAATTGCCTTGGCAAAGGAATCCAGATTTCACAAGAGGACCAAGCACATCAAGAGACGCTTCAATTCCATTCGGGACCAAGTCCAAGTGGGAGACATAGAGATTTGCAAAATACATACGGATCTGAATGTTGCGACCCGCTGACTAAGCCTCTTCCACGAGCAAAACATGATCAGCACCAAGACTCCATGGGTGTGAAGATCATTACTTTGTAATCTAGATTATTGACTCTAGTGCAAGTGGGAGACTGAAGGAAATATGCCCTAGAGGCAATAATAAAGTTATTATTTATTTCCTTATATCATGATAAATGTTTATTATTCATGCTAGAATTGTATTAACCGGAAACATAATACATGTGTGAATATATAGACAAACAAGATGTCACTAGTATGCCTCTACTTGACTAGCTTGTTAATCAAAGATGGTTATGTTTCCTAACCATGAACAAGGAGTTGTTATTTGATTAACAAGGTCACATCATTAGTTGAATGATCTGATTGACATGACCCATTCCGTTAGCTTAACACTTGATCGCTTAGTATGTTAATGCTTTTTTCATGACCCATACATGTTCCTATAACTATGAGATTATGCAACTCCGTTTACGGAGGAACACTTTGGTACTACCAAACGCCACAACGTAATCGGGTGATTATAAAGGAGTACTACAGGTGTCTCCAAAGGTACTTGTTGGGTTGGCGATTTGAGATTAGGTTTTGTCACTCCGATTGTCGGAGAGGTATCTCTAGGCCTTCTCGGTAATACACATCACTTAAGCCTTGCAAGCATTACAACTAATGAGTTAGTTGTGAGATGATGTATTACGGAACGAGTAAAGAGACTTACCGTAACGAGATTGAACTAGGTATTGGATACCGACGATCGAATCTCGGGTAAGTAACATACCGATGACAAAGGAACAACGATGTCGTTATGCGGTTTGACCGATAAAGATCTTCAGAGAATATGTAGGAACCAATATGGGCATCCAGGTTCCGCTATTGGTTATTGACCGAGAATGGTTCTAGGTCATGTCTACATAGTTCTCGAACCCGTAGGGTCCGCACGCTTAACGCTTCGATGACAGTTCATTATGAGTTTATAAGTATTGATGCACCAAGTTTGTTCGAGTCCGGATGTGATCACGGACATGACGAGGAGTCTCGAAATGGTCGAGACATAAAGATTGATATATTGGAAGCCTATGTTTGACTTGGAAGGGTTCCAGTGAAAACAGAAGTTATGGGAACACCGGGGTTACGGAACCCCGGGAGTATATGGGCCTTCATGGGCCTCAAGGGAGAAGAGGAAGGGCCGGCCAGGTGGGCTGCGCCCCCTCCCCTCTGGTCCGAATAGGACAAGGAGAGGGGGGCGCCTTCCTCTCCCCCTCCCAATCCTAATCCAACTAGGAGAGGGGGAGTCCTACTCGGTGGGAGTAGGACTCCTCCTTAGCGCGCCTCCCCTTGGGCCGCCACCTCCCTTTGCCTCCTTTATATACGGGGCAGGGGCACCCCATGACACACAAGTTGATCTACGGATCTTTCCTTAGCCGCAGCGGTGCCCCTTCCACCATATTCCACTTCGGTCATATCGTCATGAGCTTAGGCGAAGCCCTGCGCCGGAGAAGTCATATCGTCGCGGAGCTTAGGCGAAGCCCTGCGTCGGTGGAGCATCAACATCGCCACCACGCCGTCGTCTTGTGAAACTCATCCCCGACACTTTGCTGGATCGGAGTCCGGGATCGCCATCGAGCTGAACGTGTGCGTAACTCGGAGGTGCCGACGCTCGGTGCTTGGATCGGTCGGATCGTGAAGACGACGACTACATCAACAGCGTTGTTATAACGCTTCGCTTTCGGTCTCACGAGGGTACGTGGACGGACACTCTCCCCTCTCGTTGCTATGCCATCACCATGGTCTTGCGTGATCGTAGGAAATTTTTTGAAATTACTACGTTCCCCAACAGGCAGCCACGTGGGCCATTTGTCCCAGTTAAATGCGGACCTTTTGGTCCCGGTTCCACGCACGAACCGGGACCAATGCGCCTCCTACGACCCATGACCATTAGTCCCGGTTTGTGCCACAAACCGACTAAAGGGTTGGTCCTCGCTTGGTCGAGTTTAGTCCCACCTCGCCAACCGAATGGCGCTCACACCGGTTTATAAGCCCCTCCCTCTCTGCCTTGTTGAGCTCCTCTCAAAGTGAAAATAGATGCCCTTATACAGGGAATTTGACCTAAATTCATACTGAATGTCTCTGAAATTCATAGAAATTTATTATGAATTTAGGTTGAATTCTCTCTATAGGCGCATCTATGCTCATTTTTTTAGTAAAGTTAATCACAAACTTGTGATTCACACAAATTTCAAAGAATACAAATTTTAACTATTCAAATTTGAAAACTAATGGCGCTAACACAAAGTTTATAATTTTTCTAAAACTAATGGCACTAACAGAAAGTTTATAATTTTGCTGACCTAAAAGCAAAAAGAATTAAAAAATAAAGCAAAAACAAAACAAAAACTGGAAAAATATTTTATAGTAAAGTTAATCACAAACTTGTGATTCACACAAATTTCAAAGAATTCAAATTTGAAAATAATGGCAATAACAGAAAGTTTATAATTTTCTAAAACTAATGGCACTAATGAGAAAGTTCAAAAATTTTCGACCTAAAAGCAAAAAATTAAAAAATAAAGCAAAAACAAAAGAAAATAAATAATGCAAAAACAAAACAGAAAAATGAAAAAAACTATTTTTACAGTAAAGTTAATCACAAACTTTTGATTCACACAAATTTCAAAGAATTCAAATTTTAACTATTCAAATTTGAAAACTAATGGCACTAACAAAAAGTTTATAATTTTTCTGACCTAAAAGCAAAAGAATTAAAAAATAAAGCAAAAAACAAAAGAAAATAAATAATGCAAAAAACAAAACAAAAATAAAAAAACTGCCACCTATTGGGCCACCACGGCCTTAATACGACTAGAAACCCAACCTGGGCGAGGTTTCAGGCCCGCAGAAGGCCCAATAGGCCCACAGACAGCATAGTGTGACATTAGGCCCGTAAGCCTGCATTTGAGAGAAGCTCAAGAGGGCAGCCGCAGTGGGGCTTATAAACCACTCCGAGCCCCTCTCAACTAGCGAGGTGGGACTAAACTTTTGGCCCCGGGCAGTGCAAGGATTCTGGTCCCGGTTGGTGGCATCAACCGGGACTAAAGGTGAGCTTTAGTCCCGGTTGGTGGCACTAACCGGTACTAATGCCCCCCTTTAGTCCTGGTTCCTGCCACCAACCGAGACCAGAGGTCTCGCTTCCCGCCTTTGGGCTCTTTGAAAGAGACCTTTGGTCCCGGTTGGTGGCACGAACCGGGACCAAAGGTGGGCATTGATCCCGGTTGGTGCCACTTAATCGACCAATGCCTTTGCTATATAAGCCAGCACTTACGAAATTTTCAGATTTCCCTCTTGATTGCCCCGACGACGCCGACCTCCTCAATGCCGCCAGTTGCCCAGACGTCAAATCCGCCGCCCCTGCCGTCGACCGAGCACGCCGTCGCCGTCTCGCTTATCGCTTGCGCTCCTCCGTCGTCGCTTCTCTGCCGCGCCCGTCGCCGACGTCGCCCTCGAGCCAAGGCTGCCTTACCCCACCCTCGAAGCGTCGTCGCTGTCCGCATGACCCCGAGCCCGCTCCATTTCGCCTGACGCCTTGCTGTGAGCGCCGCCCGATCCCTCCTCCTCCTCCTGTCTTGGCTTGCCGTCGCCGCCCGCCACGCCCTGCCGCCACACGCTGCCCTGCCCGTTCTACGCCGCCGCCATGCCGCCCCTGCCATGCTATTGGCCTTGTGCTTGCTGGGCCGCCTACGCCCTGCCCTGCAAAATGTATTTTTTATTTCATAGCATTTTTTTCATAAATGAATTTTTTGTGTATATGTGCGTGTATGTGTATATATGTGTACATGTTCATAGCGTTTTTTTCCTAAATGTATTTTGTGTGTATATGTGTGTGTATGTGTATATATGTGTACATGTTCATAGCATTTTTTCATAAATGTATTTTTTATCAATTTATGTATATGTTCATATATATGTGCATATTTGTAAACAAATTGAGTATCTATAGGACAATTTATATATATGTTTTGTGCATTTTTTGTCAATTTATGTATATGTTCATATTTAGAAGAAAAGAAGGAGAGGAAAGGGAAATAAGAAGAGGAAGAAGGAGAAGAAGAAAGAGGAGAAATAAATAAGAAGAGGAAAAAAAGAAGAAGAAAGGAATAGAGGAGAAGAAGAAAAAATAGAATAATATTATTCTATTTTTTCTTCTTCTCCTCATTTTTTTCTTCTTTTTTTCTTCGATCTTCTCCTCTATTCCTTTCTTCTTCTCCTCTTTTTTTCTTCTTCTTCCTCTTCTTATTTTTTATCGGGTATGTCATTGTCGATATACCCCCTCCCCGATAACTTCGACATGAGGGGGTCGATATACCCCCTCCCCGATAACTTCGACATGAGGGGGGGGTCGAGGGTCACCGACACTACTAGGAAAACGCTAATAGATAGAAGTTTACCAGTAGCGTTTGTTTATGACCCCATGCTACTAGTAGTTAGTAGTAGCGCTGGCTAGAAAGAACGCTACTGGTATAAGTTAGCAGAAGCGCTTGTTATCTAAACCCACGCCATCGCTAAGTGTAACACACCACAATATCGATCAATAAATATTAGCGCTTGTCGCTTAACCCCCCCCGTGTCCCGATAACTTCAACACGAGGCGGGGGTCGACCTACCCCCTCCCCGATAACATTATTTTCCCATGTATGTATGTCGTCGTTGACGATATAACGCCCTCCCGGATAACTTCGACCATGATAACTTATACCACGGGAGCACTGATACGTCTCCAACGTATCTATAATTTTTGATTGCTCCATGCTACTTTATCTATTGTTTTGGACTATATTGGGCTTTATTTTCCACTTTTATATTACTTTTGGGACTAACCTATTAACCGGAGGCCCAGCCCGTAATTGCTGTTTTTGCCTATTTGGTGTTTCAAGAAACGGAATATCAAACGGAGTCCAAACGGAATGAAACCTTCGAACGTGATCTTCTCACCGAACGTGATCCGGGAGACTTGGACCCTACTCCAAGAAGTGCGAGGCGGCCACGAGGTGGAGGGCGCCTGGGCGTGCCCCCGCCTCGTGGGCCCCGACGCCCACCGACGTACTCCTTCCTCCTATATATACCCACGCACTTCAACAGATCAAAAAGGAGCCAAAACCTAATTCCACCGCTGCATTCTTCCTGTATCCACGAGATCCCATCTTGGGGCCTGTTAGGAGCTCACGGAGGGGGCATCCACCACGGAGGGCTTCTACATCAACACCATAGCCCTCCGATGAAGTGTGAGTAGTTTACTTCAGACCTTCGGTCCATAGCTAGTAGCTAGATGGCTTCTTCTATCTTTTGGATCTCAATACAATGTTCTCCCCTCTCTCGTGGAGATCTATTCGATGTAATCTTCTTTTTGCGGTGTGTTTGTTGAGACCGATGAATTGTGGGTTTATGATCCAGCTTATCTATGGAAAATATTTGATTCTTCTCTGAATTCTTTTATGAATGATTGAGTTATCTTTGCAAGTCTCTTCGAATTATCCGTTTGGTTTGGCCAACTAGATTGGTAGTTCTTGCAATGGGAGAAGTGTTTAGCTTTGGGTTCAATCTTGCGGTGTCCTTACCCAAAGGATGTAAAGGGTTGCAAGGCACGTATTGTATTGTTGCCATCGAGGATAACAAGATGGGGTATTTATCATATTGCATGAATTTATTCCTCTACATCATGTCATCTTGCTTAAGGCGTTACTCTGTTTTTAACTTAATACTCTAGATGCATGTTGGATAGCGGTCGATGAGTGGAGTAATAGTAGTAGATGCAGAATCGTTTCGGTCTACTTGTCTCGGACGTGATGCCTATATACATGATCATATCTAGATAACCTCATAACTATGCTCAATTCTGTCAATTGCTCAACAGTAATTTGTTCACCCACCGTAGTGTTGGGGAACGTAGTAATTTCAAAAAATTTCCTACGCACACGCAAGATCATGGTGATGCATAGCAACGAGAGGGGAGAGTGTCCGTCCACGTACCCTCGTAGACCGAAAGCGGAAGCGTTATATCAACGCGGTTAATGTAGTCGTACGTCTTCACGATCCGACCGATCCAAGCACCGTTACTCCGGCATCTCCGAGTTCTTAGCACACGTTCAGCTCGATGACGATCCCCGGACTCCGATCCAGCAAAGTGTCGGGATGAGTTCCACAAGACGACGGCGTGGTGACGATGATGATGCTCCACCGACGCAGGGCTTCGCCTAAGCCCGCGACGATATGACTTCACCGCCCGTGGCTTCACCTAAGCTCCGCGACGATATGACGAAGTGGAATATGGTGGAGGGGGGCACCGACACGGCTAAGGAACGATCCGTAGATCAACTTGTGTGTCTGGGGTGCCCCTGCCTCAGATATAAAGGAGCAAGGAGGAGGTGGCCGCCAAGGAGGAGGCGATTAGGGGGAGTCCTACTCCCACCGTGAGTAGGACTCCTCCTTTCCTAGTAGGAGTAGGAGAGAAGGAAGGGGAAGAGAAGAAGGTGCGGCCCCCTCCCTAGTCCATTCGGACTAGGCCTTGAGAAGCGCGGCCTGCCCTAGGCAGCCCCTCTCTTTCCCGCAGGGCCCAATAAGGCCCAATACTTCTCCCGGCGAATTCCCGTAACTCTCGGACTCAAAAATACCGAATCATTCGGGACCTTTCCGAACTCCGAATATAGTCGTCCAATATATCGATCTTTACGTCTCGACCATTTCGAGACTCCTCGTCATGTCCCCGATCTCATTCGGGACTCCGAACTCCTTCGGTACATCAAAACTCATAAACTCATAATATAACTGTCATCGAAACCTTAAGCGTGCGGACCCTACGGGTTCGAGAACTATGTAGACATGACCTAGAACTATTCTTGGTCAATAACCAATAGCGGAACCTGGATGCCCATATTGGCTCCTACATATTCTACAAAGATCTTTATCGGTCAAACCGCATAACAACATACTTTGTTCCCTTTGTCATCGGTATGTTACTTGCCCGAGATTCGATCGTCGGTATCCAATACCTAGTTCAATCTCGTTATCGCAAGCCTCTTTACTCGTTCCGTAATACATCATCTCATAACTAACTCATTAGTTACAATGCTTGCAAGGCTTAGGTGATGAGTATTACCGAGAAGGCCAGAGATACCTCTCCGACAATCGGAGTGACAAAACCTAATCTCAAATACGCCAACCCAACATGTACCTTTGGAGACACCTGTAGTACTCCTTTATAATCACCCGATTACGTTGTGACGTTTGGTAGCACCAAAGTGTTCCTCCGTAAACGGAGTTGCATAATCTCATAGTTACAGGAACATGTATAAGTCATGAAGAAAGCAATAGCAACATACTAAACGATCATGTGCTAGGCTAACGGAATGGGTCATGTCAATCACATCATTCTCCTAATGATGTGATCCCATTAATCAAATGACAACACATGTCTATGGTTAGGAAACATAACCATCTTCGATTAATGAGCTAGTCAAGTAGAGGCATACTAGTGACACTCTGTTTGTCTATGTATTCACACATGTATTATGTTTCCGGTTAATACAATTCTAGGATGAATAATAAACATTTATCATGATATAAGGAAATAAATAATAACTTTATTATTGCCTCTAGGGCATATTTCCTTCATCTCCCCTTGCACTAGAGTCAATAATCTAGTTCACATCGCCATGTGATTTAACATCAATAGTTCACATCTATATGTGGTTAACACCCATAGTTCACATCGACATGTGACCAACACCCAAAGGGTTTACTAGAGTCAGTAATCTAGTTCACATCGCTATGTGATTAACACCCAAAGAGTACTAAGGTGTGATCATGTTTTGCTTGTGAGATAATTTTAGTCAACGGGTCTCATCACATTCAGAGCCGTAAGTATTTTGCAAATTTCTATGTCTACAATGCTCGCACGGAGCTACTCTAGCTAATTGCTCCCACTTTCAATATGTATCCAGATTGAGACTCGAGTCATCTACATTAGTGTTAAAACTTGCATCGACGTAACCCTTTATTTATTTAACCTTTTTTCACTTCCATAATCGAGAAACATATCCTTATTATACTAAGGATAATTTTGACCGCTGTCCATTGATCTACTCCTAGATCACTATTGCACTCCTTGCCAAGCTTAGTGGTAGGGTATGCAATAGATCTGGTACACAACATGACATACTTTATAGAACCTATGATCGAGGCATAGGGAATGACTTTCATTCTCTTTTCTATTTTACGTCGTGGTCGGGATTTGAGTCTTACTCAATTTCACACCTTGTAACACAGGCAAGAACTCCTTCTTTGACTGCTCCATTTTGAACTACTTCAAAATCTTGTCAAGGTATGTATTCATTGAAAAACTTATCAAGCGTCTTGATCTATCTCTATAGATCTTGATGCTCAATATGTAAGCAGCTTCACCGAGGTCCTTCTTTGAAAAACTCCTTTCAAATACTCCTTTATGCTTTGCAGAATAATTCTACATCATTTCTGATCAACAATATGTCATTCACATATACTTATCAGAAATGTTGTAGTGCTCCCACTCACTTTCTTGTAAATACAGGCTTCACCGCAAGTCTCTATAAAACTATATGCTTTGATCAACTTTATCAAAGTGTGTATTCCAACTCCGAGATGCTTGCACCAGTCCATTGATGGATCGCTGGAGCTTGCACATTTTGTTAGCTCCTTTAGGATTGACAAAAACTTCTGGTTGCATCATATACAACTCTTCTTTAATAAATCCATTAAAGAATGTAGTTTTGACATCCATTTGCCAGATTTCATAAAATGTGGCAATTGCTAACATGATTCGGACAGACTTAAGCATCGCTTCGCTTGAGAAAATCTCATTGTAGTCAACACCTTGAACTTGTCAAAACCTTTTTTGCGATAAGTCGAGCTTTGTAGATAGTAACACTACTATCAACATCCGTCTTCCTCTTGAAGATCCATTTATATAATATGGCTTGCCGATCATCGGGCAACTCCATCAAAGTCCACACTTTGTTCTCATATATGGATCCCATCTCAGATTTCATGGCCTCAAGCCATTTCATGAATCTGGGCTCATCATCGCTTCCTCATATTTCGTAGGTTCATCATGGTCTAGTAACATGACTTCCGAACATGATTACCGTACCACTGGTGCGGATCTTACTCGGAAGACCTAAGAGGTTTGGTAGCAACTTGATCTGAAGTTTCATGATCATCATCATTAACTTCCTTACTAATTGGTGTAGGAATCATTGAAACTGATTTCTGTGATGAACTACTTTCCAATAAGGAGAAGGTACAATTACCTTATCAAGTTCTACTTTCCTCCCACTCACTTCTTTCGAGAAAACTCCTTCTCTAGAAAGGATCCATCTTAGCAACGAATGTTTTGCCTTTAGACCTGTGATAGAAGGTGTACCCAACAGTTTCCTTTGGGTATTCTATGAAGACGCACTTCTCGATTTGGGTTCGAGCTTATCGGTGAAAACTTTTTCACATAAGCATCACAACTCCAAACTTTAAGAAACGATACTTAGGTTTCTTTGTTAAACCATAATTCATACGGTGTCGCTCAACGGATTTAGATGTTGCCCTATTAAACGTGAATGCAGCTGTCTTTAATGCATAACCCCAAAACGATAGTGGTAAATCGGTAAGATACATCATAGATCGCACCATATCCAATAAAGTGCGTTTACGACGTTCGGACACACCATTATGTCGTGGTGTTCCATGTGGCGTGAGCTGTGAAACTATTCCACTTTGTTTTAATTGAAGACCAAACTCATAACTCAAATATTCATCTCCACGATCAGATCGCAGAAACTTTATTTTCTTGTTACGATGATTTTCCACTTCACTCTGAAATTCTTTGAACCTTTCAACTATTTCAGACTTATGTTTCATCAAGTAGATATACCCATATCTGCTCAAATCATCATGTGAAGGTTAGAAAATAACGATACTTGCCACGAGCATCAACACTCATTGGATCGCATACATCGGTATGTATTATTTCCAATAAGTCAGTAGCTTGTTCCATTGTTCCGGAGAACGGAGTTTTAGTCATCTTGCCCAAAAGGCACGGTTCGCAAGCATCAAATGATTCATAATCAAGTGATTCCAAAAGTCCATCAAGATGGAGTTTTCTTCATGCGCTTTACACCAATATGACCTAAACGGCAAAGCCACAAATAAGTTGTACTATCATTATTAACTTTGCATCTTTTGGTTTCAATATTATGAATATGTGTATCACTATGATCGAGATCCAATGAACCATTTTCATTGGGTGCATAACCATCAAGGTCTTATTCATGTAAACAGAATAACAATTATTCTTTAACTTCAATGAATAACCGACGCAATAAACATGATCAAATCATATTCATGCTCAACGCAAACGCTAAATAACATTTATTTGGCTTTTAACACTAATCTCGAAAATATAGGGAGTGTGTGATGATGATCATATCAATCTTGGAACTATTTCCAACACTCATCGTCACTTCCCTTCAACTAGTTTCGTTCATTCTCGCAACTCCTGTTTCGAGTTACTACTCTTAGCAACTGAACCAGTATCAAATACCGAGGGGTTGCTATATGAACACTAGTAATACATATCAATAATCAGTATATCAAATATACCTTTGTTCACTTTGCCATCCTTCTTATCCGCCAAATACTTGGGGTAGTTCCGCTTCAAAGGACCTGCTCCATTGTAGCAAAAGCACTTAGTCTCGTGCTTAGGTCCAGACTTGGGCTTCTTCACCGAGTAGCAACTTGCTTGCCGCTCTTCTTGAAGTTCCCTTCTTCCTTTGCCCTTTTCCTTGAGACTAGTGGTCTTGTCAACCATCAACACTTGATGTTTTTCTTGATTTCTACCTTCACGATTTTAGCATCGCCAAGAGCTTGGGAATTGTTTTCGTCATCCCTTGCATACTATAGTTCATCACGAAGTTCTAGTAACTTAGTGATGGTGACTAGAGAATTCTGTCAATCACTATCTTATCGGAAGATTAACTCCCACTTGATTCAAGCGATTGTAGTACTGCATAACTGAGCACATGCTCACTAGTTGAGCGATTCTCCTCCATCTTTTAGCTATAGAACTTGTTGGAGACTTCATATCTCTCAACTCGGTATTTGCTTGAAATATTAACTTCAACTCCCTGGAACATCTCATATGGTCCATGATGTTCAAAACGCCTTTGAAGTCCCGATTCTAAGCCGTTAAGCATGGTGCACTAAACTATCAAGTAGTCATCATATTAAGCTAGCCAAACGCTCATAACGCCTCGCAATAGGTCATCACCTAGCGGTGCATCAAGGACATAATTCTTACATGCAGCAATGAGGATAAACCTCAGATCACGGATCCAATCTGCAATATTGCTACTAACATTTTTCAATACAATTTTCTCTAGGAACACATATAAAAAAAAAGGGAAGCAACAACGCGAGCTATTGATCTACAACATAATCTGCAAAATACTACCAGGACTAAGTTCATGATAAATTTAAGTTCAATTAATCATATTACTTAAGAACTCCCACTTAGACAGACATCTCTCTAGTCATCTAAGTGATCACGTGATCCAAATCAACTAAATCATAACCGATCATCACGTGAGATGGAGTAGTTTTCAATGGTGAACATCTTATGTTGATCATATCTACTATATGATTCACGCCGACCTTTCGGTCTCCGTGTTCCGAGGCCATATCTGCATATGCTAGGCTCGTCAAGTATAACTTGAGTATTCCGTGTGCAAAACTGGCTTGCACCCGTTGTAGATGGACGAGAGCTTATCACACCCGATCATCACGTGGTGTCCGGGCACAACGAACTTTGGCAACGGTGCATACTCGGGAGAACACTTCTTGATAATTTTAGTGAGAGATCATCTTATAATGCTACCGTCAATCAAAGCAAGATAAGATGCATAAAGGATAAACATCACATGCAATCAATATAAGTGATATGATATGGTCATCATCATCTTGTGCTTGTGATCTCCATCTCAAGCAACCGTCATGATCACCATCGCCACCGCGCGACACCTTGATCTCCATCGTAGCATCGTTGTCGTCTCGCCAACTATTGCTTCTACGACTATCGCTACTGCTTAGTGATAAAGTAAAGCAATTACATGGCGTTTGCATTTCATACAATAAAGCGACAACCATATGGCTCCTGCCAGTTGCCGATAACTCGGTTACAAAACATGATCATCTCATACAATAAAATATAGCATCACGTCTTGACCACATCACATCACAACATGCCCTGCAAAAACAAGTTAGACGTCCTCTACTTTGTTGTTGCAAATTTTACGTGGCTGCTATGGGCTGAGCAAGAACCGTTCTTACCTACGCATCAAAACCACAACGATAGTTTGTCAAGTTGGTGCTGTTTTAACCTTCGCAAGGACCGGGCGTAGCCACACTCGGTTCAACTAAAGTGAGAGAGACAGACACCCGCCGGTCACCTTTAAGCAACGAGTGCTCGCAGCGGTGAAACCAGTCTCGCGTAAGCGTACGCGTAATGTCGGTCCGGCCGCTTCATCTCACAATACCGCCAACCAAAGTATGACATGCTGGTAAGCAGTATGACTTGTATCGCCCACAACTCACTTGTGTTCTACTCGTGCATATAACATCAACGCATAAAACCAGGCTCGGATGCCACTGTTGGGTAACGTAGTAATTTCAAAAATTTCCTACGCACACGCAAGATCATGGTGATGCATAGCAGCGAGAGGGAGAGTGTCCGCCCACGCACTCGTGAGACCGAAAGCGGGAGCGTTATATCAACGCGGTTGATGTAGTCGTACGTCTTCACGATCCGACCGATCCAAGCACCGTTACTCCGGCACCTCCGAGTTCTTAGTGAAGGAAATATGCCCTAGAGGCAATAATAAAGTTATTATTTATTTCCTTATATCATGATAAATGTTTATTATTCATGCTAGAATTGTATTAACCGGAAACATAATACATGTGTGAATACATAGACAAACAGAGTGTCACTAGTATGCCTCTACTTGACTAGCTCGTTAATCAAAGATGGTTATGTTTCCTAACCATAGACATGAGTTGTCATTTGATTAACGGGATCACATCATTAGGAGAATGATCTGATTGACATGACCCATTCCGTTAGCCTAGCACTTGATCGCTTAGTATGTTGCTATTGCTTTCTTCATGACTTATACATGTTCCTGTAACTATGAGATTATGCAACTCCGTTTACGGAGGAACACTTTGGTACTACCAAACGTCACAACGTAACTGGGTGATTATAAAGGAGTACTACAGGTGTCTCCAAAGGTACATGTTGGGTTGGCGATTTCGAGATTAGGTTTTGTCACTCCGATTGTGGAGAGGTATCTCTGGGCCTTCTCGGTAATACTCATCACCTAAGCCTTGCAAGCATTGTAACTAATGAGTTAGTTATGAGATGATGTATTACGGAACAAGTAAAGAGACTTGCCGTAACGAGATTGAACTAGGTATTGGATACCGACGATCGAATCTCGGGCAAGTAACATACCGATGACAAAGGAACAAAGTATGTTGTTATGCGGTTTGACCGATAAAGATCTTCGTAGAATATGTAGGAACCAATATGGGCATCCAGGTTCCGCTATTGGTTATTGACCAAGAATAGTTCTAGGTCATGTCTACATAGTTCTCGAACCCGTAGGGTCCGCACGCTAAGGTTTCGATGATGCTTATATTATGAGTTTATGAGTTTTGATGTACCGAAGGAGTTCGGAGTCCCGGATGAGATCGGGGACATGACGAGGAGTCTCGAAATGGTCGAGACGTAAAGATCGATATATTGGACGACTATATTCGAGTTCGGAAAGGTTCGAATGATTCGGTATTTTTCGAGTACCGGAGAGTTACGGAATTCGCCGGGAGAAGTATTGGGCCTTATTGGGCCCTGCGGAAAAGAGAGGGCTGCCTAGGGCAGGCCGCGCGCCCCAAGGCCTAGTCCGAATTGACTAGGGAGGGGCCGCACCCCTCTTCTCTTCCCTTCCTTTCTCCTACTCCTACTAGGAAAGGAGGAGTCCTACTCCGGTGGGAGTAGGACTCCCTTTGCGCCTCCTCCCTTGGGCCGGCCATCTCCTCCTTGCTCCTTTATATACGGGGGCAGGGGGGCACCCCACAAGACACAAGTTGATCTACGGATCGTTCCTTAGCCGTGTGCGGTGCCCCCCTCCACCATATTCCACTTCGATCATATCGTCAGCGAGCTTAGGCGAAGCCCGCGCCGGAGAACTTATATCGTCACGGAGCTTAGGCGAAGCCCTCGTCGGTGGAGCATCAACATCGCCACCACGCCGTCAGGTTGACGGAACTCATCCCGACACTTTGCTGGATCGAGTCCGGGATCGCCATCGAGCTGAACGTGTGCAGAACTCGGAGGTGCCGTGACGCTCGGTGCTTGGATCGGTCGGATCGTGAAGACGCACGACTACATCAATCGCGTTGTTATAACGCTCCGCTTTCGGTCTCACGAGGGTGCGTGGACGGACACTCTCCTCTCGTTGCTATGCCATCACCATGGTCTTGCGTGATCGTAGGAAATTTTTGAAATTACTACGTTCCCCAACAAAGGGCATCCGAGCCAGATTTTATGCGTTGATGTCATATGCACGAGTAGAACACAAGTGAGTTGTGGGCGATACAAGTCATCGCCTACCAGCATGTCATACTTTGGTTCAGCGGTATTGTGAGATGAAGCGGCCGGACCGACATTACGCAGACGCCACGCGAGACTGGTTTCACCGCCCGAGCACTCGTTGCTTAAAGGTGACCGCGGTGTCTGTCTCTCTCACTTTAGTTGAACCGAGTATTACTACGCCCGGTCCTTGAGAAGGTTAAAACGGAGTCTATTTGACAAACTATCGCTGTGGTTTTGATGCGAGGTAAGAACGGTTCTTGCTCAGCCCGTAGCAGCCACGTAAAACTTGCAACAACAAAGTAGAGGACGCCTAACTTGTTTTTGCAGGGCATGTTGTGATGTGATATGGTCAAGACGTGATGCTATATTGTATGAGATGATCATGTTTTGTAACCGAAGTTATCGACAATGGCAGGAGCCATATGGTTGTCGCTTTATTGTATGAATTGCAACGCCATGTAATTGCTTTACTTTATCACTAAGGAGTAGCGATAGTCGAGAAGCAATAGTTGGCAAGACGACAACGATGCTACGATGGAGATCAAGGTGTCGCTACCGGTGACGATGGTGATCATGACGATTGCTTGGCGATGGAGATCACAAGCACAAGATGATGATGACCATATCATATCACTTATAATGATTGCATGTGATGTTTATCCTTTATGCATCTTATCTTGCTTTGATTGACGGTAGCATTATAAGATGATCTCTCACTAAAATTATCAAGAAGTGTTCTCCCGAGTATGCACCGTTAGAAAGTTCTTCGTACGAGACACCACGTGATGATCGGGTGTGATAGGCTCTACGCTCAAATACAACGGTGCAAAACAGTTGCGCCACGCGAATACTCAGGTTAAACTTGACGAGCCTAGCATATAACAGATATGGCCTCGAACACGGAGACCGAAAGGTCGAACGTGAATCATATAGTAGATATGATCAACATAGTGATGTTCACCATTGAAACTACTCCATCTCACGTGATGATCGGACATGGTTTAGTTGATTTGGATCACGAATCACTTAGATGACTAGAGAGATGTCTATCTAAGTGGGAGTTCTTAAGTAATATGATTAATTGAACTTTAATTTATCATGAACTTAGTCTGGTAGTATTTTGCAAATTATGTTGTAGATCAATAGCTCGCGTTGTTGCTTCCCTATGTTTTCATATGTGTTCCTAGAGAAAATTGTATTGAAAGATGTTAGTAGCAATGATGCGGATTGGATCCGTGATCCGAGGTTTATCCTCATTGCTGCACGTAAAATTATGTCCTTAATGCACCGCTAGGTGACAAACCTATTGCAGGAGCAGATGCGGGGCGTTATGAACGTTTGGCTAGCTCAATATGATGACTACTTGATAGTTTAGTGCACCATGCTTAACGGCTTAGAATCGGGACTTCAAAGGCGTTTTGAACGTCATGGACCATATGAGATGTTCCAGAATTGAAGTTAATATTTCAAGCAAATACCCGAGTTGAGAGATATGAAGTCTCCAACAAGTTCTATAGCTAAAAGATGGAGGAGAATCGCTCAACTAGTGAGCATGTGCTCAGATTGTCCGAGTACTTCAATCGCTTGAATCAAGTGGGAGTTAATCTTCCAGATAAGATAGTGATTGACAGAATTCTCTAGTCACCATCACTAAGTTAGTAGAACTTCGTGATGAACTATAGTATGCAAGGGATAACAAAAAGATTCTCGAGCTCTTCGCGATGCTAAAATCGGCGAAGGTAGAAATCAAGAAAACATCAAGTGTTGATGGTTGACAAGACCACTAGTCTCAAGGAAAATGGCAAAGGGAAGAAGGGGAACTTCAAAAGGAACGGCAAGCAAGTTGCTGCTCGAGTGAAGAAGCCCAAGTCTAGACCTAAGCACGAGACTGAGTACTTTTGCTGCAATGGAACTGGTCACCGGAGCGCGAACTACCCTGAATATTTGGTGGATAAGAAGGATGGCAAAGTGAACAAGGTTATATTTGATATACAGGTTATTGATGTGTGCCTTACTAGTGTTTATAGTAGCCCCTGAGTATTTGATACTGTTCGGTTGCTAAGATTAGTAACTCAAACAGGAGTTACAGAATAAGCAGAGACTAGTTGAAGGGAAGTGACGATGAATGTTGGAAGTAGTTCAAGATTGATATGATCATCATCGCACACTCCCTATACTTTCGGGATTAGTGTGGAACCTAAATAAGTGTTATTTGGTGTTGAGCATAAATATGATTTGATCATGTTTATTGCAATACTGTTATTCATTTAAGTAAGAGAATAAATTGTTGTTCTGCTTACATGAATAAAACCTTATATGGTTACACACCCAATGAAAATGGTTCATTGGATCTCGATCATAGTGATACACATATTCATAATATTGAAACCAAAAGATGCAAAGTTAATAATGATAGTGCAACTTATTTGTGGCACTCGCCGCTTAGGTCATATTGGTGTAAAGCGCATGAAGAAAACTCCATGCCGATGGACTTTTGGAATCACTTGATTATGAATCATTTGATGCTTGCGAACCGTGCCTTTTGGGCAAGATGACTAAAACTCCGTTCTCGGAACAATGGAACAAGCTCTTGACTTGTTGGAAATACATATATACCGATGTATGCGATCCAATGAGTGTTGATGCTCGTGGCAAGTATCATTATTTTCCGACCTTCACAAGATGATTTGAGTAGATATGGGTATATCTACTTGATGAAACATAAGTCTGAAATAGTTGAAAGGTTCAAAGAATTTCAGAGTGAAGTGGAAAATCATCGCAACAAGAAAATAAAATTTCTGCGATCTGATCGTGGAGATGAATATTTGAGTTACGAGTTTGGTCTTCAATGAAAACAATGTGGAATAGTTTCACAGCTCACGCCACTGAACACCACAACGTTATGGTGTGTCCAAACGTCAGAATCGTACTTTATTTTGATATGGTGCGATCTATGATGTATCTTACCGATTTACCACTATCGCTTTGGGGTTATGCATTAGAGACAGCTGCATTCACGTTTAATAGGGCACCATCTAAACCGCTGAGATGACACCGTATGAACTATGGTTTAGCAAAGAAACCTAAGCTGTCGCTTTCTTAAAGTTTGAGTTGTGATGCTTATGTGAAAAGTTTTCACCGATAAGCTCGAACCCAAATCGGAGAAATGCGTCTTCATAGAATACCCAAAGGTAACTATTGGGTACACCTTCTATCACAGATCCGAAAGCAAGATATTTGTTGTTAAGATGGATCCTTTCTAGAGAAGAAGTTTCTCTCGAAAGAAGTGAGTGGGAGGAAAGTAGAACTTGATGAGGTAATTGTACCTTCTCCTTATTGGAAAGTAGTTCATCACAGAATCAGTTCGGTGATTCCTACACCAATTAGTGAGGAAGTTAATGATGATGATCATGAAACTTCAGATCAAGTTGCTACCAAACCTCGTAGGTCTTCCAGAGTAAGATCCGCACCAGAGTGGTACGGTAATCCTATTCTAGAAGTCATGTTACTAGACCATGATGAACCTACGGACTATGAGGAAGCGATGATGAGCCCAGATTCCGCAAAATGGTTTGAGACCATGAAATCTGAGATGGGATCCATGTATGAGAACAAAAGTGTGGACTTTGATGGAGTTGCCCGATGATCGGCAAGCCATATTATTATAAATGGATCTTCAAGAGGAAGACAGATGTTGATAGTAGTGTTACTATCTACAAAGCTTAACTTGTCGCAAAAAGGTTTTTTGACAAGTTCAAAGTGTTGACTACAATGAAGATTTTCTCAACTGTAGCGATGCTTAAAGTCTGTCTCGAATCATGTTAGCAATTGCCACATTTTATGAAATCGGCAAATGGATGTCAAAACTACATTCTTTAATGGATTTATCATAATGAAAGTTTATAATTTTTCTAAAACTAATGGCACTAATGAAAAGTTCAAAATTTTTCAACCTAAAAGCAAAAAATTAAAAAAATAAAGCAAAAACAAAGAAAATAAATAATGCAAAACAAAATGAAAAATGAAAAAACTATTTTACAAAGAAAGTTAATCACAAACTTTTGATTCACACAATTTCAAAGAATTCAAATTTTAACTATTCAAATTTGAAAACTAATGGCACTAACAAAAAGTTTATAATTTTTCCGACCTAAAAGCAAAAGAATTAAAAATAAAGCAAAAACAAAAGAAAATAAATAATGCAAAAACAAAACAAAATAAAATCCACCTATATGGGCCACCACACGGCCTTAATACGACTAGAAACCCAACTCAGGCGAGGTTTCAGTTCAAGGGCCCATAGTACCACACAAAGATAGTGTGACATTAGGCCCGTAGCCTGCATTTGAGAGAAGCTCAAGAGGGCAGCCGCAGGGGCTTATAAACCACTCCGAGCCCTCTCAACTAGCGAGGTGGGACTAAACTTTGGCCCCGGCAAAGTAAGATTCTGGTCCCGGTTGGTGGCATCAACCGACTAAAGGTGAGTTAACTCGTTGGTGGCACTAACCCATTTAATGCCCCCCTTAGTCCTGGTTCTGCCACCAACCGAGACCGAGGTTCGCTTCCCTTTGGGTTGTTCGAAGAGACTTTTGGTCCTGCCAGGTAACGAACCGGGACCAAAGGTGGGCATTGATCCCGGGTGCCACGAACTGGGACCAATGTTTTGCTATATTGCAGACTTACTAAATTTTCAGATTTCCTCGCCAGTTGCCCCCGACGACGCCGACCTCCTCAATGCCGCCAGTTGCTCAGACGCCTCAATACTGCTGTCAAGACCGAGCACGCCGTCATTCGCTATCGCCTTCGTGCCTGCCGCTTGTTGCCTTCACGCTGCCGACGCCGTCTCGAGCCTGCTACCACTTCACCCTCGAAGCTGTCATGCCGTCCATGGCCCCGAGCCTCATCCATTTCGCTGACGCCTCCTGCTGTGAGCGCCTCGATCCTCCTCCTCCTCCTCAGATTGGCGCTTGCTGCCACATGTTTAACGCCACGCCTCGCCTCTATTGCTGCCGCCGCCGCCATGCGTCAAGGCCACAACAATACCGCCTCCCTAAAATGTATTTTTATTTCATAGCATTTTTTTCATAAATGAATTTTGTGTATATGTGTATGTGTATATATGTACATGTTCATAAAGCTTTTTTCCTAAATGTATTTTGTGTGTATATGTGTGTATGTATATATGTACATGTTCATAGCATTTTTCATAAATGTATTTTTATCAATTTATGTATATGTTCATATATATTTGTAAACAAATTGAGTATCTATAGGACAATTTATATATATGTTTTGTGCATTTTTTGTCAATTTATGTATATGTTCATATTTAGAAGAAAAGAAGGAGAGGAAAGGGAAATAAGAAGAGGAAGAAAGAAGAAGAAAGAGGAGAATAAGAAGAGAATAGAGGAAGAAAAAAATAGAATATTTATTCTATTTTTTCTTCTTCTCTCATTTTTTTTCTTTTTTTTCGATCTTCTCTCTCTATCTTTCTTCTCCTCTTTTTTTCTTCTTCTTCCTCTTCTTATTTTTATATGTCATTGTTTCGATATACCCTCCCGATAACTCGACATGAGGGGGTTTATACCCTCCCCCGATAACTTCGACATGAGGGGGGGGTGAGGTCACCGACACTACTAGGAAAACGCTAATAGATAGAAGTTTACCGAGCGCTTGTTTATGACCCCATGCTACTAGTAGTTAGTAGTAGCGCCATTAGAAAGAACGCCATCGGTATAAGTTAGCGTAGCGCTTGTTATCTAAACCCACGCCATCGCTAAGTGTAACACACCAACATCTTCGATCAATAATATTAGCAGCGCTAGTCGCTTCAATCCCTCCCGTGTCCCATAACTTCAACACGAGGTGGGGGGGTCAACTTCCACCCCTCCCATAACATTATTTCCCATGTATGTATGTCATGATTTATATAACGCCTCCCGATAACTTTACTATGATAACTTATACCATCGGAGCAATCGATACGCTCCAACGATCTATAATTTTGATTGCTCCATGCTACTTTATCTATTGTTTTGGACTATATTGGGCTTTATTTTCCACTTTTATATTACTTTTGGGACTAACCTATTAACCGGAGGCCCAGCCTGTAATTGTTTTTGCCTATTTCAGTGTTTCAAGAAACGGAATATCAAACGGAGTCCAAACGGAATGAAACCTTCGAACGTGATCTTCTCACCAACGTGATCCGGGAGACTTGGACCTTACCCAAGAAGTGCCGAGGCGGCCACGAGGGAGGGCGTCACGTGCTCCCCGCCTCGTGGGCCCCCGACGCCCACCGACGCATTCCTTCCTCCTATATATACCTACGCACTTCAACAGATCAAAAAGGAGCCAAAACCTAATTCCACCGCCGCATCTTCCTGTATCCACGAGATCCCATCTTGGGCCTGTTCCGAGTTCACGGAGGGGCATCCACCACGGAGGGCTTCTACATCAACACCATAGCCCTCCGGCGAAGTGTGAGTAGTTTACTTGCACTTCGGGTCCATAGCTAGTAGCTAGATGGCTTCTTCTATCTTTTTGATCTCAATACAATGTTCTCCCCTCTCGTGGGAGATCTATTCGATGTAATCTTTTATGTGTTTGTTGAGACCGATGAATTGTGGGTTTATGATCCAGCTTATCTATGGAAAATATTTGATTCTTCTCTAATTTTTATGAATGATTGAGTTATCTTGCAAGTCTCTTCAATTATCCGCTTGGTTTGGCCAACTAGATTGGTAGTTCTTGCAATGGGAGAAGTGTTTAGCTTTGGGTTCAATCTGTGTGTCCTTACCCAAAGGATGTAAAGGGTTGCAAGGCACGTATTGTATTGTTGCCATCGAGGATAACAAGATGGGGTATTTATCATATTGCATGAATTTATTCCTCTACATCATGTCATCTTGCTTAAGGCGTTACCTGTTTTAACTTAATACTCTAGATGCATGTTGATAGCGGTCGATGAGTGGAGTAATAGTAGTAGATGCAGAATCGTCGTCTACTTGTCTCGGACGTGATGCCTATATACATGATCATATCTAGATAACCTCATAACTATGCTCAATTTGCCAATTGCTCAATGTAATTTGTTCACCCACCGTAGTGTTGGGGAACGAGTATTCAAAAATTTCCTACGCACACTTAAGATCATGGTGATGCATAGCAACGAGAGGGAGTGTCCGCCCACGCACTGTGAGACCGAAAGCGGAAGCGCTATATCAACGCTGTTAATGTAGTCGACGTTTCACGATCCGACCGATCCAAGCACCACATCCGCATCTCCAGTTCTTAGCACGCTCAGCTCGATGACGATCCCGGACTCGATCCAGCAAAGTGGATGAGTTCCACAGCACGACGAAGCGCAGGACGATGATGATGTCCATCGACGCAGGGCTTCGCCTAAGCCCATGACGATATGACTTCACCGCCTGTGGTTTCACCTAAGCTCCGCGATTTATACCTGGCGGAATATGGTGGAGGGGCACCGCACACGGCTAAGGAACCATCCAGATCAACTTGTGTGTCCTGGGGTGCCCCTGCCCCCAGATATAAAGGAGCAAGGAGGAGGTACGCCAAGGAGGAGGCGATTAAGGGGGAGTCCTACTCCCACCGGAGTAGGACCTCCTTCCTAGTAGTAGGAGGAGAGAGAAGGAAGGGAAGAGAAGAAGGGTGCTCTCCCAGTCCATCGGACTAGGCCTTGGGGGCGCGGCCTGCCCTAGGCAGCCTTTTCCCGCAGGGCCCAATAAGGCCCAATACTTCTCCCGCGATTTCAGAATCTCCAGATTCAAAATACCCGCAATCATTCGGGAACCTTCCAACTCCAATATAGTCGTCCAATATATCGATCTTTATGCCTCGACCATTTCGAGATTCTCTCATGTCCCCGATCTCATTCGGGACTCAACTCCTTCGTACATCAAACTCATAAACTCATAATATAACTGCCATCGAAACTTTGTTGGACTTTACGGGTTCGAGAACTATGTAGACATGACCTAGAACTATTTGGTCAATAACCAATAGCGAACCTGGATGCCCATATTGGTCCTACATATTCTTCTATAAAGATCTTTATCGGTCAAACCGCATAACAACATACTTTGTTCCCTTTGTCATCGGTATAATATTTGCCCGAGATTCGATCACGGTATCCAATACCTAGTTCAATCTCGTAATCAAGTTTCCTTACTCTGCTCCGTAATACATCATCTCATAACTAACTCATTAGTTACAATGCTTGCAAGGCTTAGGTGATGAGTATTACCGAGAAGGCCCAGATACCTCTCCACAATCGGAGTGAAAACCTAATCTCAAATACGCCAACCCAACATGTACCTTTGAGACACCTGTAGTACCTTTATAATCACCCGCCACGCCAGGACGCTTGGTAGCACCCAAAGTGTTCCTCCGTAAACGGAGTTGCATAATCTCATAGTTACAGGAACATGTATAAGTCATGAAGAAAGCAATAGCAACATACTAAACGATCATGTGCTAGCTAACGGAATGGGTCATGTCAATCACATCATTCTCCTAATGATGTGATCCCATTAATCAAATGACAACACATGTCTATGGTTAGGAAACATAACCATCTCTGATTAATGAGCTAGTCAAGTAGAGGCATACTAGTGACACTGCTTGTCTATGTATTCACACATGTATTATGTTTCCTGTTAATACAATTCTAGATGAATAATAAACATTTATCATGATATAAGGAAATAATAATAACTTTATTATTGCCTCTAGGCATATTTCCTTCGCCTCCCTTGCACTAGAGTCAATAATCTAGTTCACATCGCCATGTGATTTAACATCAATAGTTCACATCTATATGTGGTTAACACTCATAGTTCACATCGACATGTGACCAACACCCAAAGGGTTTACTAGAGTCAGTAATCTAGTTCACATCGCTATGTGATTAACACCCAAAGAGTACTAAGGTGTGATCTGTTTTGCTTGTGAGATAATTTAGTCAACGGTCTCACATTCAGAGCCGTAAGTATTTTGCAAATTTCTATGTCTACAATGCTCGCACGGAGCTACTCTAGCTAATTGTTCACTTTCAATATGTATCCAGATTGAGACTGTGAGTCATCTACATTAGTGTTAAAACTTGCATCGACGTAACCCTTTACATTTAACCTTTTTTCACTTCCATAATCGAGAAACATATCCTTATTATACTAAGGATAATTTTGACCGTCCATTGATCATTTCCTAGATCACTATTGCATTCCTCAAGCTTAGTGGTAGGGTATGCAATAGACCTGAAGATGACATACTTATAGAACCTATGACGAGGCATAGGGAATGACTTTCATTCTCTTTTCATTTTCTCGTCGGGTCGGATTTGAGTTTACTCACCACACCTTGTAACACAGCAAGAACTCTTCTTGACTGCTCCATTTTGAACTACTTCAAAATCTTGTCAAGGTATGTATTCATTGAAAAACTTATCGCCGCCTTGATCTATCTCTATAGATCTTGATGCTCAATATGTAAGCAGCTTCACCGAGGTCCTTCTTTGAAAAACTCCTTTCAAATACTCCTTTATGCTTTGCGTATAATTCTACATCATTTGATCAACAATATGTCATTCACATATACTTATCAAATGTTAGTGCTCCCACTCACTTTCTTGTAAATACAAAGCTTCTTCACCGCAAGTCTCTATAAAACTATATGCTTGATCAACTTTATCAAAGTGTATTCCAACTCCGAGATGCTTGCACCCACCATTGATGGATCGCCGAGCTTGCACATTTTGTTAGCTCCTTTAGGATTGACAAAACTTCGTTGCATTATACAACTCTTCTTTAATAAATCCATTAAAGAATGTAGTTTTGACATCCATTTGCCGATTTTAAAATGTGGCAATTAACATGATTCGGACAGATTTAAGCATCGCCACACTTGAGAAAATCTCATTGTAGTCAACACCTTGAACTTGTCAAAACCTTTTATGACAAGTCGAGCTTTGTAGATAGTAACACTACTATCAACATCCGCTTCCTTGAAGATCCATTTATATAATATGGCTTGCCATCATCGAGCAACTCCATCAAAGTCCACACTTTGTTCATATGGATCCCATCTCGATTTCATGGCCCAAGCCATTTCATGAATCGGCTCATCATCGCCTCATATTTGAGGTTCATCATGGTCTAGTAACATGACTTCAATATGATTACTGACCACTCAAAAGCGGATCTTACTCGAAGACCTAAGAGGTTTGGTAGCAACTTGATCCAAGTTTCATGATCATCATCATTAACTCCTTACTAATTGTGTAGGAATCATCGAAACTGATTTGGATGAACTACTTTCCAATAAGGAGAAGGTACAATTACCTTATCAAGTTCTACTTTCCTCCCACTCACTTCTTTCGAGAAAAACCTTCTCTAGAAAGGATCCATCTTAGCAACGAATGTTTTGCCTTTAGACCTGTGATAGAAGGTGTACCCAACAGCTTCTCTTTGGGTATTCTATGAAGACGCATTCCCGATTGGTTCGAGCTTATCGTGTGAAACTTTTCACATAAGCATCACAACTCCAAACTTTAAGAAACGATACTTAGGTTTAATGTTAAACCATAATTCATACGTCGCCAACGGATTTAGATGTTGCCTATTAAACGTGAATGCAGCTGCTCTTAATGCATAACCCCAAAACGATAGTGGTAAATCGGTAAGATACATCATAGATCGCACCATATCCAATAAAGTATGCTTACGACGCTTGGACACCATTATGTCGGTGTTCCATGTGGCGTGAGCTGTGAAACTATTCCACTTTGTTTTAATTGAAGACCAAACTCATAACTCAAATATTCATCTCCACGATCAGATCGCAGAAACTTTATTTTCTTTTACGATGATTTTCCACTTCACCTGAAATTTTTGAACCTTTCAACTATTTCAGACTTATGTTTCATCAAGTAGATATACCCATATCTGCTCAAATCATCATGTGAAGGTTAGAAAATAACGATATTTGACATTTAGCATCAACACTCATTGGATCGCATACATCGGTATGTATTATTTCCAATAAGTCAAGAGCTTGTTCCATTGTTCCGAGAACGGAGTTTTAGTCATCTTGCCCAAAAGGCACGGTTCGCAAGCATCAAATGATTCATAATCAAGTGATTCCAAAAGTCCATCAGATGGAGTTTTTCATGCGCTTACACCAATATGATAAACCAAAGTACACAAATAAGTTGTACTATCATTATTAACTTTGCATCTTTTGGTTTCAATATTATGAATATGTATCACTATGATCGAGATCCAATGAACCATTTTCATTGGGTATAAACATCGAAGGTCTTATTCATGTAAACAGAATAACAATTATTCTTTAACTTCAATGAATAATCAGACGCAATAAACATGATCAAATCATATTCATGCTCAACGCAAACGCTAAATAACATTTATTTGGCTTTAACACTAATCTCAAAATATAGGAGTGTGATGATGATCATATCAATCTTGGAACTATTTCCAACACTCATCGCCACTTCCTTCAACTAGTTTCGCTCATTCGCAACTCCTGCTTCGAAGTTACTACTTAGCAACCGAACCAAGTATCAAATACGTGGGTTGCTATAAACACTAGTAAATACATATCAATAATCAGATATCAAATATACCTTTGTTCACTTTGCCATCCTTCTTATCCGCCAAATACTTGGGGTAGTTCCGCTCAAAGGACTCCGCTCCATTGTAGCAAAAGCACTTAGTCTCAGCTTAGGTCCAGACTTGGGCTTCTTCACCTAGTAGCAACTTGCTTGCCGCTCTTCTTGAAGTTCCTCTTCCCTTGCCCTTTTCCTTGAGACTAGTGGTCTTGTCAACCATCAACACTTGATGTTTTTCTTGATTTCTACCTTCACGATTTTAGCATCGCAAGAGCTTGGGAATTGTTTTCGCCATCCCTTGCATACTATAGTTCATCACGAAGTTCTAGTAACTTAGTGATGGTGACTAGAGAATCTGTCAATCACTATCTTATCTCGAAGATTAACTCCCACTTGATTCAAGCGATTGTAGTATACGCATAACTGGCACATGCTCACTAGTTGAGCGATTCTCCTCCATCTTTAGCTATAGAACTTGTTGGAGACTTCATATCTCTAACTCGGTATTTGCTTGAAATATTAACTTCAACTCCCTGGAACATCTCATATGGTCCATGATGTTCAAAACGCCTTTGAAGTCCCGATTCTAAGCCATACATGGTGCACTAAACTATCAAGTAGTCATCATATTAAGCTAGCCAAACGCTCATAACGCCCTAATAGGTCTGCTACCAGCGGTGCATCAAGGACATAATTCTTCCGTGGCAGCAATGAGGATAAACCCAGATCACGGATCCAATCTGCAATACTAACATTTTCAATACAATTTTCTAGGAACACATATAAAAAAGGGAAGCAACAACGCGAGCTATTGATCTACAACATAATCTGCAAAAATACCAGACTAAGTTCATGATAATTTAAGTTCAATTAATCATATTACTTAAGAACTCCCACTTAGACGACATCTCTAGTCATCTAAGTGATCACGTGATCCAAATCAACTAAATCATAACCGATCATCACGTGAGATGGAGTAGTTTTCAATGGTGAACATCTTATGTTGATCATATCACTATATGATTCACGCCGACCTTTCGTCTCCGTGTTCCGAGGCCATATCCATATGCTAGGCTCGCCAAGTATAACTTGAGTATTCCGCTGCAGCAAAACTGGCTTGCACCGCTGTAGATGGACGAGAGCTTATCACACCATCATCACGCGGTGTCCGGGCACAACGAACTTTGGCAACGGTGCATACTCGGAGAACACTTCTTGATAATTTTAGTGAGATCATCTTATAATGCTACCGCCAATCAAAGCAAGATAAGATGCATAAAGGATAAACATCACATGCAATCAATATAAGTGATATGATATGGTCATCATCATCTTGTGCTTGTGATTCCATCTCCGGCACCGCCATGATCACCATCGCCACCGCGCCGACACCTTGATCTCCATCGTAGCATCGTTGTCGCCTCGCCAACTATTGCTTCTACGACTATCGCTAATTTAGTGATAAAGTAAAGCAACCATGGCGCTTATTTATACAATAAAGCGACAACCATATGGTTTCGCCATTGCCGATAACTCGGTTACAAAACATGATCATCTCATACAATAAAATATAGCATCACGCCTGACCACATCACAACATGCCCCAAAAACAAGTTAGACGCCCTCTACTTTGTTGTTGCAATTTTACGGGCTGCGGCTGAGCAAGAACCGCTTTACCACGCATCAAAACCACAACGATAGTTTGTCAAGTTGGTGCTGTTTTAACCTTCGCAAGGACCGGCGAGCACACTCGGTTCAACTAAAGTGAGAGATGACACCCGCCAACCACCTTTAAGCAACGAGTGCTCGAGCGTGAAACCAGTCTCGCGTGAAGCAGACGCAGTAATGTCGGTCCGGCCGCTTCATCTCACAATACCGCCAACCAAAGTATGACATGTGGTAAGCAAGATGACTTGTATCGCCCACAACTCACTTGTGTTCTACTCGCATATAACATCAACGATAAACCAGGCTCGATGCCACCGCGGTAACGAGTAATTTCAAAAATTTCCCACGCACACGCAAGATCATGGTGATGCATAGCAACAGAGGGGAGAGGTCCGCCCAGCACTGTGAGACCGAAAGGGAGCGTTATATCAACGCTGTTGATGTAGTCGACGCCTCACGATCCGACCGATCCAAGCACCGCATCCGCACCTCCGAATTTAGTGAAGGAATATGCCCGAGGCAATAATAGTTATTATTTATTTCTTATATCATGATAAATGTTTATTATTCATGCTAGAATTGTATTAACCGAAACATAATACATGTGTGAATACATAGACAAACAGAGTGTCACTAGTATGCCTCTATTTGACTAGCTCGTTAATCAAAGATGGTTATGTTTCCAACCATAGACATGAGTTGTCATTTGATTAACGGGATCACATCATTAGGAGAATGATCATTGACATGACCCATTCCGTTAGCCTAGCACTTGATCGCTTAGTATGTTGCTATTGCTTTCATGACTTATACATGTTCCTGTAATTCATGAGATTATGCAACTCCCTGCCACCGAGGAACACTTTTGGTACTACCAAACGTCACAACGAATCGGGTGATTATAAAGGAGTACTACAGGTGTTCCAAAGGTGTTGGGTTGGCGATTTCGAGATTAGGTTTTGTCACCCGATTGCTCTGAGAGGTATCTTCTGGTTTCTTAATACACATCACCTAAGCCTTGCAAGCATTGTAACCAATGAGTTAGTTATGAGATGATGTATTACGGAACAAGTAAAGAGACTTGCCGGTAACGAGATTGAACTAGGTATTGATACCACGATCGAATCTCGCAAGTAACATACCGATGACAAAGGAACAAAGTATGTTGTTATGCGGTTCGACCGATAAAGATCTTCAGAGAATATGTAGGAACCAATAGGCATCCAGGTTCCGCTATTGGTTATTGACCAAGAATAGAGGTCATGTTACATAGTTCTCTAACCCGAGGGTCCGCACGCTTAAGGTTTCGGGCGATGCTTATATTATGAGTTTATGAGTTTTGATGTACCGAAGGAGTTCGGAGTCCCGGATGAGATCGATGATGACGAGGAGTCTCATGGTCGAGACGTAAAGATCGATATATTGACGACTATATTCGAGTTCGGAAAGGTTCCCAATGATTCGGTATTTTTCGGAGTACCGAGAGTTACGGAATTGCCGGAGAAGTATTGGCCTTATTGGCCCTTGGGAAAGAGAGGGGCTGCCTAGAGGCCGCTACGCTTCAAGGCCTAGTCCGAATTGACTAGGGAGGGGCCGCACTCTTCTTCTCTTCCCTCTTTTCTCCTACTTCCTTACTAGAAAGGAGGAGTTCACTCCCGGGAGTAGGACTCCCTTGCGCGCCTCCTCCCTTGGCCGCCATCTCCTCCTTGCTCCTTTATACGCGGGGGCACCCCACAAGACACAAGTTGATCTTACGGATCGCCTCTAGCCGCAGCGGTGCCTCCACCATATTCCACTTCGATCATATCGTCATGAGCTTAGCGGCTCAAGGCCGGAGAACTTATATCGCTCACGAGCTTAGCGGCTTCTCGCGTGGAGCATCAACATCGCCACCACGCCGTCAGGTTGACGGAACTCATCCTCGATAATTTTGCTGGATCGAGTCCGGGATCGCCATCGAGCTGAACGTGTGCAGAACTCGAGGTGCCGACGCTCGTGCTTTGATCGGTCGGATCGTGAAGACGGACGATCACATCAATCGCGTTGTTATAACGCTCCGCTTTCGGTCTACGAGGTACGTGGACGACATCTCCCTCCTCGCTGCTATGCCATCATGGTCTTTGCGGATCGAGGGAAATTTTTGAAATTACTACGCTCCCCAACAAGGGGCATCCCGAGCCAGATTTTGCGCGTTGATGTCATATGCACGAGTAGAACACAAGTGAGTTGTGGACTATACAAGTCATACCGCCACCAAAGATGTCATACTTTGGTTCAGCGGTATTGTGAGATGAAGCGCCCGGACCGACATTACGCAGACGCTTACGCGAGACTGGTTTCACCGCCCGAGCACTCGCTGTTTAAAGGTGACCGCGGTGTCTGCCTCTCACTTTAGTTGAACCGAGTATTACTACGCCCGGTCCTTGAGAAGGTTAAAACGAGTCTATTTGACAAACTATCGCTGTGGTTTTGATGCGTAGGTAAGAACGGTTCTTGCTCAGCCCGTAGCAGCCACGTAAAACTTGCAACAACAAAGTAGAGGACGCCTAACTTGTTTTTGCAGGCATGTTGTGATGTGATATGGTCAAGACGTGATGCTATATTGTATGAGTGTTCTCCCCTCTCTCGTGGAGATCTATTGATGTAATCTTCTTTTTGCGGTGTGTTTGTTGAGACCGATGAATTGTGGGTTTATGATCCAGCTTATCTATGGAAAATATTTGATTCTTCTCTGAATTCTTTTATGAATGATTGAGTTATCTTTGCAAGTCTCTTCGAATTATCCGTTTGGTTTGGCCAACTAGATTGGTAGTTCTTGCAATGGGAGAAGTGTTTAGCTTTGGGTTCAATCTTGCGGTGTCCTTACCCAGTGACAGAAAGGGTTGCAAGGCACGTATTGTATTGTTGCCATCGAGGATAACAAGATGGGTATTTATCATATTGCATGAATTTATTCCTCTACATCATGTCATCTTGCTTAAGGCGTTACTCTGTTTTTAACTTAATACTCTAGATGCATGCTGGATAGCGGTCGATGAGTGGAGTAATAGTAGTAGATGCAGAATCGTTTCGGTCTACTTGTCTCGGACGTGATGCCTATATACATGATCATATCTAGATAACCTCATAACTATGCTCAATTCTGTCAATTGCTCAACGATGAATTTGTTCACCCACCGTAGTGTTGGGGGCGTAGTAATTCAAAAATTTCCCTACGCTACGCAAGATCATGGTGATGCATAGCAGCGAGAGGAGAGTGTCCGTCCCACGTACCCTAAATGAACCGAAAGCAGGCGTTATATCAACGCTTGGTTAATGTAGTCGTCGTCTTCACGATCCGACCGATCCAAGCACCGTTACTCCGGCATCTCCGAGTTCTTAGCACACGTTCAGCTCGATGGCGATCCCGGACTCCGATCCAGCAAAGTGTCGGGGATGAGTTCCGTCGAACCGCGACGGCGTGGTGGCGATGATGATGCTCCACGGCGCGGGCCGCCTAAGCTCATGACGATATGACTTCACCGGCCGAGGCTTCACCTAAGCTCATGACGATATGACGAAGTGGAATATGGTGGAGGGCACGCCCTGCAGCTAAGGCGATCCGTAGATCAACTTGTGTGTCTGGGGTGCCCCATATAAGGGAAGCAGGAGGAGGTGGCGGCCAGGAGGCGCGCAAGGAAGTCCTACTCCCACCCAGTGAGAGACTCCTCCTTTCCTAGTAGGAGTAGGAGAGAAGGAAGGGGAAGAGAAGAGGTCGGCCCCTCCCTAGTCAATTCGGACTGGGCCTTGAGAGAGGCAGCGGCTGCCTAGGCAGCCCTCTCTCTTTCCAGGGCCCAATAAGGCCAATACTTCTCCCGGCGAATTCATAACTCTCGGTACTCAAAAATACCGAATCATGGGACCTTCCGAACTCGAATATGAGTCGTCCAATATATCGATCTTTACGTCTCGACCATTTCGAGACTCCTCGTCATATCCCCGATCCCATTCGGGACTCCGAACTCCTTGGTACATCAAAACTCATAAACTCATAATATAAGCTGCCATCGAAACCTTAAGTTTATGGATCTTACGGGTTCGAGAACTATGTAGACATGACCTAGAACTATTCTTGGTCAATAACCAATAAGCGGAACCTGGATGCCCATATTGGCTCCTACATATTCTACAAAGATCTTTATCGGTCAAACCGCATAACAACATACGTTGTTCCTTTGTCATCGGTATGTTATTTGCCGAGATTCATCGTCTGCATCCAATACCTAGTTCAATCTCGTTACCGGCAAGCCTTCTTTACTCTGCTCAGAATACATCATTCTCACTAACTAACTCATTAGTTACAATGCTTGCAAGGCTTTAGTGATGAGTATTATGAGAAGGCCCTGAGATACCTCTCCGACTAAATCGGAGGACAAACCTAATCTCGAAATACGCCAACCCAACATGTACCTTTGGAGACACCTGTAGTACTCCTTTATAATCACCCAGTTACGTTGTGACGTTTGGTAGCACCCAAAGTGTTCCTCCGGTAAACGGGAGTTGCATAATCTCATAGTTACAGGAACATGTATAAGTCATGAAGAAAGCAATAGCAACATACTAAACGATCATGTGCTAGGCTAACGGAATGGGTCATGTCAATCACATCATTCTCCTAATGATGTGATCCCATTAATCAAATGACAACACATGTCTATGGTTAGGAAACATAACCATCTTGATTAATGAGCTAGTCAAGTAGAGGCATACTAGTGACACTGCTTGTGTCTATGTATTCACACATGTATTATGTTTCGGTTAATACAATTCTAGGATGAATAATAAACATTTATCATGATATAAGGAAATAAATAATAACTTTATTATTGCCTCTAGGCATATTTCCTTCAGTCTCCCCTTGCACTAGAGTCAATAATCTAGTTCACATCGCCATGTGATTTAACATCAATAGTTCACATCTATATGTATTAACACCATAGTTCACATCGACATGTGACCAACACCCAAAGGGTTTACTAGAGTCAGTAATCTAGTTCACATCGCTATGTGATTAACACCCAAAGAGTACTAAGGTGTGATCATGTTTTGCTTGTGAGATAATTTTAGTCAACAGGTCTGGCATACATCTGAGCCGTAAGTATTTTGCAAATTTCTATGTCTACAATGCTCGACGGAGCTACTCTAGCTAATTGCTCCCACTTTCAATATGTATCCAGATTGAGACTTGAGTCATCTACATTAGTGTTAAAACTTGCATCGACGTAACCCTTTCGTGCATTTAACCTTTTTTCACTTCCATAATCGAGAAACATATCCTTATTATACTAAGGATAATTTTGACCGCTGTCCATTGATCTACTCCTAGATCACTATTGCACTCCCTTGCCAAGCTTAGTGGTAGGGTATGCAATAGATCTGGTACACAACATGACATACTTTATAGAACCTATGATCTGAGGCATAGGGAATGACTTTCATTCTCTTTTCTATTTTCCTGTAGTGGTCGGGATTTGAGTCTTACTCAATTTCACACCTTGTAACATGCAAGAACTCCTCTTTGACTATTCCATTTTGAACTACTTCAAAATCTTGTCAAGGTATGTATTCATTGAAAAAACTTATCGCCGCCTTGATCTATCTCTATAGATCTTGATGCTCAATATGTAAGCAGCTTCACCGAGGTCCTTCTTTGAAAAACTCCTTTCAAATACTCCTTTATGCTTTGCGGTATTATTCTACATCATTTCGATCAACAATATGTCATTCACATATACTTATCGTAAATGTTGTAGTGCTCCCACTCACTTTCTTGTAAATACAGCTTCACCGCAAGTCTCTATAAACTATATGCTTTGATCAACTTTATCAAAGTGTGTATTCCAACTCCAGATGCTTGCACCAGTCCATTGATGGATCGAGCTTGCACATTTTGTTAGCTCCTTTAGGATTGACAAAACTTCTGGTTGCATCATATACAACTCTTCTTTAATAAATCCATTAAAGAATGTAGTTTTGACATCCATTTGCCAGATTTCATAAATGTGGCAATTGCTAACATGATTCGGACAGACTTAAGCATCGCTACGGTTGAGAAAATCTCATTGTAGTCAACACCTTGAACTGTCAAAAACCTTTTATGACAAGTCGAGCTTTGTAGATAGTAACACTACTATCAACATCATCTTCCTCTTGAAGATCCATTTATATAATATGGCTTGCCGATCATCGAGCAACTCCATCAAAGTCCACACTTTGTTCTCATATATGGATCCCATCTCGATTTCATGGCCTCAAGCCATTTAGCGGAATCTGGGCTCATCATCGCTTCCTCATATTTCGTAGGTTCATCATGGTCTAGTAACATGACTTCGTAACATGATTACCGTACCACTCTGGTGCGGATCTTACTCCGAAGACCTAAGAGGTTTGGTAGCAACTTGATCTGAAGTTTCATGATCATCATCATTAACTTCTTACTAATTGGTGTAGGAATCATCAAAACTGATTTACTCGTGATGAACTACTTTCCAATAAGGAGAAGGTACAATTACCTTATCAAGTTCTACTTTCCTCCCACTCACTTCTTTCGAGAAAAAACCTTCTCTAGAAAGGATCCATCTTAGCAACGAATGTTTTGCCTTAGACCTGTGATAGAAGGTGTACCCAAGCAGTTTCCTTTGGGTATTCTATGAAGACGCACTTCTCGATTTGGGTTCGAGCTTATCAGGTGAAAACTTTTCACATAAGCATCACAACTCCAAACTTTAAGAAACGACAGCTTAGGTTCTTCGTTAAACCATAATTCATACGGTGTCGCTCAACGGATTTAGATGTTGCCCTATTAAACGTGAATGCAGCTGTCTTTAATGCATAACCCCAAAACGATAGTGGTAAATCGGTAAGATACATCATAGATCGCATCTATATCCAATAAAGCAGCGTCTCGACGCTTGGACACACCATTATGTCGTGGTGTTCCATGTGGCGTGGTGTGAAACTATTCCACTTTGTTTTAATTGAAGACCAAACTCATAACTCAAATATTCATCTCCACGATCAGATCGCAGAAACTTTATTTTCTTGTTACGATGATTTTCCACTTCACTCTGAAATTCTTTGAACCTTTCAACTATTTCAGACTTATGTTTCATCAAGTAGATATACCCATATCTGCTCAAATCATCATGTGAAGGTTAGAAAATAACGATACTTGCCACGAGCATCAACACTCATTGGATCGCATACATCGGTATGTATTATTTCCAATAAGTCGAGAGTTTGTTCCATTGTTCCGAGAACGGAGTTTTAGTCATCTTGCCCAAAAGGCAGTGGTTCGAAGCATCAAATGATTCATAATCAAGTGATTCCAAAAGTCCATCAGCATGGAGTTTTCTTCATGCGCTTACACCAATATGACCTAAACGGCAGTACCACAAATAAGTTGTACTATCATTATTAACTTTGCATCTTTTGGTTTCAATATTATGAATATGTGTATCACTATGATCGAGATCCAATGAACCATTTTCATTGGGTGCATAACCATCAAGGTCTTATTCATGTAAAATGAATAACAATTATTCTTTAACTTCAATGAATAATCAGACGCAATAAACATGATCAAATCATATTCATGCTCAACGCAAAACGCTAAATAACATTTATTTGGCTTTTAACACTAATCTAAAATATAGGGAGTGTGTGATGATGATCATATCAATCTTGGAACTATTTCCAACACTCATCGTCACTTCCTTCAACTAGTTTCTGCTCATTCTGCAACTCCTGTTTCGAGTTACTACTCTTAGCAACCTAACCAGTATCAAATACCGGAGGGTTGCTACTAACACTAGTAATACATATCAATAATCTGTATATCAAATATACCTTTGTTCACTTTGCCATCCTTCTTATCCGCCAAATACTTGGGGTAGTTCCGCCCAGGACCTGCTCCATTGTAGCAAAAAGCACTTAGTCTAGGTGCTTAGGTCAGACTTGGGCTTCTTCACCGAGTAGCAACTTGCTTGCCGCTCTTTGAAGTTCCCTTCTTCCCTTTGCCCTTTCCTTGAGACTAGTGGTCTTGTCAACCATCAACACTTGATGTTTTCTTGATTTCTACCTTCCACGATTTTAGCATCGCGAAAGAGCTTGGGAATTGTTTCTTCATCCCTTGTATACTATAGTTCATCACGAAGTTCTAGTAACTTAGTGATGGTGACTAGAGAATTCTGTCAATCACTATCTTATCTCGAAGATTAACTCCCACTTGATTCAAGCCGATTGTAGTACGCATAATCTGAGCACATGCTCACTAGTTGAGCGATTCTCTCCATCTTTTAGCTATAGAACTTGTTGGAGACTTCATATCTCTCAACTCGGTATTTGCTTGAAATATTAACTTCAACTCCGGAACATCTCATATGGTCCATGATGTTCAAAACGCCTTTGAAGTCCCGATTCTAAGCCAAGTACATGGTGCACTAAACTATCAAGTAGTCATCATATTAAGCTAGCCAAACGCTCTATAAATGTCTACGCAATAGGTCACATTACCTAGCGGTGCATCAAGGACATAATTCTTCAGGCAGCAATGAGGATAAACCTCAGATCACGGATCCAATCTGCAATATTGCTACTAACATTTTCAATACAATTTTCTCTAGGAACACATATAAAAAAAGGAAGCAACAACGCTAGCTATTGATCTACAACATAATCTGCAAAATACTACCAGGACTAAGTTCATGATAAATTTAAGTTCAATTAATCATATTACTTAAGAACTCCCACTTAGACAGACACATCTCTAGTCATCTAAGTGATCACGTGATCCAAATCAACTAAATCATAACCGATCATCACGTGAGATGGAGTAGTTTTCAATGGTGAACATCTTATGTTGATCATATCTACTATATGATTCACGCCGACCTTCGGGCTCCGTGTTCCGAGGCCATATCAGCATATGCTAGGCTGTCAAGTATAACTTGAGTATTCGCGTGTGCAAAACTGGCTTGCACCCGCTGTAGATGGACGTCGAGCTTGAAGGAAATATGCCCTAGAGGCAATAATAAAGTTATTATTTATTTCCTTATATCATGATAAATGTTTAGTATTCATGCTAGAATTGTATTAACGGAAACATAATACATGTGTGAATACATAGACAAACAGAGTGTCACTAGTATGCCTCTACTTGACTAGCTCGTTAATCAAAGATGGTTATGTTTCCTAACCATAGACATGAGTTGTCATTTGATTAACGGGATCACATCATTAGGAGAATGATCTGATTGACATGACCCATTCCGTTAGCCTAGCACTTGATCGTTTAGTATGTTGCTATTGCTTTCTTCATGACTTATACATGTTCCTGTAACTATGAGATTATGCAACTCCGTTTACGGAGGAACACTTTGGGTACTACCAAGCGTCACAGCGTAACTGGGTGATTATAAAGGAGTACTACAGGTGTCTCCAAAGGTACATGTTGGGTTGGCGTATTTGAGATTAGGTTTTGTCACTCCGATTGTGGAGAGGTATCTCTGGGCCTTCTCGGTAATACTCATCACCTAAGCCTTGCAAGCATTGTAACTAATGAGTTAGTTATGAGATGATGTATTACGGAACGAGTAAAGAGACTTGCGATAGCGAGATTGAACTAGGTATTGGATACCGGCGATCGAATCTCGGGCAAGTAACATACCGATGACAAAGGGAACAAAGTATGTTGTTATGCGGTTTGACCGATAAAGATCTTCGTAGAATATGTAGGAACCAATATGGGCATCCAGGTTCCGCTATTGGTTATTGACCAAGAATAGTTCTAGGTCATGTCTACATAGTTCTCGAACCCGTAGGGTCCTTGCAACAAGGTTTCGATGGCGGTTATATTATGAGTTTATGAGTTTTGATGTACCGAAGGAGTTCGGAGTCCCGGATGAGATCGGGGACATGACGAGGAGTCTCGAAATGGTCGAGGCGTAAAGATCGATATATTGGACGACTATATTCGGAGTTCGGAAAGGTTCGAATGATTGGGTATTTTGAATGCAGGAGAGTTACGGAATTCGCCGGGAGAAGTATTGGGCCTTATTGGGCCCTGCGGGAAAGAGAGAGGGCTGCCTAGGGCAGGCCGCGCGCCCAAGGCCTAGTCCGGGTGGACTAGGGAGGGCCGCACCCTTCTTCTCTTCCCTTCCTTTTCTCCTACTCCTACTAGGAAAGGAGAGTCCTACTCCGGTGGGAGTAGGACTCCCCTTAATCGCCTCCTCCTTGGGCGGCCACCTCCTCCTTGCTCCTTTATATCTGGGGCAGGGGGCACCCCATGACAAACAAGTTGATCTCTGGATCGTTCCTTAGCCGTGTCGGTGCCCCCTCCACCATATTCCACTTGGTCATATCGTCACGGGCTTAAGCGAAGCCCTGCGCGGAGAAGTCATATCGTCGCGGAGCTTAAGGCGAAGCCCTGCGTCGGTGGAGCATCATCATCGTCCTGCGCCGTCGTGCTGTGGAACTCATCCCGACACTTTGCTGGATCGGAGTCCGGGGATCGTCATCGAGCTGAGCGTGTGCAGAACTCGGAGGTGCCGTCGTTCGGTGCTTGGATCGGTCGGATTGTGAAGGCGTCGACTACATCAACGCGTTGTCCTTCGCTTTCGGTCTCACAGTGCGTGGGCGGACACTCTCCCATCTCGTTGCTATGCCATCACCATGGTCTTGCGTGTTCGTAGGAAAATTTTTGAAATTACTCGTTCCAAACGGTGGCATCGAGCCTGGTTTTATGCGTTGATGTCATATGCACGAGTAGAACACAAGTGAGTTGTGGGCGATACAAGTCATACTGCCTACCAGCATGTCATACTTTGGTTCAGCGGTATTGTGAGATGAAGCGGCCGGACCGACATTACGCGTGCGCTTACGCGAGACTGGTTTCACCGCTCCGAGCACTCGTTGCTTAAAGGTGACGGCGGTGTCTGTCTCTCTCACTTTAGTTGAACCGAGTATGACTCGCCCGGTCCTTGAGAAGGTTAAAGCGGAGTCTATTTGACAAACTATCGTTGTGGTTTTGATGCGTAGGTAAGAACGGTTCTTGCTCAGCCCGTAGCAGCCACGTAAAACTTGCAACAACAAAGTAGAGGACGTCTAACTTGTTTTTGCAGGGCATGTTGTGATGTGATATGGTCAAGGCGTGATGCTATATTGTATGAGATGATCATGTTTTGTAACGAGTTATCGGCAATGGCAGGAGCCATATGGTTGTCGCTTTATTGTATGAAATGCAAGCGCCATGTAATTGCTTTACTTTATCACTAAGGAGTAGCGATAGTCGTAGAAGCAATAGTTGGCAAGGCGACAACGATGCTACGATGGAGATCAAGGTGTCGGCGCGGTGGCGATGGTGATCATGGCGGTGCTTGGCGATGGAATCACAAGCACAAGATGATGATGACCATATCATATCACTTATAATGATTGCATGTGATGTTTATCCTTTATGCATCTTATCTTGCTTTGTTTGACGGTAGCATTATAAGATGATCTCTCACTAAAATTATCAAGAAGTGTTCTCCTGAGTATGCACCGTTGCGAAAGTTCTTCGTCTTTGAGACACCACGTGATGATCGGGTGTGATAGGCTCTACGTTCAAATACAACGGGTGCAAAACAGTTGCGCACGCGAATACTCGAGTTAAACTTGGCGAGCCTAGCATATAACAGATATGGCCTCGGAACACGGAGACCGAAAGGTCGAGCGTGAATCATATAGTAGATATGATCAACATAGTGATGTTCACCATTGAAACTACTCCATCTCACGTGATGATCGGACATGGTTTAGTTGATTTGGATCACGTAATCACTTAGATGACTAGAGAGATGTCTATCTAAGTGGGAGTTCTTAAGTAATATGATTAATTGAACTTTAATTTATCATGAACTTAGTCCTGGTAGTATTTTGCAAATTATGTTGTAGATCAATAGCTCGCGTTGTTGCTTCCCTATGTTTTCATATGTGTTCCTAGAAAATTGTATTGAAAGATGTTAGTAGCAATGATGCGGATTGGATCCGTGATCTGAGGTTTATCCTCATTGCTGCGCTGAAGAATTATGTCCTTAATGCACGCTAGGTGACAGACCTATTGCAGGAGCAGAGGGCGTTATGAGCGTTTGGCTAGCTCAATATGAGCGAATCTGAGGCGTTATGAGCGTTTGGCTAGCTCAATATGATGACTACTTGATAGTTTAGTGCACCATGCTTAACGGCTTAGAATCGGGACTTCAAAGGCGTTTTGAGCGTCATGGACCATATGAGATGTTCCAGGAATTGAAGTTAATATTTCAAGCAAATACCGAGTTGAGAGATATGAAGTCTCCAACAAGTTCTATAGCTAAAAGATGGAGGAGAATCGCTCAACTAGTGAGCATGTGCTCAGATTATGCGAGTACTTCAATCGCTTGAATCAAGTGGGAGTTAATCTTCCGGATAAGATAGTGATTGACAGAATTCTCTAGTCACCATCACTAAGTTAGTAGAACTTCGTGATGAACTATAGTATGCAAGGGATGACGAAAAAGATTCTCGAGCTCTTCGCGATGCTAAAATCGGCGAAGGTAGAAATCAAGAAAAACATCAAGTGTTGATGGTTGACAAGACCACTAGTCTCAAGGAAAATGGCAAAGGAAGAAGGGAACTTCAAAAGGGCGGCAAGCAAGTTGCTGCTCGAGTGAAGAAGCCCAAGTCTAGACCTAAGCACGAGGCTGAGTACTTTTGCTGCAATGGAACTGGTCCTTTGGAAGCGAACTACCCCTGAATATTTGGTGGATAAGAAGGATGGCAAAGTGAACAAGGTTATATTTGATATACAGGTTATTGATGTGTGCCTTACTAGTGTTTATAGTAGCCCCTGAGTATTTGATACTCGTTAGGTTGCTAAGATTAGTAACTCGAAACAGGAGTTCTGAGAATAAGCAGAGACTAGTTGAAGGGAAGTGACGATGAATGTTGGAAGTAGTTCCAAGATTGATATGATCATCATCGCACACTCCCTATACTTTCGGGATTAGTGTGGAACCTAAATAAGTGTTATTTGGTGTTGAGCATAAATATGATTTGATCATGTTTATTGCAATCTGATTATTCATTTAAGTAAGAGAATAAATTGTTGTTACATTTACATGAATAAAACCTTATGTGGTTACACACCCAATGAAAATGGTTCATTGGATCTCGATCATAGTGATACACATATTCATAATATTGAAACCAAAAGATGCAAAGTTAATAATGATAGTGCAACTTATTTGTGTACTTGCCGTTTAGGTCATATTGGTGTAAAGCGCATGAAGAAAACTCCATCTTGATGGACTTTTGGAATCACTTGATTATGAATCATTTGATGCTTGCGAACCGTGCCTTTTGGGCAAGATGACTAAAACTCCGTTCTCGGAACAATGGAACAAGCTCTTGACTTGTTGGAAATAACACATATATACCGATGTATGCGATCCAATGAGTGTTGATGCTCGTGGCAAGTATCATTATTTTCGACCTTCACAAGATGATTTGAGTAGATATGGGTATATCTACTTGATGAAACATAAGTCTGAAATAGTTGAAAGGTTCAAAGAATTTCAGAGTGAAGTGGAAAATCATCGTAACAAGAAAATAAAATTTCTGCAATCTGATCGTGGAGATGAATATTTGAGTTCTGAGTTTGGTCTTCAATGAAAACAATGTGGAATAGTTTCACAGCTCCGCCACTGGAACACCACAGCGTTATGGTGTGTCCAAGCGTCGTAATCGTACTTTATTTTGATATGGTGCGATCTATGATGTATCTTACCGATTTACCACTATCGTTTTGGGGTTATGTATTAGAGACAGCTGCATTCACGTTTAATAGGGCACCATCTAAATCCGTTGAGATGACACCGTATGAACTATGGTTTAGCGATAAACCTAAGCTGTCGTTTCTTAAAGTTTGGAGTTGTGATGCTTATGTGAAAAAGTTTTCACTGATAAGCTCGAACCCAAATCGAATCGTCTTCATAGAATACCCAAAGGTAACTATTGGGTACACCTTCTATCACAGATCCGAAAGCAAGATATTTGTTGCTAAGATGGATCCTTTCTAGAGAAGAAGTTTCTCTCGAAAGAAGTGAGTGGGAGGAAAGTAGAACTTGATGAGGTAATTGTACCTTCTCCCTTATTGGAAAGTAGTTCATCACAGGAATCAGTTCCAGTGATTCCTACACCAATTAGTGAGGAAGTTAATGATGATGATCATGAAACTTCAGATCAAGTTGCTACCAAACCTCGTAGGTCTTCGAGTAAGATCCGCACCGAGTGGTACGGTAATCCTATTCTAGAAGTCATGTTACTAGACCATGATGAACCTACGGACTATGAGGAAGCGATGATGAGCCCAGATTCCGCAAAATGGTTTGAGACCATGAAATCTGAGATGGGATCCATGTATGAGAACAAAAGTGTGGACTTTGATGGAGTTGCCCGATGATCGGCAAGCCATATTATATAAATGGATCTTCAAGAGGAAGACAGATGTTGATAGTAGTGTTACTATCTACAAAGCTCAACTTATGCATAAAAGGTTTTTGACAAGTTCAAAGTGTTGACTACAATGAAGATTTTCTCAACTGTAGCGATGCTTAAGTCTGTCCGAATCATGTTAGCAATTGCCACATTTTATGAAATCTGGCAAATGGATGTCAAAACTACATTCTTTAATGGATTTATTAAAGAAGAGTTGTATATGATGCAACCAGAAGGTTTTGTCAATCCTAAAGATGCTAACAAAATGTGCAAGCTTCAGCGATCCATCTATGGATTTGGAGCAAGCATCTCGGAGTTGGAATACTGCGCTTTGATAAGTTGATCAAAGCATATAGTTTTATACAAACTTACGGTGAAGCCTGTATTTACAAGAAAGTGAGTGGGAGCACTACAGCATTTCGATAAGTATATGTGAATGACATATTGTTGATCGGAAATAATGTAGAATTATTCGCAAAGCATAAAGGAGTATTTGAAAGGAGTTTTTCAAAGAAAGGACCTCGGTAAAGCTGCTTACATATTGAGCATCAAGATCTATTGAGATAGCTCAAGGCGGCTTGATAAGTTTTTCAATAAGTACATACCTTGTCAAAATTTTGAAGAAATTCAAAATAGAACAGATCAAAGAAAAGTTCTTGCTGTGTTGCAAAAGGTGTGAAATTGAGTAAGACTCGAATCCCGACCACAGCGAGAAGATAGAAAAGAGAATGAAAGTCATTCCCTATACCTCAGTCATAGGTTCTATAAAGTATGCTATGCTATGTACCGGACCTATTGTATACCTTGCTCTGAATTTGGCAAAGGGGTACAATAGTGATCTAGGAGTAGATCCTTTGGACATTGGTCAAGAACATCCTTAGTGAAGACTAAGGAAATATTTCTCGATTATGGAGGTGATAAAAGAGCCCGTCGTAAAGAGTTACATCGATGCAAGCTTTTACACTGATCCAGATGACTCTAAGTCTCAATCTGGATACATATTGTAAGTGGGAGCAATTAGCTAGAGTAGCCCGTGCGAGCATTGTAGACATAGAATATTTGCAAAATACATACGGCTCTGAATGTGACTGAGACCGTTGACTAAACTTCTCTCACGAGCAAAACATGATCATCCCTTAGTAAACCCTTTGGGTGTTAGTCACATGACGATGTGAACTATGGGTGTTAATCACATACTGAGAGTGAATATTAGTGTTGAATCACATGATGATGTGAACTAGATTATTGACTCTAGTGCAAGTGGGAGACTGAAGGAAATATGCCTAGAGGCAATAATAAAGTTATTATTTATTTCCTTATATCATGATAAATGTTTATTATTCATGCTAGAATTGTATTAACGGAAACATAATACATGTGTGAATACATAGACAAACAGTGTCACTAGTATGCCTCTACTTGACTAGCTCGTTAATCAAAGATGGTTATGTTTCCTAACCATAGACATGAGTTGTCATTTGATTAACGGGATCACATCATTAGGAGAATGATCTGATTGACATGACCCATTCCGTTAGCCTAGCACTTGATCGTTTAGTATGTTGCTATTGCTTTCTTCATGACTTATACATGTTCCTGTAACTATGAGATTATGCAACTCCGTTTACGGAGGAACACTTTAGGTACTACCAAGCGTCTAGCGTAAGCTGGGTGATTATAAAGGAGTACTACAGGTGTCTCCAAAGGTACATGTTGGGTTGGCGTATTTGAGATTAGGTTTTGTCACTCCGATTGTCGGAGAGGTATCTCTGGGCCTTCTCGGTAATACTCATCACCTAAGCCTTGCAAGCATTGTAACTAATGAGTTAGTTATGAGATGATGTATTACGGAGCGAGTAAAGAGACTTGCGATAGCGAGATTGAACTAGGTATTGGATACCGACGATCGAATCTCGGGCAAGTAACATACCGATGACAAAGGAACAAAGTATGTTGTTATGCGGTTTGACCGATAAAGATCTTCGTAGAATATGTAGGAACCAATATGGGCATCCAGGTTCCGCTATTGGTTATTGACCAAGAATAGTTCTAGGTCATGTCTACATAGTTCTCGAACCCGTAGGGTCCTTGCAACAAGGTTTCGATGGCAGTTATATTATGAGTTTATGAGTTTTGATGTACCGAAGGAGTTGAGTCCCGGATGAGATCGGGGACATGACGAGGAGTCTCGAAATGGTCGAGGCGTAAAGATCGATATATTGGACGACTATATTGGAGTTGGAAGGTTCGAATGATTGGGTATTTTTTGAATCTGCAGGAGAGTTACGGGAATTCGCCGGGAGAAGTATTGGGCCTTATTGGGCCTGCGGGAAAGAGAGAGGGCTGCCTAGGGCAGGCGCGCGCCCCAAGGCCTAGTCCGAATTGGACTGGGGAGAGGCCGCACCCTTCTTCTCTTCCTTCCTTTTCTCCTACTCCTACTAGGAAAGGAGGAGTCCTACTCCCGGTGGGAGTAGGACTCCCCTTAATCGCCTCCTCCTTGGGCGGCCACCTCCTCCTTGCTCCTTTATATCACGGGGCAGGGGGCACCCCATGACAAACAAGTTGATCTACGGATCGTTCCTTAGCCGTGTCGGTGCCCCCTCCACCATATTCCACTTGGTCATATCGTCACGGAGCTTAGGCGAAGCCTGCGCGGAGAAGTCATATCGTCGCGGAGCTTAAGCGAAGCCCTGCGTCGGTGGAGCATCATCATCGTCCTGCGCCGTCGTCTTGTGGAACTCATCCCGACACTTTGCTGGATCGAGTCGGGGATCGTCATCGAGCTGAGCGTGTGCAGAACTCGGAGGTGCCGTCGTTCGGTGCTTGGATCGGTCGGATCGTGAAGGCGTCGACTACATCAACAGCGTTGTTATAGCGCTTCGCTTTCGGTCTATGAGTGCGTGGGCGGACACTCTCCCATCTCGTTGCTATGCCATCACCATGGTCTTGCGTGTTCGTAGGAAAATTTTTGGAATTACTCGTTCCCCAAACAGTGGCATCGAGCCTGGTTTTATGCGTTGATGTCATATGCACGAGTAGAACACAAGTGAGTTGTGGGCGATACAAGTCATACTGCCTACCAGCATGTCATACTTTGGTTCAGCGGTATTGTGAGATGAAGCGGCCGGACCGACATTACAGCGTGCGCTTACGCGAGACTGGTTTCACCGCTCCGAGCACTCGTTGCTTAAAGGTGACGGCGGTGTCTGTCTCTCTCACTTTAGTTGAACCGAGTATGACTTCGCCCGGTCCTTGAGAAGGTTAAAGCGAGTCTATTTGACAAACTATCGTTGTGGTTTTGATGCGTAGGTAAAACGGTTCTTGCTCAGCCCGTAGCAGCCACGTAAAACTTGCAACAACAAAGTAGAGGACGTCTAACTTGTTTTGCAGGGCATGTTGTGATGTGATATGGTCAAGGCGTGATGCTATATTGTATGAGATGATCATGTTTTGTAACGAGTTATCGACAGCTGGCAGGAGCCATATGGTTGTCGCTTTATTGTATGAAATGCAAGCGCCATGTAATTGCTTTACTTTATCACTAAGGAGTAGCGATAGTCGTAGAAGCAATAGTTGGCAAGGCGACAACGATGCTACGATGGAGATCAAGGTGTCGCGCGGTGGCGATGGTGATCATGGCGGTGCTTGGCGATGGAGATCACAAGCACAAGATGATGATGACCATATCATATCACTTATAATGATTGCATGTGATGTTTATCCTTTATGCATCTTATCTTGCTTTGTTTGCGGTAGCATTATAAGATGATCTCTCACTAAAATTATCAAGAAGTGTTCTCCACGAGTATGCACCGTTGCGAAAGTTCTTCGTCTTTGAGACACCACGTGATGATCGGGTGTGATAGGCTCTCGTTCAAATACAGCGGGTGCAAAACAGTTGCATGCGCGGAATACTCAGGTTAAACTTGGCGAGCCTAGCATATAACAGATATGGCCTCGGAACACGGAGACCGAAAGGTCGAGCGTGAATCATATAGTAGATATGATCAACATAGTGATGTTCACCATTGAAACTACTCCATCTCACGTGATGATCGGACATGGTTTAGTTGATTTGGATCACGTAATCACTTAGATGACTAGAGATGTCTATCTAAGTGGGAGTTCTTAAGTAATATGATTAATTGAACTTTAATTTATCATGAACTTAGTCTGGTAGTATTTTGCAAATTATGTTGTAGATCAATAGCTCGCGTTGTTGCTTCCCTATGTTTTCATATGTGTTCCTAGAAAATTGTATTGAAAGATGTTAGTAGCAATGATGCGGATTGGATCCGTGATCTGAGGTTTATCCTCATTGCTGCTGAGAAAAATTATGTCCTTAATGCACGCTAGGTGACAGACCTATTGCAGGAGCAGATCACGGGCGTTATGAGCGTTTGGCTAGCTCAATATGAGCGAATCTGGGGCGTTATGAGCGTTTGGCTAGCTCAATATGATGACTACTTGATAGTTTAGTGCACCATGCTTAGCGGCTTAGAATCGGGACTTCAAAGGCGTTTTGAGCGTCATGGACCATATGAGATGTTCAGGAATTGAAGTTAATATTTCAAGCAAATACCGAGTTGAGAGATATGAAGTCTCCAACAAGTTCTATAGCTAAAAGATGGAGGAGAATCGCTCAACTAGTGAGCATGTGCTCAGATTATGCGAGTACTTCAATCGCTTGAATCAAGTGGGAGTTAATCTTCCGAGATAAGATAGTGATTGACAGAATTCTCTAGTCACCATCACTAAGTTAGTAGAACTTCGTGATGAACTATAGTATGCAAGGGATGACGAAAAAGATTCTCGAGCTCTTGGCGATGCTAAAATCGTGAAGGTAGAAATCAAGAAAAACATCAAGTGTTGATGGTTGACAAGACCACTAGTCTCAAGGAAAATGGCAAAGGGAAGAAGGGAACTTCAAAAGGAGCGGCAAGCAAGTTGCTGCTCGGTGAAGAAGCCCAAGTCTAGACCTAAGCACGAGGCTGAGTACTTTTGCTGCAATGGAACTGGTCCTTTGGAAGCGAACTACCCCTGAATATTTGGTGGATAAGAAGGATGGCAAAGTGAACAAGGTTATATTTGATATACAGGTTATTGATGTGTGCCTTACTAGTGTTTATAGTAGCCCCTGAGTATTTGATACTCGTTAGGTTGCTAAGATTAGTAACTTCGAAACAGGAGTTCTGAGAATAAGCAGAGACTAGTTGAAGGGAAGTGACGATGAATGTTGGAAGTAGTTCCAAGATTGATATGATCATCATCGCACACTCCCTATACTTTCGGGATTAGTGTGGAACCTAAATAAGTGTTATTTGGTGTTGAGCATAAATATGATTTGATCATGTTTATTGCAATACGGTTATTCATTTAAGTAAGAGAATAAATTGTTGTTCTGTTTACATGAATAAAACCTTATGTGGTTACACACCCAATGAAAATGGTTCATTGGATCTCGATCATAGTGATACACATATTCATAATATTGAAACCAAAAGATGCAAAGTTAATAATGATAGTGCAACTTATTTGTGGCACTGCCGTTTAGGTCATATTGGTGTAAAGCGCATGAAGAAAACTCCATCTTGATGGACTTTTGGAATCACTTGATTATGAATCATTTGATGCTTGCGAACCGTGCCTTTTGGGCAAGATGACTAAAACTCCGTTCTCGGAACAATGGAACAAGCTCTTGACTTGTTGGAAATAACACATATATACCGATGTATGCGATCCAATGAGTGTTGATGCTCGTGGCAAGTATCATTATTTTCGACCTTCACAAGATGATTTGAGTAGATATGGGTATATCTACTTGATGAAACATAAGTCTGAAATAGTTGAAAGGTTCAAAGAATTTCAGAGTGAAGTGGAAAATCATCGTAACAAGAAAATAAAATTTCTGCAATCTGATCGTGGAGATGAATATTTGAGTTCTGAGTTTGGTCTTCAATGAAAACAATGTGGAATAGTTTCACAGCTCACGCCACGGAACACCACAGCGTTATGGTGTGTCCAAGCGTCGTGTCGTACTTTATTTTGATATGGTGCGATCTATGATGTATCTTACCGATTTACCACTATCGTTTTGGGGTTATGTATTAGAGACAGCTGCATTCACGTTTAATAGGGCACCATCTAAATCCGTTGAGATGACACCGTATGAACTATGGTTTAGCGATAAACCTAAGCTGTCGTTTCTTAAAGTTTGGAGTTGTGATGCTTATGTGAAAAAGTTTTCACTGATAAGCTCGAACCCAAATCGAATCGTCTTCATAGAATACCCAAAGGTAACTATTGGGTACACCTTCTATCACAGATCCGAAAGCAAGATATTTGTTGCTAAGATGGATCCTTTCTAGAGAAGAAGTTTCTCTCGAAAGAAGTGAGTGGGAGGAAAGTAGAACTTGATGAGGTAATTGTACCTTCTCCCTTATTGGAAAGTAGTTCATCACAGGAATCAGTTCGGTGATTCCTACACCAATTAGTGAGGAAGTTAATGATGATGATCATGAAACTTCAGATCAAGTTGCTACCAAACCTCGTAGGTCTTCGAGTAAGATCCGCACTGAGTGGTACGGTAATCCTATTCTAGAAGTCATGTTACTAGACCATGATGAACCTACGGACTATGAGGAAGCGATGATGAGCCCAGATTCCATAAAATGGTTTGAGACCATGAAATCTGAGATGGGATCCATGTATGAGAACAAAGTGTGGACTTTGATGGAGTTGCCGATGATCGGCAAGCCATATTATATAAATGGATCTTCAAGAGGAAGACAGATGTTGATAGTAGTGTTACTATCTACAAAGCTCAACTTATGCATAAAAGGTTTTTGACAAGTTCAAAGTGTTGACTACAATGAAGATTTTCTCAAGCTATAGCGATGCTTAAGTCTGTCCGAATCATGTTAGCAATTGCCACATTTTATGAAATCTGGCAAATGGATGTCAAAACTACATTCTTTAATGGATTTATTAAAGAAGAGTTGTATATGATGCAACCAGAAGGTTTTGTCAATCCTAAAGATGCTAACAAAATGTGCAAGCTTCAGCGATCCATCTATGGATTGGAGCAAGCATCTCGGAGTTGGAATACTGCGCTTTGATAAGTTGATCAAAGCATATAGTTTTATCAGACTTACGGTGAAGCCTGTATTTACAAGAAAGTGAGTGGGAGCACTACAACATTTCGATAAGTATATGTGAATGACATATTGTTGATAGGAAATAATGTAGAATTATTCGCAAAGCATAAAGGAGTATTTGAAAGGAGTTTTTCAAAGAAATAGATCAAGGTGTCTCCAAAGGTACATGTTGGGTTGGCGTATTTGAGATTAGGTGTACCGGACCTATTGTATTTGTCACTCCGATTGTATTTCTCGGAGAGGTATCTCTGGGCCTTCTGGGAGTAATACTCATCACCTAAGCCTTGCAAACATTGTAACTAATGAGTTAGTTATGAGATGATGTATTATGCCCTAGAGGCAATAATAAAGATTTCCTTATATCGAGTAAAGAGACTTGCGATAGTGTCACGAGATTGAACTAGGTATTGGATACCGGCGATCGAATCTCGTTAGGCAAGTAACATACCGATGACAAAGGGAACAAAGTATGTTGTTATGCGGTTTGACCGATAAAGATCTTCGTAGAATATGTAGGAACCAATATGGGCATCCAGGTTCCGCTATTGGTTATTGACCAAGAATAGTTCTAGGTCATGTCATGTCTACATAGTTCTCGAACCGTAGGGTCCATACGTTTAAGGTTTCGATGGCAGTTATATTATGAGTTTATGAGTTTTGATGTACGAAGGAGTTGAGTCCCGGATGAGATCGGGGACATGACGAGAGTCTCGAAATGGTCGAGGCGTAAAGATCGATATATTGGACGACTATATTCGGAGTTCGGAAGGTTCGAATGATTGGTATTTTTCGATACGGAGAGTTACGGAATTCGCCGGGAGAAGTATTGGGCCTTATTGGGCCCTGCGGGAAAGAGAGAGGGCTGCCTAGGGCAGGCGCGCGCCCAAGGCCTAGTCGAATTGGACTAGGGAGGCCGCACTCCCTTCTCTTCCCCTTCCTTTTCTCCTACTCCTACTAGGAAAGGAGGAGTCCTACTCGGTGGGAGTAGGACTCCCCTGGTCGCGCCTCCTCCTTGGGCGGCCACCTCCTCCTTGCTCCTTTATATACGGGGGCAGGGGGGCACCCCACAAGACACAAGTTGATCTACGGATCGTTCCTTAGCCGTGTGCGGTGCCCCCCTCCACCATATTCCACTTCGATCATATCGTCGCGGAGCTTAGGCGAAGCCCTGCGCCGGAGAAGTTATATCGTCACGGAGCTTAGGCGAAGCCCTGCGTCGGTGGAGCATCAACATCGTCACCACGCCGTCGTGCTGACGGAACTCATCCCCGACACTTTGCTGGATCGGAGTCCGGGGATCGTCATCGAGCTGAACGTGTGCAGAACTCGGAGGTGCCGTACGTTCGGTGCTTGGATCGGTCGGATCGTGAAGACGTACGACTACATCAACCGCATTGTTATAACGCTTCCGCTTTCGGTCTTACGAGGGTGCGTGGACGGACACTCTCCCCTCGTTGCTATGCCATCACCATGGTCTTGCGTGATCGTAGGAAATTTTTTGAAATTACTCGTTCCCCAACACTTAGCACACGCTCAGCTCGATGGCGATCCCCGGACTCCGATCCAGCAAAGTGTCGGGGATGAGTTCCACAAGACGACGGCGTGGTGGACGATGATGATGCTCCACCGACGCAGGGCTTCGCCTAAGCTCCGCGACAATATGACTTCACCGGCGCAGGGCTTCACCTAAGCTCATGACGATATGACCGAAGTGGAATATGGTGGAGGGGGGCACGCGACACGGCTAAGGAACGATCCGTAGATCAACTTGTGTGTCTCCGGGTGCCCCCTGCCCCCGTGATATAAAGGAGCAAGGAGGAGGTGGCGGCCAAGGGAGGAGGCGCAAGGGGGAGTCCTACTCCCACCGGGAGTAGGACTCCTCCTTTCCTAGTAGGAGTAGGAGAGAAGGAAAGGGAAGAGAAGAAGGGTGCGGCCCCTCCCTAGTCCAATTCGGACTAGGCCTTGAGGCGCGGGCTGCCCTAGGCAGCCCCTCTCTCTCTGCAGGCCCAATAAGGCCCAATACTTCTCCCGGCGAATTCTCGTAACTCTCGGTACTCAAAATACCGAATCATTCGAACCTTTCGAACTCGAATATAGTCGTCCAATATGTCGATCTTTACGTCTCGACCATTTCGAGACTCCTCGTCATGTCCCCGATCTCATCCGGGACTCAACTCCTTCGTACATCAAAACTCATAAACTCATAATATAACCGTCATCGAAACCTTAAGCGTGCGGACCCTACGGGTTTGAGAACTATGTAGACATGACCTAGAACTATTCTTGGTCAATAACCAATAGCGGAACCTGGATGCCCATATTGGCTCCTACATATTCTACGAAGATCTTTATCGGTCAAACCGCATAACAACATACTTTGTTCCTTTGTCATCGGTATGTTACTTGCCCGAGATTCGATCGTGGTATCCAATACCTAGTTCAATCTCGCTATCGCAAGCCTCTTTACTCGCTCCGTAATACATCATCTCATAACTAACTCATTAGTTACAATGCTTGCAAGGCTTAGGTGATGAGTATTACCGAGAAGGCCCAGAGATACCTCTCCACAATCGGAGTGACAAAACCTAATCTCAAATACGCCAACCCAACATGTACCTTTGGAGACACCTGTAGTACTCCTTTATAATCACCCGATTCGTTGTGACGCTTGGTAGCACCCAAAGTGTTCCTCCGTAAACGGAGTTGCATAATCTCATAGTTACAGGAACATGTATAAGTCATGAAGAAAGCAATAGCAACATACTAAACGATCATGTGCTAGGCTAACGGAATGGGTCATGTCAATCACATAATTCTCCTAATGATGTGATCCCATTAATCAAATGACAACACATGTCTATGGTTAGGAAACATAACCATCTTCGATTAATGAGCTAGTCAAGTAGAGGCATACTAGTGACACTCTGTTTGTCTATGTATTCACACATGTATTATGTTTCCGGTTAATACAATTCTAGCATGAATAATAATCATTTATCATGATATAAGGAAATAAATAATAACTTTATTATTGCCTCTAGGGCATATTTCCTTCACGTAGAATATCTATGCTCTTGAGAGAAGCCACTAGTGAAACCTATGGCCCCCGGGTCTATTCTCATCATATCAATCTCCATCACTTTATTTACTTGCTTTTTTACTTTGTTTTTACTTTTCACTTTGCATCTTTATACCAAAAATACCAAAAATATTATCTCTATCAGATCTCACTCTCGTAAGTGATCGTGAAGGGGTTGACAACCCCTAATCGCGTTGGTTGCGAGTAGCTATCGTTTTGTGCAGGTACGAGGGACTTGCGCGTGGCCTCCTAGTGGATTGATACCTTGGTTCTCAAAAATTGAGGGAAATACTTACGCTACTGTGCTGCATCATCCTCTCCTCTTCGGGGAAAACCAACGCAAGCTCAAGACGTAGAAAGCACCCCCCGGCCCTCTCGCTCGACCAAAACTCTCGAGGACACCCAAACCCTAGAAAAAAAACGATGCCGGTCTCCTACCCCTCCCGCCGCGCCCCTACCCTTGAAGCGTTGCCGAGGCCACCCCAAACCCGGAATAAGCTCAGTCTACGTTTGCCACTAATATATCCACCTGCTGTCATGTTTGTGTAATAATTGGCATGTTGTAATATTTGCAGAAACAATGGAGCACATACGAGACGAGGAAGCAAAAGAGGTGTTGGGGGACATAATCTTAGCCGGAGGTGATATCTTGCCGTATCTTAACGACATTGATGGTCTAGAAAAACAGGGTGAAGAAGCAGGCTACAGTGATCGAATAATGGAGGAGGAAAGACATGATTATGATGGCTCCGGTAACCCAATGACGGTGCAAGAAGGAGACCGTGATGAAGGCTCCGGTGACCGAACCGAGTCCGGCCAGGTATATATATTAGTTAAGCCTGTGCTGACTAGCTAATTGATGCATTCATTATTTTGGTATATGTACACATATTAATTAACTCTCGTCTTTATTCTTTTTTCTAGCCCTCCGGATCGAGCACAACCCGGTAAAGAGACGAGGCCCAAGAAAAAGTTGCTTTCGGATGAAAGGTTTGAGATCACAGCAATCGCGCCTGACGGCCAACCGATTGAACCCATCCGGACAAAGGAAGCATTTGCTGCTCAGTGCGGGGTTCTTGTTAGGGACAAGATCCCGATCAGCATCCACCAATCGTATAAGCCTAAGAACGAAGACCTTGAGGTGTCTTATGTCAATGATATGCAGAAAGATGATCTTTGGACTAAGCTGAAGGCAAATTTCACCCTACCGCCAGAGGAGGATCCGGAGAAGCCAATTAAAGAGCAATTAATCAAGTCTCATGCTCTTAAGAATATGGCAAACCTATTCAGGAGGTGGAAGAATGACCTGAAAAGGTTTGTCGACAAAGAAGAGACACCAGAATTCATCGGCAAATATGAGAAGATAAAAGATCACTGGCCCGCATTTGTGGCCCACAAGACATCGGAAAAGAGTAAGAAGATGTCAGCGACAAACAAGCAAAATGCTGCGAAGAAGAAGCTTCACCATCGCACGGGGTCAGGTGGCTACCTCAAAGCCCGGCCTAAGTGGGCCAAGGGTGAGAATTATCTGCTTGATAAAGGGATCGAACCAGAGACAATGAACTAGCCAGACCGTTGCCGACCTTGGTTCTTCGGGGCTGGCGGAACCTTGGACCCTGTATCAGGGAAGTGCTTTTGGACGGACGAGCAAATGAAAATACCAGTCAAGAGGCTTCAGCACTATATCAATGCAGTGCATGAAGGGACGTTCGTTCCGGACAGAGATAACGACGAGCTCACAATGGCCCTCGGGAATCCTGAGCACCCTGTACGGACACGAGGCACGCCAGGCTCCTTTCCGTGGAAGGTTGGGTTTCCAGACGCAGGCGGTTACAAATTCCAGGAGAGGAGGAAGAAAGTGCAGCAGACCCAACTGCAGGCACTGCACGCAAGGGTACAAGCGATAGAGGAACGAGAAGCAAATCGCAGCAAATGAACTGTCGAAGCTTCCCCCGAAGCTACCCCGCCATCTCAGCGGAGAAGCAGCGTGGCTTCCACCGAGCTGCTTCAGCCGGAGCATGTCTTGACGGCTCCTGCTAGCTATCCCGTGGATGCTATGACGGAGTCTCAAAATTGCCAGCTTATGACGCAATGGCAGAACTTAAAAGTTAAGGCGGCTGTCGGCTCTGTTCGACCTCCTGAACCCGGGGCAACTTTTCACTGTCGTCCGATTCCAGAAGGATATGCTACAGTGAAGGTGGACGAAATAACGGAGGGATTTGAGGACCTCCAACTTGACCACCGTACCGGTGAAGGCGAGACTCGGCTGGGTTCTGCTCTAAAGACTCCATGCCTATGGCGGAAGGAGCTCATCAACCTTCCGAACTGGACGCCTCCGCCTCCTCCTCCTCCTCCGGCGAGTCAGGGCACTCCGCCTCCTCCACCGCCTCCTCCTCCGGTGAGTGACGATCAGGGCACTCAGCCTCCTTCTCCGGCGCGTGGCGGCACTCCGCCTCCTTCTCTGCCTGCGCCGGCGCGCCCGAGCAGCCACCAGCCTCCTCCTTCTCCGCCTCGCCAGCAAGGGCGGAAGAGACCCGCCGCCGCCCCGGCTGCTCCGGCGCTTCGTACTCCTTCTCCTCCGCCTCGTAAGCAAGCACGAAAGAAGACAGCCGCAGCCGCTCCGTCTGCTCCGGCGTCTAGCAGTACAGCCAGAGGCGGGAGGCAATACAAATACGGTCCACCTCTCAAGCCTCTAGAGAAGTTACCGTACAAGAGGACCGAGGAGGAAAACGTGAAGATCATGCGGACCGAAGTGAAGGACTTCTTTGAAGGGTTGAAAGCAAAGAGACATCCACCTCCGGAGGAAAAGATAGATCCGGTGAAAGCAAAGGGCACTATCGATGCCCTGAGGAAACCACCAAAGTCTCCGCCGAAAACCAACTATGAGCGCATTACTAAAAAGGCATATCTCGAAGCGGAGCGGTCGGGAAGTACTGTCAGTGATCAAAGGTTAAAAAGAACGAGCAGCTGGGAAAAAAATTGCCCAGCTCGGCGAACAAGCAAAGCAATCGTGCCCCCCACTCAATGTGTCTAGCGACATTGTCGCTAATGCTCCGGGGATGGTGCCCGGTTATAGCAATCTTGGAGATTACCTGCCCGATGATGTACATTATGATTTCTTGGAGGTGGACAAACACAGATACGAGTACGAGAAGCCTCTTGTCAAAGATGAAAAATCTCTAACAACGGTGATGCGAAGATTCCATAATTGGTACATGAAAACCTGCAGAGAGTCTGCGGGGACGAATACTTTGTATCTGAGAATTAAAGAGGAGCACGACCTCGTTGGAACTGATCTGTTGCATGTTCCATTTGAGGAGTTCTTCCAGTTCTTCAATCAAAAGGCCCTCGATAAATTAACGGTCACTTGCTACTGTCTGTAAGTACTACTTTTGTCATTAAGTCTCTATATATAGCTCAGCTCTTTCATTGCATGTATTTATAATTATCCTCACTATATTATGCAGATTAAATATCGTCGAGTGCAGAAAAGCAGAAATGTATGATATTGGGTTCATTAACACAAATCTCATAGATGAATTTCAGGTTAAAAAGAACGCCGAAGAGACCGAGGCCAACTTGCTACAATCGTTGCTCAAAAATCAAAACAAAGATTTAATACTCTTTCCTTACAACTTGGAGTGAGTGTTACTGTCGTGTGCATATTCGGTTTCCTTTATTACTCGAGCGAGGTTATAGTAATGTAATTGATGAGTTATGCATGCGTGCGCACCTTCCACTATGTTCTTCTGGAGATTAAGCTTGAGCGGGGACTAGTAACCGTCTTAGACTCGAAACGAAAAGATCCCGAAACCTATGCGGACATGACTAAAATGCTCAACAAGTAAGTTCAATCGATCATTATCGCACCATATCGGCAACTTTTTGTTCATTTCCTGATATCTCAAGTAAAAATAATTATTTTCTTTGTCTTGCAGGGTTTGGAAACAGTTCACCGCAGAAGCTCCGGGGCTGCCGAAGGAGCTGCGATATACATACCCGAAAGTAAGTACTACTAGCTAGCTGGTTGCGCGCATCTCCCGTTGATTCTATAGCTATACTTTCATCAATGCCACTTATAATGCTTCATTATCATTTTTATTGACCTTTATTTCTTGTAAAGTGCTTGTGGCAGGAATAAGAGAATGATTACTGTGGATGCTACGTGTGTGAGTTCATCTACAACGTGACTTTGAAAAATAAGCGGGGCTACTCTAAAAGACAATATGAAGTGCGTAAGCAATAATATTCACAATTTAATTTTATTACACCATCATTTCTGTTGAGTTTCATTCATATATATGTATTAACCCCCTTCTTCAAATTAGACGTGGCAGATGCGGAATGAACTCCTACCACAAGATCGCATGAAAGCAATTCAAGAGGAATTGGCGGGATTCTTTCTTGACCACGTCATCAATAAAGCCGGAGAATACCATGTGGAAGTTGATTTCAAATGCTAGGGGATTGTAAGAGATCTTACATATTGTATATGTATGTAGCCAGTACCGTCAGATAGATAATACGAAAACTTGTTGTTCAACCAATCTCTCGGAGAAGGAGAGGTCGATCACTTCTCTCGGTATGCATGACGAACTTCTGTACTTAATGGTTTCCTTCATTTTCTTACTAGCTAGCGTGTCGAGGGGCTCTCTATGTATAGTATGTAGCGTCGACCAAGCACGGACATAAGAGAGGACACTTCTCTCTATTAATTATCTAGCTAACACAATATATGAAACACCTAAATTAACCCCCCAAAACCCCCAATGTCGGTGTGAAAACCGGCGGATCTCGGGTAGGGGGTCCCGATCTGTGCGTCTAGGCTGATGGTAACAGGAAGCAAGGGACACAGATGTTTACCCAGGTTGGGCCCTCTCGATGGAGGTAAAACCCTACTTCCTGCTTGATTAATATTGAAGATATGGGTAGTACAAGAGTAGATCTACCACGAGATCGTAGAGGCTAAACCCTAGAAGCTAGCCTATGATGGTATGATTGTAATTGTGATCAGCCTTCTAAGGACCAACCTCTCCGGTTTATATAGACACCGGAGAGGGCTAGGTTTTACACGGAGTCGGTTACAAGGAAGGAAATACAATATCCGGATCGCCAAGCTTGCCTTCCACGCCAAGGAAAGTCTCATCCGGACACGGGTCGAAGTCTTGAGTCTTGTATCTTCACGCTTTAATAGTCCGGACGTTGTATATAGTCCGGCTGTCCGGATACCCCCTAATCCAGGACTCCCTCAGTAGCCCCTGAACCAGGCTTCAATGATCCGGTGCGCAGTCTTGTCTTCGGCATTACAGGGTGGGTTCCTTCTCCGAATACTCCAAAGTAATCATCGAACACTTAGATCGTGTCCGGATCCACACCGTTGTAGGGAACATAGCATAAATCTGATCCACTGGTGATCTTCGCACGCCGTTCCTTCGCACCGTGGCCCGGTTCAACACGAATCGGTGCTTCTCGCCACACCTCGACTCGCGCTGCGAGGCGGCTTTATTGGCACGTCCCGTCGAGGCAGAGATCGTGTTCCTCTTATCACGGGATCTTCCATTAATGAGGGCGTGCATAGCCCTACGACGGCCGTTGGTATGACTCCATGTGCCGTCAAGTAAACCTCCAGCGGTCACCCTAAGGACTCTTGATATTCACCCCCTTTATAAAAGGGGCCGAGGCCTATGCCTCTTTTCCACCTCGCTCGCGCCTTCTCGCACCTCGAGTTCTAACACCCGAGATCTAAACTCCAACACCCCGGATCCTCCAATATGTCCGGATCCAACCCTCAAGGTCGGTGGGTGGCCCCCTCGATTCAAAAGGAGGACATCGCGAAGCTTAGGGATGTCGGATATCTGACCTCCGACATCCAGCACAGGCTTCCCGCTCCAGGGCAGGTCATCCCTACGCCGGAGCCCAATGAGTGCATCGTGTTCGTTCCTCACTTCCTCCGCGGCTTGGGCCTCACCCTCGATCCTTTTGTGAGGGGGCTCATGTTCTATTATGGGTTGGATTTCCATGATCTAGCTCCGGACGCTATCCTCCATATCTCGTCGTCCATTATAGTATGTGAGGCCTTCCTCCATGTCACCCCACACTTTGGCTTATGGCTCAAGACCTTCAATGTGAAGCCGAAGATGATCGAGGGGCGACACACGGAGTGCGGAGGTGCCGTAATAAGCAGGAACGCTGATGCCCCATGGCTAGAGGGTTCTTTCCCAGAAGTATCCGATGTATGGCAACGGGGGTGGTTTTATGTCACGGCTCCCCGAGGCACAAAGTGGGTGGCCGCCCCCGAGTTCCGCTCGGGCCCTCCGTCTCAACTAACGTCTTGGACCGACGTAGGACGGAATTGGGGGCCCACTGGTGATGTTCCAGTACTGCAGAGCCGCATCCGAGAGCTTCTTGAGAGGGACATTAACCTTGTTAGCATAATGCAAGTGATGTTAATCCGACAGATGTTGTCGTGCCAACGCTGGCCTCTCCGGGTGTGGGAGTTCAATCCAGAGGGTCCGCGGACTGTTAAGCACTTCTTCGGCCTAAAGCTCGAAGGGATGTGCAAATTATTCTTCGGACCGAAGGTAAAGTGTCCGGACAGCACCGAGGATGCGGGCCTAAGCTGCAATCGCCTAGGTACCCAAGTAAGTAAACTTGATACCGGACACCTTATTTAGTATTTGTCATAATTGTTTATTCTGAAGATCATCCGTGGGCAGGAATGGCTCAGAAAGGCGGAGAGAATCAGGTGTCCGGCGCCACTTCCCGAAGGCTCAACTGGTCCCACCATGGCCAAGATGCTCGACCGGGTACTCAGCAGAATGCCCTCAGGGAAAGACAAGGGGAAGAACGAAGAAACCGAACTTCACACGCTACGCATCCGAACCGGGGGAATTGTTGCCTCCCCTGAGGAGGATAGTCAGGAAGGGGAGACTAAGGCCTCCTCCCCGCGCGGGAAGAAGAGAGCTGCCTCCGAAGACTCGGAGAAGGAGATGCCCAAACCAGGGAAAAAGATATCACCAGGGGGCTCTGCCCTGACAGGTACCCTCACCGCGCCGTGCCCGCCAACGGGCTAGCCCTCCACCAAGCTGTAAGTTAATTTTTAATTCGAAGTATTGTGTTCCTCCTAGATCAATAACCATGGTTCATCTTACGCAGTCCGGCTAGCAGCCCTTCCCAACAGAGTTCATCTTCGGGGGATCTTCCTCTGGAGATAATGGAGAGCGAGACCCCACCACCTCTCCGGCTCATGAAGCGGGTGACACCGAGGTTTCATCACGGAGGAGTCCGGATCTGCCGAAGCCGGAAGCCAATGCGTCAGCCGCCCTGAGCCCGGAGCGTTTGGCTCCCACGAGGGGCGATGGGAAGGGTCCGGCACAGTTCGATGTCCGGCCGACGTACTGACGGACCTACTGGAGCGAGCTGCGCTCTCGGAGGAGCACCACTCATTAATGAGCGCGGTGCTCAGGAAGATTTCATCCGCTACAAGCGGCTTGAATGAAGCATTTAAAAGTCTGCTCAGAGGCTTTGAGGTATGTTGTGAAGAATACACTGTTTTTGGCTGTGAGGCACGCGTTAGGTGTGCTCCCTATAGATAGTAGCCCCTGAGACTCTGGTTGCCTGCCCTAGGTAGCAAACGGGGGATCATAAATCAATGATAACGTTGTAAGAGCATTACTAGTAGAACCCTCAAACCCTCAAATCCTTAAAGCAGTTTTAAGGGTTGATAAGTGCCACTTTTTGACACTTTTAAAGGTTGAAAAACAGGGGCAAATACTAGAACCCTCAAACCCAACCCTTATAATGGAATATTCCGTCGAGCACCTCGTGCACGACGGGCGGAGGGTCGGCGATTGGGGGCGCGGGCGCGGTCTTCGTCCGGAGGTGGTCCTCTTCACGACCGGGGTCCCTCCCGCGGCGAGCTTAGCCACCGCAGCACCCTTCGCCCAACCGATGACGCCTTCCGACGGGCTTGGTGGTGGCGGCTGGGGCGAGGGAGGAGGCGGGGCGGGGCGATCGTGCTGGACTCTGAGAGGATGATGTCTGGCCAAGACGCCGCCACTTGGCGCCGAGGGCGTGGTGGCGGCCACCACCGACGCGACTCTGCGCTGGCTCGGGACGGGCGGCTCTTTGGGCGACGTGGGCGTCGTGGAGGCGGCGATTGGGGGCGGGCGATGGGCAGGGCAAGGAGGAGGCGGGCGTGAGGAAGGGGGCGGGCGGCGGCTCCATGGTGCGCGGCGGCCGGCGGCGATTGGGGGCGGAGCGACGGGCGGGGCAAGGGAGGAGGCGGGCGACGAACCTGATTTTTCCCTCCCGCGCGCGCGCAACGGACAAATAGAGGTTGGGGTTGTTTCCCCTCTCCAACCCTCACTTTTAGAGGCTGGGAGAGCGACCCGGGCTCTAACCCTTAAAATTGTTTACAGGTTTAGGGGTTAAAGGGTTCTAGTCTTTGCGTTTTTTCGTCTCAACCCATAAAAAAGCGGTTATTTTTGAGGGTTTGAGGGTACTATTAGACATGCTCTAAATACCTGCAGGTACCTGTGGGTCCGGCCGCCGACCAGTCCGTTGAAGTTGCCGAACTAACCAGGCAGATTGGATCGATTGACGCCGATATCACGCTGGTGAACGAGCGGCTGGACAAATCACAAGGTATGTGCTCTGCCTTCATTTGCATAGGGAAATATGGAGGCGGCATGATATTAATGTAATATGTTCGGACTGCAGATGGTGTTGCTGCCGTGGAGGCCCTGAGGGCAGAACTTGCCCAGGCCAAGGAACAAGCCCGGGTTAGCAATGCGGCTGCCCTAAAGGCAGCCGAAGAATTGAGAGCCGAACAGGCTTCTCATCGCCGAAGCGAGGAAAAGATAGCCGAAATGGCTGTGGAGTTAAAAAATGCCGCTGACCGGTATGAGCTACTTAAAAGGAGCATAAGGATAGTGCGGCCGATCTGAACAAGGCACGTAATGCCACCAAGGAAATACGGACCGAGCTCAGGGGTGCGCGGGAGGAGCTTCAACAGGCCGGTAAAATCACAGCTGGAGGCTCCTACTTGTTGCGGACGAAGTTTTTCGATCCGAAGTACGCTTCCCTGGATGGACGCTGGAGTCCTGCGGACGCGTATGCGGATTTGGCGAAGAGTACAGCTGACGCTGCCAAGTTCTTCGAGGGTCAGGGTGATAAGGAAGTGGAGAAGCTTTAAACGGCCGCACAGGGGACACAATCATATTTTCATAAATATATATATATATATATATATATATATATACATAAACACTATTCTGATCACGGGATCAGAATAATATTCTGATCACAACATGAACTTCCCGAATAACGCGCCTGACCTTCCCCGAGTACTATGTTGAACTTCCGCCAACATTACCCAAATGGGGCTTGCGATATACCGTTGGAAAGCTATGGACACCAGTATCATGACCCAACTTAAATTTTTGGCAAAATGTAAGCGGTTTAAGAGCAGTTTTAAAAACCGTTTTTTCTTCACACAAAAAACATGAATCGTATTTTCCATCGCATTTCTGAACCGTTTATCGGAATGAATCATATAATATGGCGATGGAAAGCTGCTGCAAAACCTCTACTTCCACATGTTGAAAGTTTTCTCTAATTCTTTATGTTTAAAGAGTAATTTGAAAAAACATAAAATTTCGCAAACCGAACAGCCGAGTTCGTATTTTCAACGTCATTTCTAAACGGCTAGTCCAATTGAGGCATATGATATGGCGTTGGAAAGCTTATGAAAATAAGTTACTCTTTCATTTGGAAAGTTTTTTCTAATTTTGAACGGTTTAAAACTAATTTAGAAAACGGTACAAGTCCTACCGAGTTTGTATTTTCAAGCTAACTTTTTAACCGTGCATCCGAATGCAGCAAATAATATGGCGTTGGAAAGCTTGAACAAATGGGACACTTTTTGGTATGTATTATTTCTCCCAATTCTTTACGGTTTTAAGTCAGTTTCGAAAATAGCGAAAAATGTATTTTCGCCGTATTTTCTACAAACTTTGTCGGAATGGCGCAAACAATATACCGCTGAAAAGCTACGGAAAATGCGAAACTTTTTCATGTTGACAGTTTTCTCTGATTCCTAGCCATTTTCAAGTAATTTCAAAAACGGTGAGATCATTCGTTTTGCCTTTATTACGAAACAGATTCGCCAAAAATGCATCGCGTGAAGTACCTGAACTTCTCAGTATGAAACCTTGAACTTCACTATGTTTTTCACGTGCTTTTTTTTCCTCGTATATCTCTACCCACTACTTCTAGCTCTGCATCCACTCATCGAAATTGAGCAAGTGATATACCGATGGAAAGCTGTTATAAACACGCAACTTTCTCGTGTTCATCATTTTTTCATACTCGCAACGATTTTAAAAAATTTCATTTGAAATTCATTTAGCATATTAGTTGAACTTCATGCTATTTTTACGTTGAACTTCTGTGGCGTATTTTTGTTTGTACACGCGCCTGAACTTCCCTCTGTACGAACCCGACCTTCGGGCTATCTTTGCAACCGTGGCTTCCTACGTGAATTATTCTGGTTAGTAGTGTTCTATATGATGTTAGTGTAATCTAGAAAGATTTTTATCAACTAAATACCGGTTTTAAATAGAAATCTCGCTCGCTGGCGGATTTTGCTCTCCGGTCGTGATGAAATTGCGTTTTTTGCAATTTTATTTCCTGATTTGTTCGACCTGAACTTCCCCTAGTGCTAGGTTGAACTTCGGTCAACATTACCCAATTGGGGCTTGCGATATACCGTTGGAAAGCTATGGACACCAGTATCATGGCCCAACTTAAAATTTTGGCAGAATGTAAGTGGTTTAAGAGCAGTTTTGAAAACCGTTTTTTCTTCATACAAAAAAAGTGAATCATATTTTCGATCACATTTCTAAACCGTTTATCGGAATGAGGCAAATAATATGGCGTTGGAAAGCTGCTGTAAAGCTGCTCCTTCCACATGCTGAAAGTTTTTTCCAATTCCCTATGGCTAAAAAGTAATGTGGAAAATCGTAATATTTCGCAAACCGAACAACCAAATTCGTATTTTCGTTCCCATTTCTAAACGCCTAAGCCAATTGAGACAAATGATATCGCGTTGGAAAGCTTATGAAAATGTGCTTTTTTCTCATGTTGAAAGTTTTTTCTAGTTTTGAATGGTTTAAGAGTAATTTAGAAAATGGTACAAGTTCTACCAAGTTTGTATTTTCGATATTTTTTTAATCATACGTCCGAACATAGAAAATGATATGGCGTTGGAAAGGCTGAACAAATGCGAAACTTTTTGGTATATATTGTTTCTCCAAATTCATTACAGTTTTATGTTGATTTTGAAAATGGCTAAAAATGTATTTTCGCTATAATTTCTACAAACTTCATCGGAATGGGGCAAACAATATACTTTTGAAAAGCTACGAAAAATGCGAAACTTTTTCATGTTGATGGTTTTCTCCGAATCCCAGCCATTTCCAAGTAATTTCAGAAACTGCGAGATCACTCGTTCTGCCTTTATGGCGAAACAGATTCGTCAAAAATGCATTGCGTAAAGTACTTGAACTTCTGTGGCAGTTCTGCCTGAACTTCACTCTGTTTTTCACGTGCTTTTTTTTGCTCGTAGCTCTTCATTCACTGCTTGTAGCTCTCCATCCACTCACCGGAATTGAGCAAGTGACATACCGATGGAAAGCTGCTGTAAACACGCAAATTTCCCGTGTTGATCATTTTTTCATACCCGCGACGGTTTTAATAGTTTTTTATGTGAAATTCATTCCGTGTAGTAGTTGAACTTCCTGCTGTTTCCAGTTGAACTTCTGTGACGTATTTTTGCTTGTAAATTTTTCATCCATTCGTTAGTGTTACACAAATGATATATTATTTTTGTACAAATCTCTCTCACAATAATTTTTTAAACTTTCTTCGACGAAGGACTTGAACTTATAACAACAAAACTTTTAGCCTTTACTTTTTTATTTTTTTAATACAAAATGCACACCATGTAGTACATGAACTTCTCACAGTTATCAACCTGAACTTCTCTCGGTTATGTGAAATTTTTTAAGTTTTTTTATGAATTTTTAATCTGATTTTCTGAATCTTCTTTTTATGAATTTATGAAGCGCTATATTTTTAATAGTTGAACTTCTTTTTATTTTATTTTGACTTGTTTCCATTCTTTAATAACGAGGAAATTTTGAGTTTTCTATAATCATCGAACTTCTTCATCTTTTTAATATGGACTTCTGATTTTATTTCTTAATCTTTTATTATGAATTTTGAAGTGCTCTATTTTAATACTTGAACTTCTTGCTATTTTATTTTTAAACTTCTTGTTTTCATTCTTTAATAACTAGGAAACTCGAGTTTTCTATAATCATCGAACTTCTCTATCTTTTTAATATGGACTTTCGGTTTATTTCTTAATCTTTTTTATGAAATTTTGAAGCGCTCTATTATTAAAAGTTGAACTTCTTGTTATTTAATTTTTGAACTTCTAATTTCCATTCTTTAATAACGAGGAAAACCTTGCCTTTTTATTCTTTTTCTCATATTAAACACACCATGTAGTACATTAGCTTTTCCCGTTTTTATAATTTGAATTTTTTATTTTCTTTTTGAAATCAAATTGCTCCTAAATAATAACTGAACTTCTTTGTGGATTTAGAGAATTGTTTCAAAACGCAAAAAAAAAATTCTTATTTGTGTTTTCGAAGATGGAAATACTAGGTGAACCTCTCTCGCAAGAATTTTTGGATTTCTCCGGACAGAGGACTTGAACTTCTTTCAAGAAACCTTTTATGCTTTTATTTTTCTACTTTTATTCTCACCTGAAATGCATTGTTTCTAGTACTTGCACTTCTTGTTGTTTTCATTATGAACTTCTGCCGCATTTTTGTGTATATGTCGAATTACACGCAATTGAAGGTCGGACGTCATTTTTTGCCATTTTAAAACATGTAATTGGAGGTCGGACGTCCCGCAATATAAAATTGAACTTCTCCAATTTTTTTTGTTAAATCTAGAAACACCATTTTTTTATAAACTTTTTGAACTGCAACATTTTTTATTTTTGAACTTCTTGGTTTATTCTATGGTAACTGGGAAAATCATAGGTTTGTAATAAACATTGAACCGCCCTATTATTTAAATTTGAACTTCGAGATAATTTTTTTAGAAATGGTTAAACTTACAAAACAAAATTATTTTTTTGTCCACTTTCGAAGAACTTACTATGTTACTCCCTCCGTCCGGAAATACTCGTCGAAGAGATGGATGTATCTAGATGTATTTTTATTCTAGATGCATCCATTTTCATCCATTTCTACGACAAGTATTTTCGGACGGAGGGAGTATATCCTTTGAAGTTTTATTTTTTGTCTCGCGACATTTTTAGGATTTTTTGCCGTCGGTGAAATGGCCTAGGTGGTCCGTTTTGTTCATAGATGAATTTCTTCAGTATGTGGTACACGTGAACTTAAGAATTTCTAAAACATGAACTTCGCATTCTATTGAAATTCAAGAAAATTACACACAACAATACACATACACTTCGTGTGCTACATGTATTTACACAAATACGAATGCACACATTTGAAAGAGCATAAAGTTCTCACGTAGAGTTAAAAAAAATAGAGTGAAATTTTTTCCACAAGAAATGTTGGTCATTTTTGGTAGGCGAACCTGTAGAGTTTTTCAATTGGTTTGCACGTTGAACCACGTCATCGTTAGAAACCGAACTTCTCTTTTTCTTTTCTTCTAATAAAAACTCAACACTATAAAGGAAATAGAAATTTCTTTTGCAATCCTTTTGCACGGGGAACCATCCTCACATCAAAGAATGAACATGCCGTTTTGCAATGAAGGTATGCATTTAAAAAACACACACACACATACAATACACACTTGACCTGCTGCAACACAACATCTTGACCTTCGCAAAAACAATTTTTTTAAGCCAAATAAATCGAGCATTAGTACAAGCAGGTGCCCGTGAAGCCGCCAAGCATGGCTGCCGGAAAGTTCATATGCACAATAGCAAATCCCGCAACTTGTTCACACATTGAACCTTTCAAAAATTGAACTTCTCATCCACAATTTTTTTGTGTGTATCAACATCTTTTTTGAACACACATATTTTTGGAAAAGAGTGGTTTTTTGTAGGACCAGCTACACGGTACCCACTATCATAACCGTCCAAATGAGGCTCTGGTGCATGAGGATTTGTGCCAGATACAACAGCTACAACAAGGATTGCAGGCCTACCTCAACAGTAACCACATGAATAAAAAACTGAATGGCTGCCTAGCTCAGTATCGATTCTGACACCGCAATTGCATGGCCACAGTACATGCCAGATAAAAAATTCTCATACTTCTTTCTCACACCAACGAAGCTCTTCTCCTTTTGTCAATATGTGGTTGTCGTTGACGGAAAGCGACATACTATTTCGGGAATAAATCACCACGAGCGTACATCCTATAAAATATACTTTTGGATACTGTCCCTCTGCCTAAACAAACAAGATTAAAGAGAAGAAGAATATATATCTTGCATGTGTTAGCTTAGTTCATCGCTGTGCTGCCATGCCTCGTTTGGGGCTACTACTGTTTATGACATTGCATTTGCATATGCCTCTGACTCTCACAGACTGTTCCTGTGTCATCCCTTGAATGCCCATCTTCTCTCTCTGCCTTTATGCTCTCCTCTCTCTATCATCCGTGCATGCATCTCTCTCTTTAAATCTTCTGAAAAAACAATTGCACAACAACGTTCTCTCTCTCTCAGTTTTGCATGCAGACTCTCTCTCTACTTCAATTACTGGCAACCTCACGTGACTACAGTGCCTGCATGCAGACAGCAGAGAGAGGGCTGGTCCACACAGAGAGCGCAGGTCAGTAACTACATGCAGTCCGCACCTGCTAATCACACTACAGGGAACAGCTGGCGCCCGTGATGCTCCTTTTCAGCGCAAATCTCGAAGCAGACCAACGGGCCAGATAGTAGGTAGCGTGGAGCTCGGGCTAGGAAGAAACTTTGTGTTTTTGGAAACAGCTTTAGGACTCACTTCTCTTCTTTGTTCTTTCTTCAATCTACATGATCAATCACTTAACAGTATATATGATCAGGTCCAAGTATTTCAAGGATGCATAGTATACTAAGCAAAATGTTTTTTAGTACACATGAGACCAGAGGCTTCAGTTAATGAAATGTCGATCTCAGAATTTTATTAAAGAGACTACTACAAATCTTAATTAGAACTTCAACCACGGCCACATGATTTGGTGAAGGCGAGAACACAATTTTTAAAATGTAAACACAAAGCATCAACTTTCCTGTACATGAATTTGTGATATATGTGAATTCCCCGTGTCTATGTACATGAATGTCTCATGTAGCGAGATAGGTAGATAATAGCCAAGTTCTAATTAATAGCAAGTTCATTGGTAAGTACCCTTGGACTTGTCAGGTTATGTCAATCGGGATTGTTCCTATTAGCTTGCGGCACTCTCCTTTTTAGCTCCTCGCTGCTCATAGAAGGACATGTAACTCTAGCATTGAACTTGGAAGGTCATTCTTAGGCAACGACTTGAGCGCCTCACAATTACTGATCTCCAAAATTTTGAGAGAAATCGGGTGGCTCTTGGGCAACGCCTTGATGGCATAACAATAGACAATCTGCAATTTTTCAGAGATCTCAGAATGTTGTTCGACAACGACTTGTTGGCATAAGAGTAGATGATATGTAATCCCCGGACTTGGTGTATAGATGAAGTAGAACTTACTGTTAATCCATGGCTGTAGTAGAACTTGTCCTCCAGCAGGGAAGAGCGAGGCGACCTCGAGCAAAGCCAGAGCCAGCTCGTCTGCTGGTGGATGGCTCGGCCTGGGGCAGTGTGTTGGTAGCATCGTGTGGCCGACGGTGGGATGCAAGGTGGCTGTTTCCGAAGGAATGCGTGGCGGTGGCAAGCAATCTGAATGCGAACAGAAGATGAACTTCTAACCTGCAGTTATTTCGCATTTTGATTTTCCTCTCACAAGTTAAACTTCTAACTTGTAGTTTTTTTGCACTTACTTAATCTCACATGTTAAACTTCCAACCTGTAGTTGACCAGAAGCCATCCAGAGTCACGAACGCAAGAGAGCATGATCCTCTGCTCATGTTAATGATACACAGGAAGACCATCTGTAGAAAGCACGTCTCATCAATCTTTTAACCAAAATATGTGGCTTTCTTAGTAAGCAAACAAAGAAGAACATCTTCAAGTAACAAATTTGCTCCAAGCCGACGGGGATAGCACCTCTTATCATTCCTTCAACTGTTAGAAGTAATCTTGATTAGTTAGTAGGTTTAAGCTAATGAGGATCAGCGTGGCCGTGTTGTGTTAGGAAAGAATAGGAGTCCACGTGGTAGTACAAGTCCTAGTTTGAGTAGTGCTAGTTTTACCGTGTCCTAGCAGTCAAGTACAGGTCGAATCCTACTAAGGTTAGGAGTACAAGGCTGAGTCGGTTTGATGTTGAGCCAGGTTTGCCGTGTATATATATATATATATATATATATATATATATATATATATATATATATATATATATATATATATATATATATATATATATATATATATATATATATATATATATATATACGCACCCTGGTCGTGAGATTGTAACATTGAGACAAGAAAAGGAGAAAATAAAAAGAGGGAAAAGAGAGGCACGACACGTGCCTTTGGCAAAAGTTTTTGTGTGCGCATCTCTATCGTGATTTGATGTGATCGATCCTGTGGGCAGGATTCCAACAATTGGTGTCAGAGCAAGGTTCAGGAGTCGAGCGCTTGCCCCGGGGTGGCGACCTACTAGCGCCTCGGGGCGGGCAATGAAGTCGCTGGGTCAGCGACACAGAGGATCAAGCAATCGTCGTTCGGCGGGGCGATAAGGAGGGAGGCGGCAGGCTGTCGTCGGCATAGTGATGGAAGATGATCGTTGATGGGAGCGGTGGTGCCGAGGTGTGGCGCTGGAGCTCATCAAAATCGTCGTCTGGGGAGCCGGATGAGTCATGGAGTCGTGCGAGTTTGCACGGTCAGTCGTCGTTGTGTCTGTAAGTTGTCACCGTGTCCAAGTGCTCGTCTTGGTGATGATTCGTTGGTGTGGAAGCGTTGTGCACGGTGTTCCGTGAGTCATGTCCACGTCCTCGTGGAGCGTCCTGGTTGCGGCCAGTGTGGATTCGGTGTGATGCCGAAGGCGGACGGTGGTAGGCGAAGCCATCGTAAAGCGAGGATGTGTGCGGGCAGTGGAGAGTGGATCTGCTGCAAGCAAGTACAAGGAGTATGGTGCGGACCGAGTGCAAGGCAGCGGCCAAGCAATGGCGGTGGCACAACATTGTAGAGCAAAGAGGTTCTGCATGTTTCCAGGCGGGTCATACTCAGTGTACAGATATGACAGTTGAAGATCAAACTTGACGTGCAGTGGGACAGTGACCAGTTAAGTTGAACGACGTGAAGACTGATGATGCGTCCAGTCTTGTACGTTGCACGCATAGATGCGACCGTGTGGATTGGTAGTCCGGATTGTACGTTGGAGTTTGGATCAACAAGTCGCGGATCTACGACGAATCAAGATCAAAGGAGCACCGAAGTCAAGAGTCAAGATTAGGGGAAGATTGTTAGAAGTAATCTTGATTAGTTAGTAGGTTTAAGCTAATGAGGATCAGCGTGGCCGTGTTGTGTTAGGAAAGAATAGGAGTCCACGTGGTAGTATAAGTCCTAGTTTGAGTAGTGCTAGTTTTACCGTGTCCTAGCAGTCAAGTACAGGTCGAATCCTACTAAGGTTAGGAGTACAAGGCTGAGTCGGTTTGATGTTGAGCCAGGTTTGCCGTATATATATATATATATACGCACCCTGGTCGTGAGATTGTAACATTGAGACAAGAAAAGGAGAAAATAAAAAGAGGGAAAAGAGAGGCACGACACGTGGCTTTGGCAAAAGTTTTTGTGTGCGCGTCTCTATCGTGATTTGATGTGATCGATCCTGTGGGCAGGATTCCAACATCAACCACGGACATCAGCAAGTTCAAACCAGAAAAACATGGGCAGCAACAGCAACTAATCTCTCTCTAGCTCTCAAGCTGAACTGCAGCAGCATCACCGAAAGAAAAATGGGTAGGTGAGAATTCATCTATATGCACAAAGGAGTATATTTTTTATGTACCTGAACCTTTGCAGTAGATTTACATGAACTTCTTGTGCTATGTTGAAGTCGCCGCCGATGCTGAACCCCAGCGACCTTGGCCCTTCTATTCCCAGACGAGCTGATCAGACAGGAGCTGAAGGAGGAGCAGTTCATTGACGTACCCGACGAGGTCCAGGATCTGTATGAGCTCTAGCTCCCGACGACGTTGATCAGGTAAAGAAAAGAACATGTGAATTTTGTTCAGACTGCACCCAACCTGAAATAGAACACGAAGAGAATCAGGGCAGCACGAACCTGGGACAATTGAGGAGCAGAGGGAGTAGTGGCTCTGGCCGGCGGCGTGCAGCGGCAAGGTTTGCTGCGAGAGGGGGGTCTCAGTCGCGTGCAGCCGAGCCAGTGGATGGGGTGGCCGGCAGAGGTCCGGGCATGTGGGCGTGGTGGGGATGGAGGGCGGCGGCCGGAGGCGATCTAGGGATGGAGAGAGTCACACTTGATCCAACGTCTTGGTCCATTAAGGAGGTGATCGCACGTTGAACTAGGCAACCGGACTATATAGTTGTAACACTTTCGCTTAGCCATGGGAGTCTAATGTTGGGCTACTATGTAGCCCCTGGTACCTTCGCGTGCATCCGAATACGGGCTTGTGTGTACATGACCGGGAAACGGTCCTTCGTTAATGCGGAGGGATCCTAAAGATTCCGATAAGTCTTCGAGTAGTTGAACAGTCTCTCGATGTATCATGACAGTCAGTTTTCGGCTTTCTCTACTGAGGTGCTCGTCCGGAATAACCAGGGCACAATCGCAGTAGTTCTTCTTTGGCCACCTTAGCCGATAATAACGGAACGTAAGGCGGCAAACCCAGGAGCCGGGCAAACCCAACATTTGACCAAAGACATGATTCGGAGCTGATGCATATAAGGCCAAACTCGTGACGCCGAACACTCCCGAAGGTATTCGGACTTTATAACAGATGATGGGCTCAAGAATGCCCATACATTATAAACCATGTGTTTCCAGGTACGTGCGTTAATCTGTCGTGGCGAAATGCCAATAACGGCAGTATCCTCTATGGGTATGGAACCCATGGGATGGTTAAACAACAAGAGGCAATAGAAAAGGTTTACACAGGGTCTTAATCTAAAAAGAAACCTGTTGAACAGGGCCCTGCTGCACGTCTGCGTCTTTGTCTCCGCTGTGAAAAAAGAAAACTTGTAGAAGAGTACAACGTAAGTAAGCGATGGATAATAAAAGTGTAGGATGTTGGCCTGCCAATAAGGTTGAGCCAAGTGTGGGGATGTATTAAGTATTTATAGCCCCTGGTGTCCGCTATGGGATTGCATATACGGTGCCTGATTCAATCTTATCCGGGCGACCGGACTCGTCTAACCGTGTCTGTGGTCTTAATGACCAGTCATGTTTTCTAATATTGGAGGCCGCTTATAGTTCGGCCGCTAGGGCCGTCGCGAGTTCCTCTACGCGTGAAGAGCGCTTTGTGATTCCGCTAACGGTGATGACGCCAAGTGGACCGGGCATCTTGAGTGTAAGGTAGCCATAGTGCGGCAATGCGTTGAAGCGGGCGAAGGCCGTTCTTCCAAGCAATGCATGATAGTTGCTTTGGAAGGGTGCGATGATGAAGAGTAGCTCTTCGCTTCTGGAGTTGCCTGGAGAGCCGAATGTTACCTCCAGTACGACGGAGCCCCTGCTGTGGGCTTCGATGCCTGGTATCACCCCTTCAAAGGTGGTGTTGCTTTGGTTAATTCTGGATGGGTCTATCCCCATCCTGCGGACAGTGTCCTCATATATTAAATTGAGACTGTTGCCGCCGTCCATAAGGACGTGGGTGAGATGGTATCTGTCGATTATTGGGTCAAGCACCAAGGCCTTTGACCCTCCGCGCCGAATACTAGTTCGGCCGTTCGAGTGATCGAAGGTGATCGGATAAGACGTCCAGTGGTTAGGTGTGAGTACTATGGGCTCCATATCGAGCGCGTCTCTATGCGCGCGTTCGTGCCTTCTCATGGATGTGTGAGTCGCGTGGATCATGTTCACTGTTTTAACCTCTGGCGGGAATTTTTTTCTGTCCCTCGGTGTTCGGCTAGCGAGGTTCATCCTCGTCTTTACTTGGTGTTTCTCTTCCCTTGTGTTCAGCATTTAATTAGCCGGCCTGCTTGAAGACCCAGCACTCTCTGTGCGTGTGGTTCGCAGGTTTGTCAGGGGTGCCATGAATTTGGCATAGTCTGTCTAGGACTCTATTCAGACCGGACGGTCCTCTTACTGCCTTTTAAATGGCTTCTTTTGTTGATCGGTCGAGAGCCCCTGAATCCGCATTAACCGTTGTGTTATCCGGGCTCTCTTCCTTGTTTGGGCATTTGTTTTTATTACGCCGTGGCTTCCCGTTGCCATCCCTTATTTCGGATGTGCTGGGGTCGCTGGTGCCTTTACGGGCTAGCCAGCTATCTTCACCCGCGCAAAAGCGGGTCATAAGGCTTGTTAGGGCTTCCATTGTCCTTGGCTTTTCTTGGCCGAGGTGTCTGGCAAGCCACTCGTCACGGATGTTGTGTTTGAATGCCGCTAAAGCTTCAGCGTCCGGACAGTCGACAATTTGGTTCTTCTTAGTGAGGAATCTGTTCCAAAGCTTGCGGGCGGACTCTCCGGGTTGTTGGATTATGTGACTTAGATCGTCAGCATCCGGAGGCCGGACATAGGTCCCTTGAAAATTGGCCCTGAAAGCGTCCTCGAGTTCCTCCCAACTCCCAATTGAATTTTCGGGGAGGCTTTTCAACCAGTGTCGGGCTGGTCCCTTCAGTTTGAGGGGAAGGTATTTGATGGCGTGGAGGTCATCCCCATGAGCCATATTTATATGCAGGATAAAATCCTCAATCCAGACGCCTGGGTCTGTCGTTTCATCGTATGCCTCTATATTCACAGGTTTAAAGCCCAGTGGGAATTCATGGTCCAGTACCTCTTCGGTAAAGCACAGGGGGTGAGCAGCCCCTCTGTATCTGGATGTGTTGTGGCATGCCGTTGGCTGTTGTTGTGTCCGGTGTTTATTCTGAACTGGTATTCGATTGGCATAATCGTTTTGGTGACCATGGTCCCTCGCCGGGGTGTGTCCTTTAGATCCATAAATGGACCTGGCCGCGCCAGCTTTCTTATCCAGATGCTCGCGTAGATCGTGCGCGGCGTCGGTAGCCGCTTTGTTGCGGTTATGAAGTGGCACGGCTTCGTCATCGAATTCTGGCAGTAGCTTGCGTTTTGGATAGCTCTTTGTATGGCGATCATCGCCGTATCTTTCTTCAGTGTCTAGCACTTTGTTCCATCTACGGTTGAGCGTTTCCTCTGCGGCTTTGAGCCATTGCTTCTGCTTCTTTAGACTTCTTGCGGTGGCCATAAGCTTTCCGTGGAGGTTATCTCGTTCCACGTGTTTTTCCGGGATTGAATCATTATCCGGACTGTTTTCTTGTACTGGTTCGGTTTGATGACCTCGTCCGTCGGGATCATTATCCTCGGGCGTCTGCTCCGAACTGTGTTCGGGGTGGCCTGGTTCGCCCTGCTCCATCGCTGGGTCCTTATGGTCGTTGTTGCCTTCGGAGTTGACTGTAGTATCGATCCCTCTGGCGCTCTTGTCGCTATTTTTGTTGTTGCTGGATTTAGAACGGCGGCTGCGCCGTCGCTTTGGCTTTTGTCTGGGGGTTTTATCGTCCGGATTGTCGCCTTTGTCCTCTTTGGGCGTATCCACCATGTATATGTCGTGTGATGATGGAGAAGTCCAGCACCCCATATATTCCGAATCTTCTCCTGCATCGTCGTCCATACCGTGGATGCCTTCGGAGTCGAAGTCAGGCACGTCGGTTAAATCATCGACCGTGGCTATGAAGTGGGTGGTGGGTGGGCAACGAATTTCTTCATTGCCTGCTTCCCACTCGAGCCGTAAATAGTTTGGCCCAGAATTTTCTGTCAAAGAGAGAGTTTTTAACAAGTTCAGCATGTCGCCAAAGAGCGAGTGCTGAAAGATATCCGCAGCGATGAACTCCATTACCGGAGCCCAACCCGCTCGACCGCTCGAGAGCGCGGACGGAACCAACATCCGGATACGAGTCCGGGTCCGGAGTCACAGCCACCACAGCAGGTAAGGCCGTGTTCGGCTCCACCGCCGATGAGTGTGCGACCGCGGGCGGGTCCAGCCCTCCGTCCTTAGGCAATGCAGCCTATTCTGGATTTAGGTCCGAGGCCACTGCGGGGGTGATACCCCGAGCTTTGTCCGACAGCAGGTCTAAGCCATGCTCGTCGTGATTGTCCGGTGCTCCTGGCATGGTCCCGAGTCCGTCGAAGATCCCGTCTCCGCGGACGTCCGCCGTGTAGTTCAGGTTTCCGGTCCTGATCTGGTGGCCAGGAGCATAGCAGCCGATCTACTCTAGATGGCCAAGCGAATTGGCCCGCAGGGCGAAGCCACCGAACACGAAGATCTGTCCGGGGAGAAAGGTCTCACCCGGGACCGTGTTGTTGACGATGGTTGAAGGAGCCATCGAGCCCTGTAGCGACGACACAGAGGAACTCTCAATGAAAGCACCAATGTCGGTGTCAAAACCGGCGGATCTCGGGTAGGGGGTCCCGATCTGTGCGTCTAGGCTGATGGTAACAGGAAGCAAGGGACACAGATGTTTACCCAGGTTCGGGCCCTCTCGATGGAGGTAAAACCCTACTTCCTGCTTGATTAATATTGAAGATATGGGTAGTACAAGAGTAGACCTATCACGAGATCGTAGAGGCTAAACCCTAGAAGCTAGCCTATGATGGTATGATTGTAATTGTGATCGGCCTTCTAAGGACCAACCTCTCCGGTTTATATAGACACCGGAGAGGGCTAGGGTTTACATGGAGTCGGTTACAAAGAAGGAAATACAATATCCAGATCGCCAAGCTTGCCTTCCACGCCAAGGAAAGTCCCATCCGGACACGAGTCGAAGTCTTGAGTTTTGTATCTTCACGCTTCAATAGTCCGGACGTTGTATATAGTCCGGCTGTCCGGATACCCCCTAATCCAGGACTCCCTCACCCAAACCCCCCCCCCCCCCTCCCCCCCTTTCAAAAAACAAAAACAAAAACCCCAGCCCCTGAAATGCTGACGCGTGGATGCCTTTTGGTCCCGGTTAGTGCCACCAACTGGGACCAAAGGCCCTCCTGCCTGGGCTTGGCGCACCGGCCACGTGGAGGCCCATCTGTCTCGGTTCGTGTAAGAACCGGGACTAAAGGGCTAGGGTATTAGTAACGACCCAGAAGACCCTTTTTCTACTAGTGGTTCTCATTACACCGACACAGAGAAATCGACTGTTACACAGGCTAGTTGCCTTTATTTTTGCTGTTTTCAGGGCAGTTGTTTTTTAAAGTTCATCATGACCTTGCAATGGAGATATCTGAAAACCCAGCCACGACGGACAGCCAGTGAGATACAGCACGATCTACTGCTGCTGTGTGTTTGTCATCAATATGTTTTCTGAATTCTTAGCAGCTTGTCTTCTCCAAAAACTTGAATTTGTTGCTGCTGTGTGCCTGCCGTGTGTTGGTACTACCACGGAAATTTACGCGCATGGAAAACACACACATTTGCTCTGATTTTCCTCTCGGATGCAATGCAACCATTGGTTGATTGATTGGTCTGGATGCATTTTTGCTGTTTTCGGGAAAACTATTTCTATAGTTCATCATGACCTTCCAAAGGAAATGCCTGAAAGCCCAACCATTGGCAGGCATGATCAAACACCATATATACTTGGAATCCAGAAGACCAGAATCCAAAGGATCCTTTTCCTCTTGCGGTTGCAGATATTTCGTCAACTCCAAGAACATGAATCCATTAATGCAGATATTTCCTCTTATTGATTGATTGATTGATTGTTCTGAGTGCATGCATCGCTGTAAGTAATCACTCTGCACACACACAAAAGAAAGAGTGACTCTAATCAACTCAGGTACTGTGATGGTTTGATGGTGTAGGCTCCCCGGGGTTGAATACCTCACACCGACAAGATTTCCATTCCATTTTGCAGAAGAGACTTAGGGTAGTCATAGTGGGGAGTAATTTAGACTAGTGTCATGCATATGACACTACTCTATGCACTACAGGAAAATCATGTTTTGCCGTGTGAAAGACTATAAACCGAGAGCTTTTTCTCGGGTACACGGCTTATGTTCTTCAAAACCGAGTCTACAGCGAAAAACACCCGGCAACTACGAAGGACTCGGCTTATGGCAGTATGTAAGCCGAGTGGTCCAGAAAAGCTCTCGGCTTACAATAAGCACACGACATCTACTGAAAAAAGCACCCGGCTTATAGCTCGTACTCGGTAAAGATATATGCCACGTGTCTACAACGGAAGTGGCTGACGGCGGCATCACGGAACAGTCTATAAGCCGTGTGCCCTGTCAAAGCTCTCGGCTTATATGGCATATAAACCGTGTGCCCTGTCAAAGCACTCGGCTTAGATGGCATATAAGATGTGTGCCTTGTGAAAGCACTTGGCTTACATTTTTGCACATTTTCTGCAACCTCTAACATTTATGCAAAAATGAGTTTTAAATGATTTCCAGGGACTGGCACGTTTCATGCTATGGCCTTCTTTGAGAGAAAAAGAAGTTTCAACGCCGAGGGAGCAACGAGCCCTGCACTTCCTTCAGAAACCGAACATGTTCCCTCTTGATAGCAAGATACTACCTCGGAGATAGTACAATTTACAAGACGCCTCCAAGCATGCATAATGAAACACGCTCAGATTCGTACCACACACTACAAGGGTCATATCACGATGCCATGCCAAGTCCGAGGAATTTCGGCATCGTATGATTTTCGTGGATTAGAACATCATCTGGCACGCCGTTGAGGTACATTCGCATCCCCAGTGGTGCGGCCCACCCCTCCTTTCACTGCACAAGGCCTACGCATGTCTTGAGGACTTAATATAGGATTTCCTTTGAGAGCACAAGAAGTTTCAAAGCGGACGGAGCAACGAGCCCCGCACTTACTTCACAAACCGCACACATTCCCTCTCGATAGCTAGATACTACCTCGGAGATGGTGTAGTTTACGAGCGGCCTCTCGGTAGGCTTATACGAAACATGCTTAGATTTTTACCACAAACTACAGGGGCCATATCACGACATCGTGCCAAGTCCAGAGAAACTTTGGCATCCTATGATTTTATTTTCCGTGGATTAGAGCGGTTGCATCCCACATGCTGTTGCGGTACATTCGCACCCCCGGTGGCAGGGCCCGCGCCTCCTTCTACCGCACAAGGCCTATGCATGTTGCAAGGACATCATATAGGATTTCCCAAACCTCTTCCAGACATGCTTTCATCTGGCCGGTGGGCAGATCTGCAATTTCCCATGGTGAAACCCTAGGAATGCAATAAATGTCTCAAATATTGCAGGCGGGCCCAAAAAGTGCGAGGGACTGGCACGTGTCATGCTATGGCCTTCTTTGAGAGCACAAGAAGTTTCAAGGCCGAGGGAGCAACGAGCTCTGCACTTCCTTCACAAATCGCACACGTTCCCTCTCGATAGCTGGATACTACTTCGGGGATGGTGCAGTTTATAAGCGGCCTTTGGGCAGGCTTATGCAAAACATTCTCAAACTTGGTCTGATATATCACCATGGCTTACCGAAGACAAACCGAAATGATTCCACCTTGGTCAAACCCCACTCGAGTCTGGTCAAAGGTGTAGATCGATTGGCCATGCAGACCGGCTCATCTCTGAAAACCATGAGAGGGAGGGTTGGAAGAGCACACTCTCCATTGGCCTTGACATGTTTGTGTTACTGAATATATGTTTAGTCCTTATACATGGACAATAATGAGATTACAAACATGAAGGTGCCAACACTCAACCAGAAACATGGAGTTTATTGATTTTTTTAATTATAAAAATGCAAATAAAGTTTGAAAAACAAGGAACTTGGCATCATATTTTTATATGTCATAAACATATTGTGGTAAAAGTTTGAGAAGGTTTCTCAAAAGTGGTCACGCACATTTCATAGGAACCGTAGCATCTCCTAGGAAACTATATGGCTTCGAGAGGAAACATGTCATTTGAAGGCGATGCGACCGCTACTTCACCATTGGCCTTGAAGTTTTTTCTACACTCACGATATACATTACATTATCCATGTCAAAATTTGACATCTTTCGGGGTTCCTTAGTTATATTTAAGTCATTAAATACATCCTAGGCATTTAGTGAATATAATATTAAAAATGTAACACAAATGCATGAATAAGTTAGTGATAATGGGTTAATAAATTCTATTTGTCTTGATGAGTCTATGTTTAGCCCTTATTCAGACAAATAAAAGAAGAAATGAAAATGAAAAGTGAAAAATTGAAAAAATAATATTTGCTGGGTGTTTTTTTATTTTGCACTCGGCTTATTTCTTTGTAATCCGAGTGCCGTCCCGAAAACACTCGGCTTATGTCTATGTGTTCTCATTGGTCAGTCTAGGCCTCCCACGGATCACGGGCCATGGCCGTTGGATTCGCTTTAATCGGACGGCTGGGTAGCTATCTTATCTCTTCCCCACCGCCAACCCCCCCTCTCTCCCCTTATCCATCTGTTTTCTCTGCCGCACACAACACACAGCCGCCGACGCCCCTCCTGTCGCTCGCCTTGCCGCTGGTGCTCCTCGCCCGTTTTGCCACGGACGCGGAGCTCCCCGAGTGCCTCCTCGTCGGCCCCTTCCACCTTCTCTCAGTACCCGCGCGAGTCCTGCACCAACCCTTACGGATGGCTCGCCTGGCTCGACGGCCACCCGCCTGCGGCGTGGTAGGAGGACAGGAGGACCTGCGCGAGCTCCCGCTGGGATGGAGGCCTCCGGCGTGCTGTTCCTCTGGTCGCAGTCGAGGGAGTCCTAGCCGCCGCTCCCGTCGGGGCTCCTCTCCGGCGCGCCAAGGTGTTGTTGTGGGCGCCACAGGCGGCCGCGCTGCGGCAGCGGCACGCGTCGGTCCGATTGGATGGGCTACAACGGAGGGAAGGAGAAGGGCTGGACGGCGCGGGGCGGAGAGGGCTCGCGAAGGGCGGCGCGGGTCGTCGGAGCACGACGGCGTCCGGTGTCTATAGGGCCTGGTCGGCTCGGACGCGATGCGCACGCAACCTCTCCCTCGCCTCCTCCTGTGGTCAGGAAGCTCTTCCGTTGCTCGGATGCAGGCCGACAGAGAGCTCGCCACCCACGCTCGCTCGCCGGAGGATTCAGACCGGCCGTGCTCGCCCGACGCTCGCCCATCTCATCCCACACGCAAACTGATTTTTTTTTTCTGTTTTGCAAATTAAGCTTTACCGAGTGCTGTAAACAAAATACCCGGGTTATATGTAAACTGTGCTGCTCGGCCCACAGTTTATATAAACCGTGTGTCCGAATCGGCCCTCAGCTTACATAGACCGACACGTGGCATTGTCGTTAATGCCTGACTTCCGTTATATATAAACTGTGTGTCTTGTTGGCCCTCGTCTTACATAGAAATACTCGGCTTATATATAAACCGAGTGTTTTTCTTGTGGCTCTCGGTTTACCCTTGATAAGCCGGTCCCCAGTAAGCCGTGTCTTATAAGCCGGGGAAAACACACGACTTATATATAAACCGAGTGCAAATCGGCATAAGCCGAGTGTTTTTGATACTCGGCTTACAATTTTTTTCCTGTAGTGATGTACTCCCTCCGTTCCTAAATAATTGTCTTTCTAGATATTTCAACAAGTGACTACATACGGAGCAAAATGAGTGAATCTACACTCTAAAACATGTCTACATACATCCAGTATGTTGTAGTTCATTTGGTATATTAGAAAGACAATTATTCTAACGGAGGAGACTACTTTCATAATGCAAGGTAACATAGAATTAGTATCATATATGGTTGCATTTATTAACTTGTAAACTCAACTTTTTTTGAGAAGCGCTATGTGATGGTAACATAATATGTTACTCTAAATACCTCTCTCCTTATTAACTAGCTGCCACATAAGCAAACTTGTCTTGGGATGTGTTATGTTACCATGTAAGTTACTCCCACTATGACTAGCCTTATAGCTCCAAGGACCAAGGGAGCCCTACTATCGACATCGGAGGAGTCCCAAGTTACCTGGAGTCAAGAGTGGACCTAGCCTTGACAAGCTCGCAATGTGCGTTGATCCCAATATAGAAGTGGGTCACACCCACAGTGCGATGACCGGACCTATTTAAAGAAAAATACCATCATGTCTAACTTTGCCGAGTGAAGGGAAATCTAAGCACGAGGTCGTCATATGCACCCCTACCGATTTTATTTTTTTTTGAAATCCCCTAACCATCAATAACCTTATCTCCTATGGCCTCGGTGGCGGCAAAATTGTTGACATGTCTCTAGTATTATGTAATGCTTAAAATTAAGTAGGAAAAAAAGTATACGAGTAAGAGCTGACATCTCGTTAATTACGATTATCTCTTACCTCATCAATCATCTTACATAGACATGACATAGCGAAGAGAAGTCAAGAGTCTCGGAGATCAACGTGATGTACATGATAAGATGATTGGTTGATGGCCAAGAAAAAGTATGTACAGTGCATATACATATTCCTAACCATGCGCATAGCCACTTGCCATATTGGGTTGCTTGATGGGAAGAAAGTTACTAATGTTCATTCTATGCTTCAAGTTCTTTCACAATTATCTGCGCAACTGAAGATGCATAAAAACAAATGCCATAGAGGCTGATTGCAGCTTGCAGACCAAATGTCTGAACCCAACCACAATGATCCTCCTTTCCTTCTCACAGGCTACACCAAAGAGCACGCAGCCGACAGTCACAGACTACTAGACACTTTTTTTAAAAGAAAGTGTTGTGTATAGTGTTACTGAAATATCACAATAGTCAATGTCATATTTTTAGTCGCACTGCACAAAAAGTTCAACCTGCAAGTAAGTATAGACAACTTCCCTCGGTGAAAACATCACTTTGGTATGAATTGGATAATTCAAAGGATAGAGCGGATGAGGGACTCAAGTGTTGTATGTTCCTCGTCTGATGGCGGAGCTGACCGGACCACTCTTCTTTCTAAGCCGAGATGTAGTGTCACGAGGTGTGTGGATGATGACTTTGCTCCGAAGGGAAGAGTTTGCGCCCAAGGGTTGACATTACAAAAGGCATTGTTGGGTGTAACAACATCGCAAATGGAGACATTTCGACTTTGATGTATGCAATATTGTGTATGGGCAACGAATTTATGTGTTTTGTGAACATCAATGTGTATGTGTTATGTGAATATTCATCATTGACCGACCATAGTGACACGGATGGTCGACGGTGACCTTTCTTTGCCGCCCCTTCGATATTCACCAGCGACCGGCCCGCCGATTAGTGATGACTGGCCATTACTCACAAGTCATTTGGCTAGTTAGTGATGAGGTGGTCATCAGTGATGAAAAACCATTGACGGGTCACCGGCTAGCGAGTGATGGTAGTTTTGGCCGATCATTGATTGATGACTGGCTTTGTAATAGTGTTCGGCTTTGATTGGTACCTAATTCGGGACGTCGGATATTCACAAACATTTCAGCCTCATGCCCATCCATATGAAAAGACAAAACAGATGACACTGTTGCACTGCAATTCGTATGTTTTATGTAACATCATATCACATAATCTCATTGTCTACAACATTAAATAGTATGACGAGACTAGGCGTCTTGGATTGGTAGCCATATCCACAAATGTCCACTGGTGCTCGACCAATCATCTTCCTCAATCTCCCGGTTCACCAACCATCCAAATCAAGTACCGTGGTGTAATCGGTCCAATCTAATTGGAGAGAGGAGTTCCCGTGAGCCTCACAAGAACAATAATTGTGCAAAATAATTGCCCAATTGAACAGTGAAGTTCCATGGAGAAATGGCTCTTCTAAATTTTATGAGTATCTTGTTGCAGGTAGTACAGTAAACGCTTACCATGATCTTTTGTTTTCCTTCAATATTCTAGAGTACTAAATAGATTGAAAATGCATATGCATACATATAACAAATATTAAGAGAAACGAGGGTTGGAGTGGCCGATTGCATTTTTGCTGTTTCCAGGAAAACTGTTTTGAAAGTTACATCATGACCTTGCAAAGGAAAAATACCTGAAAGGCCAACCACTGACAGGCATGATAAAACACAATACCCAGAATCAAGAAAGACCAGAATTCAAGGATCGTTTTCCTCTTGCAGATATTTTGTCGATTCTTAGCAATATTTCCGCTTACTGTTGTGTGGTTGTTGTTAACACACACATTTATGTTGATTGGTGTGAGTGTATGCATCGCTATGACTAATCACTCCGCACAAAAAGAAAAGAGCGAGTAATCAACTCAGCTACTGTGATGGTTTGATGGTGTAGGCTCCCCCAGGGTTGAATGCCTGACACCGACAGCATTTCCATTTCCATTATGAAGAATAGACATATAGCTCCAAGCGAGCCCTACTATGGACATCGGAGGAGTCCTAACCGACCCGGACCCGAGAGTGGACCAAGCTAGTCTTGACAAGCTCGCCCTGTGCCTTGATCCTAACATACAAGTAGATCACACCCAACATTACCTATTTACAAAACACTTCAGTGTAAGGTCGTCGTGTACGCCCCTACTAAAAAAAATCCGTAACCACTGACCAATCAATAACCTTTTCTCTTGTTGTATTGACGGTGACAACAATGCTGACATGTCTCTAGTATTATGTAATGCTTAAAATTAAGTAGGAAAAAAGATTATGCGAATGAGCGCTGACATCAAACATGTCTTATCCTTTTCTTTAAAGAAAAGAAAAGGAGGATGACGGCCTACTGCACCTGGAGATGCACGCAGCCAAAAACATGTCTTATCTTAGGCGCGAAAGGATCGCGATCATCTTTTAGCTCAGCAATCATCTTACGTGCGGACATGACATCGCCTAGATAAGTGTGGTGATATCACCTTATTGTGCAGGATAAGATGATCGGTTGACGGCGAGAGAAAGCATGCAAAGTGCATACATTTGTGCGGCTTCAAGATGCAGAGAAGCGATTGTTGCAGAGGCAGCATGCTGTTTCCAGGAAAGTTGTTTTCAGTTCAGAGTTGATCACGATCATGCAGACGAGATATCTGAAACCCAACCACTGACATTCGCAAAACAAAAGAAAAAGAGAGAAATACAACCACTGACAGACATGATCTTACACTCAGAATTCATAGGATCCTTTCGCGCCTAATTGTTTATCAAGTTACCAAGAAGATGACAGACATGATCTTACACTCATAGGGTCGATGATGCTACACTGAAGAACACGTAGCCGACAGACACAGACCGCAGCACGCTGATTGTTTATCGATTATCAACAAGATGACGACGATATTTTCTCACCAACGACGATATCTCTGTCTGTCTGTCGTGGTGTGGTTGGTGTTACCACCACGGAAACTTACGCACATGGAATTGGAAAACGCCCACATTTGGTCTGATTTCCCATCGGATGCAAATGCAATTATTGGTTGATTGTTCTGATGATACTTGCACTCGTCGCTACGTAGTACAATTAATCACTCTGCAGAAAACATCAAACCACTCGGATGGCTTGAATACCTGACGCCGACAGAATTTCAGTTTAATTCCATTTTTCATGTCCTAATAATCCATCATCACCGTCGCGTCTGACTTGTCAAGTGTGGTCACGCGCTAACGGTTTTGCAGGATCGCTGTCAGCCAAGAACTGTTCAATTCAACATGCCGCACTGCCAACAGCATTCAGGAACCAGCACAAACAAGCTCACAGTTGAAAACTGAAATCAACATGTATGCATTTCTTCTTCTTCTTCTTCTGTCTCTGATTTTTTACAAACGGACGGACTCACGGATCTCCCCCGGTTTCGAGGGGATCGATCGGAACTCTCTGATTCTCACTCGGCCGGTCACCGGCCGCCTAAATTCGCTCGACGGCGCGCGCCGAACAAGGCCACGCAGAGCACGGCCAGCGCCGTCGCCGGGAGCTTCCCGGCGGCGAGGCCGGCCAGGATGACCGGGACGAACGCCGCCAGGGGGAACCTGCCCCCTCGCCTTTCCGTCTCCATCTTCATCTCCACCGACGATTCTGTGCTCGGTTCCGACGGCGCCTGCTCGGCCAAGGAAGCGGCTGGAACTACAACGGCCTCGGTTCTAACTGCCTCCGGCTGCTCGACCTCGCCGTCGCTAGAGCCCGAGGCGTCCTTCGCCTTGGGCTTCTTCTGCAGCGTCTTGGAGATTATCTTCCTCAGCGACCTCCTCGCTTTCCTCTTCGGGGTGGTCGGATCTTCGCCGCCGGAGACGAGCTCGCGCCTCTCGGAGGGCCGAGGGGAGGGGGCCTCGCTACTCTTGTCGGAATCGGAGCAGCCGGGCGCTTCTTCCACCTCCCGAATCGGCGAGACGGGGGCGCGGCCGCGCGAATCGGGCAGCTCCGCCGGGCGCCGGCGCCGGCGGGACGCCGACTCGATCCAGAGCAGCGACAGCGAGGCGATGGTGAAGGCCGCGACGGTCCCCTCGCTCCACACGGCGAGGAGCGCGAGCGCCACGGCCCCGCCGAGCGCGAGGAGCTCCGGGCGGGGCCGGAAGAAGGCGGCGCCTTTGGGCGCGTCCAGCCGCCGCACCACCGGGGCGGAGGAGTCCTCCACGACCACCGGCGACAGAGGCCCGGGCGATGTCGGCAGAGAAGGAATCTCCGCTACGTCCACCGGTGTCTCCGCCGGAGACGGAGGCGGCGCCAGGGCGGTGGGGCGGCGCGGCTTGCGGGGCTTCCTGAGGCGGCCATGGTTCTTGACGACGAGGTCGGCGAGGGAGGTGGGGAAGCCGGTCTGGACCGGGACGCGGGACGGCGAGCGGAGGGCGGCGAGCAGGCGGCCGAGGGAGGGGCGCTTCAGCGGGCTGGGCATCGCCGGCGGCGAGCATACAGGAGAGGAGAGGAGGCGGCGGAGCTTGTGGAGTGTGAAGTGGGATGGTCTCTTTTGGTTTCCATTGGCTTTTATGGCCTCCTTTGGCTTTGGATTTCGCGAGCGAAGAAAACAAGGAAACCGCAGCTAGTGCAAACATTTACTGCATACTCTAGTTTGAGTAGGATTACAAAATTATGTTTGGATTTTGTGTGCATTTGGTCTACTACTACTACAAAATTTGTAGTCCTTGACAAACAAAATTAATCATGTCCAAAGTTGCCATTCAAAATTCTTGTTGGCAAGTGTTCAAATTTTTTTGTCAATTTAGTTAAAACATTCCGCTGCAAATCGAGCATTATATTTCTGAACATGTCAAATCGAGCTACTGTCGTGAGGATGGCAATTTGATTTAGCAAATATGGCAAATTTGATGGACAACGTAATTTGCCAACGTTCAATTTGCCAAGCTTAAAAATCCGACGCCGTAGGTGAAACATACTAACATTTATACCAAAAAATTGGCGGCGGGATACATTTACCCTTTTTTGTGATGCTATGCTATGTTTTGCAGCTATGAAATCGTGGTGACACACTTATAGGTTTGTCTGTAAGCTGATTTTCGCAAGAAACCTCATGGAATAGTACGAAAACAAGAGCAGGTCTAACAATTTTTTGGCGGAAAATTGTGTTCATGTTTATACCATAGTCACATGGCTGATTATGTCACATTCGCTTTAATTGATTGATTCGGGATAAGATTAACAAGGCACACTTAAGAAATAAAAGGCTCCTTTCAACATTAATACAAGATAAGATAAGATATCAAGCCTATAATAAATGTTGTTAAAGATATGATGCATTGATCCTCAATTTTTTTTCCAAAAAGGGGATATAGCATGAAAATTTTGCCACAAATATATAAGACAGGCCATCCCTTGCCTATGAATTTCAAGATTTGTGAATTCATGGGTTCACTAAAGACCGTGCAGAACGGCTCACTTTTTACTGCAATTTTTTGCCTTAACTGGGCACACAATGCATCTACTTCACAATATAATACTCCCTCCGGTCCTTTTTAGTTCGCATATAAGGTTTGTCTGAAGTCAAACCTCGTAAACTTTGACCTAATTTATAGAGAAAAATACCAACATTCAGAATGTGAAAATCAACAACATTAGATGCGTTATGACTTTAGTTTTCATATTGTATAAATTTAGTATTGTAGATATTAATATTTTTTCATATAAATATGGTCAAACTTTATGAAGCTTGACTTCAGACAATTCTTATACGCGGAGTAAAAAGGACCGGAGGGAGTACTTGTGCAATAAAAGCACGAGCATTATCCTGTATATTCTTATTTTATTTAGGTTAAAATCAAACAAAAATGCAATGTGAAATAGAAGCACATGTTTAAGGGAAACCAAGCGAATTGTTCACATCTCCCTTCACACATGATTGTGGGAATAGTACGTTTTCAGCCCCCTCACCGGCATCGACGTTGTTCTGTCCCGTCTCCAGTGGTCCTATTGAACCTGGATGTGTAGCATACTCCAGCCCCCGCCGACGAGGGGGGCTTCGTCGTTGCTTTAGGTAGTTTTAGTTTCTTGGTCAGGACGATGAAATGGCGGCATCCCAAGGGCACACTTAAGAAATAAAAGGCTCCTTTCAACATTAATACAAGATAAGATAAGATATGAAGCCTATAACAAATGTTGAAAAAGATATGATGCATTGGTCCTCAATTTTTTTTTCCGAAAAGGGGATATAGCATGAAAATTTTGCCACAAATATATAAGACATGCCATCCCTTGCCTATGAATTTCAAGATTTGTGAATTTATGGGTTCACTAAAGATCGTGCAGAACGACTCACTTTTTACTTCAATTTTTTGCCTTAACTGGGCACAAAATGCATCTACTTCATCAGTCGCAAAAAAAATGCATCTACTTGACAATATAATACTTGTGCAATCAAAGCACGAGCAATATCATGTATATTCTTATTTTTTTTAGGTTAAAATCAAACAAAAATGCAATGTGAAATAGAAGCACATGTTCAAGGGAAACCAAGCGAATTGTTCACATCTCCCTCCACACGTGATTGTGGGAATAGTACATTTTCAGCCCCCCTCACCGGCATCGACGTTGTTCTGTCCCGTCTCCAGTGGTCCTATTGGACCTGGATGTGTAGCATACTCCAGCCCCGCTGACGAGGGGGGCTTCATCGTTGCTTTAGGTAGTTTTAGTTTCTTGGTCAGGACGATGAAATGGCAGCATCCCAAGGTTAGAATAATGTGCTATTGTTTGATCCTCTTAGATCTGGTCAATGTTGGTCTCCGATGGGTCTGCTTGAATTATCTGGTCGGCTTTTGTCTTCAGTTGATCCATCTTGATTCGGGTAGCCCTTGTTTTTGTTGGTCTTTTTGGATGTGTGACCCTTTTGATTTATGCTTCTCATCCTTGACGACTATCGTTGTTTTCGTGCGCTGGTTCTTTCGGCCTTAGGATGACGACTTTATTACAACATGGTTTGCACGGTTTTCGTGAGGGAAGGACGATGATGACAGTGTTCTCGGCTTGCCCCAATGCTTGTACTTGTAGTTCGCATGACCTTCCCTAAAAATAGGACATATATGGATCTAGAGTTTGCCCAGAATTCGACGAAACGGAAATAAATCGACATTTCGGCAAAACATAGGCAACTCAAAAAGCACAATTTGGCGTGCCACACACACAATTTCCACAAACATATCACACACACATAAACATATTTTCATTTTGCAAAAGCATGAAATTTTCATCACCTCGATCGAGATCGAGCACACGATGGAGATGATGCTGTAGGGAGATCAAAAGTGCACAAAGCTCTTGTTGACAAAGATAGATCTAGTTAGGGGACAAATAGGTCACTTAACTAAATGCTACATCTACCTAGCTAGCTAATTTGGGAGGAGACAACTTCAACCAGTGGAGGGGAAAGGAAAAAGAGAAAGGAGATGCATTAATGGAGGTGGTGTACTTAGGTAGGAGTAATGAAGAGAGAAAGGTGGATAGAAGAGAAAGAGTAATGGGAGAGAATATTGAGGAAGAAGAAGAGTGAGAGTGGGAGCATGTGGGGGAGGTAGGGGGAAGGGAAGAGAGGAGGGGGAGGGGAGGCACGGGTGGGGAAAGGTGGTGGGTTGATGCGGGTTAGCAGTAGCGCGGGGAAGAAACGCGCTGCTGCTAAAGAATTAGCAGCAGCGCGCTTTGGGCAACGGCGCATCGCTAATAAAGATGACAAAAAATTGCCAATTTGAAATGTAGCAGCAGCGATTCCAAAAAGCGCTGCTACTATATCCGTAGCAGATAGCGTGGTTCGGGCAACGGCGCTATTGCTAATGGAGCTCGTGAACACCGCCGGTGGATATTTGTAGCAGCGCCGTTTACGCAGAGCGCTACTGCTAAAACTTATCAACAGCGAAGTTTAGCAGACACTCGCTGCTACTAATTAGCAGCAGCGCTCTTTTTTTTGACCCGTCTGCTGCTAAGATTCTGTATAGGCTTTTCCCTAGTAGTGATACACAGATATCATGAGGCACAATGTTTTTGTTGGAATAATAATAATATTTTTAATGAAATTCTACGTACCTAAATAATTGATCTTCACTATCTCTAATTCTCTCAATATGCAGTCTTCCACTTTACCAAGTGTGCCACGTAGGCATTCATTAACACTATTATTCAGCATCATGCAAACCACATATACTATATATGTTCGCACATAAGGCAAGTACAGATCATATCTACATTTAAAATCGTTGCTTTTGATTTACACCATAATTTTCGTTCATAATTTAGCTGAAATCAAAGTAATCATTAAATTCCGCACAGGAAAATCACTTATTGTTTTAATAATTGAATTGATTGATTCCCGCGGCACCCTGGTAGGTACTGTACACGTACCATGGCGAGTCGTGGTTAGTGTTGGTTGGGTGTCTGGTTGACCAAGACTTGTCCGTGGCACCAGCAGGCATTGTATCCATCGTCCAAAATCAGTTCCGCGTGTTAGATCATTCTTATATCATAGAAAAATTAAAAAATTGTCTAAAATAAATAAATTCATTGTTAAAGTTGTGTGTAGAAGTTTTTCATATATCTTTATATTAATCCTGAAGACATACTATAAGTGAAAATCATTGTTAAAGTTGTGTGTAGAAGAAGGTAAGCATGGCTTACATTTTATGAAGGAGGGAGTACACTACATCATATGAAAATGGCCAGAAATGCGAAACTACGTTTTTCACAATATTCATTTAACACTATCACAAAAATAGCTAGAAAACATGAAAAGTTTCCATGCTACCCTTTTAATTGTGTGCTAGGATCACGGAACGCTAATATCATACGCGACCCACAAAACAGTGCTTGTTACAACTATTTCTCATTAGGGAAAAGAGTCATCTTCCAGACAATCTTCTCTTCTTCTTCGTTCGGTGGCAAGCCCGTGATGAACTTGGCAACAGTACAACAATGGATCTGGGTGGAGGCGAGACGAGGTTTGAGCTGCGGCCAAAATGATGTGGGTGTGTCGCTGAGCAGAGACAAGCTTTAGAGATCGAGTGGGGTCGACGACAACAAGACATTATTGGAGTCAGAGGGGCGCGGCACTAGCACCAGCAGGGGTACGATCTAAGTGAAGATAAGACAACGATATAGGAGTTATGCTCTGCCCCTCAGGAAGCACGTGCCCGATTTGAGGACGGTGGTGGAGCCGCTCAAGTGGAGGAAGAAGAAGACGGAGACGAATGGGATTTGGACTTGTCTTGTAGGAAGATGGAGAATTCCGCTTGCAAGTGCGATCCTAGCCGTCCAATCTCAATCTACCCATGCAAAAGAATTTAATCCAACTTTGAAGTCAGTCAAACTGTTCAATAAACAGACCCTCCCCATCAAGGTTTTTTTTATTGGATCCATATACATGCAACAGTAGAACTCTGAAGATGGATTGGTGGCAGGTGGCTGCGACGGCCTCATACCCGGCAGGCGTCCTGGTTTAGGAATGCGCCGGATTGATAGATGCCACGTACCCGGCAGGTGTCCTGGTTGGGACCTCAGGTCTTAGATGTTTAGGTTTGGCTGAGATGTATGTTTGGTATTAGGACCAGACTATATGTGCCCCTTCATCAATTGGATAGGTGTAGCAACAGTTGTTGCTTAGACGGTGGCTTAAGTCTTGCTGTTGTTTGGCTTTATAAAGTCTTGTGAGAATAATTAATAAAATAACCGTATGCATCACCCAGATGCAAAGGTCGGGGGTCATCCTCCTGTTTAATTTTTTTTAGAAAAATCAAGGTTTTTTTTTATTGGATCCATATAGAAAGGCTACTAGCTATAACCATTTGCCTTTGGTCAATGAAGTACTTGTTCATTCAATCAATATATCAAGATGATACAATCACATTGAGCAAATGTCTGACCTCTTGCATAACACGGTGCACATAACCGACATGCCCAACGCAATTAAAATGAAAGAAACTCGTATTACCTCAAAAATAAAAGGTCCAGCTTAGGAAATAAAAAAGTCGATCCTAAAACTGCTAGCTAGGTGCACCCTAAAACTGCTAACATCCTGATATATTATTGGCCGTCGAGTTGCTGCAAGCCACTCCTAGTTAACTAGTGAGGTGCACCCTACGATTGGCCTTTTCAGCTGGTTAGAAATATCTGAACCACACTACGTGGGCACGTACGTGTAGGCAGGAGCAGCACCGTGTCGATCCTAGGTGTCGAGAGCTGAAAGTTCCAGAATGGCTAGCTAACCTTTGCATGCATGCATGCACGTAGATAGATGGACGCGCCGCACGTGCACAACATTTTTCGCGGCGAGCATATGCACGAAGCGGTCGAGCTTCTGGAGTGTGAACCGTTATACTGTTGTATCAAAAGGATATTGTTTGTTACAAAGAGGTAGAAAAAAAAATACATATATGAGCAACGTAGTTGTACTGTTGTATCTTGGCTTCCACCGACTATTTTCTTCTTCTTCAGCCTTGTGGAAGTTGCAGTCAATTTGTTCCAAATCATGAAAAGGGATCACTATCACTCCATGCATGTCGGTCCAGAGACCTATGAATGCGACTGCAGTTGAACAAAATCTCAGGTCATTCCTTTTCTCTATAACCTTTTGCGCACCTCACCTTTTTACCTTGTTAATTCCAACATTCCATTGGCTTTACCGTTGCATCTTCACACTTTTCGCACCCTTCACTTGCAGCTGCTTGCTTCTACGAATGTTCCTACTCCCTCCGTTCCAAAATACATGTCGTGATTTTAGTACAAATTTGACCTAAAACCACGACAAGTATTTTGAAACGGAGAGAGTACTTAGCAGGCGATCAGCTACCCAGATCCTCCGCAGTCGAAAAGGATCAGGAGAATCTGCCAACTAGCAACGCATGCGACTGGTATATACTCTACGTCGCCCTTTCTCAAAAGCATTGATATTGTAGCATATCTGATGCTTTTCAAAATAAATAAAATGCAGCACACTTGTGCGAACTCGATTGCTTTCAAAAGAGGAATGTTATAACAATAAAATTATTGCCAACAACCAGGCTTGTTAATATATATACTCCATATTCTTTTTTTGAAAAGAGGGGAAAACACATAGGAGTATTGAGTAGCTAGTCGATCCAGTTTTGGCTTTGTGTCGTCTACTCGTCTTTAGTGTCGTGTATGGAAGTTAATCATTTTCTTTTGTGAATGGACATTAATCATTTCGTCATTTTCTTTTAGATAACATGATATTCTACTATTCAGCTCCAACTCCCAACTGACAAAGAACATCAGTTTGTTATTGTTCTGCGGTTTTGATACATTAGAAAATATGAAAATGGCCAGAAAATGTGAAATAGCACTTTTCACAGTCCAAAAAATGGCTAGAAAATGTGAAAACTTCTGATGACGCCCCTGTAACTGTGTAGTAGGAACACGAAACATCATTATCATCTTAGGCCCCCAAAACAGTGTGTTAGCTGTTTCTTAATAGGGAAACGAATTATCTTTCCGACAATCTCCTCTTCTTCTTCTTCATTCGGTGACCAGCCCGTGCCGAACCTAGCAATGATACGACAATGGATCTAAATGGAGATGAGGCGAGGTTCGAGCTACAACCAAAGATGATGTGGATGGCATTCCTGAGCAGAGACAAGCTTCAAAGATTGAGTGGGGCTGACGAAAACAGGACATTATTGAGTCAGAGCGGCGCGGCAATGGCACCAGCAGGGGCATGGCCTAAGTGAAGGTAAGACAACGATATAGGAGTTATGCTCTGCCCCTCATGAAGCACGTGCCTCATCTATGGAGGACGGTGGTGGAGCCGCTCAAGTGGAGGAATAAGAAGAGGGAGACGAATTGGAATTGAATGTGTTTGTAGAAGTGCATGCTCTTGCTAATGCAACTAAAAACCGCCTCGACGAAAGTCAGGCAAATTATTCAATAAACAGACTCTCCCAACAAGTTAATTCTTTTTATTGGATCCATATATATAGAAAGGCCACTAGCTACAACAATTAGCTTTTTATTGAAAATTGCCTTGGTTTCAAAAAATAAAGGACTTTTTCATTCAAAAGTCGATATATCACGGTGATACAATCATACTGGACGAATGTCGATCTGACCACTGCCGACACGTCCAACATAATTAAATAGTAAAAACCGTCCTACCACAAAAATAAAAAAGTCCAGCATACGGAATAAAAATGTCCAGCCTAAAACTGCTAGCTAGGCAGGTGTTCATCATCTCATCAGCAAACCGGGATGGCCCAGCAAAAAGAAAAACAGCACTTGTATGCGGTGTGTGATGAGTCATGTTATCGATCCCAACACAAAAGAGGTGAGTGATAAAGCAACATCCTGATATATTATTGGCCGTCGAGTTGCTCCTAGTTAACTAGTGGTGTGCATCCTATGATTGGCCTTTTCAGCTGGTTAGAAATATCTGAAGCACACTACGTGCGCACGTACGTGTAGGCAGGAGCAGCACCTAGGTGTCGAGAGCCCGAAAGTTCCAGAATAGCTAGCTAACCTTCGCATGCATGCATGCACGCACGTAGATAGATGGACGTGCGCACGTGCACAACATGTTTCCATAAGGGTGTGTTGCGATAATCTGTGGTATTTAATATATAAACTTAGGGCGATTTGTAAAATAAAGATAGCATGCACCACTATTGTTATCTTGAAAAAGACGGCCTGAATTTTGCCCCCTCCCCCAGCCGCTGCATTTTTCTTTTAACTGGGCACACGATGAATATATTTCAAACTATGATATTCGTGTAATCAAAGGGCCTTTGTATTTTTGTAAAGGGGCATAATTCATTTCTGGATTTTTATTGAGTTAAAATAAGGCACAAATATGACTATAGTTATGTTGACAGGAATTATAAATCGATCATCTGTCTAATTCAGCTAAAAATATTTGACTACTCGAATTTGAGGTTGGCGCGGTTTGATTATTACTAATACTGCATAATATTAGGAACAGAGTTTTTGTGTACCCCATTTAGTCTAGAAATATTTGCGGTCGTTACCAATCAAAATTATCTCGAAGTTGCAATTCTAAATATTGGTTGGCCAATTACTCAAAGTCTCAAAACACAACAAATTTTACTAAAACTTTGCCAGTGTCGTATGTTGATCATTATGGGCAGCAAAGTTTGTGATGCTATAATCTGGACCTATAAAACATGTTATATATATAATTTTAGGTGTGGATATTGTCTTGTTTTCATAACTTTACAAAGTCCTCTATATCTAAATAGTTAGTCCGGCTGATCGACCTCGCCGTCGGTAGAGCCCGAGGCGTCCTTCGCCTTGGGCTTCTTCTGCAGCGTCTTGGAGATTATCTTCCTCAGCGATCTCCTCGCTTTCCTCTTCGGGCTGGCCGGATCTTCGCCGCCGGAGGGCCGAGGGGAGGGGGCCTCGCTGCTCCTGTCGGAATCGGAGCAGCCGGGTGCTTCTTCCACCTCCCGAATCGGCGAGACGGGGGCGCGGCCGCGCGAATCGGGCACCTCCGCCGGGCGCCGGCGCCGGCGGGACGCCGACTCGATCCAGAGCAGCGACAGCGAGGCGATGGTGAAGGCCGCGACGGTCCCCTCCCTCCACACCGCGAGGAGCGCGAGCGCCACGGCCCCGCCGAGCGCGAGGAGCTCCGGGCGGGGCCGGAAGAAGGCGGCGCCTTTGGGCGCGTCGAGCCGCCGCACCACCGGGGCGGAGGAGTCCTCCACGACCACCGGCGACAGAGGTCCGGGCGATGTCGGCAGAGAAGGAATCTCCGCTACGTCCACCGGGTTCTCCGCCGGAGACGGAGGCAGCGCCAGGGCGGTGGGGCGGCGCGGCTTGCGGGGCTTCCTGAGGCGGCCATGGTTCTTGACGACGAGGTCGGCGAGGGAGGTGGGGAAGCCGGTCTGGACCGGGACGCGGGACGGCGAGCGGAGGGCGGCGAGCAGGCGGCCGAGGGAGGGGCGCTTCAGCGGGCTGGGCATCGCCGGCGGCGAGCATACAGGAGAGGAGAGGAGGCGGCGGAGCTTGTGGAGTGTGAAGTGGGATGGTCTCTTTTGGTTTCCATTGGCTTTTATGGCCTCCTTTGGCTTTGGATTTCGTGAGCGAAGAAAACAAGGAAACCGCCGCTAGTTTGAGTAGGATTACAAAATTATGTTTGGATTTTGTGTGCATTTGGTCTACTACTACAAAATTTGTAGTTGTAGACGAACAAAATTAATCATGTCCAAAGTTGCCATTCAAAATTCTTGTTGGCAAGTGTTCAAAAAGAAGTTGTCAATTTAGTTAAAACATTCCGCTGCGAATCGAGCATTAGATTTCTGAACATGTCAAATCGAGCTACTGTCGTGAGGATGGCAATTTGATTTAGCAAATATGACAAATTTGATGGACAACGTAATTTGCCATCATAAACGTTCAATTTGCCAAGCTTAAAAATCCGACGCCGTAGGTGAAACATACTAACATTCATACCAAAAAATTGGCGGCGGGATACATTTACCCTTTTTTGTGATGCTATGCTATGTTTTGCAGCTATGAAATCGTGGTGACATACTTATAGGTTTGTCTATAGGCTGATTTCTGCAAGAAACCTTAATGAATAGTACGAAACAAGAGCAGGTCTAACAATTTTTTGGCGGAAAAATGTGTTTGCGTTTATACCATAGTCACATGGCTGATTATGTCACATTCGCTTTAATTGATTGATGCGGGATAAGATTAACAGGGCACAGTTAAGAAATAAAAGGCTCCTTTCAACATTAATACAAGATAAGATAAGATATGAAGCCTATAATAAATGTTGAAAAAGATATGATGCATTGGTCCTTAATTTTTTTTTCCGAAAAGGGATATAGCATGAAAATTTTGCCACAAATATATAAGACAGGCCAACCCTTGCCTATGAATTTCAAGATTTGTGAATTCATGGGTTCACTAAAGACCGTGCAGAACAACTCACTTTTTACTGCAATTTTTTGCCTTAACTGGGCACACAATGCATCTACTTCATCAGTCGCAAAAAAAATTCATCTACTTCACAATATAATACGTGTGCAATGAAAGCACGAGCAGTATCCTATATATTCTTATTTTATTTAGGTTAGAATCAAACAAAAATGCAATGTGAAATAGAAGCACATGTTTAAGGGAAACCAAGCGAATTGTTCACATCTCCCTTCACACATGATTGTGGGAATAGTACGTTTTCAGCCCTCTCACCGGCATCGACGTTGTTCTGCCCCGTTTCCAGTGGTCCTATTGGACCTGGATGTGTAGCATACTCCAGCCCCCACCGACGAGGGGGGCTTCGTCGTTGCTTTAGGTAGTTTTAGTTTCTTGGTCGGGACGATGAAATGGCGGCATCCCAAGATTAGAATAATGTGCTCTTGTTTGATCCTCTTAGATCTGGTCAGTGTTGGTCTCCGGTGGGTCTGCTTGAATTATCTGGTCGGCTTTTGTCTTCAGTTGATCCATCTTGATTCGGGTAGCCCTTGTTTTCGTTGGTCTTTTTGGATGTATGACCCTTTTGACTTATGCTTCTCATCCTTGACGACTATCGTTGTTTTCGTGCGCTCGTCCTTTTGGCCTTAGGATGACGACTTACTACAACATGGTTTGCACGGTTTTCGTGAGGGAAGGACGATGAAGACAGTGTTCTCGGCTTGCCCCAATGCTTGTAGTCGTTGCTAGATGGTTTAGGGACTTGGTTATATATTTTTTACTTCAGGAGATCTTTGTGTGCCGTCGACACAAATTGTTAATAGATCAAACGATTTTTTCAGGGAAAATAATAAATCATACAAAGGTATCATGAGGCACAATGTTTTTGTTGGAATAATAATAATATTTTTTAATGAAATTCTACATACCTAAATAATTGATCTTCACTATCTCTAATTCTCTCGATATGCAGTCTTCCACTTTACCAAGCGTGCCACGTAGGCATTCATTAACACTATTATTCAGCCTCATGCAAACCACATATACTATATGTTAGGAATCTAATAGTATTAGTATTAGGCTAATTAGGCGATTAGCAGATTCCTTAGAATATTCTAACCGGTGGTTAGAATCCTGGCGTTGTCCAGACGCAGTATAGCGAACCGTTGTCATGTCTTTCCAAACCGTCGCCGCACCTTTTTCTAAACGATGCGACGCCTCTTGTAATCGACACTGTAAACATCCGTTCAGGACATATAAAAGCCTGGATGAATCAATCAATAAAGAACACTCCATTCACTTCAATCTTTCTGTTTCTCTTCACGTCATCAGCACTGCTCGAACCAGAGAATAGGCTACAGTAGAGAAAGAAAGGTGAGAAGAGATGGGTTCTCTGTCGGATCTTGCTTTCGCCTTCGCTCGATTTGTGGCCAGGGAACGCCGGGGCTTCCGTTTTCCTCACCGGACTTTTGGTCCGGCTGCTACTCGTCGCTGGAACTTCGGCCACCGCCGCCAGCGTCGCCTGAACAGGAATGGCGGCCTCCGCCGCCGCAATGCACCATATCGTGCTCCTCTTCGTCGCTACGGTTCTGGTGGTGGCCTCCTTCGCCGCCACGCCAATCGCCAGCGCCTTCACTGTGGTCATCGCCGGGTGCACCGCAGCAACTCCCCTGGAGCGCCAGGACCGAGTACCAGGGCGGATGCGCCCAGGGAAGACGTCCTGGTCATGCCCCAAGAGGCTGCTGCCGCACCAAACGCCGTCGACGAACAGGTTGCTGCAGGGGTCGAGTACGAGGATGAGGCCTCTGCCTCCAACATCACCACGGATGCCGCGGAACTGCCGCCTCCTCCGCCGGTGTACGCGCCCATGGAGTGGATGCTCGCCGGACCAAGCGCCGGATGGCTCGTCGATGACCCAGATCGCTACTTCTCCGACGAGGAACTCGCGGCGCCGCCTCCGCTGATGTACTCATGCCCAGGCTACGGCTACGGGTCGAGGCTCCCGTCCCCGACGCCATCCGACGAGGACCTGGAGCACTTCAACCCGCCGGGCTACAATCCACTGCCGGAGTTCTCCTCGCCGGCTGCAGTCCCTCTGGACGCGCTCAAGCCCCGGCTCGTCATCAACCTCCTGCCGAAGGTGAAGACGGAGGAGATCGAGGCCACTGTGCCGACGGTCGCTCTCCCAGCGTTCCCCGACCTCAACCTCCCAACGCGAGATGTGGAGGAGGAAGAACACCAGGAAACAGCGCCGCCGTCAGCACTCCCAACACCCTCGCCGGAAGCCCGTGTGCTACTCCGCCGCCTTGCATCCGCCATGGCTCCTCGCCCCACTGGAATCGCGTGGGCACCTGATCGCCCGAGGCACTCGGTCTCACTGGCGCGTCGCGGATCCCCGGCCCCACGAGGCCGCCCCTCAACTCCCCTCCTCCTCTGCGGAAGGGCCGCTCCGCCGCTGATGGAGCCGGCCGTGGGCACCGGCGAGGAGCAGGGCCAAGAACTGGTGATTTGGGAGTGGAGGCATTTGGTGTCGTACCTTATCTATCCTCTGCTCGATCCCCTTTTTAACCAGAATGCTCCAAGCGGTGCCGACACAGGCCATGGACCAAAACAGGCCACGTCTCCTGCCACTAGTGATGTGTAGTACTAATATAATCCAATTTGTATTAGACGTACTCCCAGTTTGTATTTTCCTAGCTGGAGATCTATATGGTGTTGTAAATCTATATCGTAGCCCTTACAACCATTTATATCTGTAATATGACATGTTTATTAATATTTGTTTTAGTATATTATAACATGTTATTTGGTACAACAATTTTATTTTGCATTTTAAAATATTTTTTCATGCAATATTCTCTCATTAATATGAGATAAAAAGGCCAAACAAAATATATGATTATCTTGAATTATATTTGTGCAATCACACAGTAATGGCATCTCTACTGGTATATTACAGTTTGCTTATTACTCAGAGGCATTTTTTTTTAATGCCTCCATAGTGCTCTTCCAAATATATCAAAATTCGATGATATACACATATATGGCTAACAAATTATAAGTGTTCCTCTAGAACATATTTGTTGTTTACCAAAATAAATTTTACTATCAAGTAAAATTAATCAAATGCATGACCATACATGCAGGAAATATGGCCGACATCAATAAGAAAGAATTCCAAGAACTACAAATAGATGGAAGTAACTATCTATCATGGGCCATGGATATAAAAATATTCTTAAGTGGACGTAGCCTCGGTCCTTGCATTGTTGCACCCCCCGAAAATGCTCCAGAAATACCTCAAGTGGTAAAGTATGCAGCATTGCACTACATAAGGCACCATCTCCATCCTGATTTAAAAACTGAATATTTGATGGAGGAGGATCCCTTGGCTTTATGGGACTCCCTCAAGGAGAGATATGACCAACAAAGAGCAGTAATGTTGCCGGAAGCCCAAAGAGAATGGTCTCTTATAAGGTTTCAGGACTTTAAGTCTGTTGCTGCATATAATTCTGCCGTGCATAAAATTAACTCAAAACTAAGATTTTGCAATCAACAAGTTTCAGATGCAGACTTAATAGAGAAAACTTTATGCACTTTCCATCCCTCGATGAGGATATTGCAACAGCAGTATCGTCAACAGAAATACACAAAGTATTCTGAGCTCATATACACATTACTTCAGGCTGAGAAGCATGATGAACTTCTCATGAAGAATCACAATGCTCGCCCAACGGGTGCCATGCCTATCCCTGAAGCACATGCTAATGCTCATTATACTAGTAAGTTTGGAAACCGTAAAAGGAACTTCCAGAAATTCAAGGGAAAATGGAAAAAGAACAATGGTCAAAAGACCAACGGTCAAAATAAGGGGAAAGGTCATTTCAAGAAAAATGATCAAAATGACAACTCTCAAACTTGTCAAAGGTGTGGATGCATGAATCATCGTACTAATCAATGCCGAATTCCCAAGCACCTTGTGGATCTATACATGAAGTATGGAGGAAAAGGCAAACAAGTTCATGGAAATAAAGCTGAAGCTCACTTCAACGCCATTCAAGATAACCCTCAAGCTGGTCCTTCTCAAAATACTACTCAAGTATACAAGCCAAAGGACGATCTCATCCTCGATGAAGACATGCTTGTGGATTACACCCGAGATGTTTTTGGAGACCTCAGTTAATCTCCATAAACAAATTGATGTCACTTAGCTATTTAAATACTACAAGACGTTATATATTATATAACAATAAGTAGAATAAAGTCTTTCAGACTATGTATATTGCATTATGTGAATCAGACATAATATTGTAATGAATTTATATTTGAGATTGTAATATGAATATTATGTATGTAATTTAATGAATATATGAATAAAAATAAATTTATTCTAAAATATTCTTTTTCTATCTATAGCAATTTAACGGGAACAATCCGATGGAAGAAGAGTTATGTTTAGTGGATAGTGCTACCACTAACACAATTCTAAGGGAAGCAAAATATTTCCAAACTCTTACTAAGAGAAAGGAAAATGTTATGACCATAACAGGAAATAACAAAGCAATTATTGGTTCAGGAAGAGCCACATTCACACTCCCTATGGGCACTACTATCGTAATTCAGAATGCACTCTTATATCCTGAATCTACACGTACCCTTATAAGTTTCAAAGATATCCGATCTAACAATTTCCATCTTAAAACAATAGAGGTGGATAACAAAGAATATTTGCTTTTAACAAAAAGCAACGGATATGAGGAACAAACTCTTGAAAAGTTCCCTTCATTTTCATCTGGATTATACTTTACATACATAAAACCCATTACTTTATGTTGCGTATAAAATAATTTTTCAAAATTTTGATAAATTCAAGACTTGGCATGATCGCCTTGGTCATCCTGGAATAGGTATGATGAGAAAAATTATAAGTAATTCTGTTGGTCATAATTTACCAATTAAAAGATTTCCCAAATCATCAGATTTTATATGCACCGCCTGTGCTACCGGGAAACTAATTATTAAGCCATCTTATCTTAAAGTTAAAAATGAGTCGCTTAATTTTCTTGAAAGAATTCAAGGAGATATATGTGGTCCAATACAACCTCTATCCGGACCATTTAGGTACTTCATGGTGCTCATCGATGCATCTACTAGATGGTCACATGTGTGTCTATTATCCACACGTAACCATGCCTTTGCCAAATTAATTGCTCAAATTATCAAATTGAGAGCAAATCATCCTGAACACAGGATAAAAACAATAAGAATGGATAATGCTGCTGAATTTAGTTCACGTGCATTTAATGATTATTGTATGGCTTTAGGAATCAATCTAGAACATTCAGTACCCTATGTTCATACTCAAAATGGAATGGCTGAATCTTTAATCAAAAGAGTAAAATTAATTGCTAGACCACTTTTACAGAATTGCAATTTACCAACCTCTTGTTGGGGACATGCGGTTTTACACGCCGCAGATCTGATGCAAGTCAGACCAACTGCATATCAGGAAACTTCCCCATTTCAAATAGTACGTGGCAATCAGCCAAGTATTTCCCATCTCGAAAATTCGGTTGCGCTGTATACGTACCGATATCACCACCGCAGCGTACCTCTATGGGACCCCATAGAAAATTAGGAATCTATGTGGGATATAATTCTCCGTCAATTATAAAATATTTAGAACCCCTAACAGGGGACCTGTTCACAGCCCGGTACGCTGACTCAATTTTTGATGAGGACCATTTCCCGGCATTAGGGGGAGAAACAAACCACAAAGAATGCCAGGAAATAGATTGGAATGCAACAGGCATTCAGTCCTTAGATCCACGTACTAAAGAATCTGAATCTGAAGTTCAGAAAATTATAGATTTGCAACACTTTGCAAATAACCTGCCAGATGCATTTACTGATCACAAAGGTGTCACTAAATCTTATATCCCCGCAGTTAATGCACCAGAACGAGTAGAGGTACCAAATAAAACTACTCAACTCCCAGTTACAAATAAAAGGGGGAGAAATCTGGTCACAGCGGAAAAGGTTTCTCTAAAGCCTCCGCGGAAACAAAGAAAATTAAAATCTATGACAGCAAATGCAAATCAACCTCAAGTTGATGGACACCAAGTTGATATTCAACATCAAGAACCCAACATAAATGTGCACACAAATTATAATGTTGGGGTATCGAAACAATCAGACTCCGTTGTTATGGGAAATCATACGGAGCCTGAAGAAATTAATGAAATATCCATAAATTATATTGATTCAGGAGAAACATACAATAGAAGCACTACAGTTGTCGACACAGATTTCTCCTCGAAAATTGCGGAAACCCTTCAACTGGATCCAGAGCCAAAATCTATGAAAGAGTGCCTCAAGCGCTCGGATTGGCCTAAATGGAAGGAAGCGATTGAGGCAGAATTACACTCGCTTAACAAAAGAGAGGTATTTTCTAAAATAATGCCTACTCCTCATAAAGTCTTCCCTGTGGGAGCTAAATGGGTTTTTGTTCGAAAAAGGAATGAAAACAATGAGGTGGTGAGATATAAAGCGAGACTAGTTGCTCAAGGGTTTACGCAGAGACCCGGTATTGACTACGACGATACATATTCTCCTGTCATGAATGGAATTACATTTCGATACTTAATATCTTTGGCAGTACAAATGAATCTACAAATGCAGTTAATGGATGTGGTGACCGCTTATCTATATGGGTCACTCGATGCGGAAATTTATATGAAAGTTCCTGATGGACTTAAAATTCTGAATCCAAATATAAATCGCAACATGTATTGTGTAAAACTACAAAAGTCACTCTATGGCTTGAAGCAGTCGGGTAAAATGTGGTATAACCGACTCAGTGAGTTCCTTCTTAGTAAAGGATACTCGAATAACAATGATTGCCCATGCGTATTTATAAAGAAATCCTCAAAGGGATTTTGCATCATCTCAGTATATGTTGATGATCTCAACATCATTGGCAACGCATCAGATATAACTGTAGCACGCAATCATTTAATGACGGAGTTTGAGATGAAAGATTTGGGAAGAACCAAATTCTGCTTAGGTATACAACTTGAGCATTTTCCCTCAGGAATACTCGTTTATCAACCCGCTTACATTCAGAAAATTTTGGAAAAATTCAACATGGATAAATCATATCCATCCAAAACACCTATGGTTGTCAGATCCCTTGATATGAACAAGGATCCTTTTAGACCAAGGGATGATAACGAGGAGGTATTGGGACCTGAGTTTCCATACCTCAGTGCCATAGGAGCACTAATGTACCTTGCAAATTGTACTAGACCAGACATTACCTTTGCGGTAAATTTACTGGCTCGACATAGTGCAGCTCCAACAAAACGCCATTGGACAGGAGTAAAGAATATCTTTAGATATTTACAAGGTACTAAAGATCTTGGTTTATTTTATCGGAAAAATCAAGACACGAACCTGATTGGTTATTGTGACGCTGGATATCTTTCTGATCCCCATAATGCCAGGTCACAAACAGGGTTTGTATTTTTATATGGTGGAACCGCTATTTCATGGAATTCAACAAAACAAACTTTAGTAGCTACCTCCACCAATCACTCTGAAATAATTGCATTATTCGAAGCCTCACGAGAATGTGTTTGGCTCCGTAGAGTAATAAATCATATTCAGACATCATGCGGTATTGGTTCATTACAATCACCAACCATTATTTATGAAGATAATGCTGCATGTGTTGCTCAAATGCATATGGGATATATTAAAAGTAATATCACAAAACATATCTCTCAAAATTATTTTTCCTCATGAATTACAGAAAGATGGAGAGATTAATATTTTGCAAATAAAATCTTGTGACAATCTTATGGATTTGTTCACTAAGTCTTTACCAGGAGCAGCATTTCAAAAATGCATTCATGGCATTGGTATGAGACGACTACGAAATTTGCAATGTTCAGGGGGAGAAATTTCCTAGAACTAAACTTATGAGCTTTCCAACGGATTTCTCATGTGATCTTAATAAGTGATTAAATATACTAACGATATATCAAATTTCTATAGTTTATATTATATTTCCTACAGGGACATAAATAGTACAAGATTAAAGATTCTCAAAACTACAAGATCAAGGACTATCAAGAAGACGCAAGGCTTTTGATACTCAAGATATATGTAGATTCTCAAGACATTGAAGATTAAAACAGCGCTGTCCAAGGGGGAGTGTTAGGAATCTAATAGTATTAGTATTAGGCTAATTAGGCGATTAGCAGATTCCTTAGAATATTCTAACCGGTGGTTAGAATCCTGGCGTTGTCCAGACGCAGTATAGCGAACCGTTGTCGTGTCTTTCCAAACCGTCGCCGCACCTTTTTCTAAACGATGCGACGCCTCTTGTAATCGACACTGTAAACATCCGTTCAGGACATATAAAAGCCTGGATGAATCAATCAATAAAGAACACTCCATTCACTTCAATCTTTCTGTTTCTCTTCACTATATACGTTCGCACATAAGGCAAGTACAGATCATATCTACATTTAAAAATCGTTGCTTTTGATTTACACCATATTTTTCGTTCATAATTTAGCTGAAATCAAAGTAATCATTAAATTCCCGCACAGGAAAATCACTTATAGTTTTGATAATTGAATTGATTGATTCACTGTACACGTACCATGGGGAGTCGTGGTCAGTGTTAGTTGGGTGTCTGGTTGACCAAGACTTGTCCCGTGGCCAAGCCCAAGGGCACCAGCAGGCAGCAGGCATTGCATTGCATCCATGTCCAAATCAACCCCGCGTGTTAGGTCATTCTTATCATAGAAAAACAAAATGTCTTTTAGCAAGAGGAGGCGGAATGAAACGAGTGATGCTTCGAACTGGTCGTGCCAAATATTGCTCGGTCGCATTCAGCCGGCAACGAAAGGAAAAACTAAATAGTGGGTACGAGTATTATTTTTCACAACTTCATCTGTTCATCGGATGACTTAGAGCTTGCGGTTGCGGTGGCTGCATTGGTCGTTAATGACCACATTGCTAGGCAGCGGCCTTGGTTCATGGGATCAATTCTAGATCATGCTTCGACCTTGAACCGCAATAGGGAGAGCGGCCATGCCCTGCTCTATGCCGATTACTTTGAGAATCCTGCACTCTTCAAATCACATCAATGCCCCCGCCGCTTCTGTATGGCGAGACACGTGTTCAATCATACTGGGAAGGAAGTGGTAGCATATATATGACCCATACTTTGAGTGCAAAGAGGATAACCTTGGCAAGTTTGGCTCCTCCTTACAGAAATGCACTGCGGCGATTCGCATACTTGCATATGAAATTTCGGACGATCTTGTGGAGATAGCAAACCGCCGCTTATACAGAAATGTTGTTGGCGATTAATGCCGATAAGGGCTTTCCGAGCATGCTTGGTAGTATAGATTGTATGCACTAGAAGTGGAATATCTGTTTATTTGCTTGGCAGGGACAATACAAGGAGCATGTGAAAAGGTGTCACTGTCATACTAGAAGCGATGGCTTCACAAAATCTTTGGCTATAACATTCTTTCTTTGGCATGGCTGGTTCTCACAATGATATCAACGTGATTCAATGTTCTCGACTGTTTGCAAGGCTTGCAGAAGGCCACTCCTCAGAGGTCAACTTTAAGATTAATGACCACCATTGCAACAAGGGATACTACATAGCTAATGGTATCTATCCTCAGTGTCAACTCTTGTGAAGACAATACCCAATCCACAAGGAGAGAAGAGACAGAGATTTTCCCAAATGCAAGATAGTACTAGGAAGGATGTTCACAAGACAGAGATCATATCTACATTTAAAAATCGTTGCTTTTGATTTACACCATATTTTTCGTTCATAATTTAGCTGAAATCAAAGTAATCATTAAATTCCCGCACAGGAAAATCACTTATTGTTTTAATAATTGAATTGATTGATTCCCCGCGGCACCCTGGTAGGTACTGTACACGTACCATGGCGAGTCGTGGTTAGTGTTGGTTGGGTGTCTGGTTGACCAAGACTTGTCCCGTGGCCAAGCCCAAGGGCACCAGCAGGCAGCAGGCATTGCATCCATCGTCCAAAATCAGTTCCGCGTGTTAGATCATTCTTATATCATAGAAAAAATTAAAAAAATTGTCTAAAATAAATAAATTTTTAGCCAGAGGAGTCGGAATGAAACGAGTGATGCTCCGAACTGGTCGATCGTGCCAAATATTTGTTTGGTCACATTCAGCCTGCAATAGCCGGCAACAAAATGGAAAACTAATGCACTTATTAGAGAACAAAAGGACGTGCTCGTACGGTATTCAAAATAGAACCCAAGCTGATGTGCTCCTGGATGAACAATAAATTTGGAATATATCAGTTGCACCTACACCTTAAATATATGCTCCTATGCTCCAGCATGTAGAAAGCAAATTAAAATGTTTTAAGAAATTCTGAAAAATGTTTTTCATTTTTCTCAGGACAATTTTTTACAATCTCTAAAAAATCAAATCCAAATTCAAAATACGTGTTAAGAAACAAAAAGGACAAATCTATATGAAGTTTTCGATCAAGGGTATATTTTATTGGTTCAAAATGGAGCATCAGACAAATCTCCATGAATAGTGCCGCAAAAATACAAAATCAAAAAACATGCGCTATTCTCATCCTGATTTGTGTTATATTTTTTTTTGTTTCTCCATGCATGTTTTGAATTTGGAATTGTCTTTTTAGGGATTGTAGACACATGTCTTGTGAACATTCACAATTTATTGTAGGATTTAAAAAAATATTTGCTTTAAATGTTGGGAGCATTTAAGGTGTGGAAGCTCCTTGTTAATTCCAACATTCCATTGGCTTTACCGTTGCATCTTCACACTTTTCGCACCCTTCACTTGCAGCTGCTTGCTTCTACGAATGTTCCTACACCCTCTGTTCCAAAATACTTATCGTGGTTTTAGTACAAATTTGACCTAAAACCACGACAAGTATTTTGAAATGGAGGGAGTACTTAGCAGGCGATCAGCTACCCAGATCCTCCGCAGCCGAAAAGGAACAGGAGAATCTGCCAACTAGCAACGCATGCGACTGGTATATACTCTACGTCGCCCTTTCTCAAAAGCATTGATATTGTAGCATATCTGATGCTTTTCAAAATAAATAAAATGCAGCACACTTGTGCCAACTCGATTGCTTTCAAAAGAGGAATGTTATAACAATAAAATTCTTGCCAACAACCAGGCTTGTTAATATACTCCATATTCTTTTTTTTGAAAAGGGGGGAAAACATATAGGAGTATTGAGTAGCTAGTCGATCCAGTTTTGGCTTTGTGTCGTCTACTCGCCTTTAGTGTCATGTATGGAAGTTAATCATTTTCTTTTGTGAATGGACATTAATCATTTCGTCATTTTCTTTTAGATAACATGATATTCTACTATTCAGCTCCAACTCCCAACTCTCCCAACTGACGAAGAACATCAGTTTGTAATTGTTCTGCAGATTTGATCCATTAGAAAATATGAAAATGGCCAGAAAATGTGAAATAGCACTTTTCACAGTCCAAAAAATGGCTAGAAAATGTGAAAACTTCTGATGACGCCCCTGTAACTGTGTAGTAGGAAGACGAGACATCATTATCATCTTAGGCCCCCAAAACAGTGTGTTAGCTGTTTCTTAGTAGGGAAACGAATTATCTTTCCGACTATCTCCTCTTCTTCTTCTTCATTCGGTGACGAGCCCGTGCCGAACCTAGCAATGATACGACAATGGATCTAGGTGGAGATGAGGCGAGGTTCGAGTTACAACCAAAGATGACGTGGGATGGCATTCCTGAGCAGAGACAAGCTTCAAAGATTGAGTGGGGCTGACGAAAACATGACATTATTGGAGTCAGAGAGGCGCGGCAATGGCACCAGCAGGGGCATGGCCTAAGTGAAGGTAAGACAGCGATATAGGAGTTATGCTCTGCCCCTCATGAAGCACGTGCCTCATTTGAGGAGGACAGTGGTGGAGCCGCTCAAGTGGAGGAATAAGAAGAGGGAGACGGATCGGAATTGGATGTGTTTGTAGAAGTGCATGCTCTAGCCAATGCAACCAAAAGACCGCTCTGATGGAAGTCAGTCAAATAAACAAACTATCCCATCAAGTTAGTTCTTTTTATTGGATCCATAATTCCATATAGAAAGGCCACTAGCTACAACGATTAGCTTTTTATTGAAAATTGCCTCGGTTTCAAAAAATAAAGGACGTTTTCATTCAAAAGTTGATATATCACGGTGATACAATCGTACTGGACGAATGTCTGACCACTACCGACACGTCCAACATAATTAAATAGAAAAAATCGTCTTACCACACAAAAAAAAAATCCAGCCTGAAACTGCTAGCTAGGTAGGTGTTCATCATCTCAACAGCAAACCGGGATGGCCCAGCAAAAAGAAAAACAGCACTTGTATGCGGTGTGTGATGAGTCATGTTATCGATCCCAACACAAAAAAGGAGAGTGACAAAGCAACGTCCTGATATATTATTGGCCGTCGAGTTGCTGCAAGCCACTCCTAGTTAACCTTTTCAGCTGGTTCAGCTGGTTAGAAATATCTGAAGCACACTACGTGCGCACGTACGTGTAGGCAGAAGCAGCACCTAGGTGTCGAGAGCCCGAAAGTTCCAGAATAGCTAGCTAACCTTTGCATGCATGCATGCACGCACGTAGATAGATGGACGTGCGCACGTGCACAACATGTTTCCATGTTTCCATGGCTTGGGAGTTTGTGAGCGAAGAAAACAAAGAAATCGCCGAGTCCAATAATGTTACTTCTTTCGTAGCGGTGCATTGGACATATGTTGTGCATCATGATCAAAGTGGAAAAACGATAGTGCAATGAGCTTTGACAATGGCGCGCCACCTATGGATGCAGGTGAAAAAAATACTGCAGGTCAAACTGCAAAATAAAGATAGCATGAATCACTTTTGTTATCGGAAAAAGACAGCTTGAATTTCACCCTCCCCCTTCCCCACCCGCTGCATTTTTCCTATAACTGGACACATGATGAATATATTTCAAACTATGATATTCGTGCAATCGAAGGGCCTTTGTAAAGGAGCATAATTCATTTCTGGATTTTTTTATTGAGTTAAAATAAGGCACAGATATGAGTATAGTTATGTTGATAGGAATTATAAATCGATCATCAGTCTAATTCAGCCAAAAATATTTGACTACTCGAATTTGAGGTCGGCGCGGTTTGATTATTACTAATATTGTTTAATATTAGGAACAGAAATTTTGCGTACCCCATTTAGTCTAGAAATATTTATGGTCGTTACCAATCAAAATTATCTAGAAGTTGCAATTCTAAATATTGGTTGGCCAATTACTCAAAGTTTCAAAACACAACAAATTTTACTAAAACTTTGCCAGTGTCGTACCTTGATCATTACGGGCACCAAAGTTTGTGATGCTATAATCTGGACCTATAAAACATGTTATATATATATATATATATAAAATATAATTTTAGGTGTGGATATTGTCTTGTTTTCATAACTTTACAAAGTCCTCTATATCTAAATAGTTAGTCCTCATTACCTTATTTTAAAAAACATGCAACTATGACATCTCACCACGGCTACAAGATCACCCCAATTTGTTTTAGCAATTAATTGCATCGATGCATGCAAGCGTGGTTCATAGCAAATTTTCTTCTCGCGCACTATTTCCAACTCCCTTTCAACTGGTAATCGAGGCCACATATGATTTGATTAAATATATGCAATAACCATTCATACGATGAAATCTCATTGAAATGTTTTACAACTTATTCGCGCAACAACGCGTAGGGCATCATGTAATACCTCTAACTAGATCATGACGGCGCGCGTTGCCGCGCCCGTCCATTTTTGCTATAAAATTGTAGGAATTTTTACAAGTATACAAAGACATGAAACATGGAAGTCATATAGGATTTGTATAAATATGTTGAGACATGAAACATGCAAGTTAGATTTGCAATTTGGGCGTGAACTGAACTATGTATTGTGAAGTTGGTTCAAGTCTTATGGACAGTCAATGGACAAATGATCTGTAGAAGTCCTTCACCATCATTTTCAAGTGTGACCTACTCGTCGTCATCTTATCCTGAACTTTGCATGTGTAGATTTCGTTGGACAAGCATGTGACAACCTGCTTTGACTTCCCTCTAGCTGCATGTACACATATTTTTAAAAAGGTTTCATATTTAAATATGATTGTAATAATCGTTTACATATAGTATTTTGTCATCATATCACACATGAACTCTTGAAGAATCGGGGCACAGTAGGACTACAAAACTAACTACCTATTGGTTTACAGGATATTTATTAATTATTAACACAAAATCAAAGGATATTTCTTAATGTTCACAACTTATATAATCAGAATAACTCACATTATAAATAAATTTCCACAAAATATATTCTAAGATAAGCCCTATAAACCGAAAAGGAGGGAGTCTAAGTTAAATGAAAATTAATCACCGATTGTAACTGACCTAAAATAACCAGCAGTCCGCGAATTGACTGGTAGTAATGGCCGATTAAACTCTCAATCAATCATCATCTAATTGGCAATAGAACTTCAAAGGACGCATGCATTGCCGCCAGACAATCATGCCGCGCTGTGCAACCGAAAGGATCGAGTGGACCCCCTGCCCCGTTGCCCGGCGAGGCACTTTCTAAACCAGCAGGGTCGCCATGGATCCATTGCTCTAGCCCGGTATCGGTCGTCACCCAGGCTGGTCGCATCTGGAGAGAGCCGCCAGGCGAAGGGATCGGAGCAACACACGACTCTCCAGATCTAGATAATGCATCTTTTTGGGAAAAAAGGTCTGCTGGTACAGGCCGGGAAGAGGGCAAAGGCCCACTAGGCCGAAGTTTACCAGAGAGATGAAAAAATGCGACCAGAGCAGCGACCCATAACTGTTTGCGCTCGTTTACAACGAACTGAGGCTGATTAGGGGCGATCAAGAGCAAATCTGACGGCCATAAATGCATTGAACTGAGGATCCAACGGCTGAAAACGCTAATGGCTTGAGATGACAGGAAAAGTGCTCAATTATAATAATGTATCTAAATGGAGGGAGCTGAGCAAATTAATCTCACGCCGTATAGATACTCACCCAAAATAACTAGTTAAAGTAAGCATCAAAGAGTTAAATTCCGTTTATTTTTTATTCCGAAGCCAATGAAAAGTAAGTAGAAGCTACAAAAATAGGGTTTTCTATTGATGCCTTGTAGTGAGAAAAATTATTAGATGAAATCAAATGGTGAGTCGTCATCAGCGTTGGTTGGGTGTCTGGTTGACCAAAGACTTGCTCCGTGTGGAGCCAAGGGCACCAGCACGCGCCGCACCGCAGCGCGTTGCATCGCATGCATGTCCAAACCATTCCGTGTGCCAGGTCCTTGTCATCGTCGAAAAGATTAAAGGGATGGATGATAGATTTCCCAACAACTTGCGAGAGTGATACGTCCAACTAGTCGCGCCAAATGCACACACACCAACCTTTGTGTGGTCGCATGCAGCCTGCAATAGACGGCAACCAAAAGAGAGAAAAAAAATCATTTGTCTTGGTAAAGAAAAGGTGCTGGTACTGATATTAAAAATAGCAACGAACTTTGAGTTTAGTGCTCATTCGAGAGCATGTGACCTCGGGAGCCAAATGCTAAGCTTGGGTAGATCTTCTCCTGAAGAGAATATATTCCATGAAAACAAATTTACTACAACGAAACCTTTTGTGAAAACCAAGCTTGGAAGCTTTAAAAATTATCAAAAAGTTACTACGTGTTAGGAAAAAATGTTTTATATGAGAAAACCACGCATTTGGAGCGGTCCGCACTGTTTCCGCGCCAAAGTCCCGCACTTTCTTCACCTTCTCCGCTCCGACCGTCGGCGCTCTCCACCCCAATATCCGCCCTTTTCGAATCCACTGCCGCATGGACCCGGTCGACGAGCTGCTGGAGCCGGTGGAGGTGGAGGATCCACAGAAGGCGGAGGCCTGGAGGATCAACTTGGTGACATGACAAGCCTGCCGCCTCAAACAAAAGGCAAAGGAAGGCGCTGACAAAAAGGGCGGCAGGGAAGGGCGGCGGAGCGGGGGACGGGTTGCAAGGGCTGAGCGTGGCCGAGGACGCAGGGTGCCGCCATCGCAACAGCCGTCCGTTCACACGTCATCCTGGCTAGAGAAATATCAACGACGACCAAGATGGCGGAGAAGTTCAAGGGCATCTTGACGAAGAAGGAGGGGGCATGCATCAAGCTCTCTGAAATGGACAAAAAAGACGGAGAGGTCTAACGTATAGATGGCGGTCGTCTGCTATCCCTCTCCCACATAATTTCATATTTCTGTTGACCTCTACGACGTTGACCATGTACCTCATCAAGGTGTAGAAGTAAAGGACGGTGGTCCGACCGAGGTGAAACCAGGTGCTGCGCCCACGCATACGGGAACACATCCCTCCATTCATTACTACCACATGACCAGTCCAGGCATACCCAGACGTTGCCATTCTCCCGATGGCCATTATCATATGTATATGGCGCACCCAAGAACCCTAAATCAACAAGTTCGCATACCAAGAGTGTATCTCGAAACACCTCCATTTGGTTCTCACTTCTACTTGTTCTTGAAAAGTGCTCATGCTGCCACAGAGCTTGGTTGAAATCTCCACAGACCAACCAAGGTAAGTTTGGCATCGCCCTAAGCCTGACTAGATGCTCCTTTCAACAATAATCACATCAATATACGGTAACGATGCTCCACGTGTGGTTCTCCATCGACAACGTTGGAACGCCAAGACTTACCAGACCCTTGGTCAACAATACTCACATCAATATACCTCTTGCATGAATCCAGAACCGTCACTTGGAGGGAGTCATCCCAGAACAATGCTAAACCCCCTCCAAGACCCTCAGTATCAACACCACAAAATCCTTTCGGGCCTATCTTCCACTTTAAACGTTCCATCTTTGCACATGTTTGCCTTGTTTCAGCCAGGAAGACAAATCTGGTGCAATGGGCTTTCACAAGAGCCCCAACTTCAGGAATTGTCCGGCGGTTCCCCGCCCTCGGCAGTTCCAGAATAGGTGACTCATTGGGACTAGCAGCGGTCCGACCGAGAGCCCGCCAAAATATTGTCAGAGTTTGAGTTATCACCATCCTCTTTGGCCGCTTACTTCCAATGCTACTGCTTGGTGACACCTCTGCATCACCATCTTTTCCATCAGTTAACAACAACAACTTCCCCTCTGGGCCTGAACTCCTGCAGCCTTAGTTCCTGCCAAATCCTCTTCCATGTTCGGCCTTTTACGGGAAGGTTTATTCATCTCTATATCCAGGTTCGGTGGTGGCTTGGTCGGGCTAGAAGCCGTATCTTTTAACTCACCATCAACCTTATTTGCCTGCATGTTGAAAGGCAGTTGAGGATGAGAATCAAACCTCCTTTCTCCCTCACTCGGCTAAGTCAGACCGGGTATGCAACTGTTGGGGAACGTAGCAGAAATTCAAAATTTTCCTACGTGTCACCAAGATCTATCTATGGAGAAACTAGCAACGAGGGGAAGAGAGTGCATCTACATACCCTTGTAGATCGCTAAGCGGAAGCGTTCAAGAGAACGGGGTTGAAGGAGTCGTACTCGTCGTGATTCAAATCACCGGAGATCCTAGTGCCGAACGGACGGCACCTCCGCGCTCAACACACGTGACAGCCCGGTGACGCCTCCCACGCCTTGATCCAGCAAGGAGAGAGGGAGAGGTTGAGGAAGACTCCATCCAGCAGCAGCACAACGGCGTGGTGGTGATGGAGGAGCGTGGCATCCCGCAGGCTTCGCCAAGCACCAAGGGAGAGGAGGAGGAGAGGCGGGGCTGCACCAAGAGGAGAGGTTCTCGTGTCTCATGGGCAGCCCCTGTGGCCTCATATATAGGGAAGGGAGGGCTGCGCCCTCTAGGGTTTCCACCCCTAGGGGTGGCGGCCAGCCCTAGATGGGATCAAGGGGCGGCCAAGAGGGAGGGAAAGGAGGCGCCCACTAGATGGGCCTTAGGGCCCATCTGCCCTAGGGTTTGCCCTCCCACTCCCCTTGCGCTTGGGCCCCTTGTGGGCGCACCAGCCCCTTGGGGCTGGTTCCTCTCACACTTGGCCCACGCAACCTTCTGGGGTTGGTGGCCCCACTTGGTGGACCCGGGACCCTCCGGTGGTCCCAGACGTTACCGATAAACCCCAAACTTTTCCGGTGACCAAAACAGACTTCCATATATAAATCTTTACCTCCGGACCATTCCGAACTCCTCGTGACGTCCGGGATCTCATCCGGACTCAACAACATTCGGTAACCACATACAAACTTCCTTAGCGCCACCGAACCTTATGTGTAGACCCTACGGGTTCGGAGACATGCGACATGACCGAGACGTTCTCCGGTCAATAACCAACAGCGGATCTGGATACCCATGTTGGCTCTCTACATGTTCCACGATGATCTCATTGGATGAACCACGATGTCAAGGACTCAATCGATCCCGTATACAATTCCCTTTGTCTAGCGGTATTGTACTTGCCCGAGATTCGATCGTCGGTATACCGATACCTTGTTCAATCTCGTTACGGCAAGTCTCTTTACTCGTTCCGTAACACATCATCCCGTGATCAACCCCTTGGTCACATTGTGCACATTATGATGATGTCCTACCGAGTGGGCCCAGAGATACCTCTCCGCTTTACGGAGTGACAAATCCAGCCTTGATTCGTGCCAACCCAATGACACTTTCGGAGATACCTGTAATGCACCTTTATAGCCACCCAGCTACGCCGTTGTGACGTTTGGTACACCCAAAGCATTCCTACGGTATCCGGAGTTGCACAATCTCATGGTCTAAGGAAAAGATACTTGACATTAGAAAAGCTTTAGCATACTGAACTACACGATCTTTGTGCTAGGCTTAGGATTGGGTCTTGTCCATCACATCATTCTACTAATGATGTGATCCCGTTATCAATGACATCCAATGTCCATGGTCGGAAACCGTAACCATCTATTGATCAACGAGCTAGCCAATAGAGGCTTGCTAGGGACATGGTGTTGTCTATGTATCCACACATGTATTTGAGTTTCCTATCAATACAATTATAGCATGGATAATAAACGATTATCATGAACAAGGAAATATAATAATAATAACTAATTTATTATTGCCTCTAGGGCATATTTCCAACAGTCTCCCACTTGCACTAGAGTCAATAATCTAGTTCACATCGCCATGTGATTAACATCGATAGGTCACATCGCCATGTGACCAACATCCAAAGAGTTTACTAGTGTCTTAAACTAGTTCACATCACCATGTGATTAAGTCTCAATGAGTTCGGGTTTGATCATGTTTTGCTTGTGAGAGAGGTTTTAGTCAACGGGTCCGAACCTTTCAGATCCGTGTGTACTTCATAATTCTCTATGTCATATTGTAATGCTGCTTTCACGCTCCACTTGGAGCTATTCCAAATGGTTGCTCCACTATACGATCCGGTTTGCTTCTCGAGTCACTCGGATAGGTGTTAAAGCTTGCATCGACGTAACCCTTTACGCCGAACTCATTATCACCTCCATAATCGAGAAACATGTCCTTATTTACTCCAAGGACAATTTTGACCGCTGTCCAATGATCCCCATTCTGGATCATTCTTGTACCCCTTGATCGACTCATGGCATGGCACACTTCCGGTGCGGTACACACAGATAGCATACTATAGAGCCTACGTCTAAGCATAGGGACGACCTTCGCCCTTTCTCTCTTTTCTGCCGTGGTCGAGCTTTAACTCTTAACCTCATACCTTACATCTTAGGCAAGAACTCCTTCTTTGATGATCCATCTTGAACACCTTCAAGATCATGTCAAGGTATGTGCTCATTTGAAAGTATTATTAAGCATTTTGATCTATCCTTATAGATCTCGATGCTCAATGTTCAAATAGCTTAATCCAGGTTTTCTATTGAAAACATCTTTCAAATAACCCTATATGCTTTCTAGAAATTCTACATCATTTCGATCATCCATATGTCAACAACATATACTCATCGAAATTCTATAGTGCTCCCACTCACTTCTTTGGAAATACAAGTTTCTCATAAACTTTGTATAAACCCAAAATCTTTGATCATCTCATCAAAGTGCACATTCCAACTCCGAGATGCTTACTCCAGTCCTTAGAAGGATCGCTGGAGCTAGCATACCTTTTAGCATCCTTAGGATCGACAAAACTTTTCGATTGTATCACATACAACCTTTCCTTACGTAAAGGTAAGGAAACTCGTCTTGACATCCATCTGCCAGATTTCATAAATGCAGCTTGTGCTAACATGATTCCGACGGACTTAAGCATCGCTACGGATGAGAAAATCTCATCGTAGTCAACTCCTTGAACTTGTGAAAAACTCTTTGCCACAAGTCGAGCTTCATAGAAGGTGACATTACCGTCCATGTCCGTCTTCTTCTTAAAGACCCATTTATTTCAATGGCTTGCCGATCATCGGGCAAGTCCACCAAAGTCCATGCTTTGTTATGATACATGGATCCTACCTCGGATTTCATGGTTTCTAACCATTTTTTGGAATTTGGGCCCACCATTGCTTCTCCATAGCTCGTAGGTTCAATGTTGTCTAGCAACATGACCTTCAAGACAGGATTGCGTACCACTCTGAAGTAGTATGCATCCTTGTCACCCTACGAGGTACGTTAGTGACTTGATCCGAAACTTCATGATCACTATCATAAGCTTCTACTTCAATTGGTGTAGGTGCCACGGGAACAACTTCCTGTGTCCTGCTACACACTAGTTGAAGTGATGGTTCAATAACCTCATCAAGTCTTCACCATCCTCCCACTCAATCCTTTCGAGAGAAACTTTTCCTTGAGAAAGGACCCGTTTGTAGAAACAATTACTTTTGCTTCCGGATCTGAGATAGGAGGTATACCCAACTGTTTTTGGGTGTCCTATGAAGATGCATTTTATCCGCTTTGGGTTCGAGCTTATCACGATGAAACTTTTCCACATAAGCGTCGCAGCCCCAAACTTTCAAGAAATGACAGCTTAGGTTTCTCTAAACCATAGTTCTCACGGTGTCATCTCAACGGAATTACGTGGTGCCCTATTAAAGTGAGTGCGGTTGTCTCTAATGCCTAACCCATGAACGATAGTGGTAATTCGATAAGAGACATCATGGTACGCACCATATCTAATAGGGTGCAACTATGATGTTCAGACACACCATCACGTTATGGTGTTCCAGGCGGTATTAATTGTGAAACAATTTGCACAATGTCTTAATTGTGTGCCAAAACTCGTAACTCAGATATTCATCTCTATGATCATATCATAGACATTCTATCCTCTTGTCACGAAGATCTTAAACTTCACTCTGAAATTACTTGAACCATTCAATAATTCAGGCTTGTGTTTCATCAAGTAAATATACTCAACATCTACTCGAATCATCTGTGAAGTAAGAACATAACGATATTCACTGCATGCCTCAAAGACTCATTGGACTGCACACATCAAAATGTGTTACTTCCAACAGGTTGCTACCTTGTTCCATCTTACTGAAACCGAGGCTTTTCAGTCATCTTGCCCATGTGGTATGAATTTGCATATCTCAAGTGATTCAAAATCAAGTGAGTCCAAACGATCCATCTGCATGGAGTTTCTTCATGCGTATACACCAATAGAAATGGTTCGCATGTCTCAAACTTTTCAAAAACGAGTGAGTCCAAAGATCCATCAACATGGAGCTTCTTCATGCGTTTTACACCAATATGACTTACATGGCAGTGCCACAAGTAAGTGGTACTATCATTACTATCTTATACCTTTGGCATGAAAATGTGTATCACTACGATCGAGATTCAATAAACCATTCATTTAGGTGCAAGACCATCGAAGGTGTTATTCAAGTAAATAGAGTAACCATTATTCTCCTTAAATGAATAACCGTATTGCGATAGACATAAACCAATCATGTCTATGCTCAACGCAAACACCAAATGACAATTATTCAGGTTTAATACTAATCTTGATGGTAGAGGGAGCGTGCGATGTTTGATCACATCAACCTTGGAAACACTTCCAACACATATCTTCGGCTCACCTTTAGCTAGTCTCCGTTTATTCCGTAGCTTTTATTTCGAGTTACTAACACTTAGCAACCGAACCGGTATCTTAATACCCTGGTGCTACTAGGAGTACTAGTAAAGTACACATTAACATAATGTATATCCAATATACTTCTATCGACCTTGCCAGCCTTCTTATCTACCAAGTATCTAGGATAATTCTGCTCCAGTGGCTGTTCCCCTTATTACAGAAGCACTTAGTCTCGGGTTTGGGTTCAACCTTGGGTTTCTTCACTGGAGCAGCAACTGATTTGCCGTTTCATGAAGTGTCCCTTATTGCCCTTGCCCTTCTTGAAACTAGTGGTTTCACCAACCATCAACAATTGATGCTCCTTCTTGATTTCTACTTTCGCGATGTCAAACAACGCGAATACCTCAAGGATCATCATATCTATCCCTGATATGTTATAGTTCATCACGAAGCTCTAGCAGCTTGGTGGCAATGACTTTGGAGAAACATCACTATCTCATCTGGAAGATTAACTCCCATTCGATTCAAGTGATTGTTGTACCCAGACAATCTGAGTACAAGCTCAACGATTGAGATTTTCTCCCTTAGTTTGTAGGCTAAGAAAATCGTCGGAGGTCTCATACCTCTTGACGTGGGCACGAGCCTGAAATCCTAATTTCAGCCCTCAAACATCTCATATGTTCCGCGACATTTGAAAAACATCTTTCATGCCTCAACTCTAAACCGCTTAACTCGAACTATCACGTAGTTATCAAGACGTGTATGTCCGATGTTCGCAACATCCACAGACGACGTTTGGGGTTTAGCACACTGAGCGGTGCATTAAGGACATAAGCTTTCTACTGTCCGCATAATCGCTACTTTCAACTTTCAACTATATTTTCTCTAGGAACATATCTAAACAGTGGAACTAAAGCGCGAGCTTACGACATAATTTGCAAAAGGTCTTTTGACTATGTTCAGGATAATTAAGTTCATCTTATGAACTCCCACTCAGATAGACATCCCTCTGGTCATCTAAGTGATTACATGATCCGAATCAACTAGGCCGTGTCCGATCAACACGTGAGACGGACTAGTCATCATCGGTGAACATCTTCATGTTGATCGTATCTACCATACGACTCATGCTCGACCTTTCGGTCTCCGTGTTCCGAGGCCATGTCTGTACATGCTAGGCTCGTCAAGTTAACCCTAAGTGTATTGCGTGTGTAAATCTTTCTTACACCCGTTGTATGTGAACGTAAGAATCCATCACACCCGATCAACACGTGGTGCTTAGAAGCGACGAACTGTAGCAACGGTGCACAGTTAGGGGAGAACACTTCTTGAAATTTTAATGAGGGATCATCTTATTTACTACCGTCGTTCTAAGTAAACAAGATGCATAATCATGATAAACATCACATGCAATCAAATAGTGACATGATATGGCCAATATTATTTTGCTCCTTTTGATCTACATCTTCGGGGCTCCATGATCATCATCGTCACCGGCATGACACCATGATCTCCATCATCATGATCTCCATCATCGTGTCTTCATGAAGTTGTCTCGCCAACTATTACTTCTACTACTATGGCTACCGGTTAGCAATAAAGTAAAGTAATTACATGGCGTTGTTTAATGACACGCAGGTCATACAATAAATAAAGACAACTCCTATGGCTCCTGCCGGTTGTCATAATCATCGACATGCAAGTCGTGAATCCTATTACAAGAACATGATCAATCTCATACATCACATATCATTCATCACATTCTTCTTGGCCATATCACATCACATAGCATACCCTGCAAAAACAAGTTACACGTCCTCTAATTGTTGTTTGCATGTTTTACGTGGCTGCTATGGGTTTCTAGCAAGAACGTTTCTTACCTACGCAAAACCACAACGTGATATGCCAATTGCTATTTACCCTTCATAAGGACCCTTTTCATCGAATCCGTTCCGACTAAAGTGGAGAGGCGGCACCCGCTAGCCACCTTATGCACCAAGTGCATGTCATCGGTGGAACCTGTCTCACGAAGAGTACGTAAGGTCGGTCCGGGCCGCTTCATCCCACAATACCGTCGAAACAAGATTGGACTAGTAACGGTAAGCATATTGAACATCATCAACGCCCACAACTACTTTGTGTTCTACTCGTGCAAGGAATCTACGCAATAGACCTAGCTCATGATGCCACTGTTGGGGAACGTAGCAGAAATTCAAAATTTTCCTACGTGTCACCAAGATCTATCTATGGAGAAACTAGCAACGAGGGGAAGAGAGTGCATCTACATAGCCTTGTAGATCGCTAAGCGGAAGCGTTCAAGCGAACGGGGTTGAAGGAGTCGTACTCGTCGTGATTCAAATCACCGGAGATCCTAGTGCCGAACGGACGGCACCTCCGCGCTCAACACACGTGACAGCCCGGTGACGCCTCCCACGCCTTGATCCAGCAAGGAGAGAGGGAGAGGTTGAGGAAGACTCCATCCAGCAGCAGCACAACGGCGTGGTGGTGATGGAGGAGCGTGGCATCCCGCAGGCTTCGCCAAGCACCAAGGGAGAGGAGGAGGAGGAGGCGGGGCTGCACCAAGAGGGAGAGGTTCTCGTGTCTCATGGGCAGCCCCCAGGGCCTCATATATATAGGGGAAGGGGAGGGCTGCGCCCCCTCTAGGGTTTCCACCCCCTAGGGGTGGCGGCCAGCCCTAGATGGGATCAAGGGGGGCGGCCAAGAGGGGAGGGAAAGGGAGGCGCCCACTAGATGGGCCTTAGGGCCCATCTGCCCTAGGGTTTGCCCCCTCCCACTCCCCCTTGCGCCTTGGGCCCCTTGTGGGCGCACCAGCCCCTTGGGGCTGGTTTCCTCCACACTTGGCCCACGCAACCTTCTCGGGGTTGGTGGCCCCACTTGGTGGACCCGGGACCCTCCGGTGGTCCCAGACGCTATCGATAAACCCCAAACTTTTCGGTGACCAAAACAGGACTTCCATATATAAATCTTTACCTCCGGACCATTCCGAACTCCTCGTGACGTCCGGGATCTCATCCGGACTCGAACAACATTCGGTAACCACATACAAACTTCCTTAGCGCCACCGAACCTTAGTGTGTAGACCCTACGGGTTCGGAGACATGCGAACATGACCGAGACGTTCTCCGGTCAATAACCAACAGCGGATCTGGATACCCATGTTGGCTCCCACATGTTCCACGATGATCTCATTGGATGAACCACGATGTCAAGGACTCAATCGATCCCGTATACAATTCCCTTTGTCTAGCGGTATTGTACTTGCCCGAGATTCGATCGTCGGTATACCGATACCTTGTTCAATCTCGTTACCGCAAGTCTCTTTACTCGTTCCGTAACACATCATCCCGTGATCAACCCCTTGGTCACATTGTGCACATTATGATGATGTCCTACCGAGTGGGCCCAGAGATACCTCTCCGTTTACACGGAGTGACAAATCCCAGTCTTGATTCGTGCCAACCCAACAGACACTTTCGGAGATACCGTAATGCACCTTTATAGCCACCCAGTTACGTTGTGACGTTTGGTACACCCAAAGCATTCCTACGGTATCCGGGAGTTGCACAATCTCATGGTCTAAGGAAAAGATACTTGACATTAGAAAAGCTTTAGCATACGAACTACACGATATTTGTGCTAGGCTTAGGATTGGGTCTTGTCCATCACATCATTCTACTAATGATGTGATCCCGTTATCAATGACATCCAATGTCCATGGTCAGGAAACCGTAACCATCTATTGATCAACGAGCTAGCCAATAGAGGCTTGCTAGGGACATGGTGTTGTCTATGTATCCACACATGTATTTGAGTTTCCTATCAATACAATTATAGCATGGATAATAAACGATTATCATGAACAAGGAAATATAATAATAATAACTAATTTATTATTGCCTCTAGGGCATATTTCCAACAGCAACCGGGGGGCGGGGGGGGGGGGGTCAGCATACATATAGTTCCCAAATTTGAGATCCTTTTCAGCAAAGACTGCAGTACCACACTCCTTGTGATCATGGCAAATGATGCCGCAAGCATTGCAGAATTTGGCCAGCTTCTCATATCAGACTGCATAGATCTTTCGATTCTTCCCCTTGACAGTACACACGAACTTTGTTAGAGGCTTTGTAATACCATGCTTCACTCGAACACGGACATAGTCCCCTCTGGAATTGCCAGAGATTCTAGTTTCAAGGATCTGCCTAGCTGATCTAAGTAATTTTCCAATCAAATCTTCCCCACAGTAACCATCTGGTAACTTGCGAATCTGTAACCAAATTGGCATGTGCACCATTGGCACTTCCTCCGCATTCGTAAAACCATCATAGGGCACCAGAAGAACAGCCATGTTGCGGAAGAGCCATGGACCCTGGGACATTATACGATTCCAATCACCTAGAAAGGATGTTTGGACCACAAACAAGTGCGATCCTATCGGACGAAAGCGAACTAGCTGCGCTGTATTCCATGCCGCCCGCATGTCCTTGAAGAAAGCAGATTGGCTGAAGTTCTTTGTTGTATGAACCGTAGTTAGAACTATTCTTTGAGACAATCTACTTGCCTTCTCGATTTGACGATCCTATGCTGAACGGGCGACAATATAGAGTGGTGGCGTTGGGTAGAGGCGAGATGAGGTCCGAGCCACGTGGAGACAACCTTTGAGGTTGGAGTGGGGCTGACAGCAACCGGACACAATGTGAATTAGAGTAGATGACTACGTTGGCATGGCAGTGCCAGCAGGGACAAGACGGAAGTGAGGTCAGGCGAGGTGGTAAGGGGCCTCGGGCTTGTCCCTAGAGGAAACAACAATTTTTATCTGATGGCCTCTCAACGGTGGTGGAGATGGGAGCCGCTCTAAGGGGAAGAAAAGGGCGGTGACAAAGGTGACTTTGGCATGTCGAGTAAGGACAGGTTCGGTTTGCAAGTGCGATCCTGGCCATCCAATCTCAATCCAATGGTGTAAAGGATTAATTAATCCGACCATCGCCAACTGAAATAAGTCTAACTTGTAATTAAACAGACTCTCGCCATCAGGTTAGTCTTTTTTTTTATCCATCGACATAACAGCAACAACAACAAAAGGCTGATAGCTAGTTGGTAATAACCAGGTAGGTGCTAATCTTTATCCTCTTTTCGGGGGAAAAAGTAGATGGTAATCATCTCATGATCAAAGCTGGATGGTCCAGCAAAAGAAAAGAAATGAAAACAGCGTTTTTCCATTCGGTGTGTGATGAGTATGGTATGTAGTGGAACACAAAAGAGGAGGGTGACAAAGGCAACGTCCTGAATTCCCGATATATTATTGGCCCCTGAGCTGCAAACACGCTTATAAACTAGTGGCGTGCATCTATGATTGGCCCTTTTTAGCTGGTTATTATCAATATCTGAACCACATATACGTACGTACGTGTAGGTAGCAGCACCACCATGTCGATCCTAGGTGTCGAGACCCGAGAACCAGAAGAGATCTTTCCAGAACGGCTAGCTAGCTAGGCCTTTGCATGCATGCACGTTGATAGACGGATCTTAGCAAAACTGATCTTAGCAATCTTGTTTTATGTTGTACTGTGGTCAGATCTTAGAAACCTATTTGTTTTCCTTCAAAGATGAGGTAATCCCAGTTCCTCTGCATCCATACTAAGCAAAAGCATATGCTCTGCTTCAAATCTATATTGGCAACCACCAGCCATAAAGGTATGTGGGTATTATACTTGAAAAAAACTCTACACATGGGTGGTCTAGCAACAAGACAACTTAATTTTGAGAGGAATCGTTTGGTCTAAGATGAAACTATTTTAAACGTTTAGTTAACATGTTGTACTTAAATTTGTTTCTTAGTTTTATTAGTTTGTTTGTGGACGAGATGTTTCTTTTTTACTTTATTATTCTATTAGTTAAGTAATTTTCTTATTTGTGACTGTGGAAGTACTTATATGTTGTTTATTGATTCGTTCTTTAACTATGGCACCACTCGTTACACAATAATGAGTCTGCTAAACAAGTGTTCCATCTAAGGTTTCTTTTAAATAGTCGGTCCTCATTGTGATATTATATTCAGCAAAATTTATACTCCCTCTGATCTAAGACAAGTAATTTGGGACCGAGGGAGTACAAGTGAAGACCCGTAGAGTTTTTTCTCTGCGGGTGTAGGTACGTAGAGGCAGCAATGAATTTCCCCATATTTTTTGAAGTAAATTTCCCCATAATTTTTGATTACTAGTATTACTTTCTCTCTTGGTCTCTGTCCGTCTCTCTGTTATTCTCTCCTCGACTACTACGGACGGACACATCCATCCCCTACAAATACGCCCGGCCATTGCGTTGTGCCAACGCACACATCCTCGCTTGCTCCAGCGGTACAAACTACGAAGCCAAGTAGTCAACTACAATGGCAACTCCGGCGGCCACCTCTTCGGCCCTCCTCCTCCTGGTGGCCTTCGCCGCAGAAGCCGGCGTGATCCGGTGCAGGGACCCCGGCTGCCCCGACGGCAACCACCGCCCCGGCGAAGGCAAGTACCGCGCCTGCCCAGTAGCGGTCGAAAAGAAGGCGCAAAAGTTAACAAACCTAGAAATTAAACCATTTGAATTCAGCAAAAAACATATGAAGAAATCCATGCAAGGAAAGGTAACAAACTTTCTGATGAAGGCTTTCCAACTTCAGAGTGAAGGCCCCCTGTACCATTCATGCCCATTCATGCACTCCAGCTGTACAATCTTCGGTGTTGTCATCAAAAGCAATGGAGAAAAAGACAAATTGTTGGCTGAATACTAGCAGCAAAGCTGGTTAAACTTACAAATTATGTCAACCAATAATGCAATCACTTTGTCCCAAAATTATAGTACTGGAGTAACAGCCAGAAATGAACAACGATGGTGCTATACTAGATAGAAAACAGCTCTCTGCACACATGACAACATATTCTTAAGTCCGGACCCACTCTATTCGCTCCGCGTCAAAGACGTGACAAAAGCACACTTCAGTGACATCTCCGGTTAATTTCCGTCCGTTGACTCCGCCATCATCGTCTATTGTTAGTCTTTGTCTACCTTCCGACAATCTGCATGACAGAGCTATTGTTAGTCTTCTTCTTCTTTTTTTTTGCGATGGAGCTATTGTTAGTCTTCGTCTACCTTCCGACAAGACATCCAAGACATGTTTTTAAAATTTTGTCTTTATTTTTTGTTTCTGTTTTTCATCTTCGTTTTCTCTACTTTAAATAATTTGGGACTTTAAAAAAATCTGAAAACTAAAAAAATGTGAATTTTGAAATAAAATGTTTAATTATTCATAAATGTTTGTGGATTTACATAATGTTTGCGATTTTAAAAAAATGTTCGCTTATTCATAAAGTGTTTGTAACTTTTAAATAAATGTTCAAGAAAGTAAAAAATATTAATGATTTTTAAAAGTTTGTCTACTTAAAATGTTAATGAAATTGAACAAAATTTCGCTAATTCAAAAAATGTTGATGGATTGGAAAATATCCTTAAAATTAAAAACAGTTCGTGACTTAGAAAATAGTCTATTGATTAATAAAATATTTGCGGATTCCAAAAATGATTAAGCATTTTGAAAAATGTTTGTTAAATCAGAAAAATGTTTGAGAATTTAAAACATCGTAACACCAATTTCCAAAATTAATGTTTGCCGATTCAAGAAATGTTCGCATATCAAGAAAAATGTTTTAAAAAATTCACAATTTTAAAAATATATTTTCAAGTAGTATAAAAGGTTCATGAATTCAATTTTTCGTGATTTTAATAAATGTTCTAAAATTTGTAAAAATATAGATGAATTTAAAAAAAATCACGATTTAAAAAAAACATTCATGGTTTTTTTAACTTGTTCACGATTTCATGAAAATGAGAGTGATAGTGTATCTCAGATGTGTTCACGAGTTTTAGAAAACCTTCATGATTTTTTTTCAAAAATTGTTTACAATTTCATTAAAATTAGAGTCATAGTGTATCTCGATAATGCAGCACTATATGGTCATGGCCATTGATGATCGAGCTCCTAGGAGGCGCTGCGTACACGTCGTGCATGGACGATGGCCATGCATCGACAGCCTTTAGCCACGTAGCTAGGCGGCTTCACCCTGCCCATGAACTTCTCCGGTGCCCCGATGGCAACCACCGCCCTGGCGAAGGCAAGTACCGCGCCTGCCCGGCCTACAGCGACTACCAGGTCGTCTTCTGCCCATGATAGAGCTCCCATGAAGCGCTGCCTCCGTGCATGGGCATGGGACCGACACGAGCTCTTAGCCATCTGATCGTCCTTGTCACGTACGTATGGTTGTAACTATCGGAGAATAATCTGATGAACATACAGGTTGTGTTGTCGTATCAGCGTCAGTGTGTCTTGTGTTTGTTTGGCGCTTCGAGCTCACGTTGCTTCTCATCGATCAGTTTCAGTTAATTTCTTTTCCTTTTTGACTGATGACTCACAAGAGATCCAGCGCCTCACGTATACCAGACCAAAAGATCTCAATTACTTACTCAATCCGTGCTCAAAAAAGTTTAACCAGGTTACTTGAACCTTTTGAATTCAGACAAAATTCATACGCCTTCTTTTCAAGCACGGATGGAGTACTAGCTACACTGTTCAATGTTGCTGCCATTGTCGTTTTTTTCGAGATATTAATCAAGTCGCCATGGATCAGTGACTCGTGAACCCCACACAAAAAAAAAGGCCAGTCACATGTGAATGGCAGGTCTAAAGAGGATATGAAGAAATCCATGGAAGGAAAGGTAACAAACTTTCTCAAGAAGGCTTTCCAACTTCAGACTGCAGGCCTTTGTACACTCTTTGTTATTGTCTATCAAAAGCAGGAAAAGGCAAGCAATGGAAAGAAAACCGAATGGTTCGCTGAAAACTAGCAAAGCTGGTAAAATTGCAAATATATCAAGCAATGCAATTACTTTGTCCCAAAATCATACTGGCCACCAACAACCACAAACAAACGACGGTGGTGCCTCTAAAACCGCAACGATACGCATGAATAGCTTTACAGATTCTGTTTGGGATGACGCCATTTGTTTAGAACGACGAGCAAACGGAAGGGAACAAAGATAAGTTTTAGCAAAAAGACTAGTAAATATACAGTACGACTAAAAAAACAAGAGAAAAAAAATAGAGTGGGAAAGCTTCACATGTTCTCCGAAAGAACACCGACCTGGCGACCTCCCCACATGTTCTCCGATTAACATGGAAGGCCTTCCTCGTGATGTAATGCCGCACCACCTCGCCATGAGACCCAATCAAAATCTGTCATCGATGAGCCACCTCGTTACGCTAGTACCGGCACTGTTATCAAGTGTTTATTCAGTTTCATTCATCAATTTGCAAACAATAATTTAGGCTGTTGCATAACTAGTGCTCCTTTTACCAATCATGTTTAGGCAGTGTATTTTTGTTTCTCATGTTGCACATTGCAGTGTTGCATGTTACCGTGTTACAGTGAAAGAGTAAGATGTATGTAAGGCCCGTCAGAGGCACATTACGTGCTTCGAATTATATTCTCCTAAATGCTGGCTTCTCTCCTGGAACTGGAAGGCCTCTATATATACGCACGCACTCTGTTGCCTAGAGGGTGCGCTCCACGTGCAGAGCCCTTGGGGACGGCGGCTTCCTCACGTGCTACGACCCCGACTGCTGCGTCGCCAGCCACCGTGCCGGCGACGGCAAGCGCCTGCCCGTTCAACGACCACCGCGGCGACGACAGCAACATCGACTACGAGGTCGCCTTCTGCCCGTTCCCTAGTTACCCCGAGACGAAGTGCGTCCATGCATGAGCAGGGGCATGGCTTAAAATTAGCTAGCCATTTCATGGCAACATTATCTCAGCTAAACTGAGCGACCAATAAAATTCAGCAATGTTCTTCAGTTCTTGTGTCTGGTTCTGGTTGTGCAGCCATGAAGCTGATGTTTCTTAGTGATGTATTCTTTCTTATCATGGAACTATTTTAGTGATGCTCTGGTAGAATAATAATATTGCAGTTGCTACTTCATGGTTGTGAGATTTTCCCAAGTGTCTGTCAATCGACAGCAAAATGATGTTACGATTTGCGTTTTGGTTCTTGCAACCCGGGGTCAAACAGCCTGTTTTCTTTTCTCACAACTGGTTCTTTTCTTCACTGTCCGATAAAAATCCAACGGCTCGTGTGTTGACCTAAATATTACATTCACTTCCACAAGACATTTTATTTTTTGTCTTACTCTACGGTCTACACTGCCAGGGAGGTTTTTTCTATGGGCGGCCAAGAAGTTGATAAGCTGCCGTAAATGCTCACCCGCGGTGACCATACCTGCCATCGACCATCGGCACCATCGGAAGGACAGCTCCAAAGACTGAAGAACTCCATTGAAGGCGAGATAACAATCTTTCTGACGAAGGCTTTCCAGTTTCTGACTGCCCCTACCTTGGGTCTAATTCATCATGTATTCCATTTGATCAAGTACTCATAATGATATTGTCCCATTGTACTAGAAATAAATTGATGATGAATAGAAACGTTGGATATCTCAACTTGATGATATCAGTAATCTTGTCATATATACTCTACGGTTAAGTTGAATGAGAGATTTGTCTGAGTGAGACTGACACTTTATATGCCAATGTCTGAAATTCTGTTTTGTTTTTCTTCCCTATTCTTTGATGGTACAGTCTAGTATAGAGATCCAACGGCTCACAGAAACCAAAAAATCTTGGTTACTACACTACGCTGCTTAGAAGTTGCGCACAATCATAAACACCCTTGTCGTCAATATGTCAACAATTCATTACTACACTATTCGACCGGCTGTCACCATGCTTCCCCTGAGTCCCTGACTAAATGGCTGCTGAGAGACTACAAAAGTTACTCTTATTACTTCTTTGTCACCACCAGTAATATAACATGCCAAAGGGAAGGCCCAAATACATATAAAGAAATCCATCAAGGGAAAGATGACTTAACTTTCTGGCGAAGGCTTTCCACTTTGAGACTCTACTACCATGTCTAGCTCGTTCATGCACCGTAGTTGTATAATCCTTGTTGTTTATCACAAGCAGGAAAGACTGGCAATGGAAACTGCACTGGAAATCTGGATAGCATAGCAGCTGGAAAAACCTATTTATTCTTCTTGAAATTTGTGTCGGTTGGTGCACGCATCCATATCAAGCAAAACCATATACTTTGCCATGAAACTATATTGGCTACCAGCAGCCAAAAATGAATGCTGGTACGATACTAGAAAAAACTCTCACATTGGTGGTCTAGCAATAAGGCAACTTAATTTGAGAGGAATCGTTTGGCTCGAGATGAAGCTATTTTGTAACGTTCATGTGACATGTGGTACATAATTTTGTTTTTGGTTTCCATAGTTGATTTGTTTATGAGGTTTATTTTTTTACTTCATAGTATAATCTATTATTTACATACGTTTTTTCTGAGGGTGGAAGTACTCTTATGTATCTATTTTTTTGGAGGATGGATGTACTTAATTATGTTACGTTTTGTGTTCTGCTTGTTTCAACTTGGGCCCAAATATCCAGTTTTATTTTCTCACAATACATTCTTCTCTTCACCACAGATCCAACGGCGAGTTACTTCATTCATGGAAACAGAGAGTAAACAAATCAGCTCCTTGATAAGACAAATAGTAAATAGATCAAATTTGGTATGCTGCGGAATGTAGTTGCATCCTCAAACATTTCAAACAGCAACAGGGAAAAATCTTCATGTTAATTATCACACACTAAGATATGGTGCTAGAATATATAAATAAAACAAGATACAAATTAAGGTGGGGGAGGGGGGGGGGGGGGTTGTTCAGCACAAGTTAAGTTTCGTTTTATTCACTGTTAAATATTAACGTTTACTCATTTCAATGCAAAAAAATAGAGTAAATTTCACTCGACCCGCTGCAAAAAGGATTAACCATCACTCCATTCGCATCCCTGTTAAATCAAGAGATCCAATTTTCACTAAATTATGGCAACGCAAAGCCACAAATTTAATGAGAATGACCTTCTTGTGGCATCTCATTCCAATGGTTTGTTCTCAGGTGGACCCCAACCATATATGTTCTCTATTGCAGTATCGTTTCTGACCAGTTCTGACATGGCACTGGACAATTGTCCACTTCTAATTGAGAGTGAAGTTCAGTAGGTAAATAAACTCATGTGTTCGATTGGTTTCTTGGAAATAATGAGACACTTAAGGCACTGCAACAATCCTCAAGCGAGACAGAACTTAGGACATGACCGACAAATAACTACATGTGTGAAAAATGCTCTTATATTATGGGACGGAGGGAGTAGTTGATTTCACATCAGTATATCACTACAATGTTAATTCTCCTCGGTTACCATTCTAAGGAAATTCATTGTCACCTGAAAAGAAACATGTCACATTGGCGTCAGTAGTTAACAATTGCAAGTCCTGCAGATTTGGCAAGAATTTTTTTATCTTAGCGGTTACAACTTGCACATGTAATTACTTGCTGGCATAGTCGTCCCATCCATTCAGGTAGCTGGAGATGAGATCCTACAAGGAAAATAGTTGAGGGACAAGGCGGTGCTCCTTTCAGTTTCAATCATAGCCATTGCTTGTACTTGGTTGTTGGCCATGTCAACAGCAAGCAGCCATGCCTTAGGGTGCCGGAATTTGACCCTGGTGATGAGGTAAACAACAGCACCTTCATCATCATTCAGGCTGACAACAGGTTGACATGTCCAGAGATTTTTCAAGTTTCTCTCTGCAGCCTCATCACTGTTACGCAGCAGCATTCCGCAGCGAACCAATCCAGACCGCATTGTTGTGTCAATCCGGATTCCGGATGGCGGATGCATTGACGGTGAAGTCGATTTTCCAATCCTCGGGGGGATTGCCGGTGATGTTGCATTTGGTACTGTAGGTGCTGAGTGTCCAGTCATCAATTCTGAGCTTGGGGCCCCCGGTTTCGGGGTCTTTACCAGGAAGACGATCGCCGAAGGGTTCCAACTCGACAAGCTTGAGGCAATCCCCCACGACAGCGACGCTTCGGTAAGGCTTTGGGCAGCACTCAAGCGCCTTGCCGCAATGGCTTCCCGACCTTACCAGCAGCGGCACAAGGCGGACTTTGCCGTCGTCGTCATTGCCGTCACGGAGCACGTCGTAGAGCAGTATTCCGTGCCAGAGATTAACCCAGCTAACGAGGCCCCTGCTCCCCCCCGATGATGATGACAGAGTTGGTAACATGCTGAAAGTGGCCATGGACATGGTCAGGGGGCAGCGGCATGGGGAAGAGTAACCGTGGCAAGTCCACCAGCACCTTCTTGGAGGTCCAACACCAGTCCTCGGACTTGAACAGGTAGAGCACGAACTTGTAATACGAGGTTTGAGACAGCACGGCGATGGTGAAGTGGTGGCCGCCGCCGCGGGGGAGGACGCCAACCTCGCCGTCTCCGAACAAGTGAGGGTGAGGGTGAGCGACGGGCCTCCCCCTGTGGAGCTGGCTGGCTGGTAGACGAAGTAGTCGCTCATCCTCTGCGTGATGTTGAAGGGTGGGGGGCCGCGGCCGATGGCGGTGCGGAGGACGAAGAAGCAGTCCGCCGTGCAGAGGATCTTGGGTTCCTGGAGGAAGTCTTGGCCGGGATGCTGCATCCTCTTCTTGAGGTGCACGGAGAGACGGGAGGGGATCGGCGGGTGAGCAGGCCATAGGGAAACAACGATCTGATTGCCTGTACTGGTAAACGTTTGGGCCGTGCTGTCGTTGGTGCTGTCGTTGGTGTTGTCGATGTAAGCCCCGGAATCGACTAGGACGCAGCAGGCGGCCGCCATGGAAACCCAGCCCTAGTTTCTTTGGATTTCTCTTCTCTTCTCAGCTGGTACGGGAGGGGTGGTGGGGGGTTGAAGCAAGAACAAGGATGGGAGACGGGACACGGCGCGACAAGTTGAAACCCTAGCTGTCGCGCATACCTCCAGTTTTTTTTTCCTTTCTTTTTTTTGACGGGGCGCATACCACCAGTGACCACGGTTCCAGCGGTGGTCTTGTTTCCATGTAGATAGATGGGCCATCAGAGCCCATCCACTTTTTTCCCCTCTTCACAAAAAAGGTTTTTTTTTCCTAAAAAACAAAAAAAATGGTTTCTGCTTGCAGAAGGGGAACGGCACGGTCCAAGCTGGCACATGGCGATGCTCGAGGAGATGGACTCGATCAAGGAGAACGGCACACGGGAGCTTGCCGATCTCGATCCCCACTGGATACCGCGCCATTGGCTTAAAGTGGGTCTTCAGAGTGAAGAGAGACTCTCACGGCACCATCGTCTTGTCGCAAGGGAGTTTGTGCAGAAGCAGGGGATCGACTTCGACGAGGTCTATGCCTCAGTACGTAGCCCACGTGAATTCAGTGCTCACGCTTGCAGCGCACCAAGGGTGGCCGATCCATCACATGGATCTGAAATCGGCTTTCCTAATGGCAAACTCGCAGAGGAGGTCTACGTCGGCCAACCTCCAGGATTCGTCTCCATCAACCGCGAGCATAAGGTGTTGCATCTATGCTGCTATGCAAGGCCATGTACAGGCTGCATCAAGCGTCGTGGGCTTGGAACGCCGCGCTCGTCGACATGGGTTTCAGGCGCTGCAATTACGAGAACGATGTCTACGTACGCGGGTTAGGCCACAAGCTCCTACTTTCTGGGGGTGTATGTGGGTGATTTGGTGATCACCGGAGCTGACGCCGGTGAAATCGACAAGTTCAAGACGGCGATGAAAGCCACATTATGAATGGGTGATCTTTGGTTGTTGTTTTACTACCTCGGCATCAAAGTGCGCCGGGATGCAGCTGTTGTGACCATCGCGCAGAACATGTACGCCGGCAAGATCATCGACAAGGCAGGGTTGACGGTATGTAACCCGTGCCAAACACCGATGGAGGCTCGTCAATTTCGGAAACATATAACATGATTTCGGACAGTCCGAATCTATATATGTAAAGTTTCGGTGGCCTTAAAATGGACTCCCGAGACATCCAACAAGTACGGGCTTTTATTTGTGAAAGAAAGTTACACTATGAGATAGACAGGTAATGCATGCACTCCTTTGCATGTTCGGTGGGTGCACCGGTGTGCATGTGCGCTCGTCCGTCTATCAACGTGCATGCATGCAAAGGCCTAGCTAGCTAGCCGTTCTGGAAAGATCTCTTCTGGGGTCTCGACACCTAGGATCGACATGGTGGTGCTGCTACCTACACGTACGTACGTATATGTGGTTCAGATATTGATAATAACCAGCTAAAAGGGGCCAATCATAGATGCACGCCACTAGTTTATTAGCGTGTTTGCAGCTCAGGGGCCAATAATATATCGGCAATTCAGGACGTTGCCTTTGTCACCGTCCTCTTTTGTGTTCCACTACCATACTCATCACACACCGCATGGAAAAACGCTGTTTTCATTTCTTTTCTTTTGCTGGACCATCCAGCTTTGATCATGAGATGATTACCATCTACTTTTTCCCCCCGAAAAGAGGATAAATATTAGCACCTACCTGGTTATTACCAACTAGCTATCAGCCTTTTGTTGTTGTTGCTGTTATGTCGATGGATAAAAAAAAAGACTAACCTGATGGCGAGAGTCTGTTTAATTACAAGTTAGACTTATTTCAGTTGGCGATGGTCGGATTAATTAATCCTTTACACCATTGGATTGAGATTGGATGGCCAGGATCGCACTTGCAAACCGAACATGTCCTTACTCGACATGCCAAAGTCACCTTTGTCACCATCCTTTTCTTTCTCTTAGAGCGGCTCCCATCTCCACCACCTGAGTTCGATTCCTGTGTGGAACGAATTTCTGGAATTCTCGCTAAGGCTCCCATCTCCACCACCGTTGAGAGGCCATCAGATAAAAATTGTTGTTTCCTCTAGGGACAAGCCCGAGGCCCCTTACCTCCTCGCCTTACCTCACTTTCGTCTTGCCCCTGCTGGCACTGCCATGCCAACGTAGTCATCTCTACCTAATAATGAAGCAAATTAGGTTTCTGGTCGTACGTCATAAAAAGTACCTTCGAAGTTGGCAAGAATTACCACCAATGCCACCCGTAAGTGAAATTAAAAAAAGATTCTTTTTTTTCAAATTCGTCGTCGTACTGAGTTCTTATATAGAGGCGATACTGCAAATATTATAGAAACTTGGAGATGGCCCAGTGGCTCAAGCCTTTCTGTCCCGCCCTGGACACCAGGGTTCGAATCCCAGGATCTACTAATTTTCCAAACAATTTTTGTCACGCACCTCCCCTCCACACCCAGTGCGCGTTCATGGGCTGGCCCGCAGGGCGTGACGCCTATGTTTTTTTCTTTCTGTTTGCATTTCGTCTTTTGTCTTTTTTTTCTCATTTCTTTTTTTTTTGCGTTTTTCCTTCTTTAAATTAATTTGAGATTTCCAAATTTCAAAAAAATGCAAAAAATTTCAAATCATGTTCGAGAAATCATGAAATATTTGTGATTTCAAAAATGTGTGGGACATCATAAAAAATTCGCAGTTTTAAAAATATTAGTGATTTTAGAAGAGTGTTCACAAATTATTAAAAAAAATCAAAATTTGGAAAAAAATGACAGGAATAAAACTATGTTCATGATTTTGAAAAATAATCATGTATTCAAAACAAATTCGTGAATATGAAAGAGATGTACACGAATTTTAGAAAATATTGAAAAACTCAAAAAAATTGCAAGTTTGTGGTCGATGAGACTTGTTTTAAAAGTTTAAAAGTGTGTCATGCAATGGCAAGCTTATTGCCTTGGGATTTACCATGTCGACTACAATGCGATCATGTCGATATCGCATCTATCATCAGCGAGGGTTGGAAAAAAGATAAGTTCCAACATGGCGAGTCACTGTGTCAAAATAGAGGACGCTCATATGTCAGGGTATTGAGTCATACTTATTTGGCTAGAGTGTAATTCTTTATCCTCAGGTTCTGCAGATTTTCCCCCTCTTTTTGTGATGCACCTCCCCTCCCCCAGTGCGTGTTCATGGGCCGGCGCGCAGGGCGTGACTCCCCTATTTTTTCATTTCATCTTTTGTCTTTTTCTTTTATTTTTTCATTTCTTTTTTTTCTCCTTCTTTAAATTAATTTGATATTTCCAAATTTCAAAACATTGCAAATTTGAAAAACATGTTTGAGAAATCATAAAATGTTTGTGAATTCAGAAATGTGTGGGAAATCATAAAGTTTTCGTTGTTTCAATAAATATTAGATTTTACAAAACTGTTCGCAAACTATAAAACATGTTCGCAACATCACGAGTCACTGTGTTAAAATAGAGAACGCTCATATGTCAGGGTATTGAGTCAAACTTATTTGGCTAGCATGTAAAAATTTTCTCTCCCGTTGCAACGCATGGGCATGTTTGCTAGTCTACTCTAATTCACATTGTATCCAGTTGCTGTCAGCCCCACTCCAACCTCGAAGGTTGTCTCCACTTGGCACTACGACCCCGTATCGTCGTTGGTTGTGGCTCGGACCTCATCACGCCTCTAACCAACGCCACCACTCTATATTGTCGCCCGTTCAGCATAGGATCGTCAAATCCAGAAGGCAAGCAGATTGTCTCAAAGAATAGTTCTAGCTAGGGTTCATACAACAAAGAACTTCAGCCAATCTGCATTCTTCAAGGACATGCGGGCGGCATGTAATACAGCGCAGCTAGTTCGCTTTCGTCCGATAGGATCGCACTTGTTTGTGGTCCAAACATCCTTTCTAGGTGATTGGAATCGTATAATGTCCCAGGGTCCATGGCTCTTCCGCAACATGGCTGTTCTTCTGGTGCCCTATGATGGTTTTACGGATGCGGAGGAAGTGCCAATGGTGCACATGCCAATTTGGTTACAGATTCGCAAGTTACCGGATGGTTACTGTAGGGAAGATTTGATTGGAAAATTACTTAGATCGGCTAGGCAGATCCTTGAAACTAGAATCTCTGGCAATTCCAGAGGGGACTATGTCCGTGTTCGAGTGAAGCATGGTATTACAAAGCCTCTAACAAAGTTCGTGAGTACTGTCAAGGGGAAGAATCGAAAGATCTATGCAGTCTGATATGAGAAGCTGGCCAAATTCTGCAATGCTTGCGGCATCATTTGCCATGATCACAAGGAGTGTGGTACTGCAGTCTTTGCTGAAAAGGATCTCAAATTTGGGAACTATCTGTATGCTGACCCCCCGCCCCCCACCCCCCGGTTGCATACCCGGTCTGACTGGGAGCCGAGTGAGGCAGAAAGGAGGTTTGATTCTCATCCTCAACTGCCTTTCAACATGCAGGCAAATAAGGTTGATGGTGAGTTAAAAGATACGGCTTCTAGCCCGACCAAGCCACCACCAAACCTGGATATAGAGATGAATAAACCTTCCCGTAAAAGGCCGAACATGGAAGAGGATTTGGCAGGAACTAAGGCTGCAGGAGTTCAGACCGAGAGGGGAAGTTGTTGTTGTTAACTGATGGAAAAGATGGTGATGCAGAGGTGTCACCAAGCAGTAGCATTGGAAGTAAGCGGCCAAAGAGGATGGTGATAACTCAAACTCTGACAATATTTTGGCGGGCTCCCGGTCGGACCGCTGCTAGTCCCAACGAGTCACCTATTCTGGAACTGCCGAGGGTGGGGAACCGCCGGACAATTCCTGAAGTTGGGGCTCTTGTAAAAGCCCATTGCACCAGATTTGTCTTCCTGGCTGAAACAAGGCAAACATGTGCAAAGATGGAACGTTTAAAGTGGAAGATAGGCCCGAAAGGATTTTGTGGTGTTGATACTGAGGGTCTTGGAGGGGGTTTAGCATTGTTCTGGGATGACTCCCTCCAAGTGACGGTTCTGGATTCGTGCAAGAGGTATATTGATGTGAGTATTGTTGACCAAGGGTCTGGTAAGTCTTGGCGTTCCAACTTTATTGTCGATGGAGAACCACACGTGGAGCATCGTTACCGTATATTGATGTGAGTATTGTTGAAGGGAGCATCAAGTCAGGCTTAGGGCGATGCCGAACTTACCTTGGCTGGTCTGTGGAGATTTCAACCAAGCTCTATGGCAGCATGGGCACTTTTCAAGAACAAGTAGAAGTGAGAACCAAATGGAGGTGTTTCGAGATACACTCTTGGTATGCGAACTTGTTGATTTAGGGTTCTTGGGTGCGCCATATACATATGATAATGGCCATCGGGAGAATGGCAACGTCTGTGTATGCCTGGACTGGTCATGTGGTAGTAATGAATGGAGGGACGTGTTCCCGTATGCGTGGACGCAGCACCTGGTTTCACCTCGGTCGGACCACCATCCTTTATTTCTACACCTTGATGAGGTACATGGTCAACGTCATAGAGGTCAACAGAAATATGAAATTATGTGGGAGAGGGATAGCAGACGACCGCCATCTATATGTTAGACCTCTCCGTCTTTTTTGTCCATTTTGGAGAGCTTGATGCATGCCCCCTCCTTCTTCGTCAAGATGCCCTTGAACTTCTCCGCCATCTTGGTCGTCGTTGATATTTCTCTAGCCAGGATGATGTGTGAACGGACGGCTGTTGCGACGGCGGCACCCTGCGTCCTCGGCCACGCTCATCCCGTGCAACCCGTCCCCCGCTCCGCCGCCCTTCCCCGACGCCCTTTTTGTCAGCGCCTTCCTTTGCCTTCTGTTTGAGGCGGCAGTCTTATCATGTCACCAAGTTGATCCTCCAGGCCTCCGCCTTCTGTGGATCCTCCACCTCCACCGGCTCCAGCAGCTCGTCGGCCGGGTCCATGTGGCAGTGGATTCAAAAAGGGCGGATATTGGGGTGGAGAGCGCCGACGGTCAGAGCAGAGAAGGTGAAGAAAGTGCGGGACTTTGGCGCGGAAACAGTGCGGACCGCTCTAAATGCGTGGTTTTCTCATATAAAACATTTTTTCCTAACACGTACCAAACTTGGTTTTCACAAAAGGTTTCGTTGTAGTAAATTTGTTTTCATGGAATATATTTTCTTCAGGAGAAGATCTACCCAACCAGTGAAGTAGTTGTAACTCGCTTAACATTTGGCTCCCGAGGTCACATGCTCTCGAATGAGCACTAAACTCAAAGTTCATTGCTATTTCTAATATCAGTACCAGCACTGTTTCTTTACCAAGACAAATGATTTTTTTTTCTCTTTTTGTTGCCGTCTATTGCAGGCTGCATGCGACCACACAAAGGTTGGTGTCTGTGCATTTGGCGCGACCAATTGGACGTATCACTCTCGCAAGTTGTTGGGAAATCTATCATCCATCCCTTTAATCTTTTCGACGATGACAAGGACCTGGCACACGGAATGGTTTGGACATGCATGCGGTGCGGCGCGTGCTGGTGCCCTTGGCCCCACACGGAGCAAGTCTTGGTCAACCAGACACCCAACCAACGCTGATGACGACTCACTATTTGATTTCATCTAATAATTTTTCGCACTACAAGGCATCAATAGAAAACCCCATTTTTGTAGCTTCTACTTACTTTTTATTGGCTTCGGAATAAAAAATAAATGGAATTTAACTCTGATGCTTACTTTAACTAGTTATTTTGGCTGAGTATCTATACGGACTGAGATTAATCTGATCGGCTCCCTCCATTTTTAGATACATTATAACTGAGCATTTTTCTACCCTCTCAAGCCATTAGCGTTTTCAGCCGTTGGATCCTTAGTTCAATGCATTTATGGCCGTCAGATTTGCTATCGATCGCCCCTAATCAGCCTCAGTTCATTGTAAACGAGCGCCAACAGTTATGGGCAGCTGCTCTGGTCGCATTTTTTCATCTCTCTGGTAAACTTCGGCCTAGTGAGCCTTTGCCCTCTTCCCGGCCTGTACCAGCAGACCTTTTCCCCCAAAAAGATGCATTATCTAGATCGGGAGAGTCGTGTGCCGCTCCGATCCCTTCGCCTGGCGGCTCTCTCCAGATGCGACCGGCCTGGGTGACGACCGATGCCGGGCTAGAGCAACAGATCCATGGCGACCCCGCTGGTTTAGAAAGTGCCTCGCCAGGCAATGGGGCAGGGGGTCCACTCGATCCTTTCGGTTACACAGCGCGGCAGGATTGTCTGACGGCAATGCATGCATCCTTTGAAGTTCTATTCCCAACTCGATGATGATTGATTGAGAGTTTAATCAGCCATTACTACCAGTCAATTCGCGGACTGCTGGTTATTGTAGGTCAGTTACAATCGGTGATTAATTTTCATTTAACTTATACTCCCTCCTTTTCGGTTTATAGGCTTATCTCAAAATTTTAGATTTCTCATTTTATAAGTCTCAATTTGATGGTTCCCTACCACATGTTCAGATTTCAAGGTGCATTAAATCATTGCATGCAAGTATTAAGAGAAAAATTAACCAATGCATGGACTTCATGCATGCATGCATTGCAATTAATGCACTGATAAACATAAATTTTTAAGGAAAACGAGTGCATTAGTTGAGTGTTTTTGCAAACTATAAAAATTATTCCACCACTCACCATCTAGCTTGGTTCATAAGATTTTTGAATTAAGCCCTATAAACCGGAAAGGATGTAGTACATGCCTAGATAATCCCAAACGTGCCGCTGCTCGTTCCCCATTCTCCTCACTTCCAAAAACCATTATCAAGCAACGATGGGTGATTCTCAGGTCCCCAATTCGGTCCACTCTCCCTGCATCTTATCTTCCCCTAATTCTTCCTCCGTCTTTGGAATTTGTTTTGTTTACTGATGTTGTTCTTTGTGCCCACTAAAAAAATTGCAGGTTCTGTACAAGACGAATTCAAGCACATACTGTTGGGTTTCTTACCCTTTTCCATCCGAATTTGTCGGTATCCAATGGCCAACAGACAGTTTATTATGAGTTTGCTCATATACCTCGTTTAACTTAATTATGCCTAATCTCAATACTTTTAAATCGTATGATATGATGTTACTCTCTATAATTGTTTAAAATAATTGCATCCTATCTAGCAGGTTATTTAGCAAGTGAAAAATGCGAAAAACAAATATACAAGGTGTTGATTCGTCCACATCACACTGTGAATTGAATCAAAATATTGTGGGTCATTCCGACATCGTTGTTCGCCGCCGTCGCACTGGTTTTTGCATGTGGTGTTCCTCTCCTTGCTGTGCTAGGGACCATGGTTCTTGTTGCATCTTACTCACTTAGGTCAGCACGTTTCCTGATTAACTTCTGGATCAATCTGAAACTGGGATGTTCAGTTTCTTGCTTTTTCTCATGACAACCGTTTTTTTGACAGATGAGATCTCACATTAGTTCCGAGTTTCATCTAAGAGACATAGGACGATTTTTAAATTTTATGATGTTTCTGATGTCAAGGTTTTAATTGCTCCAACTCTATTTGGCATACATCAACCTTCCAGGCGAGATGTTATTGTATTATTATTGGAGGGTGTCGAATTCAGTGGCCATATTCTTATTGTTGTTTCCTTCAGATATTGTATTTGCCAAGAACCTGCCTCTGGTGAGATAAATCGGGGATGGTTACAGTCTGTGCATCTCCACGGTTGGGAACATGAAAAACCCGGTGTTAAACTGTTAACCACAGGAATTAGGAGGGTTGGTTAGGATGTCATACGAGCTCAAGGAAAACTCCAGACTTTTTATGACAACTAAAAACAAACATAAGAATGTATTTTTTTTCTTTCTTAATTATTTATCCAGGGATAGGAAACAGAGGTAAGGAGTAAGGGTCCTCCCTCCCTCCCTCCCCCGCCGCCACCCGCGAGGCGCCGGGGAGGGCTCCAGATCCCCGCCGCCGCACCCCCTCCTCCTCCCTCCTCCTCCTCGCGCCGCCAAAGCGCGGCGGGCAGCCAGGCGTCGCCGGCGGCGGGCTCCCTCGCCCCGCTTGGGGTATGGCGTGAGCCAGATCTCATGGCTGGCGGCGCTTCGGTGCCGGGCGGCGCAAGCGGCGCGCCCAGCAGGCGGCGATGGTGGCGTTCGGCGTCGGCGGGCAGCATGGTGGTGGTGCGGGCGGTGGTGGTGTCGGCGGCGGTGCTTCCGGCAGTGCCGGCGCCGCCCGCGCCACGGGTCATGATTGACTGGTCGTGGCGGCCCTCTCGCCGTGGTGCTCTGGGGGGGGGCGGCGCGGCAGCGGAGGTGGTGGGTTGCTCCCACCTAGTCGGGCCCTCGCGGCTGGGTGGTGGCGCTCGGCTCGGGTGGATCCCCTGGTGGCGTCTTCAGGCGGCGATGGCGACGGCTCCGCAACCCTCCCTCTCTGGCTTCTGGCGACGGCTGATGCCTCCTGATGCTCCGGGCCTTCGAAGCGGGGGCGAAACACGGTTTCGGGGGGAAGTTGGAGCCGACATGGGTGTCGGTCGTGGCCATTGAAGGAAATATGCCCTAGAGGCAATAATAAAGTTATTATTTATTTCCTTATATCATGATAAATGTTTATTATTCATGCTAGAATTGTATTAACCGGAAACATAATACATGTGTGAATACATAGACAAACAGAGTGTCACTAGTATGCCTCTACTTGACTAGCTCGTTAATCAAAGATGGTTATGTTTCCTAACCATAGACATGAGTTGTCATTTGATTAACGGGATCACATCATTAGGAGAATGATCTGATTGACATGACCCATTCCGTTAGCCTAGCACTTGATCGTTTAGTATGTTGCTATTGCTTTCTTCATGACTTATACATGTTCCTGTAACTATGAGATTATGCAACTCCGTTTACGAAGGAACACTTTGGTGCTACCAAACGTCACAACGAATCGGGTGATTATAAAGAGTACTACAGGTGTCTCCAAAAGGTACATGTTGGGTTGGCGTATTTCGAGATTAGGTTTTGTCACTCCGATTGTCGGAGAGGTATCTCTGGGCCCTCTCGGTAATGCACATCACTATAAGCCTTGCAAGCAATGTAGCTAATGAGTTAGTTACGGAATGATGCATTATGGAACGAGTAAAGAGACTTGCCGGTAACGAGATTGAACTAGGTATTGGATACCGACGATCAAACCTCGGGCAAGTAACATACCGATGACAAAGGGAACAACGTATGTCGTTATGCGGTTTGACCGATAAAGATCTTCGTAGAATATGTAGGAACCAATATGGGCATCCAGGTTCCGCTATTGGTTATTGACCGAGAATGGTTCTAGGTCATGTCTACATAGTTCTCGAACCCGTAGGGTCCGCACGCTTAACGTTTCGATGACAGTTCATTATGAGTTTATAAGTATTGATGTACCGAAGGTTGTTCGGAGTCCCGGATGTGATCACGGACATGACGAGGAGTCTCGAAATGGTCGAGACATAAAGATTGATATATTGGAAGCCTATGTTTGAACTTCGGAAAGGTTCCGGATGAAAACAGGAAGTTACCGGAACACCGGGGGGTTACCGGAACCCCGGGGTTAATGGGCCTTGATGGGCCATAGGGAGAAGAGGAAGGGCCGGCCAGGGCAGGCCGCGCGCCCCCCTCCCCCTCTAGTCCGAATAGGACAAGGAGAGGGGGGGCGGCGCCCCCCTTCCCTCTTCCCCCTCCTCCAATCCTAATCCAACTAGGGGGGGAGTCCTACTCCCGGTGGGAGTAGGACTCCTCCAGGCGCGCCCCCCTTGGGCTGGCCGCACCCCCCCTTGCTCCTTTATATACGGGGGCAGGGGGGCACCCCAGACACACAAGTTGATCTACGGATCGTTCCTTAGCCGTGTGCGGTGCCCCCCTCCACCATATTCCACTTCGGTCATATCGTCGCGGAGCTTAGGCGAAGCCCTGCGCCGGAGAAGTCATATCGTCGCGGAGCTTAGGCGAAGCCCTGCGTCGGTGGAGCATCATCATCGTCACCCGCCGCCGTCGTCGACGGAACTCATCCCGACACTTTGCTGGATCGAGTCCGGGATCGTCATCGAGCTGAGCGTGTGCAGAACTCGGAGGTGCCGACGCGTTCGGTGCTTGGATCGGTCGGATCGTGAAGACGTACGACTACATCAACCACGTTGTTATAACGCTTCCGCTTTCGGTCTACGAGGGTACGTGGACAGACACTCTCCCCTCTCGTTGCTATGCCATCACCATGTTCTTGCGTGTGCGTACGAATTTTTTTGAAATTACTACGTTCCCCAACAGCCATGTGCCACTTCTCCGCCTTCCCCTTCCCCCGATCGATGTGGTCGCGGCCCTTCTCGAGGCAGCTTGGCCGGCGGCGGTTCTGGAGGTGGTCGGGGTTGTGGATCTTGACAAAGGCGTGGCCTTTGGGGGCTTCAGGGAGGTCTCATGGCGGGGCGGCGGCCCTGGCGGTGGGAGTCGCATTGGTCATGGGCGGATCGCACCTCTCGAATGCGGGCAGGCAATCATGGCCGCTCGGGCGGCATGGTTGTGGGCGTTGGTGGATCGGGGTGGCGGCGGGGGAGCTGAAGCACCGGGGTTCATCACCTACCCAGTCCCGTTCTGGTCGACGGTGACGGCGTCCGTGGACGTCGTGTTCCTCCTTGCAGGCTCCGTCATGGTGCTTCTTCTCCCTCCATCTTACTCCGGGTGAAAACTTGATCTTCGGATCAGACGGTGGCGGCGTTCTTCGTCGTGCCCTTCCTGGAGGCAACGTCTTGGAGTCCTCGGTCTGGCGTGTCCGTCGCGCATCCTCCCGGACGATCGCTCCTTGGTGGTGGTCTCGGTCGACTCTTAGCGGATCTTTTTTTTGCTTATCTTTTAGATGCTTTGTGTCGTTGAGGTTGCGTGTCGGTGCCCGGCATTCATGTATCTTGCCTTGGGTCAGTGTGGCGTGTGTTTGTATCGGATGCTCGTTGTTGTGGTTGTGGTTGTGCTTTATAATATAAAGCGGGGGAAACCCTTTTTCGTATAATTTTAATTATTTATCCAGATTGGAGAAAAATAAATGTATTGGGTTGAAGCTCTGATGTATACTATAGACAAGGCGCGTGGGGTAAGCTGAAAGATTGAGAACCTGCACGTAGCTTTGGCTAATGAAGCTGGCCTGCACTCCCCGGTGGTGTTACCAAATGCCACGCCATATTCTCTATCTTTTATGATGAGAATAACTCTGTATAGACATCCAGTAAAGATCTTAGAATATATCGATGGAAATTTATTTATAATGTGAGTTATCACTGGTGGAAAAACAGGCTTCCGTCCAGCCCCATAAGTCGCGAAGCTGTAGGAACCGCGACTAATGGGACCTTTAGTCGCGGTTCTGGAGGTGAACCGCGACCAAAGGCCTGGGCCCAGGGCGCTCGGTGGCCAGCTGGTGCACGTGAGGGGCTTTAGTCGCGGTTGGCCAGGACAACCGCGACTAAAGGCTCGGCACCTTTTAGTCACGGTTTGCCAGGCCAACCGCAACTAAAGCCCTCCCTATATATACCCATCCAGCAGCCAACACTTAGCCATTTGGAGCCATTCTCTTCACAAGTGGGTGTAGGTTTGCTTTTGGTTCCTCTTATGCACATAAGGTGTTTGATGAAATGCCCCAAGAGCATGAAACAAACATGACATGAAGTGTTGGAGCCACACTCCTCGATCATGTTAGCAACTTGATGAACCTTTGATGTGTCATTGATAAAATATGCATGTGTGTAGTTCATTGTTTAATTTATATTGTTTGTAGCTAGTTAGTTTAACAAATGCATGATGGTTAATTATATATTTTATATTATAATAATGCAGATGAATCGGCAATGGATGTACGGTAACCGACTCTCCGCGAGTTCACTACAGGTTTGAAAGATTTCCTCGTAGTGGCTAATGCGAACAAGCGGGGGTTTTGTTATCTGTCCATGTGTTATCTGTAAGAATCGGAAGGTTACTCTTCCTCAAGAGATGTTCACATGCATCTGCTTGCACGGTTTCATGCCAAGCTATAATTGTTGGACCAAGCATGGAGAAAGAGGGGTTATAATGGAAGAAGATGAAGAAGGGATGATTTCATCGATGAAAGCTATCTTGCTCATTTCGGTGATACTTTCATGGAGGATCTGAAGGTGAAGGGAAGGTGAAGAAGAGGCACGTGATGATCCCGTTGATGATCTTGGTCGGACCATTGCTGATGCACGGAGACGCTGCGAAACTGAAAAGGAGAGGAGAATTTGGATCGCATGTTAGAGGATCACAGAAAGGCGCTGTACCCGGATGCGATGATGGTCTGAAAAAGCTGGGCTGCACAATGGATTTGCTGAAATGGAAGGCAGAGGCAGGTGTAGCTGACTCAGCATTTGAAAACTTGCTGAAAATGTTGAAGAATATGTTTCCAAAGGATAACGAGTTGCCCTTGAGACGTCTGAAGCAAAGAAGGTTGTCTGCCCTCTAGGTTTAGAGGTTACGAAGATACATGCATGCATCAACGATCGCATCCTCTACCGCGGTGAATCGAGAATTTGAATGAATGCCGGTATGCCTGCATTGCGTTATAAGATCGAGGCGATGACCACGGTGAGCGATGTTGAGGGCCGAAACCGGAAGAGGGTTCCGCCAAGGTGATGTGGTATGCTCCTATAATACCACGGTTGAAACGTCTGTTCAGGAACAAAGAGCATGCCAAGTTGTTGCGATGGCACAAAGAGGACCGTAAGTCGGACGGGAGTTGAGACACACCGCAGATGGAGCATAATGGAGAAAGATCGACAGATGGTTCAAAGATTTTGCAGTGACGCAAGGAACATAAGATTTGCTCTAAGCACGGATGGCATGAATCCTTTTGGCGAGCAGAGCTCCAGCCATAGCACCTGGCCCGTGACTCTATGCATCTACAACCTTCCTCCTTGGTTGTGCTTGAAGCGGAAGTTCATTATGATGCCGTGCTCATCCAAGGTCGAAGCAACCCGCAAGCGACATCGATGTGTACCTAAGGCCATTAGTTGATGAACTTTTACAGCTGTGGGGTGGTGTCCGTGTGTGGGATGAGCACAAACAAGAGGAATTTGACCTCGGCGTTGCTTTTCGTAACCATCAACGATTGGCCTGCTCTTAGTAACCTTCGGGACTGTCAAATAAGGGATACAATGCATGCACGCACTGCTTACATGAGACTGAAAGTGTACATTTGCCAAATTGTAAGAAGAAGGTGTACCTTGGGCATCGTCGATTTCTTCGAAAATTCATCCAGGAAGAAAGAAAGGCAAGCATTACAACGGCAAGGCAGATCACCGGCCGAAGCCTGCGGAACGCACTGGTGCTGAGGTATTTGATATGGTCAAGGATTTGAAAGTCATCTTTGGAAAGGGTCCTGGCGGACAATCAGTTCCGAAGGGAGCTGACGGGCACGCAGCCATGTGGAAGAAGAAATCTATATTCTGGGAGCTAGAATATTGGAAAGTCCTAGATGTACGCTCTGCAATCGACGTGATGCACGTTACGAAGAATATTTGCGTGAACCTCCTAAGCTTCTTGGGCGTGTATGGGAAGACAAATGATACAAAGGAAGCACGGCAGGACCAGCAACGTTTGAAAGACCCTGATGACCGGCATCCGGAATGGTTTCAAGGTCGTGCCAGCTACGCTCTGACCAAAGAAGAGAAGGTCATCTTTTTTGAATGCCTGAGCAGTATGAAGGTCCCGTCTGGATTCTCGCCCAATATAAAGGGAATAATAAACATGGCGGAGAAAAGTTCCAAAACCTGAAGTCTCACGACTGCCACGTGATTATGACGCAATTGCTTCCGATTGCTTTGAGGGGCTCCTGCGGAAAATGTTCGAGTAGCCATTGTGAAGCTATGTGCATTTCTCAATGCAATCTCTCGAAGGTAATCAATCCAGAAGTTCTACCACGGTTCTGAGCGATGTGATCCAATGTCTTGTCAGTTTCGAGTTGGTGTTCCGCCATCCTTCTTCAATATTATGACGCACCTCCTGGTTCACCTAGTCGAAGAGATTTTCGTTCTCGGTCCTGTATTTCTACACAATATGTTCCCCTTGAGAGGTTCATGGGAGTATTAAAGAAATATGTTCAGTAACCGTGCTAGGCAGAAGGAAGCATCGCCAAGGGCTATGAAAATAAGGAGGTAATTGAGTTTTTGTTGACTTTGTTCCTGACCTTAAGTCGATTGGTCTTCCTCGATCGCGCACGAGGGGAGACTAAGTGGAAAAGGCACGATCGGAAGGAAATCAACGATATGTATGGACGGCCATTCTCGATGAAGCACACACACCTGTCTTGACCAATTCCAGCTTGGTGGCTCCGCACTTTGAGAAACACAAGAATATTTTACGTTCGACAACCCGGGGAAGCCTGAATCCTGGATTAGGAAGGCCCACATGGAGACTTTCGGCAGTTGGTTGAGAAAACATTTAATGAATGACAATGATGTTGTAGATCAGCTGTACATGTTGGCCAAGACACCATCTTCGACTATAACGACTTTCCAAGGGTACGAGATAAATGGGAATACATTTTACACGATCGCCCAAGATAAAAAGAGCACCAACCAAAACAGTGGTGTCCGCTTTGATGTAGCAACCGAGAATGGGCAAGAGGTCACATATTATGGTTACATAGAGGAGATATGGGAACTTGACTATGGACCCTCCTTTAAGGTCCCTTTGTTCCGGTGCAAATGGTTCAAGCTAACAGGAGGTGGGGTAAAGGTGGACCAGCAATACGGAATGACAATGGTGGATTTCAACAATCTTGGTTACCTTGACGAACCATTCGTCCTAGCGAAGATGTCGCTCAGGTTTTCTATGTGAAGGACATGAGTAGCAAACCGAGGAAGCGGAAAGATAAGAAAACGATCAGTACATCATGCGATGATCCAAAGCGCCACATTATTCTTTCGGGGAAAAGAAACATCGTGGGAGTGGAGGACAAGAGACATGTCGGAAGATTATAATATGTTTGCTGAAATTCCGCCCTTCAAAGTGAACACCGACCCAAGCATTAAGTTAAATGATGAGGATGCTCCATGGATACGGCACAATCGTAAGCAAGCAGGGACACAAGGGAAGAAATGATGTGTAATAATTTATTGTACCAAACTTTGTTGAATGGATCATGTGAATTATATTACCCGTGATGTGTTTGGTGTCCATTTTCGAATGATTCGAGATACCACTGATGATACATGAAATTTGGAGTGATTTAGTCATACTCCTGCCTAGGCGTATAATATGCATACTCGTAGTCTTCATAGCCGCCGTCGTCGTTGTCTTGGTAGTCGCCCTTCTAAGTTGCCGCCGTAAAAATCGCTGCTGTCGTCGCTGTCGTCGGGCGGCGCTCGTGGCTCGAACTGAGGGTAGCGCAGGCGGGGGATATCGCCGGCCGTGATGTAGTCCATGACGCTCTGCAGAGTCCGGCCATACCACCATAGCCGACGGCCGGCCTCGTGGAAGTTCCCAGGAGGCAGACCGTCCTCCTCATACTGGCGGCGCCCTCTCACGCCGATTGATGAAGAAGGCGTCCCAAGTATGCTGGTTATCGGGATGCCAGCGGGGATTCATCCGCTGCTCCGGCGTGAGGTCGAGGTAGTAGTGGTTCGTGATGGCCGCCCGGCGCGCAGTACCCTGAGGGACGGGAGGGACCGGCACGCCGCCGGCGCTTAGGCTCCAGCCGGTGGGGACGCGGTAGCCCGGTGGACAAGGGTAGTTCGAGGCGCAAAGCTCCTCCACCTGCTGGTAGGTTAGAGTGGGTGCGGTGGAAGCCATGAGAGAGTGATGAGAGATTGTAGAGATGTGATAATGCTGGCCAAGCCGGGCTACATATATGTAGTGAGAAATGGCGGGAAAAATGGGAGCGGGAAGACAGGAGGCGGGAAGAAAGTGGCGGGAAGAAAGAGGCGGGAAGACAGGGAAGAAATGGCGGGAAGAAGAGGAATCCAGAGCTGGTCATCTAACCTTTAGTCCCGGCTGGTTGGTGCAACCGGGACTAAAGGTTAGACAGACGCATGGGTAGCGCGACGCATACTGTCGGAGGAACAAGACAAAGCAGAAGCGGCGCCGTGCCTATAAAAGGAGCATCGTCTCTGCCAAGATAGAGGCGTGAAGAAATGGCGGGAAGACATAGGCGGAAAGAATCTGGCGGGAAGACTGGCGGGAAGAACTTGTGGGAAGACAGAGGCGGCGGGAAGAACTTGTGGGAATTCTTTTGGTTCTAATTTCAAATTTGTTTGAAATTGTACATTCATATGCATGTATGTAGTACCGTAGAATATGTGAAACTCCTTCAAAATTAAAATAAAGCACAAAAGAAATAAAACAATACAAATTAAACAGAAAACAATACAAATTAAAAAGAAAACAATACAAATTAAACAGAAAACAGGTTTGGGGGGCTAAAACCCTAAACCTCATGGAGTTTAGTCGCGGTTGGCGAGACCAACCGCGACTAAAAATTACTATTTAATCATGGTCGCCTCCCAACCGCGACGACTAAAGGGGGGCGGGAGCGCAAAAACCCGCAAAAACCCTTTAGTCGCGGTTGGGCAGGCGACCAGCGACTAAAAGGCTGAGCATAAAAACCGCCAAAAATCCTTTAGTCGCGGTTGGGCAGGCGACCCGCGACTAAAGGGTACCTTTAATCATGGTCGCGTCGCCAACCGCGACTAAAGGGGGCTATAAATACAAGGCTCCGATTCTCGTCTTCTCCGATTCCGATTCTCGCCTCTAACGTCTCTGCCGCGCCCTCGACGCCGCCCGCCGTCGCCCTCGCCCTCGACGCCGCCCGCCGTCGCCCTCGCCCTCGGCGCCGCCCGCCGTCGCCCTCGCCCTCGGCGCCGCCCGCCGTCGCCCTCGCCCTCGCCGCCCGCCGTCGCCCTCGCCCACCGGCCGGCCTCGTACTGCCGCCTCGCTCGCCCGCCCTCAACGCCGCCGACCGGCCTCCTCGCCCACGCGCGCGCCGCCTCGCTCGCCCGCCCTCGACGCCGGCCGTCCTCTGAACATGTGGATACTATGAATGCTGGGGATATTCAGCCAGCGGAGACCAATCTATGTGGATACTATGTCTGTGAGATGATCCGGAGATACACCTCGGCGGGTTCCGAGTGATACCAATGCTCGGAGGAATAACCTCCGGATGATGCTTAGTCCAAGCTCGCTTCCGACCACTTCAAGAGGAACTAGCTGGATGGTTCAGCAGGAAGTCCTCCATCCTAAAGGAGAACACTATTACGAGGACGTAGAACTTTATATGCATTAAATCATGTATGGAAACTTGTTCAAAATTGTATATGGTCATCCGATGATATTGAATATATATTGTATATTCCTCTTGAATTTTTTTGGTTCTAATTTCAAATTTATTTGAAATTGTACATTCATATGCATGTATGTAGTACCGTAGAATATATGAAACTCCTTCAAAATTAAAATAAAGCACAAAAGAAATAAAACAATACAAATTAAACAGAAAACAGGTTTAGGGGGGCTAAAACCCTAAACTGTGGAGGCTTTTAATCGCGGTTGGCGGAAGAACCGCGACTAAAGGTCCTCCGCTTGACGGTCACCGCTGGCGCCCGTGGACGGGCCGTTAGTCGCGGTTCTTAAGCAGCCGCGACTAAAGGTGGGGGGCTTTAGTCGCGCTTATTTGGTCGCTGTTGCGCAACCGCGACTAATGGCAGTTGCGAACCGCGACTAAAGGCCTTTTTTCCACCAGTGTATTCTGATTATATAAGTTGTGAACATTAAGAAATATCCTTTGATTTTGTGTTAATAATTAATAAACATCCTGTAAACCAATAGGTAGTTAGTTTTGTAGTCCTACTGTGCCCCGATTCTTCAAGAGTTCATGTGTGATATGATGACAAAATACTATATGTAAACGATTATTACAATCATACTTAAATATGAAGAGCTCTTTTAGGGTGATTGGCGAGTTACAACTCGTAATTTCGTGTAACTCCACCTCCAATTTTTCCTGACCGTCAGATCTGAGAAATTAGTAAAATAATTATTTTTTGGTCAAAAGGGTAGAATAGTAAAGTTCCTCCAATCCGTTCCGCAGGAGAATTAGCTCGCCTGTGCCCGTCCCCCACGCAGATCGTTCTGTTTCTGGTCGCATAGCCGCCGCCGCTGCCCTTTCCGCCGTTCCGATCGAGCGATCCCGCCGCGGCACCGCTCCAGGCAAGCACCAGCAGTCGCCTACCTGGTGTCGCTCCTGCCACGAGGGTTCCGGCTCAACGCCAGGAACTGCTAATCGTCCCCCTCAGGGCGCGCCGAGCCCACGAAGTCTTCCCTGCCCGCCGCCCACTGCAGCGCCTCCCTTCAAATCAAGCAGCCGGCGAGGCGAAAGCACTCCGTCGACAGTACCTTTCCTCCCTACCCCGCTCCCCCCGGCCCGCGTTGCTTGTCAGGTCGTCGCCGGCTGTCAGAGGAAATTTGGGTGCTCCTGCAGTGTCAATTCAGCCTAGACTCTTTGCACAATTAGAGATCAGATAACGGTCAGTTATCGTCCTTCTTCGATGATTTCTTTCTCTTCTTCCCGATGCAAGGCTCTTTTCCTTTCAGGTTTTGAGAAAATGTTTGCAGCTGGCCCATAAGATGCTCATTTCTATGCGCTGGGATTGCAATGCAATGGTCAGTGGGAGGGGAAAAATACATTAAGAGAACCATGAAGAGAGTATCAACAACATTTTTGTCTATAGCTTATCAACTATGTATTCAACATTTGGAAAATTACGAGTACACAAGTATCTCAAACAACCTTGTGTAGAAAACAACAATTCCAGGAAGCCAATATTCTTTACTTCTCTTTCAGGCATTTGTAAAGATATTGTTTGCTCAAATACGTGTGAGGATAACATCGTCCATCCTAATGGATTTACGACTAGCATGTTGTGCGTAGAACTCAACATCCTTAGACAGTTGCTGTGCACATTGCGAAGAATATGTTAATTACACTACCCATAGAGTTTCCAAATATGCAAATCTAACAAGATTCAGAACCATTCTTATTCTGCTGAGGGCAAATAAGCAGTTCAGTACAGATAGTACAGCAGAACGCTATAGTTTCAGAGATGTTGCTCTGAAAATCCATGTCCTTATGTTCTGATACATCTCCTTTATTGTCGCCGTGCAACCAGTGGTTCCCACAACATCCCCGATCCCGAGCTGGAAATGTGGTCAGCTATTGCTTTCTAGCTGATACAGTGTGCCACTTAAAAGGATGAGATTCTTGAGTTTGTGGACGGGTTTGGGTGATCTTCAGTGCAACTTGATGTTTTATTTCTCACGTGTATTCTACAACCCACCAAGGTCCGGGAGTCACGTCGGCTAAACATTACCTAAATGCATTAAATAGTGCTTTGCTTTATTCAAGAGCACATTCCCAATTGAACTAATAAATAACTTGAATTGTGTTAGTGGAGCATGCAAATCATATATAAGGATAGTATCTATAGCAGAGATTGTTTGTTAGAGTTTGGTGTATTCTCATCATGAATATTTTGTCTATGCAGAGCTTGTTGTAAGAGAAAGAACCATTAGTATCGGCATGAAATTCGAGATACACAACTCCTAGTACGGCAACATCCACATCGCTCCCACGATTACTGCTTTTGAAGTTTGTGTATGATATAAAAATTAATGGATGTGCTATGATCTTGTGCAGAAGAGTCAGATCAGTCATAATGTGGCCAAGTTCAAATTTGTTTCCCTAGACCTACTTCTGTGTTGGGCCATGCAATTGGCCAATATATAAGATGCAGGTCTGAAGACTTGTACTGCTCATATCCTGGTCAACAGTTATGATATTGAGTTATGGTCATTCTTTTTGGTACATGGAGTGAGTTTATCTGATTCTGTTTTCTGTATTTTGTTAACCGACTGCAGAGGGAAGGATGCTACCGGTGAGGAAGTAGTCAAGCCTTATACTCCGACTACACTGGATTCTGATATTGGATACTTTGAGCTTGTTTTAAAGGTAATTTATCGTAAACATGTTCCAAACACACTGAATGTGTCTTATCATTGATTCTGATGGTAAAAAGATTATGTGACTAGTTGACTAGAATAATTAGCTTAATTGTACACCATATTATTAATTCACTTCTGAAGATATGTTGCAGCCAAATAGTTCTCTTAGAACATGACCAACCATCGACAATTATGAGCTATTATATCATGTCAACTATTGTGTTATGATTGGTTGCCATGAAAAGCAATGCCCAAATTTTAAATACTACTCATGCACTACCGTATAAATGGTGCATAGAGTTGTAAAAGCACCGCAGTAGCAACAGCATTGAACTGAACTTCTTTGTTGCAATATCCATTATATTTAAGCACCAAGAGCATCACTTAGTTTAAGTTCTTATCTTTAGAACAAGAGAACAAAACATAGACTAACCTGAAGAAAATAAGCCATGATGGAACTCCTGAAACTCTGAATCTTTTATGTTGAGAGGAATATGTGAGTAGGGAAATTCTTTTACTTCCGGTGCATGATTGAGACCAGTTGTTAATTTGTATGTGATATGCAGGAAGACATGGCGATGTAAGTGCTGAGTGTATGGCTGAGTATGACGACATTGCCAGCAGGATGTTTGATAGCGAGGAAGAGGGTTTTAAGTTCTATAACAAGTATGCTCTTGAGAAAGGCTTTAGTGTGAGGAAAGGATATGTTGAGTGGGATGAAGCGAACGAGAATATAATTTTGAGGAAACTTGTCTGTAGTCGTGAAGGTTGCCGTGAAGAGAAGCACATGAAGAGGAAGAGAGAAGAGAGGAAGAGGAAGCCACGGAATATCACTCGTGTGGGTTGTAAAGCGAAATTTGTCATTGCAAGAGTCGCGAAAACAGGGCGATGGTTTGTGAAGGATTTCATCGATGAACACAATCATCCTCTGGCCCCACGAGACCTTGCTTGCTTTTTGCGTTCCCACAGAAGAATCAGCGACGAGCAAAAAGCGGACATTATAGAGATGGAAAGTGTTGGAATCCGGAAACACAAAATCATGGATGTGTTGTGCATGCAGTACGGTGGATATGACCATGTTGGATGCATGACGAGGGACATCTATAACTTCTGTCATCGCTACAAGCAGGAAACAGTCGCTGCCGGCGATGCTCAGACTGTGATCCGTCACATGATGGCGCGGCAAGAGAGAGACCCAGATTATTTCTTCAAATACTTGGTTGATAAAGATGGGCATCTGAAGGGATTGTTCTGGTCCGATACTCAATCCCGCCTTGACTACGAGGCTTTCGGCGATGTTGTGGTTTTTGATAGCACATACAGGACCAATAAGTATAATCTGCCATTTGTGCCATTTGTCGGGTTGAATCACCACCGCAGCACAGTTATCTTTGGATGCGGGATTATTTCTCATGAAACTAACGAGGCGTACGAGTGGATGTTGCGGACATTTTCTGAAGCCATGTCGCAGAAGCATCCGATATCTGTAATCACCGACGGGGACCTTGCAATGCAGAGAGCGATCAGGGTGGTGTGGCCTGACTCATACCACAGGCTATGTGTATGGCACATTCAGCAGAACATTGTACGCCATCTGCATGACGACGAGGTTAGGGAAGAATTCAGATCTTTCATATATGACTCGTCTTCTATTGAAGAGCACGAGAGAAAATGGATAGAGTTCTTACGAAGGAATGAAGTTACAAGTGAGGAGTCGTGGCTGCATCAGATGTATCAAATGAGGAAGCTGTGGTGTGCTCCATACCTGGTGGGGCGTTGTTTCTTAGGATTGAGCAGCAATCAGCGTAGTGAGAGCCTCAACTCGGTGCTACATACACATCTTGAGGGTAAGATGACATTGTTTGATATGCTAGAGCACTATGAGCGTTGCCTTTCGGGACGACGCTTGAACGAGGCGATCCTAGACATCGTGGCCTTACAGTCCGTTCCATTTACAGACGCGGATGCTTCAAGTCTTGAGAAACATGCTGCCCGGGTTTTCACGCCTTGTATGTTTGAGCTGGTCAGATGGAGCATAAATGCGGTCAGCAAATGTGTTATCAGCGAGATACTAGACGCATGGGAGTTGACTACATATGTTGTCGCTAAGATTGATAGAAGAGAGAAGAAGTTCGAAGTGCGCTGTGAGGTGAAGGAAGGTTCTTTGTACAGGATCAGTTGCTCTTGTCGTAAGCTGGAATGCTTGGGAACACCATGCTCTCACATATTCTACATCTTGCTAACATGAGCTAATTTCTGTTCATTGACCAACTCCTAATTTTAGGAACAAGAGCAACCAAGCAATGGCAAGTTTTCATCAACTCCTGGGTTTGACGCATGGAAAGCACGGACTTCTGCTGGTACACCTAGTGCAAAACCTGTGGTGCAAAACGAGGAGTTGGACCAAGACATCCCACCACGGAAGCCTGTATTCAACAATGATTACGTATTGACAGATGAAGACTATGAGGCTGCACTTTTCATCCGAGAGAGTCACGACCTTGTTGAGGTAGTTCACATCGAAGACATTGTGCTAACAGTTCATCAACTCAAGCCAAATGTTAGCAAACTATTCTTCGTCGATGACGTAAGGCCCATATACTGTAATCTACATCAAGTATTCTAAATTGTGCCATATTACATTACTACAAATTTTGCAGGTTATTAATGCATATGCACACATTAGCAATGTTGCAACTGATGCTACATCATTCATTTCCACCGTAGAAAGCAGAAGATTGCTAGGCGAATTTGGGGGTATTCAATTGGGATGCAAAAGCCCACATGTTGCTAATGTAGCAACGAAATTTGTAGGACGCAAAATGGTATGCATGTTTCCTGACTTGTTTAATTGTATATCTTGATTTTCCCTAAATTGAGTCTGCTTTAATTTCCTGGCAGGTACGTGTCCCAATGAATGTACACAACATGCATTGGTTATTACTCGTGTTTAATTTAGACAAAGAAGAGATCCAGATCCTAAACTCCATTCAAGCATATCGTGACATTGCCAAGGAAACTGCACTAGTAAGCTTGCTCTCTTGCTGCCTCTTAGCATCATGTGACACTTTTTGAAAAGCACTAACGCAATCCCTTGAATTACTCCTCATACACCAGGTGGAGTCCATTCAGGCGTGTATCAACGAAGCCGTCGAGGATGGTTTGGTAACACCGCCTAAACCCATCAATATTACCCAGTGGAAAACCACTTGCTATACTAACATACCACAACAGACGGATGGGTACGTATAGGCAGCTATATGATTCCTCACCTAGACTACAATACTTAACTTCAACTTTACATCGCAGTTATTCCTGCGGGGCGTACACTCAAATACATGTTGACATGGGATGGAGATAAAATTACCGAGGATTTCACACAGGTCTGCGAACACTAAATTGCATTTGAAATCATGCACTACCTATGCTTCACCGCTATCCTAACCTATGCGTCGCTATCTAATTCAGGCAGACATACATATTTTCAGCTGGAAAATATGTTCAAGCCTGCTGCGTTCGGATTGCAACAAGCTTCGGAAAAAATCATACAAGAATCCTATAGAGGTAAATTCTACACAACTAGCATTTCATGTCATGTAGTTCCACCTTTCATGATTGCACGTAACGCACCACTATTTCCTCTATAGAGGGACGAGTACGAAGCCAGCATTCCAGAGGAACGAAAAGGTGCAGACGACGATGTCACGATTGTCACCAACCCTGATGTTACAAACAAACCAGACACATCCGGTGCCCCAAAGCGTAAACGTGGACGCCCGAGGAAGAATGACCCTCCAAGTAATCCAGTGAAACAACAATTTGACACGAGACTATCGCTAAACAAGTGGAGTTGAAAAGACGCAAGCGCAAACCATCAAACGTCGTGTCCAGCCCATTCGTAAAGCCATGAGTGGGCTACACGGAGAGGCCCTTCAAGGGCAGTTCCAAATGATGTTCTTTGAATTAAAGACTACACTTATGTTCTGATGTTTTGCATATTATTTGTACGCTTATGTCCATCCAAATGCTTGACTTTTCATTGCTTTTTTTCATAAAAAAACCAGCTAATGAGTTGTATGTTCCACTTCTATCATTTGCACTATCTGATCCAAACCTATCTGCATCGGAGTATCCTTACATTTAAAACACTACCATAAGTGACTACTTACAAACTCATGGTCACCATTCTATACGGCGCCATACATTGAGTAAGTATACAGTTCTGGTTTATGTGGATGATGATTATGGCTGAGGCAGGGTAATTAAGGAAAAAAAATCATAGCATATAGAACAAATGAGCAATGATGTAAATATCATGGTTACACTGCTATCTCTCACATCACGAGTTGAGTGGGAGATTATTACCTCACCAGCAAAAAGAACAGAATCAATAATGCAGCTAGCTTGATGGATTACTTCGGTCCGCTCCACAAGAAAAATTTCAGGCTGCAGTACCAGTAGTCAATTCACACACAGAACCGTATTGTCAAATGCCAGCCTCTCCTGCAGAAAATAAGAAAGAATAGCATCAGGAACACCATGTACCATTTTTATACTGATATAGACATGTCGACAAGAGTTGGTACATTGCAGCTTGTGTTTTACATCAAAACTAATGCGATACATGGAGCTAACAAATTTACAACTAATAAATCTAGACCTAAGTCTTTTGGGTAACAATACTGAAACAGATGTCCCAGCGAGCTTTACTCAAACAGAGTTTTGCTTACTAACTAGACACCTAGGACAACAATGAGAACAAGGCAACCAGCATAAGATCATCGAAGAAGAAACATATGCTAAACTTGCTCATTGGCAAAATAGGTTGTGCACTTGAACATGACAGAGAGGACTAAAATAGGGGCCATACTTCTTCTGTTCCATATTTGTCGACAATGATTATGGCTGAGGCATGATAATGCACTTGTAGCAACGCGTGCAAAGCAGGCAAGAAATTCACATAAAGCAGCCATTCTTCCAAATTGTTCCAATTCTGGTTTTCGAAGAAATACTACACATAATTACTATCCATTCTATACGACGCCATACACTGCCTAAATATAAAGAAAATCGCCATAGTCCAGTGGCATAATCAGAAGAACATAACTCTTTTTCACAGCACAAAGGTTCTGAACCCATCAACTTGCAAGTTATATTCCAATAAAATTTACCATGTTCTGTATTACCTACTGACTCTAATCACTACCTACTGACTCCAATCACTGTAATGGAAAGCAGGGGGGAATAACTATTGCTCCCAGATATGCAATCCGAGATTTTCCTTTCGTCATCAGTCCTCCGGATGATTTCTGCCTCTTCCACATATCCTGCTGCTTCCCGGATGTCAGGAACTTGCCGCTCCTCGCAGCGAGTTTCTGGCTGAACACCATAACTATCACGGTCCATCTTTTGTAGGCGCTTTTGCATCGATCTCATTTTACGTGGCATCTTAATCTTCTTCATCGTGGCTGCCCACTGCAAGAGGTACAATGTGGTGTATCAGTACCATGGAAGGCTTGAAAGGGCGGAGATGGCATTACAAACTAGTTTCAATCAGGTGGTTCAGAAAAACAATCCAAAACTGATATTACACTTGGATACCGGACAAGTTTTACTTCACTTTCCCTCAATCAAATCATGATATTTGTGGACATAGCTTACTATTGGTCAAACAAAAGAAGGCAGGGACATTTACGAACCTAAAGGTGGTCTTGGCATCAACAAGTAGAAGTAGCTTTTACTTAACATCGACTCAAAGATCAACTCCAATAGTGAGGTTTAGATCTACTTCATTACATAAAAAAGTTTAAGATGTAGTTCATTATCTAAAATATTCATATGTTAGTAAACAAGAGCATTCAGATCAAGATTGATAGTTACCAAATCGACATAATCTTGCATACCAGGTTGAAGTCGGTTTCATCTTCAAAAATATTCAAGCATGTCGGAGATGTCGTTCGCAGCATCCTTAAGTCGATTCAAACATAGGTGTAGGTGACTGTTGCGTGAGAACGACGTCTCCGACACCTACACGCGGAATGTCACTTTGAATGTCTGAATGGAACAAATTCAGACATTCAGTGATGGCCGACTATGTGGTTTACTGTCCACATGCAATGCAAAAGAGAGAACAAAGGAATAATGGGGTGAAATACAGAAGTACAAAACCTGAATATTCTGACGGACGGATATCCTTGAATGTCTGAATTTGTTCCACTGTCACCTACACGCGTGCGGAATCATCAGAGGCAGATGGCGGCACAGGGGGCTGGAGGGATACTCGTCCTGCGCGGGAAGCTTGCCAGGATAAGCAGCGACGGTTCTAGACACCGGACCTTCTCCGTCCTCGGCGGCGGCGGACGACTGTGCAGGATAACGGGTCAGAGGATGTGCATGAAAAAACAGGGCCGTCCTCGGCGGCGGTGGCGGCGGAAGATTAAGATCCGGGGTTACCTTCATATGGATTGGGTCGCCGGCGTTGATGGCCGTCAGTGGCTGCTCCAGGGAGAAGGCGCTGCCGTGCGGAGCGCCTATTCGACGGGGCGATGCTTGGGGCGCTGGGGCAGCAGAGGAGAGCAGGCGGCTGCGGCTGTGCGAGGGTCGGCGGCTGTGGCGGCACGCGCGACAAGAGGGACGCCGGCAGCGCCACGGTCGAGGGCAGGCTTGGCGGCGGCGCCTGTGCGAGGGGATTGAGGTGGCTAACAATCCGGCGAGGCCACTGAAGATGCCGCCACCACGACCACCCGGATCCTCCTGCGCTGGACGCCGATCTGGGGAGCGGGGAGGAGAAGGCGCAGGAGAAGCGGCTGAGCCGGCGGCGGAGCGACCCGTGAGAGGAGGAGGCAAGCGGAGATGCGATCGACAGATTGGGGACGAAGCGTTCCTTTATTGCAGGTTTTGTTTTTCTTTTGTCCCAGCGCTGCATCCTAAATTGGACGGATCTACTCTTTTAAAAATTGATTAGCCCCACCATAATCTTGTAATGGTCCCACAAGTATTTGTAATTTCATGTAATTTTACTCCCGTAACTCCTCGTAACTCTTATTTCTCCACCGTTTGATCGGAGTGAATGGACGGTCCCTAAAATCGCCAATCACTGTAACAGTTATAAAATATGAAACCTTTTTTAAAATATGTGTACATGCAGCTAGAGGGAAGTCAAAGCAGGTTGTCACATGTTTGTCCAACGAAATCTACACATGCAAAGTTCAGGATAAGATGACAACGAGTAGGTCACACTTGAAAATGATGGTGAAGGACTTCTACAGATCATTTGTCCATTCACTGTCCATATGACTTGAACCAACTTCACAATACATAGTTTAGTTCACACCAAATTGCAAATCTAACTTGCATGTTTCATGTCTCAACATATTTATACAAATCCTATATGACTTCCATGTTTCACGTCTTTGTATACTTGTAAAAATTCCTACCATTGTATAGCAAAAATGGACGGGCGCAACAACGCGCCCTGTCATGATCTAGTTAGAGGTATTACATGATGCCCTACGCGTTGTTGCGCGAATAAGTTGTAAAATATTTCAATGAGATTTCATCGTATGAATGGTTATTGCATATATTTAATCAAATCATATGTGGCCTCGGTTACCAGTTGAAAGGGAGTTGGAAATAGTGTGCGAGAAGAAAATTTGCCATGAACCACGCTTGCATGCATGGATGCAATTAATTGCTAAAACTAATTGGGATGATCTGGTAGCCGTGGTGAGATGGCATAGTTGCATGTTCTTTAAAATAAGGTAATGAGGACTAACTATTTAGATATAGAGGACTTTGTAAAGTTATGAAAACAAGACAATATCCACACCTAAAATTATATATATAACATGTTTTATAGGTCCAGATTATAGCATCACAAACTTTGCTGCCCATAATGATCAACATACGACACTGGCAAAGTTTTAGTAAAATTTGTTGTGTTTTGAGACTTTGAGTAATTGGCCAACCAATATTTAGAATTGCAACTTCGAGATAATTTTGATTGGTAACGACCGCAAATATTTCTAGACTAAATGGGGTACACAAAAACTCTGTTCCTAATATTATGCAGTATTAGTAATAATCAAACCGCGCCAACCTCAAATTCGAGTAGTCAAATATTTTTAGCTGAATTAGACAGATGATCGATTTATAATTCCTGTCAACATAACTATAGTCATATTTGTGCCTTATTTTAACTCAATAAAAATCCAGAAATGAATTATGCCCCTTTACAAAAATACAAAGGCCCTTTGATTACACGAATATCATAGTTTGAAATATATTCATCGTGTGCCCAGTTAAAAGAAAAATGCAGCGGCTGGGGGAGGGGGCAAAATTCAGGCCGTCTTTTTCAAGATAACAATAGTGGTGCATGCTATCTTTATTTTACAAATCGCCCTAAGTTTATATATTAAATACCACAGATTATCGCAACACACCCTTATGGAAACATGTTGTGCACGTGCGCACGTCCATCTATCTACGTGCGTGCATGCATGCATGCGAAGGTTAGCTAGCTATTCTGGAACTTTCGGGCTCTCGACACCTAGGTGCTGCTCCTGCCTACACGTACGTGCGCACGTAGTGTGCTTCAGATATTTCTAACCAGCTGAAAAGGCCAATCATAGGATGCACACCACTAGTTAACTAGGAGCAACTCGACGGCCAATAATATATCAGGATGTTGCTTTATCACTCACCTCTTTTGTGTTGGGATCGATAACATGACTCATCACACACCGCATACAAGTGCTGTTTTTCTTTTTGCTGGGCCATCCCGGTTTGCTGATGAGATGATGAACACCTGCCTAGCTAGCAGTTTTAGGCTGGACATTTTTATTCCGTATGCTGGACTTTTTTATTTTTGTGGTAGGACGGTTTTTACTATTTAATTATGTTGGACGTGTCGGCAGTGGTCAGATCGACATTCGTCCAGTATGATTGTATCACCGTGATATATCGACTTTTGAATGAAAAAGTCCTTTATTTTTTGAAACCAAGGCAATTTTCAATAAAAAGCTAATTGTTGTAGCTAGTGGCCTTTCTATATATATGGATCCAATAAAAAGAATTAACTTGTTGGGAGAGTCTGTTTATTGAATAATTTGCCTGACTTTCGTCAGAGCGGTTTTTGGTTGCATTAGCAAGAGCATGCACTTCTACAAACACATTCAATTCCAATTCGTCTCCCTCTTCTTATTCCTCCACTTGAGCGGCTCCACCACCGTCCTCCATAGATGAGGCACGTGCTTCATGAGGGGCAGAGCATAACTCCTATATCGTTGTCTTACCTTCACTTAGGCCATGCCCCTGCTGGTGCCATTGCCGCGCCGCTCTGACTCCAATAATGTCCTGTTTTCGTCAGCCCCACTCAATCTTTGAAGCTTGTCTCTGCTCAGGAATGCCATCCACATCATCTTTGGTTGTAGCTCGAACCTCGCCTCATCTCCATTTAGATCCATTGTCGTATCATTGCTAGGTTCGGCACGGGCTGGTCACCGAATGAAGAAGAAGAAGAGGAGATTGTCGGAAAGATAATTCGTTTCCCTATTAAGAAACAGCTAACACACTGTTTTGGGGGCCTAAGATGATAATGATGTTTCGTGTTCCTACTACACAGTTACAGGGGCGTCATCAGAAGTTTTCACATTTTCTAGCCATTTTTTGGACTGTGAAAAGTGCTATTTCACATTTTCTGGCCATTTTCATATTTTCTAATGTATCAAAACCGCAGAACAATAACAAACTGATGTTCTTTGTCAGTTGGGAGTTGGAGCTGAATAGTAGAATATCATGTTATCTAAAAGAAAATGACGAAATGATTAATGTCCATTCACAAAAGAAAATGATTAACTTCCATACACGACACTAAAGACGAGTAGACGACACAAAGCCAAAACTGGATCGACTAGCTACTCAATACTCCTATGTGTTTTCCCCTCTTTTCAAAAAAAGAATATGGAGTATATATATTAACAAGCCTGGTTGTTGGCAATAATTTTATTGTTATAACATTCCTCTTTTGAAAGCAATCGAGTTCGCACAAGTGTGCTGCATTTTATTTATTTTGAAAAGCATCAGATATGCTACAATATCAATGCTTTTGAGAAAGGGCGACGTAGAGTATATACCAGTCGCATGCGTTGCTAGTTGGCAGATTCTCCTGATCCTTTTCGACTGCGGAGGATCTGGGTAGCTGATCGCCTGCTAAGTACTCTCTCCGTTTCAAAATACTTGTCGTGGTTTTAGGTCAAATTTGTACTAAAATCACGACATGTATTTTGGAACGGAGGGAGTAGGAACATTCGTAGAAGCAAGCAGCTGCAAGTGAAGGGTGCGAAAAGTGTGAAGATGCAACGGTAAAGCCAATGGAATGTTGGAATTAACAAGGTAAAAAGGTGAGGTGCGCAAAAGGTTATAGAGAAAAGGAATGACCTGAGATTTTGTTCAACTGCAGTCGCATTCATAGGTCTCTGGACCGACATGCATGGAGTGATAGTGATCCCTTTTCATGATTTGGAACAAATTGACTGCAACTTCCACAAGGCTGAAGAAGAAGAAAATAGTCGGTGGAAGCCAAGATACAACAGTACAACTACGTTGCTCATATATGTATTTTTTTTTCTACCTCTTTGTAACAAACAATATCCTTTTGATACAACAGTATAACGGTTCACACTCCAGAAGCTCGACCGCTTCGTGCATATGCTCGCCGCGAAAATGTTGTGCACGTGCGGCGCGTCCATCTATCTACGTGCATGCATGCATGCAAAGGTTAGCTAGCCATTCTGGAACTTTCAGCTCTCGACACCTAGGATCGACACGGTGCTGCTCCTGCCTACACGTACGTGCCCACGTAGTGTGGTTCAGATATTTCTAACCAGCTGAAAAGGCCAATCGTAGGGTGCACCTCACTAGTTAACTAGGAGTGGCTTGCAGCAACTCGACGGCCAATAATATATCAGGATGTTAGCAGTTTTAGGGTGCACCTAGCTAGCAGTTTTAGGATCGACTTTTTTATTTCCTAAGCTGGACCTTTTATTTTTGAGGTAATACGAGTTTCTTTCATTTTAATTGCGTTGGGCATGTCGGTTATGTGCACCGTGTTATGCAAGAGGTCAGACATTTGCTCAATGTGATTGTATCATCTTGATATATTGATTGAATGAACAAGTACTTCATTGACCAAAGGCAAATGGTTATAGCTAGTAGCCTTTCTATATGGATCCAATAAAAAAAAACCTTGATTTTTCTAAAAAAAATTAAACAGGAGGATGACCCCCGACCTTTGCATCTGGGTGATGCATACGGTTATTTTATTAATTATTCTCACAAGACTTTATAAAGCCAAACAACAGCAAGACTTAAGCCACCGTCTAAGCAACAACTGTTGCTACACCTATCCAATTGATGAAGGGGCACATATAGTCTGGTCCTAATACCAAACATACATCTCAGCCAAACCTAAACATCTAAGACCTGAGGTCCCAACCAGGACACCTGCCGGGTACGTGGCATCTATCAATCCGGCGCATTCCTAAACCAGGACGCCTGCCGGGTATGAGGCCGTCGCAGCCACCTGCCACCAATCCATCTTCAGAGTTCTACTGTTGCATGTATATGGATCCAATAAAAAAAACCTTGATGGGGAGGGTCTGTTTATTGAACAGTTTGACTGACTTCAAAGTTGGATTAAATTCTTTTGCATGGGTAGATTGAGATTGGACGGCTAGGATCGCACTTGCAAGCGGAATTCTCCATCTTCCTACAAGACAAGTCCAAATCCCATTCGTCTCCGTCTTCTTCTTCCTCCACTTGAGCGGCTCCACCACCGTCCTCAAATCGGGCACGTGCTTCCTGAGGGGCAGAGCATAACTCCTATATCGTTGTCTTATCTTCACTTAGATCGTACCCCTGCTGGTGCTAGTGCCGCGCCCCTCTGACTCCAATAATGTCTTGTTGTCGTCGACCCCACTCGATCTCTAAAGCTTGTCTCTGCTCAGCGACGACACCCCACATCATTTTTGGCCGCAGCTCAAACCTCGTCTCGCCTCCACCCAGATCCATTGTTGTACTGTTGCCAAGTTCATCACGGGCTTGCCACCGAACGAAGAAGAAGAGAAGATTGTCTGGAAGATGACTCTTTTCCCTAATGAGAAATAGTTGTAACAAGCACTGTTTTGTGGGTCGCGTATGATATTAGCGTTCCGTGATCCTAGCACACAATTAAAAGGGTAGCATGGAAACTTTTCATGTTTTCTAGCTATTTTTGTGATAGTGTTAAATGAATATTGTGAAAAACGTAGTTTCGCATTTCTGGCCATTTTCATATGATGTAGTGTACTCCCTCCTTCATAAAATGTAAGCCATGCTTACCTTCTTCTACACACAACTTTAACAATGATTTTTCACTTATAGTATGTCTTCAGGATTAATATAAAGATATATGAAAAACTTCTACACACAACTTTAACAATGAATTTATTTATTTTAGACAATTTTTTTAATTTTTTCTATGATATAAGAATGATCTAACACGCGGAACTGATTTTGGACGATGGATACAATGCCTGCTGGTGCCACGGGACAAGTCTTGGTCAACCAGACACCCAACCAACACTAACCACGACTCGCCATGGTACGTGTACAGTACCTACCAGGGTGCCGCGGGGAATCAATCAATTCAATTATTAAAACAATAAGTGATTTTCCTGTGCGGGAATTTAATGATTACTTTGATTTCAGCTAAATTATGAACGAAAATTATGGTGTAAATCAAAAGCAACGATTTTTAAATGTAGATATGATCTGTACTTGCCTTATGTGCGAACATATATAGTATATGTGGTTTGCATGATGCTGAATAATAGTGTTAATGAATGCCTACGTGGCACACTTGGTAAAGTGGAAGACTGCATATTGAGAGAATTAGAGATAGTGAAGATCAATTATTTAGGTACGTAGAATTTCATTAAAAAATATTATTATTATTCCAACAAAAACATTGTGCCTCATGATATCTGTGTATCACTACTAGGGAAAAGCCTATACACAGAATCTTAGCAGCAGCACGGGTCAAAAAAGAGCGCTGCTGCTAATTAGTAGCAGCGAGTGTGCGCGAAACTCGCTGTTGATAAGTTTTTAGCAGTAGCGCGCTCTGCGTAAACCGCGCTGCTACAAATATCCACCGGCGGTGTTCACCGAGCTCCATTAGCAATAGCGCCGTTGCCCGAACCACGCTACTGCTACGGATATAGTAGCAGCGCGCTTTTACTGGAATCGCTGCTGCTACATTTCAAATTGGCAATTTTTTTTGTCACTGTTAGCAGTAGCGCCGTTGCCCAAAGCGCGCTGCTGCTAATTCTTTAGCAGCAGCGCGTTTCTTCCCCGCGCTACTGCTAACCCGCATCAACCCACCACCTTTCCCCACCCGTGCCTCCCCTCCCCCTCCTCTCTTCCCTTCCCCCTACCTCCCCCACATGCTCCCACTCTCACTCTTCTTCTTCCTCAATATTCTCTCCCATTACTCTTTCTCTTCTATCCACCTTTCTCTCTCTTCATTACTCCTACCTAAGTACACCACCTCCATTAATGCATCTCCTTTCTCTTTTTCCTTTCCCCTCCACTGGTTGAAGTTGTCTCCTCCCAAATTAGCTAGCTAGGTAGATGTAGCATTTAGTTAAGTGACCTATTTGTCCCCTAACTAGATCTATCTTTGTCAACAAGAGCTTTGTGCACTTTTGATCTCCCTACAGCATCATCTCCATCGTGTGCTCGATCTCGATCGAGGTGATGAAAATTTCATGCTTTTGCAAAATGAAAATATGTTTATGTGTGTGTGATATGTTTGTGGAAATTGTGTGTGTGGCACGCCAAATTGTGCTTTTTGAGTTGCCTATGTTTTGCCGAAATGTCGATTTATTTCCGTTTCGGCGAATTCTGGGCAAACTCTAGATCCATATATGTCCTATTTTTAGGGAAGGTCATGCGAACTACAAGTACAAGCATTGGGGCAAGCCGAGAACACTGTCATCATCGTCCTTCCCTCACGAAAACCGTGCAAACCATGTTGTAATAAAGTCGTCATCCTAAGGCCGAAAGAACCAGCGCACGAAAACAACGATAGTCGTCAAGGATGAGAAGCATAAATCAAAAGGGTCACACATCCAAAAAGACCAACAAAAACAAGGGCTACCCGAATCAAGATGGATCAACTGAAGACAAAAGCCGACCAGATAATTCAAGCAGACCCATCGGAGACCAACATTGACCAGATCTAAGAGGATCAAACAATAGCACATTATTCTAACCTTGGGATGCTGCCATTTCATCGTCCTGACCAAGAAACTAAAACTACCTAAAGCAACGATGAAGCCCCCCTCGTCAGCGGGGCTGGAGTATGCTACACATCCAGGTCCAATAGGACCACTGGAGACGGGACAGAACAACGTCGATGCCGGTGAGGGGGGCTGAAAATGTACTATTCCCACAATCACGTGTGGAGGGAGATGTGAACAATTCGCTTGGTTTCCCTTGAACATGTGCTTCTATTTCACATTGCATTTTTGTTTGATTTTAACCTAAAAAAAATAAGAATATACATGATATTGCTCGTGCTTTGATTGCACAAGTATTATATTGTCAAGTAGATGCATTTTTTTTGCGACTGATGAAGTAGATGCATTTTGTGCCCAGTTAAGGCAAAAAATTGAAGTAAAAAGTGAGTCGTTCTGCACGATCTTTAGTGAACCCATAAATTCACAAATCTTGAAATTCATAGGCAAGGGATGGCATGTCTTATATATTTGTGGCAAAATTTTCATGCTATATCCCCTTTTCGGAAAAAAAAATTGAGGACCAATGCATCATATCTTTTTCAACATTTGTTATAGGCTTCATATCTTATCTTATCTTGTATTAATGTTGAAAGGAGCCTTTTATTTCTTAAGTGTGCCCTTGGGATGCCGCCATTTCATCGTCCTGACCAAGAAACTAAAACTACCTAAAGCAACGACGAAGCCCCCCTCGTCGGCGGGGGCTGGAGTATGCTACACATCCAGGTTCAATAGGACCACTGGAGACGGGACAGAACAACGTCGATGCCGGTGAGGGGGCTGAAAACGTACTATTCCCACAATCATGTGTGAAGGGAGATGTGAACAATTCGCTTGGTTTCCCTTAAACATGTGCTTCTATTTCACATTGCATTTTTGTTTGATTTTAACCTAAATAAAATAAGAATATACAGGATAATGCTCGTGCTTTTATTGCACAAGTACTCCCTCCGGTCCTTTTTACTCGCAGTATAAGAATTGTGCAAGTCAAGCTTCATAAAGTTTGACCATATTTATATGAAAAAATATTAATATCTACAATACTAAATTTATACAATATGAAAACTAAAGTCATAACGCATCTAATGTTGTTGATTTTCACATTCTGAATGTTGGTATTTTTCTCTATAAATTAGGTCAAAGTTTACGAGGTTTGACTTCAGACAAACCTTATATGCGAACTAAAAAGGACCGGAGGGAGTATTATATTGTGAAGTAGATGCATTGTGTGCCCAGTTAAGGCAAAAAATTGCAGTAAAAAGTGAGCCGTTCTGCACGGTCTTTAGTGAACCCATGAATTCACAAATCTTGAAATTCATAGGCAAGGGATGGCCTGTCTTATATATTTGTGGCAAAATTTTCATGCTATATCCCCTTTTTGGAAAAAAAATTGAGGATCAATGCATCATATCTTTAACAACATTTATTATAGGCTTGATATCTTATCTTATCTTGTATTAATGTTGAAAGGAGCCTTTTATTTCTTAAGTGTGCCTTGTTAATCTTATCCCGAATCAATCAATTAAAGCGAATGTGACATAATCAGCCATGTGACTATGGTATAAACATGAACACAATTTTCCGCCAAAAAATTGTTAGACCTGCTCTTGTTTTCGTACTATTCCATGAGGTTTCTTGCGAAAATCAGCTTACAGACAAACCTATAAGTGTGTCACCACGATTTCATAGCTGCAAAACATAGCATAGCATCACAAAAAAGGGTAAATGTATCCCGCCGCCAATTTTTGGTATAAATGTTAGTATGTTTCACCTACGGCGTCGGATTTTAAGCTTGGCAAATTGAACGTTGGCAAATTACGTTGTCCATCAAATTTGCCATATTTGCTAAATCAAATTGCCATCCTCACGACAGTAGCTCGATTTGACATGTTCAGAAATATAATGCTCGATTTGCAGCGGAATGTTTTAACTAAATTGACAAAAAAATTTGAACACTTGCCAACAAGAATTTTGAATGGCAACTTTGGACATGATTAATTTTGTTTGTCAAGGACTACAAATTTTGTAGTAGTAGTAGACCAAATGCACACAAAATCCAAACATAATTTTGTAATCCTACTCAAACTAGAGTATGCAGTAAATGTTTGCACTAGCTGCGGTTTCCTTGTTTTCTTCGCTCGCGAAATCCAAAGCCAAAGGAGGCCATAAAAGCCAATGGAAACCAAAAGAGACCATCCCACTTCACACTCCACAAGCTCCGCCGCCTCCTCTCCTCTCCTGTATGCTCGCCGCCGGCGATGCCCAGCCCGCTGAAGCGCCCCTCCCTCGGCCGCCTGCTCGCCGCCCTCCGCTCGCCGTCCCGCGTCCCGGTCCAGACCGGCTTCCCCACCTCCCTCGCCGACCTCGTCGTCAAGAACCATGGCCGCCTCAGGAAGCCCCGCAAGCCGCGCCGCCCCACCGCCCTGGCGCCGCCTCCGTCTCCGGCGGAGACACCGGTGGACGTAGCGGAGATTCCTTCTCTGCCGACATCGCCCGGGCCTCTGTCGCCGGTGGTCGTGGAGGACTCCTCCGCCCCGGTGGTGCGGCGGCTGGACGCGCCCAAAGGCGCCGCCTTCTTCCGGCCCCGCCCGGAGCTCCTCGCGCTCGGCGGGGCCGTGGCGCTCGCGCTCCTCGCCGTGTGGAGCGAGGGGACCGTCGCGGCCTTCACCATCGCCTCGCTGTCGCTGCTCTGGATCGAGTCGGCGTCCCGCCGGCGCCGGCGCCCGGCGGAGCTGCCCGATTCGCGCGGCCGCGCCCCCGTCTCGCCGATTCGGGAGGTGGAAGAAGCGCCCGGCTGCTCCGATTCCGACAAGAGTAGCGAGGCCCCCTCCCCTCGGCCCTCCGAGAGGCGCGAGCTCGTCTCCGGCGGCGAAGATCCGACCACCCCGAAGAGGAAAGCGAGGAGGTCGCTGAGGAAGATAATCTCCAAGACGCTGCAGAAGAAGCCCAAGGCGAAGGACGCCTCGGGCTCTAGCGACGGCGAGGTCGAGCAGCCGGAGGCAGTTAGAACCGAGGCCGTTGTAGTTCCAGCCGCTTCCTTGGCCGAGCAGGCGCCGTCGGAACCGAGCACAGAATCGTCGGTGGAGATGAAGATGGAGACGGAAAGGCGAGGGGGCAGGTTCCCCCTGGCGGCGTTCGTCCCGGTCATCCTGGCCGGCCTCGCCGCCGGAAGCTCCCGGCGACGGCGCTGGCCGTGCTCTGCGTGGCCTTGTTCGGCGCGCGCCGTCGAGCGAATTTAGGCGGCCGGTGACCGGCCGAGTGAGAATCAGAGAGTTCCGATCGATCCCCTCGAAACCGGGGGAGATCCGTGAGTCCGTCCGTTTGTAAAAAATCAGAGACAGAAGAAGAAGAAGAAGAAATGCATACATGTTGATTTCAGTTTTCAACTGTGAGCTTGTTTGTGCTGGTTCCTGAATGCTGTTGGCAGTGCGGCATGTTGAATTGAACAGTTCTTGGCTGACAGCGATCCTGCAAAACCGTTAGCGCGTGACCACACTTGACAAGTCAGACGCGACGGTGATGATGGATTATTAGGACATGAAAAATGGAATTAAACTGAAATTCTGTCGGCGTCAGGTATTCAAGCCATCCGAGTGGTTTGATGTTTTCTGCAGAGTGATTAATTGTACTACGTAGCGACGAGTGCAAGTATCATCAGAACAATCAACCAATAATTGCATTTGCATCCGATGGGAAATCAGACCAAATGTGGGCGTTTTCCAATTCCATGTGCGTAAGTTTCCGTGGTGGTAACACCAACCACACCACGACAGACAGACAGAGATATCGTCGTTGGTGAGAAAATATCGTCGTCATCTTGTTGATAACTGATAAACAATCAGCGTGCTGCGGTCTGTGTCTGTCGGCTACGTGTTCTTCAGTGTAGCATCATCGACCCTATGAGTGTAAGATCATGTCTGTCATCTTCTTGGTAACTTGATAAACAATTAGGCGCGAAAGGATCCTATGAATTCTGAGTGTAAGATCATGTCTGTCAGTGGTTGTATTTCTCTCTTTTTCTTTTGTTTTGCGAATGTCAGTGGTTGGGTTTCAGATATCTCGTCTGCATGATCGTGATCAACTCTGAACTGAAAACAACTTTCCTGGAAACAGCATGCTGCCTCTGCAACAATCGCTTCTCTGCATCTTGAAGCCGCACAAATGTATGCACTTTGCATGCTTTCTCTCGCCGTCAACCGATCATCTTATCCTGCACAATAAGGTGATATCACCACACTTATCTAGGCGATGTCATGTCCGCACGTAAGATGATTGCTGAGCTAAAAGATGATCGCGATCCTTTCGCGCCTAAGATAAGACATGTTTTTGGCTGCGTGCATCTCCTAGGTGCAGAGGCCGGGGGTCATCCTCCTTTTCTTTTCTTTAAAGAAAAGGATAAGACATGTTTGATGTCAGCGCTCATTCGCATAATCTTTTTTCCTACTTAATTTTAAGCATTACATAATACTAGAGACATGTCAGCATTGTTGTCACCGTCAATACAACAAGAGAAAAGGTTATTGATTGGTCAGTGGTTACGGATTTTTTTTAGTAGGGGCGTACACGACGACCTTACACTGAAGTGTTTTGTAAATAGGTAATGTTGGGTGTGATCTACTTGTATGTTAGGATCAAGGCACAGGGCGAGCTTGTCAAGACTAGCTTGGTCCACTCTCGGGTCCGGGTCGGTTAGGACTCCTCCGATGTCCATAGTACGGCTCGCTTGGAGCTATATGTCTATTCTTCAAAATGGAATGGAAATGCTGTCGGTGTCAGGCATTCAACCCCGGGGGAGCCTACACCATCAAACCATCACAGTAGCTGAGTTGATTACTCGCTCTTTTCTTTTTGTGCGGAGTGATTAGTCATAGCGATGCATACACTCACACCAATCAATCAATAATTGCATCAACATAAATGTGTGTGTTAACAACAACCACACTACAGTGAAATATTGCTAAGAATCGACAAAATATCTGCAAGAGGAGAACGATCCTTGGATTCTGGTCTTCTTGATTCTGGGTATGGTGTTTGATCATGCCTGTCAGTGGTTTGGCTTTCAGGTATTTTTCCTTTGCAAGGTCATGATGTAACTTTCAAAACAGTTTTCCTGGAAACAGCAAAAGTGCAATCGGCCTCTCCAACCCTCGTTTCTCTTAATATTTGTTATATGTATGCATATGCATTTTCAATCTATTTAGTACTCTAGAATATTGAAGGAAAACAAAAGATCATGGTAAGCGTTTACTATACTACCTGCAACAAGACACTCATAAAATTTAGAAGAGCCATTTCTCCATGAAACTTCACAGTTCAATTGGACAATGATTTTGCATAATTATTGTTCTTGTGAGGCTCACATGAACTTTTTTTTCTAATTAGATTGGACCCACTACACCAATGGTATTCGATTTGGATGGTTGGCGAACCAAGACATTTGTGGATATGGCTACCAGTCTAAGACGCCCAGTCTCGTCATACTATTTAATGTTGTAGACAATGAGATTATGTGATATGATGTTACATATAACATACGAATTGCAGTGCAACAGTGTCATCTGTTTTGTCTTTTCATATGGATGGGCATGAGGCTGAAATGTTTGTGAAGATCTGACGTCCCGAATTAGGTACCAATCAAAGCCGAACACTATTGCAAAGCCAGTCATCAATCAATGATCGGCCAAAACTACCATCACTCACTAGCCGGTGACCCGTCAATGGTTTTTCATCACTGATAACTACCTCATCACTAACTAGCCAAATGACTTGTGAGTAATGGCTAGTCATCACTAATCGGCGGGCCGGTCACTGATGAATATCGAAGGGGCGGCAAAGAAAGGTCACCATCGGCCATCCATGTCACTATGGTCGGTCAATGATGAATATTCACATAACACATACACATTGATGTTCACAAAACACATAAATTCGTTGCCCATACACAATATTGCATACATCAAAGTCGAAACGTCTCCATTTGCGATGTTGTTACACCCAACAATGCCTTTTGTAATGTCAACCCTTGGGCGCAAACTCTTCCCTTCGGAGCAAAGTCATCATCCACACACCTCGTGGCACTACATCTCGGCTTAGAAAGAAGAGTGGTCCGGCCAGCTCCGCCATCAGACCAGGAACGTACAACACTTGAGTCCCTCATCCGCTCTATCCTTTGAATTATCCAATTCATACCAAAGTGATGTTTTCACCGAGGGAAGTTGTCTATACTTACTTGCAGGTTGAACTTTTTGTGCAGTGCGACTAAAAATATAACATTGACTATTGTGATATTTCGGTAACACTATACACAACACTTTTTTTCAAAAAAAGTGTCTAGTAGTCTGTGACTGTCGGCTGCGTGCTCTTTGGTGTAGCCTGTGAGAAGGAGGATCATTGTAGTTGGGTTCAGGCATTTGGCCTGCAAGCTGCAATCAGCCCATATGGCATTTGTTTTTATGCATCTTCAGTTGCGCAGATAATTGTGAAAGAACTTGAAGCATAGAATGAACATGAATGAACATTAGTAACTTTCTTCCCATCAAACAACCCTATATAGCAAGTGGCTATGCGCATGGTTAGGAATAGAGATTTTTTACAGTGCATCATACTACCCATCTGGTGCAAAGGACCGGACCTTGATGATATAATGCAGAGCCTGCCGGCGGTGCAATCGACATTCACCTTGCGCTACCTTGGGCTCCCCTTGTCGGTCATGCGGCTAAATCAGATCCATTTTCGGCACCTCGAGGACCAAGTCGCTGACATATTACCGCCTTGGTAGGGCAAACATTGCACAACTACCGGCAGAAACACCTTGGTCAAGTAGGTCCTCACCGTTATCGAAATTTATCACATCACGACGCTCGTCGTTCCGGTTGAGGTTCTAAAAGCCATTGATAAGTGGCTGACATATTTCGCTCGTGCGCTGCACCTATGGTGTCCATGGCATGAGTGGCTTGCACCAGAACAACCTTGGGTAGGCACTGGAACCCATGCGACGAGGAAGACATGGATCGTCTTTCACGCCCCAACGAAGGTCACTATAGGGGATGGGAACAAGGTGAGCTTTTGGGAATTGGCATGGCTAAACGGGCTATTAGGCCCAAGAAGATTGTACCATTAATCTTTGACATTTCCAAAATCTTGACGTAGAGTAATTCCGATCATTCTTACAGCCAGCACATGGACAAGACATAGAACCATCCGCCCGCTTGTTTGCCTCAGCCGCAAGTAGAAAAGTACGCACGCCATTAACGAACTGAGGAGAGCATCGATTATCGTACGTCCATTGCCGGCTCATCTTCATTACACAGGACCAAAAAGATCAAATTAATACAAGTTCATACATGAAGTTCATACACACTTATTATCATAAAATAACATACAAACTGCCTAGCTAAAGCATTTAAATGCAACAACAAATGCGATCAAGATCACAACTAAGGTGACAATTGATCCAACAACATAATGATACCAAGCCTCACTATCAATGGCATATTTTCTAATCTTTCTAATCTTCAAGCGCATTTTCTCCATCTTGATCTTGTGATCATCGACGACATCGACAACATGCAAATCCAATTCCATCTTCTCCTCCATAATTATTTTCAATTTTTCTTTAAAATACTCGTTTTCATTTTCAACTAAATTTAACCTCTCGATAATAGGGTCAGTTGGAATTTTTGGCTCACATACCTCCTAGATAAAAATACCTATGTCAACTTGACGGGCATGATTTTTTATAAACACGAAATGCAACAAATAGTTATAAAAGCGAATATACCACATTCGAATCATAAACCGGATGAGGGCCGACGGGGACGGATATCAAAACCATGTCACTATGTATAACAAACAACATACGGGTAAGATAATTATACAAGTAACTATATATCTAAATCACACAAACATGATTTTTTATATAGAAAAGAAGAGAACAAGAGGCTCATCACAAGGTGGTGCCGGCGACGGGACGGTGCGGGCGATCGACGGTCGTTAAGACGGAGACGGGAAGGTACTAAGTAAACCACACCTACATATGCAAACTAACAGTTATTTTGAGCTCAAATTTGCATATAAATCAAATAAACTACCACACATAATTCCTCCCAAACTAAAATCCACAAATCACTGTACGTATAGAGCATTGCAAGAGCAAGTCTAGCAATGAAAGATGAAAGGACAAAGTTGCTAACATTTGTGATAACTTGGATGGATGGGGTGCCTTCAAATCTTGACAAATTTTTTCAAAAACGGAGGATGAGCTCGAGAGGAGAGGAAGAGAGCTCGGTCTCGACGAAGGGTTTATATAGGATGATCTTTAGTCCCGGTTGGTTATACAAACTGGGACTAAAGGTGCATCTACAGTCCCGGTTCATGCCACGAACCGGGACTAAAGGTGTTGGTGGGGCCTAAGCCTGACACCAGCCTGCCACCACCTCTTTATTCCCGGTTCGTGGCACGAACCGGGACTAGAGGTTCTCCACCAACCGGGACTAATGAGCACCGCCCGCCTAGCCGTTGGAACCGGCATTAATGGTCACATTAGTGTAGGTCCATTTACAAACCGGGACTAATGAGCTGAACATTAGGCGCTTTTTCTACTAGTGCACCCGCACCGATCGAACGGAAGATGAGCTGGAAACATACGACATGGAGGACACTCTCTGGCACGTGGCTGCCCCGAGCGGGTTGGGTACTCTAGCATCCTTTACATGAGAAGTTTCACTTTTTTCACTGATACTGGACAACAAGTCTAGCTTACATGGAGCTTAATCATATCCAACTACAACGAAAATTTATACTATACTAACACGTAGTCTCCTAGCTCGTTAGGCTAACTCCAATGCACGACTAAACCCGACGATGATTTTGTCCAGTTTTTGGCCATTTAGTTCGCAAGGATGGCGGGCGTCCGCCCCCTATCTGCCCCTTCCTGGGCAGTGGACCCAATAGGGCAACCCATTTGGTTTACCGTGTCCATTTTGTTTTAATGAAATTGCCATCCTTCACAACAAATAACAATTGAATGAAACATTGCACATTATTAAACAAAGAAAAATCACATAGTTTATAAAGAAATAAGTAAAAATCACATAGTTTATAAAGAAATAAGTAAAAATCACATAGTTTGCAATCAAATGAACTTAAATTGTAGCAAATACATTGGAATAAAAAGCGTAGATACACCGATATAATGTTCATCAACTTTTATTGTCTCATGATGATGTGTGAGTAGTCTTATATCGACGATAGTCCATAACACTAGCTATGTGGCAGAGTGCGGGCTTTCAGAGGCCGAGCATCAGGCAGGCCGGAATCTGGGCCATTGAAATGTGCATTGGGATCTAAAATCCGTCAGGTTGCTGGCAGGCCACTGTCAAGCTAGTCACGAATATACGGTCCGGGATACACCTAGTAGCGTACATGTTTGGCCCATGGTCTGTTAATGCGGCGTCGCACACGTGAAGGCTGCTGCATGTGCTACGCGCTCTCCTCTCGCCAACTACCTCTCGTCTCCTCATGGCTCCGCCACACCCTACCTCAGCTCCAACGACGAGCGTGCGACGAAGCGACGGCCAGAGCACTCGTCCTCTTCCACTCCGGCGGCCAAACCACCCGGTTCCCGCGTCATCTTCCACTCCGGCTGCCAGATCACCTCGAGCCTGCGCAACACCGGTTCTGCAGAGGACGCGGTCCTCGTCCATGGATCTGGCCGAGGGAAATCATTTTCTCCATTGTTTTCGTCAGTGAGGTTGGGTCACATCCTGTACTTAACTTTTCTTCTAGTTATTGTTCATCGCCAGCGAGATGTGCTCCATTCGTGTTCAGTGCCATGCGTGCGTCTTCTTATTGACAGCCGTCGGGCTTAGATCTGTGTCACATTCTATCAATTTGAGTTTGTTTGCCTCACCACCCCCTTTGCTGCAGGATCCATGTTGGGATGGCAAAGCCGATTTCTGATGTCTTCCCCATGTAGTCGCGGGATTCCATCATCATCGCCGATTGCCAGTTGGGCCGCGGCGGCGAAGGCACACAGCTGTGCGGAGACGTCGGCTTTGACGTTTGCTCAGAGGCCACCAGCGGTTGGACCATAAGGTAATTGCGAATCTAAAACTCCCACATCTACATATGATGTAGTTTGATCATCGAAAAAATATATATGATGTAGTTTGCTTTCCTGGATAATGCTAGACGTTCCTGTTTCTGAGACACAAACGTTTCTTGGCCAAAACCAATAATTGCGGATTTTTTAATTCCTGTTGGGTTGATTCTTGCTTTACCACGCAATTCATTTTTTGGCATGTCCGAAGAAAAAAATTGCAGAATTTATAGCCTTGTCGTGTCTTGGTCAGATCGATTGCTCTCATCCTGTAGCGTTCTGCTATTTACCCCCCAATCCTGGATTTTGAACGAGCTACTGCAAGTTCATCGACCCTACGCACTGTTCTTAGTAAATTCAGGAATACAACTGTTTTTTTTTTGCCGAAAACTGCAATGCTATTACTTTTCATGATCTCTTCGGGTACGGTCGGTGTAGCATGATATAGATAACTCTATAGTCATAACAGCATGGCATTCTTCAGTACAATTCAGGGGCTAATCATTCATATTGGTTACCATTGTCTTAGCGCTGCTCCATGCTCTGTTGTTTTTGACGGAATTTTGTGTACCCACTTGTGATATGGAAGGATATTTGTGACATAGCACTATTTTGGGATCACCGGATCAGTATTGTTCTGTTTATTTTTTTTTTGCCTTGTAGCTATTATTTATTGTTCATGGAAAAAGGAGATCCTTATCTAGGTCATATGTTTTATGAGAGGTATTGCATGTTAGATTTTGTTTTATTTTGTACATGATGTATGATGAAATGGTCGGTGGCGCACTGATTTTAGAGTGGTCTTGAACACCTGAAGTGGATCTCAAGCTAGTTAGAAGCACTTTCTTATGCCTTGATCATGACTGTATTTAATTGCTTTCTGTTAGAAACAATTTCTTATGCCTTAGATCCGACGGACTTGGATTCACCGATCATGTGTAGTATATCTAGAGAAGTTTGATCTATTGTTCCGTCCACCCTCTCATTGTTGAATTAATCATGGGTAGTTGGTTGTGTATTTGGAACTAAAAAACATTAGATTTATCTTAATCGGGAAAAGGCAGTGTTTAGGATGAACCGTTTTTTCCTTCATCACTAGCCTATGATGAATGGAAAATAAATGAATGGAAAATAAATGAATGAAAATGAATGCACAATAGAGTTTAGTGTGCAGGCCGTTTCTTTTTGTTCTGCACATCTTCGGAGTAAAAAAATGAAGCTTTTTTTAGCTCTAGTTTGTGTTTAGTCGCCTCATTTTTATCTTGTATTCTCGTTTTTTTTGGCGGGTATCTTGTGTCCTAGCTATGTTTTTATGATTAGCCATAGTATATATTTTTTCATTTTCTCAGTAGATGATGATGATTGGAACATACATTAGGGTTTAGGATTCAGGCCATTTATTTTTGTTCTGTTGATTATCAGACTAGAAATGATGTGGCCTGAATACTAGACCCTGATGTAGATTGAGTCTCTCTTTATGATTAGGCTGTCATTTTGTTCAGTTGGCAACAAGTCTTGGCCCCACCTTTGATTTGTTTGCCTGTTTGTTCAAAAAACGATACAGGGTTAGGATAAACCGCCTTATCAGCAACATTTGAAGAGGTCCACTTTGGCAGATTTGTGGAGTGCAAAAGCACAACATGTCTTGATAGAGGACATTTTCCGAAGGAGCCAAGGAAATTGCCAAAATGTTTGAATGTGGTGTTCCGAATTGTGTGTGGTAAGGACACTGGACCATTTGAAGCTAACTTTCTTTGGGTGGTGGTTGTTGTTACCCAAAGAGTTTCCAACTCAGGAAATCCTTATTTATGTGCCGTTTGATGTAATCGCGAACTGTGTAATGTGACTTTACTATTGGACATGGACCATTTTGTTGAAGACTGCTAGTTGGGAGAAAAATTGTGTTTGTTGATATCATTGTTGTGAGGCGGATTGTTATGTTTCAATTGAATATACCATTTGCATTTTTTTTGTATTTTGGCTCTGCATTTGTTTGTGTACCGAATTGTGATGTTAATACTGCACTCCTTTGTGAGAGAGGGGTGCTCATCAGTTTGTCTACCAGACATCTTACGTATTTTTTTGCCGGGTTGTCATGCTGCCAAGATTTTGGCTTGGTCGTTCAATTAGAAAATTTGTTCGTGGTGGAGAGAAGTGTGAGTGCCCATGCCTAGCAGTGCATGCTGTAGCTACAGCTAGTGAGTTGACAACACTCTACCTACCATGCTTGGGGCAGGGGTCGCAGTAAATGAGGACGGGTAGTCTGCCATGGACAGGAACAGTCGAATTTAAAGCAGAGAGGAGACGGTGGAAAGTGAACCACACTGCAGGACGCAATGCTGATGCACAAGACGTCTAGTGAACTCGCTAATTCTAATTGAGATTAGGGAGGACTAAAATTTTTGCCGTGTCAAACAAAGCGCATGTGGCTAATCTGTTTCGATTTTCTAGCGTGTGGAACAGATAAAACTGAAGTGTCAGGTTAGTGGTATGGTTTTTAAACACAAGGACAGCTTACCTGTGTTGCATTAGCTGGTCAAAACGGACAGACAAACTTACATGATACAGATTAAACTTGCTTAGTGAACATGATGGCTAATGTGAACGAACTTGCGTGTTCGCTGGCCGCAAATGGTCCACGTTCGCACTTGACGAACTGGTGGTCTATGCTGGCCATCGTTGCTCAACGGCACATGCACACAGCGTACAGGTCTGCACAAGGAAGGACGTACATGTCAGGTGAACGTCGGAGGCCTAGACGCTTTCGCATGTGTGTGGGCCCTGCCTAGTTCAATACGAGGCAAAAATAAATCAAATACATGACTTATACTCCTGCAGCGTGGATCCCCATGGCAGTGCAGCGGCCGAGATTCCGGCCTGCCTGCAGCACGGCCTCTGTTCGCATTTTCCGCTATATGGCATCTTCTCTCTCTCTCTCTCTCTCTCTCTCTCTCTCTCTCTCTAAGTTCTCAATTTTATCACTTGGTTGTGTTCAGTTTGATATAATCTTCAGTATGTTTTAGTGGTGTTAGGACTGTGATTTTATGTTAAGACTATATTCACATTATTTTGGTTATGTATGCATGATTTATAGATCTATATGTTCTTTCATGTAATCGTTTATCATGAGAAGTTCATTGTTCTAGCATATCTTTGTTACAATTGATCTACGTTTCTTTGAAAATTCATATATGTACCATTGTCCAATGTAAGGACGGAACATGTCAGTTAGCACATGGATGAGAGGGTCTAGTGGAAAATCTTTTTAGTATGTATTCTAAAAAAATATTCCATCTATCCAATGTTTTTGTTTAGTTTTCAGAGGCCATTACTCCGGTCTTTAACACACATCATGTGCGCATTACACTTTTTACCTTTCTTTCCATCAGAAATTGCGACACTTCAATCTACGATGATGAATAGGAGGTTCCTACAACCTGGCTATGAGATGTCTGTCATCATCAGTGAGGAGATAGAAGACGATTACCCAAATAACACACCCGACTCGTGCACGATAACAACCTGAAGAAAATGTCCAGCTTCATTTCAATGAAAATGTAATTTCCACTTTTCCGAAAGTGCAACCGGGCGAAAAGTTGCAAGTTGCATTATTAACGAAAATGAACTCCTGCTTTTCAAATTGATTAGATTCCATATCCATCATTGACATTTTGGCCATCCCATATGTCACTCAATTTTTTTGTCTCCCAAACATCGTATTGAATATTTTTCAGCGGATACACATATGCCACTATCGTCTGTTGATCCTTAGTTCACAGTCAAGTGGAAGTTGGACGACAATTTTTCCCTTGGCACAACCAAAAACAATATATGTGTTTTATTCTTGTTATTGGCTTTTTCATTTGAACCGAGAATGAACAACGTCCTTTTTCATCTTTTTGCAATGCCTAAAAAAGTTAAGATTGGACAGATGTTTGGCATGTTGTTCCTTGAAAAATTTACTTGGCAGGCTATGAAAATCACATCAGAGGGCAAGTCCACTATTACTGTATGAACCTGTAATACACCATTTGCATTCCTTAGAGCTTTTGTGAAGATTACCGTGACCATAAAACCATGCAATCATTTGATCGTCAAATTTGCTTCATTAGTGGTCCAACGGCAGCACATGCATCCCTTACTAGATGTGGACGTCTCCAAATTTGATAGGTCCTGGGGCACTGGCATTGCTTCGGCTGGCATTATTTCAGGTCTAGGATGCTTAATTTTGTTGCCCGTTCGAGAAGGATTGAGGCCGGAGTGGTGTTCTACTTGTGTTTTTGTTTTAATGTGGGGATGTTGGCAATGATTCATGGTGGCGGGTGGGGGTGAAGAGAATGTTGTGCGGGAGAGACACTATAACAAGACCACATAGCACTGACCGGCAAAAATGTATCATCAGTGACGCGCTAGTTTCCTGTCGGTACTTCTGGTTCAGTGATGACATCTTTGACACACATAGGCTGGCTGATTGGTAAGGCTAGATGATGCATCATACATAGCTACCCAGTCAGTGAAGATAACTGTAGTACTACTTTTATGGCCGGGCTTACTTTAATGTTTCATTACCAGACATGCAAATGAAGTTGACAAAAACACGCAAACTTTTGCCTAGGGCCATTGTCAATTTGTCATGCCCTCTTTTCCCTTTGTTTATCTTTTATTTTCACTTTGTCTAAGATGACACAACAACAAGTCTAGCTTACATGGACTTTAATCCTACCTGATTACAACAAAAACTTGTACTACTAACACGTAGTCTCTAAGCTGCGTACGACTTGATACATGCAATTCTTGCTGAGAAGGTAGGCAAAGCCACCAAGGCACAAGGTGTTGTCATGTCCTGGACACATCAAACTCTTCTAAACAACAATTTTGACGAATTACTAGTACCGCACCTCGGTACCACCACTCCCGTCAATGATCACCTTCCACCGGGTTGCTAAGGAGAGACTGCCATCTTCCTCCTTGTCACTCTGCCGAACGACAAGCGCCTGATCGTCCTCATATGTCACTCCTTGAACCACTATTATCGGCTCCTCCTCGTCACTGCACCACCTATCGACTGTCTTGCCCGCCCAGAGGCACTAGTCGGGTCACCACCCCAGGGCAATCGCAACTTGAAATCTTCAACCTTGCTCAGGTACCAATTGTTGAGATTCGCCCATGGATCGATCAGATCAAAAACCATAAACACATGCGCACACCCAAACTTTTGCCAAGGGCCCTTGTGTGCCCTCTTTTCTCTTTATTTATCTTTTATTTTCACTTAGTCTAAGACGACACAACAGCAATTCTTGCTTACATGGACTTTAATCCTACCTGACTACAACTAAAACTTGTACTACTAACATGTAGTCTCCTGGCTGCTTCTGAATTGATACGTGGGGCAAGATAATTGCCAACAATTCTTGCCGAGAAGGTGGGAGAAGCGATGAGTGGCAGTAGTTGGTATAAAGTCTGGATTGATAGGTTCGTATCTTGTTAGAATTACATCATGTTAGATGTTCGCTTCTATTTGCATTAAGTTGAAATTCCACAGTATAATAGGCTACAGGCTGTCTGTGAATCTAATTTATCAATAACACTTAGTCTTGTCACTATACTCCCACTTATCTAAAGTATATAATAACAGACACTCATGATCGGTTGTCAGGACATCCGCCATCACAGAGGCACCAAGGGTGGGTTTTTCGAGGTTTGATAAACTTTAGGAGATCATATTTTCATGCGTATGGTGCACTTGGAGTATTAAAGAAGAATCATGGTTGCGAGCTAACCAAACTATTGTTGGATATAATTAAATCCCTTTATAAAACATCTACGATTTTTCTAGGTGTCTGTAACCGATGTCACAAAATCATTTATTCATGATGTTAATTAATAGTTAAAATGATTAAAACTTTATAAGGAAATGGGGAAAAAGACGAGCATCAACACTGAAAATAACCTGGGTGCTGTTGGGGAACGTTGCAGAAAATTAAAATTTTTCCTACGGTTTCACCAAGATCCATCTATGAGTTCTACCATGCAACGAGTAACGAGAGAGAGTTTGCATCTACATACCACTTGTAGATCGAATACGGAAGCGTTCTTGAGAGTGGTGATGACGAAGACGTTCCCAACGTGATTCCGATCACCGATGACCAAAGTGCTGAAAGGACAGCACCTCCGTGTTCAACACACGTACGGGACGATGGCGTCTCCTCCGTCTTGATCCAGCAAGAGAGAAGGAGAGGTTGAAGAAGACAATCCCAATGGCAGCACGACGGCGTGGTGCAGCTGGTACGGTAGTTCTCCGGCAGGGCTTCGCCAAGCTTGCGTGAGAAAGAGAGGTGTTGGGAGGGAGGGCTGCGCCACAACTGTGTTGGCAGCCCTCCCCCACCCCTCTATTTATAGGAGGAGAGGGTCAAGGGGGGCCGGCCCTCTAGGGCAAACCCTAGGGGGCGGCGGCCAAGGAGGAGGGAGGAGGGTGGCTTGCCCCCAAGCCAGGGGCGCCCCTTTAGGTTTCCTCCTCCCCAAACCCTAGGCGCATGGGCCTAGGTGGAGGCGCACCCAGCCCACCAGGGGCTGGTTCCCTCCCACTTAGCCCATGTGGCCCCCGGAGAGGTGGCCTCCGGTGGACCTCCGAACCCTCCGGTGGCCCCGATTTTACCGGTATACCACCAAACTTCCCGAGTCCGCTTAACCACTTTCCATATATAAATCTTTACCTCCGGACCATTCCGAACTCCTCGTGACGTCCGGGATCTCATCCGGACTCAACAACATTCGTAATCACATACTTGTCTTCCTATTAACCCTAGCGCCACCGAACCTTAGTGTGTAGACCCTACGGGTTCGGGAGACATCTTGAACATGACCGAGACTACCTCAAGTCAATAACCAACAGCGGGATCTGGATACCCATGTTGGCTCCCACATGCTCCTCGATGTTGTCATCGGATGAACCACGATGTCAAGGGTTCAAGCAACCCGTATTCTATTCCCTTTGTCGACGGTGTGTTACTTGCCCGAGACTCGATCGTCGGTATCCTAATACCTCGTTAGTCTCGTTATCGGCAAGTCACTTTACTCGCATCGCAATGCATGATCCCGTGACCGGACACTTGGTCACCTTGAGCTCATTATGATGATGCATTACCGAGTGGGCCCAGTGATACCTCTCCGTCATACGGAGTGACAAATCCAGCCTCGATCCGTGTCAACCCAATGGTCACTTTCGGAGATACCTGTAGTGCACCTTTATAGTCACCCGATTACGTTGTGACGCTTGATACACCCAAAGCACTCCTACGGTATCCGGAATTGCACGATCTCATGGTCTAAGGAAGAGATACTTGACATTGGAAAAGCTCTAGCAAAACGAACTACACGATCTTTGTGCTATGCTTAGGATTGGGTCTTGTCCATCACGTCATTCTCCTAATGACGTGATCCCGTTGTCAATGACATCGATGTCCATAGTCGAAACCATGACTATCTGTTGACCAACGAGCTAGTCAACTAGAGGCTTACTAGGACGATTGTAGTCTATGTATTCACACGTGTATTACGATTTCCGGATAATACAGTTATAGCATGAATAAAAGACAATTATCATGAACAAGGAAATATAATAATAATGCTTTTATTATTGCCTCTAGGGCATATTTCCAACAGTCTCCCACTTGCACTAGAGTCAATAATCTAGTTTACATTGTGATGAATCGAACACCCATAGAGTTCTGGTGTTGATCATGTTTTGCCCGCGGAAGAGGTTTAGTCAAAGGATCTGCGACATTCAGATCCGTATGTACTTTACAAATTTCTATGTCTCCATTCTGAACATTTTCACGGATGGAGTTGAAGCGACGCTTGATGTGCCTGGTCTTCTTGTGAAACCTGGGCTCCTTGGCAAGGGCAATAGCTCCAGTGTTGTCACAGAAGAGTTTGATCGGCCCCGACGCATTGGGTATGACTCCTAGGTCGGTGATGAACTCCTTCACCCAAATTGCTTCATGCGCTACCTCCGAGGCTGCCATGTACTCCGCTTCACATGTAGATCCCGCCACGACGCTCTGCTTGCAGCTGCACCAGCCATCGCTCCACCATTCAACATATACACGTATCCGGTTTGTGACTTAGAGTCATCAGATCTGTGTCGAAGCTAGCGCCGACGTAACCCGTTCTGACGAGCTCTTCGTCACCTCCATAAACGAGAAACATGTCCTTTGTCCTTTCAGGTACTTCAGGATATTCTTGACCGCTGTCCAGTGTTCCTTGCCGGGATTACTTTGGTACCTTCCTACCAAACTTACGGCAAGGTTTACATCAGGTCTGGTACACAGCATGGCATACATAATAGATCCTATGGCTGAGGCATAGGGGATGACACTCATCTCTTCTTTATCTTTTGCCGTGGTCGGGCATTGAGCTGAGCTCAATCTCACACCTTGCAATACAGGCAAGAACCCCTTCTTAGACTGATCCATTTTGAACTTATTCAAAATCTTATCAAGGTATGTGCTTTGTGAAAGACCTATGAGGCGTCTCGATCTATCTCTATAGATCTTGATGCCTAATATATAAGCAGCTTCTCCAAGGTCCTTCATTGAAAAACACTTATTCAAGTAGGCCTTAATGCTGTCCAAGAAATCTATATCATTTCCCATCGAAGTATGTCATCTACATATAATATGAGAAATGCTACTGAGCTCCCACTCACTTTCTTGTAAACGCAGGCTTCTCCATAAGATCAAGATAAACCCAAACGCTTTGATCATCTCATCAAAGCGAATGTTCCAACTCCGAGATGCTTGCACCAGCCCATAAATGGATCGCTGGAGCTTGCATACTTTGTTAGCGTTGTTAGGATCGACAAAACCCTCGGCTGTATCATATACAGCTCTTCCTTAAGATAGCCGTTAAGGAACGCTGTTTTGACGTCCATCTGCCATATCTCATAATCATAGTATGCGGCAATTGCTAACATGATTCGGACGGACTTAAGCTTCGCCACGGAGAGAAAGTCTCATCGTAGTCAATCCCTTGAACTTGCCGATAACCCTTAGCGACAAGTCGAGCTTTATAGATGGTGACATTACCATCCGCGTCCGTCTTCTTCTTAAAGATCCATTTGTTTTCTATCGCTCGCCGATCATCGGGCAAGTCACCAAAGTCCACACTTTGTTTTCATACATGGATTCTATCTCGGACTTCATGGCTTCTAGCCATTTGTTGGAATCTGGGCCCGCCATTGCTTCTTCATAGTTCAAGGTTCATTGTTGTCTAACAACATGATTTCCAGGACTGGGTTGCCGTACCACTGCAGTGCGGAACGTGTCCTAGTGGACCCACGAGTTCAGAGCAACTTGATCCAAGTACCTTGATCATCATCATGAATTTCCTCTTCAGTTGGTGTAGGCATCACAGAACATTTCCTGAGCTGCACTACTATCCTGTTCAAGAGGTAGTACTTCATCGAGTTCTACTTTCCTCCCACTTACTTCTTTCGAGAGAAACTCTTTTCCGTAAAGATTCCGCCTCGAAACAAAGATCTTGCCTTCGGATCTAAGGTAGAAGGTATACCCAAAGGTTTCTTTAGGGTATCCTATGAAGACGATTTTTCCGACTTGGGTTCGAGCTTTTCAGGTTGAAGTTTCTTGACATAAGCATCGCATCCCCAAACTTTCAGAAACGACAGCTTAGGTTTCTTCCCAAACCATAATTCATACGGTGTCGTCTCAACGGATTTAGACGGTGCCCTATTTAAAGTGAATGTAGCTGTCTCTAGAGCGTATCCCCAAAATGATAGCGGTAAATCGGTAAGAGACATCATAGACCGCACCATATCCAATAGAGTGCGACACGACGTTCGGACACACCATTTCGCTGAGGTGTTCCAGGCGGCGTTAGTTGTGAAACGATTCAACATTTTCTTAAGTGTGTACCAAATTCGTGACTTAAATATTCTCCTCCACGATCTGATCGTAAGAATTTTATCTTTCGTCACGTTGATTCTCTACTTCATTCTGAAATTCTTTGAACTTTTCAAAGGTCTCAGACTTGTGTTTCATCAAGTAGACATACCCATATCTACTCAAGTCATCTGTGAGAGTGAGAACATAACGATATCCTCCGCGAGCCTCAACGCTCATTGGACCGCACACATCGGTATGTATGATTTCCAACAAGTTGGTTGCTCGCCCATTGTTCCAGAGAATGGAGTCTTGGTCATCTTGCCCATGAGGCATGGTTCGCATGTGTCAAATGATTCATAATCAAGAGACTCCAAAAGTCCATCAGCATGGAGCTTCTTCATGCGCTTGACACCAATGTGACCAAGGCGGCAGTGCCACAAGTATGTGGGACTATCGTTATCAACTTTACATCTTTTGGTATTCACGCTATGAACATGTGTAATACTACGCCGAGATTCATTAAGAATAAACCATTGACCATCGGAGCATGACCATAAAACATATCTCTCATATAAATAGAACAACCATTATTCTCGGATTTAAATGAGTAGCCATCTCGCATTAAACGAGATCCAGATACAATATTCATGCTCAAACTTGGCACCAAATAACAATTATTAAGGTTCATAACTAATTCCGTGGGTAAATGAAGAGGTAGCGTGTCGACGGCGATCACATCGACTCTGGAACCATTCCCGACGCGATCGTCACCTCGCCCTTCGCCGATCTCCGCTTATTCCGCAGCTCCTGCTGTGAGTTACAAATATGAGCAACGGCACCGTATCAAATACCCAGGAGTTACTACGATTCTGGTAAGGTACACATCAATTACATGTACATCAAATATACCTTTGGTGTTGCCGGCCTTCTTATCCGCTAAGTACTTGGGGCAGTTCCGCTTCAAAGGACCTTCCCTTGCAATAAAAGCACTCAGTCTCGTGCTTGGGTCCATTCTTTGACTTCTTCCCGCAACTTGCTTACGGGCGCCGCAACCTCCTTGCCGTCCTTGAAGTTCTTCTTGCCCTTGCCCTTCTTAAACTTAGTGGTCTTATTGACCATCAACACTTGATGTTCTTTCTTGATTTCAACCTCGGCTGACTTCAGATAGAGAACACTTCAGAATGGTCTTTACCATCCCTGCATGTTGTAATTCATCACAAAGCTCTTGTAGCTTGGTGGGAGCGATCGAGGATTCTGTCAATGACCGCCTCATCGGGGAGGTTAATATTCAGCTGGGTCATACGGTTGTGCAACCTGACATCTTCGTAATGTGCTCACCGACAGAACTGTTTTCCTCCATCTTACAACTATAGAACTTGTCGAGATGTCATATCTCTCGACCGGCGTGAGCTTGGAAAACAAGTTTCAGCTCTTCAACATCTCATATGCTCCGTGATGCTCAAAACGCTTTTGGAGCCCGGTTCTAAGCTGTAAAGCATGCCGCACCGAACGAGGGAGTAATCATCAAGACGAGACTGCCAAGCATTCATAATGTCTTGGTTCTCTCGACGGAGCTTCACCTAGCGGTCCTTCTAGGACGATTGTTTCTGGCAGCTATGAGGATGATCTCGTGTTCCGGACCCAGTCCGTATAGTTGCTGCCGCCATCTTTCAGCTTGGTTTTCTAGGAACGCGCTGAAGTTCAAGTTGACATGAGCGTTGGCCATTTGATCTACAAGACATATAATTCAAAAGTTTTAGACTAAGTTCATGATAATTAAGTTCATCTAATCAAATTATTAATGAACTCCCACTTAGATTGGACATCCTCTAGTCATCTAAGTGTTACACGATCCGAGTCAACTAGGCCGTGTCCGATCAACACGTGAGACGGACTAGTCTACGTCGGTGAACATTCTCATGTTGATCGTATCTTCCATACGACTCGTGTTCGACCTTTCGGTCTCCGTGTTCCGAGGCCATGTCTTCACATGCTTAGGCTCGTCAAGTTAACCCTAAGTGTTTCTGCGTGTGTAAATCTTGCTTACACCCGTTGTATGTGAACGTAAGAATCCATCACACCCGATTAACACGTGGTGCTTAGAAGCGATTTAACTGTAGCAACGGTGCACGTTAGGGAGAACACTTCTTGAAATTGTTCTAAGGATCATCTTATTTACTACCGTCGTTCTAAGTAAACAAGATGCATAATCATAATAAACATCACATGCAATTATAAAGTAGTGACATGATATGGCCAATATCATATAGCTCCTTTGATCTTCATCTTCGGGCTCCATGATCATCCTGTCACCGCATGACACCATGATCTCCATCATCATGATCTCCATCATCGTGCCTCCATGAAGTTGTCACGCCAACGACTACTTCTACTTCTATGGCTAACGCGTTTAGCAATAAAGTAAAGTAAATTACATGGCGTTCTTCAATGACACGCAGGTCATACAAAAATAAAGACAACTCCTATGGCTCCTGCCGGTTGTCATACTCATCGACATGCAAGTCGTGATACCTATTACAAGAACATGATCTCATACATCACAATATATCATCATTCATCACAACTTGGCCATATCACGTCACATGACAATTGCTGCAAAAACAAGTTAGACGTCCTCTAATTGTTGTTGCATCTTTTACGTGGCTGCAATTGGGTTCTAGCAAGAACGTTTTCTTACCTACGAATAACCACAACGTGATCTTGTCAACTTCTATTTACCCTTCATAAGGACCCTGTTCATCGAATCCGCCCCACTAAAGTAGGAGAGACAGACACCCGCCAGCCACCTTATGCAACTAGTGCATGTTAGTCGGTGGAACCGGTCTCACGTAAGAGTACGTAAGGTTGGTCCGGCCGCTTCATCCCACAATACCGCTGGAAGCAAGAAACAACTAGTAACGGCAAGTAAGTTGACAAGATACACGCCCACAACAAAATTGTGCTCTACTCGTGCAAAGAGAACTACGATAGACCTAGCTCATGATGCCATTGTTGGGGAACGTTGCAGAAAATTAAAATTTTTCCTACGGTTTCACCAAGATCCATCTATGAGTTCTACCATGCAACGAGTAACGAGAGAGAGTTTGCATCTACATACCACTTGTAGATCGAATACGGAAGCGTTCTTGAGAGTGGTGATGACGAAGACGCTCCCAACGTGATTCCGATCACCGATGACCAAAGTCTTGAAAGGACAGCACCTCCGTGTTCAACACACGACGGGGACGATGGCGTCTCCTCCGCCTTGATCCAGCAAGAGAGAAGGAGAGGTTGAAGAAGACAATCCCAATGGCAGCACGACGGCGTGGTGCAGCTGGTACGGTAGTTCTCCGGCAGGGCTTCGCCAAGCTTATGGAGAAAGAGAGGTGTTGGGAGGGAGGGCTGCGCCACAACTGTGTTGGCAGCCTCCCCCACCCCTCTATTTATAGGAGGAGAGGGTCAAGGGGGCCGCCCTCTAGGGCAAACCCTAGGGGCGGCGGCCAAGGAGGAGGGAGGAGGGTGGCTTGCCCCCAAGCTGGGGCCCCTTTAGGTTTCCTCCTCCCAAACCCTAGGCGCATGGGCCTCAGGTGGAGGCGCACCCAGCCCACCAGGGGCTGGTTCCCTCCCACTTAGCCCATGTGGCCCCCGGAGAGGTGGCCTCCGGTGGACCTCGGAACCCTCCGGTGGCCCGTGCATTTTACCGGTATACCACGAAACTTCCCGAGTCCGCTTAACCACTTTCCATATATAAATCTTTACCTCCGGACCATTCCGAACTCCTCGTGACGTCCGGGATCTCATCCGGACTCAACAACATTCGTAATCACATACTTGTCTTCCTATTAACCCTAGCGCCACCGAACCTTATGTGTAGACCCTACGGGTTCGGAGACATGCGACATGACCGAGACTACCTCAAGTCAATAACCAACAGCGGGATCTGGATACCCATGTTGGCTCCCACATGCTCCTCGATGTTGTCATCGGATGAACCACGATGTCAAGGGTTCAAGCAACCCCGTATTCTATTCCCTTTGTCAGACGGTGTGTTACTTGCCCGAGACTCGATCGTCGGTATCCTAATACCTCGTTAGTCTCGTTACCGGCAAGTCACTTTACTCGTACCGCAATGCATGATCCCGTGACCAGACACTTGGTCACCTTGAGCTCATTATGATGATGCATTACCGAGTGGGCCCAGTGATACCTCTCCGTCATACGGAGTGACAAATCCCAGTCTCGATCCGTGTCAACCCAATGGTCACTTTCGGAGATACCTGTAGTGCACCTTTATAGTCACCCAGTTACGTTGTGACGTTTGATACACCCAAAGCACTCCTACGGTATCCGGGAATTGCACGATCTCATGGTCTAAGGAAGAGATACTTGACATTGGAAAAGCTCTAGCAAAACGAACTACACGATCTTTGTGCTATGCTTAGGATTGGGTCTTGTCCATCACGTCATTCTCCTAATGACGTGATCCCGTTGTCAATGACATCTGATGTCCATAGTCAGGAAACCATGACTATCTGTTGACCAACGAGCTAGTCAACTAGAGGCTTACTAGGACGATTGTAGTCTATGTATTCACACGTATTACGATTTCCGGATAATACAGTTATAGCATGAATAAAAGACAATTATCATGAACAAGGAAATATAATAATAATGCTTTTATTATTGCCTCTAGGGCATATTTCCAACAGGTGCATCCCTCTATGATGCTTCCAAATGACAACTCATGCAATGAGATTAGCCTAAGATGTCAACCTTACACTACACGTGTTTCCATATACTAATTAGTAGAAAATACACAATACGAAACATACTTTCTTACTTAAGTAATGTGACGATATTATATATCTCCTTTCTTCAGTCCAGCATCCTTTCGTAGGATTATCTTAGAGAAATAAAATTTGATTTACTATGCTATGCAACTTTGAAATTATGGAAAAACATGGCTTCTAGGAATCTTTCTCAGCCAAGGTCCATGAAGCAATTGCAACACAGTATTTACAAAATGAAGAGCTCAATATTCAAATCTCCATCTTAATAGTACTGTGAAAAAATTCTATCTCCAAGCACCACAAATAAATGCTATACAAAGTAGCTTTAACCACTATTTTTTGCAGCACCTGGATTTTATCAGCAACCACTTTCCTCAGTTTATATCATCATTCTAGGAAACCTAAATTTTGTCGCCTCAAGGAGAAAACTTGTCATATATACTTCTGTAAGAACTGTAAATGTTTTAACAAAATGCCTCGTTCCGGGTCATTCCTTTCAGGGAAAAAATGATTCAGATCGTCTTTCAAGGTCTGAACGGCATGATTAACAGCATGTATGATCATCTTCTTTACCTGCATTTTGTAGATATTTTATTTATCATAATTCCGCAAGCAAAGACACATGCAAGTACAAAAGTGGGATAAACACACAAATAATCGGAGACCAGTGCGATCGAATTTATGTTTCAGAACTAATGATCTTAAACTTAGTCCTATGATATTATATTTGCACCAAAACATAAGGATGAACATAATCTTGTAAAAAGCTTTACCTCTAGTTTGCCTTCTTTTGATCTGTGCTCTTTGGGTAATAAGCGAAAATCTTCATTCAGCAGCATACATTGTCTAACGTTCTCAGGGGAAACGAAGTCTAGAGCAATCTTGGCACAAGACTACAAAAATAATAGAAGAACACAATCAGTTACATATTACAGAAATAATAAAACTGTTTGTTACCCTCAAATATGATCATGTCTATACCTATAGTGTGTTGAAGAGATATATACCTGAAGATTTCGTACTTGATGTGGACAACCGGCCGGTATGAAAACAGCTTCTCCAAGCTTTTGTACTATAGTCCAAGGCTCTACTCCTGTAATGCATTACCAATTTGGAAATATATAAGTATACGACTTTAGTTCACGTTTCTTTCAAACATCTTACGTACTGCGTGGTGCACGTAGTACAGCTCACCATATTCAAGTTTAAGCTTCTTCTTGTGGCGTTCGGTCAGATAAAATGTTTCGTCGTGCATTGGGTTATATACCTACACCAAAATATCAAATGGGAAGTAAATAAGATTGATAATAGGGTGTACATGTACTTCTGTTCTCAAAAGTACTAACCTTTTTAACTTGAGAACAATGTATATGACGAAACTCTTTTGAGTGCTTTCTCAAATATTCATTCAATTTCTGGACATCCTCTCTTCTGAATATATCCCAGAGAGCACCCTCTTGACCCTGCATATGTTCAGGTGATGTATTATGTTCTGCATAGTCATCCCTGTCTATTTCATCATTGCATAACCCCTTTTGGTCTTGGTCCTTGTGCTTTAATTTCAGATCATTTATGAAACTTTCTTGCCTCCAATAAGAGGGAACCTTGGCAATATGCACCATTACATTTACCTAATATTAGAACAAAACGTTAAAACTGGATAAAACAACTAGCTAGTAGGGGTGCCATTTATTACATAATAATAAATAATGCATATTAATTTCAAATGGATTATAGGATGGTGGAGTGGCCACTACATAGTGCACTTTTTACAAAGGTAAGGAATTCCCTTGGTTATAACTGTAATTCTGTATACTTAGATATCTCACTTAGCGCATCAGTTAAGTCATAGTGAATCTTTGTAACAGAATCTCCTCTTTCAAGCTCTTGTGCCATACCGTATGCTATGTATGATTTTGGACCCAAATCAACCTTTAGGACGTCATTGGGAATGAAAGTTGAAATATTAAGAGAGCCAAAATTCGGATTGGTGTATGGTTGGAGAGGTAATGAAGTCATGTACATTCCTCCATGCTTTGGTAATAGTTCTTCAAATTGATTTGAAGTAGGCCAATCCTTCATTTTGAGCATCTCGGGCCAACCATTACCATAACTTCGACCTTTGTAGTACCCATTGAAGAAGTCAGTATTGGATATTTTAACCTGAAAAAGAATAACTTAAACAAATCAACTTTTCCTGTTCAACTTTTCATAAGAATGGAAAAGCATACTTAAAGGGTGAAACCAATTGCAAGTGACACATATATATGTTGCTTTTCTCAGCTACCTAGGGACTCTTTAATAGAAGCTAGGACTCTGGTATTGTATTAATTCCAAGAACTGAGAACTATTGTTGGAGATATAATCATATATGTGATTTCCATGTATTTATGCGAATACTATTTTTTAAGACAGATTTGGATAACCGTTGGGAGTAGTATATCATGCAGATCTAGTGTTAAAAGGAGAAGAATGCTGCTCACCTCACAACAAATATGTTCACCTGATCTGAAGCCCTGCCGTCACCGTGTATCTGAGACCACATTGTCCGTGGCTCCCAGCTCAAACCTGACATTTTATCTAGGATGCCTCGAGCCACCACTGGCTCTCCCCTCACCCAGTGTTTCTGGAAGTGCTTGAGGTCATCCGGCTTCGCGGTGTCTGACACTGGGTAATACAACCAATTATCAGTTGAGTTCTCCCTGTAAGCAGCTCTCCTTTTCTCCCCGGACAGACTACAAAGGCAGCTGCATGCATCATCTACACCTGCCACATCAGCAGAGGGCAAGAAGAGTTTGAACGCTGTGGCTGCTGCCTCGAGACGCGTAAGCCAGTCCTCCGGGAAGAGCCGCCTCAGCTCAAGACTCTGGCGGCCACAGCCTCCGAGCTCGGCGGGAGGGCAAGAGATGTTTCCACCGTTGGCAGCTACATTAGCTACCCACTTGGCTATTGTAGCTTTCTTTCCCTCTCTTGTAATGTCTTGAACTTCGCCACGTGATGAGAAGCACGGCTGTGGGTTGCCACGGTGCAAGTAGTCAGGTCCATTATCCGGGTAATCGTCCTTCATCTCCTCACAGCAGCCTCGCAGGTTGTTCTCACGGAGTTCCTTGCAGCAGAGGACGCATAGCTCGTAGCCGCACTCCGGGTCTGGGCACCTTCTGTGGAGATCATAAATTGATGTGTCGCAATTGTTGCTGCAAAGAAAAGAAAAATGTAATGCACACATTTACATTAAAGATTGGACTGATGGAATTTACTGCAAGAAATCAGGATTTACGTAGGACCAAGACGTACCAGTAGACCCTGTCATCTTTGTCGAACACAGCTTTTTCTATGCTCAGCCTGAAGAATGTTGTGCCTGTTAATTTGGGGGAATAAGTAAAAATATACTCCCTCTGTTCCATAATGTAAGACGTTTTTTAACACTAGTGTAGTGTCAAAAAACGTCTTACATTATGAGACGGAGGGAGTATTAATTAGCACGAAACAACATGCGGCTGATAATGTATAGTTCTCAAGTCTCCGTCTGCCGGTGGTATAACAGTAGACTCTACATGATGTGCATCATAATATATACACGTATTCACCTTTCATCTTGGCCTCGGACATGGCTGGCTCACGTCGAATGATTATGATTTTTTTAAGTGTAGATTCACTTCTTATATACTTAATAAAAATTACATAAGGTTCTCTCTTCCAGCTCATCCTTAGTAGATATTTTCCTTTTCCTCTAATATTTTATTTAATAATTACCAAATAAAATTAGTTTTTCTTTTGCAAGACATTAACTTCTTGCTAAGTCACAAAACAAATTTGTGGTTGGATGGTTATGACGACATTGATGTCCTCTGCCCACCAGTGTTCATGTCCAGACTTAACATTGGTGTTGTTCTCATTTACCTGGATTTATTACAGGCCATCGGCGATGTGTGTTCAGCGGGATGAGACATTCTCGTCGACTACATGTCTGTGGTGACTTCGTCAATCTCAAGATGATGATGTGTCAGCTCAATCTGTCGGAGGTACTCATAGGGTAGGGTGTGTGTGCTTTCATACGGAAGTGTATGTGCGTATGTATGAGCATCTGCTCTGTACCGTGTTCAAGAAAAAAGTTCTTACTAACTCATCACCAAATAAAATCCTAAAATTTATTTAGGTAGGTATATCACGGACATAATTTGATAAATAACTAATTAGACAATCACAATAATATGAAAGGTACACAATCACAATAATTAGAAATCATATCGAAAAATCTTAAGAATGCATACATCTCACTACACAATATTAAGTTCACCACACACTAGTAGATAAACCACCATTAGTCCCGGTTCCTGAACCGGGACTAAAGGGTTGTTACTAATGCCCTGGCCCTTTAGTCCCGGTTCAGTCCAGAACCGGGACAGATGAGCCTCCACATGGCCGGTGCGCCGAGCCGACGCAAGAGGGCTTTTGGTCCCGGTTGGTGGCACCAATCGGGACCAATAGGCATTCACGCGTCAGCATTTCAGGGGCTGTGGTTTTTGTTTTTTTGAAAGAGGGGGGTGGGGTTTTGGGGTTAATTTAGGTGTTTCATATATTGTGTTAGCTAGCTAATTAATAGAGAGAAGTGTCCTCTCTTATGTCCGTGCTTGGTCGACGCTACGTACTATACATAGAGAGGCCCTCGACACGCTAGCTAGTAAGAAAATGAAGGAAACCATTATGTACATGTTTGACATGAGAAAAATCTTAAGGGCTCTCCGGTAGAAAGGAAGAGAAGGAGTGTGGATTTCTCTCATGCGCCGGGGAAAAGAAAATGCGGGCGTGCCAGTGTACCGTAGTACACAACGAAAACGTACGGGAAACAAGTATTTCATTTATCTCTTTGGATGAACAAAATTACAAGATCCCATAGAAAAAAATGATTGCGCTTCATGGCCTACTAGCGCGGCTTGCCTGACTATGGCGATGTGCGGTCTCCTGGTTCCCGGGGCCTCGAAAAGCTCCTGGTTAATTACTCCCGCGGGTTGCTCCGTAAGATACATCCGATTAAGCCGTGTGGTCGTCTTTGTCGTCTTCACTTCGTGTTCTCCATGCATGATGATGATGGTGTGTGTGTGGTGTGGGCGGCGACAAAGTCCGTGTCCTCGTCGGTACACGTGCCGCTCAAAACATGGCTTTATGCTAGCCACATTTGCCCTCGCTGTCGCACCTCGTCGGTCTTGACAGCGTTGATGTAGTCGGTGTTGGAGTTGCATGGGTCCTGCTCTGCTCGGACTTCTTAACGATGTAGCGGCTTCGTCGGGGTACACAAGGGGTCGCCTCGCGAGAGTATTCTTTTATGGAGACCGGCGTCGGTGTAAAACCAACGCACGCTCGCATCGGCATGGCCGGTGTGGTTGGCGCCTCGTCTCGACTAGACGCCCAGGTTACGGCAGTCTGCGAAGACAAAGACTCCGCCTCACGAGGTTGTGAAAGGTAACGACTTAGAGGGGCATGGTGGATGCCTCATCTTGGCTAGACTCCGTATTTGGTGGTCTGCCAAAACAAGGATCACGTGGTAATAAGAAAGGTGACATCATGGAGAGACGCGATTGATGCCTCGTCTCAGCTAGACGCCGTATTCGGTGGTCTACCAAAACAAGGATTACGCCTCCCGTTCGACGATGAGACCTGTATGCAATGAAGGGTACACCTCGTCTCGGCTGGACGCCGTATTCGGTGGTCCACCAAGACAAGGGAAAAACCATCGCAATGCCGAAGAAAGGTAACATCATGGAAGGGTGTGGTTGATACTCTGTCCTAGCTAGACGCCATATTCAGTGGTCTGCTAAGACAAGGAGCACGCTGCCTATACACCGAGACATGTACGCCATGAAGAGTGTACCTCGTCTCGGCTGGACGCCGTATTCAGTGGTCCTCCAAGACAAAGGAAACACATCGCAGGACCGTGGTAAGGGTCGGTGAAGACGTGCCATTGCGTAGCACCATCTTCGTATCACGGGCTCCGTCTTGCAGGCAGCACCGGGGGCGTGCGTCATCTTCATGGACTCCGGGTCGCGGGCTCCATCTTGACGAGGTAGACATTGGTGGTGTTGTCCCGCGAGCTCCACACCTTTGACCTTCACGACAACGGCTTGGTGATGTTGACATTGGTGACGTCCCTCTTGCGAGAGCTCTACGCCATGATCCTCCATGGTACCAGGTTGACGATGTTGGCGATGGGCGTCGTCTTGGTGAGCTGCACGCCGCCATCCACCACGGCACGGTGGCGGCATCCTCGCGAGCTCCACGCCCTCGTCCTCCACGGAGCTTGCTTGATGAAGAAAACGATATGCGTCGTCCTAGCGAGCTCCGTCCTCCATGGCACCGGATTGATGATGTTGACCTTGTCGTCGTCTTGGCGAACTCCATGGCGCCATGCCCGCGGACGCGGCGGCATCCTCCGAGCTCCGTGCCTCCGTCCTCCATGGCGATTGCCTGATGAAGAAGACGACGGGCGTCGTCCTAGCGAGCTCCGTCCATCCACCGCGGCACGGCGGAGGCATACTCGCAAGCTCCGCCTCTCCGTCCTCCATGGCGCCAGCTTGATGAAGAAGACAATGGAGCGTCGCTCGGGCGAGCTCCGTGTCGCCATCCTCCGAGGCACCATCTTGACAAAGTGGACGCCGGCGGCGTCCCTCAAGCTCCATGACGCCATCTTCTGTGGCACCGGCTTGATGGTGGTGGCTGCGCAGCGAGTTCATTGTCTCCGTGTTGTCACCGGGGTTGAAAAAGTGGGCGATGACCTCTTCTTGTTCTAGCATGCATCCGTGCGTGCGAGGGCGCCGCCGGACTTCTTTTGGAATCCTAGGCTCATCTCTACCGGGTGCGTCGTCCGCCGCCTCTGGCCGGGATGACTCCGTCCTGGATTTGTCACGTGATTTCTCCTCGGTTGCGTGTACCTGTGAATACAAAGAGGGATAGATATATGTAGAGATAAGTTGTTGGTCATAAGTGCACGTGCCATCCGTGTTTTCCTTCTCGCATGCTCCGCCTCGTTACAACCACCACCGGACAGAGCCAAGCAGCATGCTTGATGCCCGGTTAGCGCGCCACTGCCATGGGCGCGTCGTATGTGGTCGAAACGTCGTATGTGGGCGCATGGGTACATGGCGACCTCGACTTCAACCCAGCCGGTGCATGCTCTCTATCGCTGCTACCTCCTCGGGTTGAGATGTGTTTGTGGCTCCTGCATACAAAAAAGAGATATAGATGTACGTATCTAGCCTCCGCGGATCCTTCTTGGCGCATGCACTACCGCCACCGGACAGCGCTAGGCCGTGTGCATGTTGCCCGACGAGCGTGCCGCCGCCATGGGCGCGGCTTTCTTGATGTTCTCGATGTTGCCGCCACGGCGCGTCTTCTGCTTTCTCCTGTGCCTCCTCCTTGTGTGCGCCTTGTCATCTCCGCGGCATGGTCGTCGCCGCAAGACAGGGCCTACGTGGCCATCGCAGACGCGTCCTCCTTCGTGATTGAGTTCTGTCGGTGTCAAAACCGGCGGATCTCGGGTAGGGGGTCCCGAACTGTGCGTCTAGGCGGATGGTAACAGGAGACAAGGGACACGATGTTTACCCAGGTTCGGGCCCTCTTGATGGAGGTAAAACCCTACGTCCTGCTTGATTGATATTGATATTGTGGATGTTTACAAGAGTGGATCTACCACGAGATCAAGGAGGCTAAACCCTAGAAGCTAGCCTATGGTATGATTGTAAGGGTTGTTGTGATTGTAGTCCTACGGACTAGAGCCATCCGGTTTATATAGACACCGGAGAGGGCTAGGGTTACATAGAGTCGGTTACAATGGTAGAAGATCTACATATCTGTATCGCCAAGCTTGCCTTCCACGCCAAGGAAAGTCCCATCCGGACACGGGGTGAAGTCTTCAATCTTGTATCTTCATAGTCTTGGAGTCCGGTCGATGATGATAGTCCGCAAATGATAGTTCGGCTGATGATGGTAGTCCGCTATCCGGACATCCCTAATCCAGACTCCTCAAGAGCCCCTGAACCAGGCTTCAATGACGATAAGTCCGGCGTGTATATTGCTTGGCATTGCAAGGCGGGTTCCTCCTCCAAATGATAGAAGATTTTGAACACCAGGATAGTGTCCGCTCGCAAAATAAATTCCACATTCCACCGTAGAGAGAATAATAATATATACACAAGTTCAATCTGCCGACGTTTTCCGTGGCATGACGTCACACCACTACCAAGCCATTACTCAATTGTTTTTACTTTACCACCTCAGCGCATTTAGCGAAGCGGTTTCCTTGGCACGCCTTGTCAAGCAGAGATCGTGTTTCCCTTAATCCGGATTCTCATCAATACGGGCGTGGGTAACCCAACGCGTCATTGATGGTGACGCTTGGGAGATAAGCGAGTTTTACCAGGCCGGTGGGGGACGCGTAAGACTTCGCCCGCCCATATAAGGGATAAGGATTCACCTTCTCACCTACGCCTTCTTCCTCCTTTGCTTATCCATCTCCGCGCACCCGAGCTCCAGCGCCCAAGTTCGTGCATCTCGTCTCAACCTTCTCCGACCATGTCCGGAGCGGGAGGTAAATGGTTGGCCTCCACCATTAAGGAGGAGCAAATCGCCAAACTGCGCGGCGCCGGATACCTCTCCGGCGACATCGCACACCGGCTGCCCGAGGGGCAGCTCATCCCCACCCCCAGGCTCCATGAGAGGGTTGTCTTTATTTCCCACTTCCTTCACGGACTGGGCTTTCCACTTCACCCCTTTGTCCGGGGGCTCATGTTCTACTACGGCCTCGATTTCCATGATCTGGCGCCGAACTTCATCCTCAACATCTCGGCGTTTATCGTCGTGTGCGAGGCCTTCCTCTGCATCCAGCCCCACTTCGGCCTGTGGCTCAAGACCTTCAATGTCAAGCCGAAGGTAGTGAAGGGCATTCAAGCGGAGTGCGGAGGCGCCATGTTGGGAAAGATGCCCAACGTCCTTTGGTTCGAAGGGGCCTTCGTGGAATCCGTCAAGGGGTGGCAATCGGGGTGGTTCTACATCACCGAGCCGCGTGACCCTAAATGGGCGGCGGCCCCCGAGTTTAGATCTGGTATCCCCACGCAGCTCACCTCCTGGAAAGAGAAGGGCTTGCTGTGGGGCAGTTTGAAGGAGATGACGGGACTCCAAGCCTGTATCAAGAAGCTAGTGAAGAAGCTTAGGCTGGTTAACGTGGTCCAAGTCATGCTCGTCCGCCGGATACTCCCATGCCAAGAGCGGGCATTCAAACTGTGGGAGTTCAATCCGGAACAGCACCAGGCACTGAACAAGCTCTTCGACACGACATACGAAGGCGCCTGGAAGGTGCTGTTCAAGGGTGCCGAAGCCCCCGCATCCGCGACGGAAGATCGCGGATTTCGCTCGCAGCGCCAGGCTGACGAGGTAAGTGATTCTACCCCTTTACGGGACACTTGTTTTCCATAGTTTGACTCTATGCGGGTTTTAATTTCCCCTTTTCCTTTGACAGGACTGGATGAAGAAGGCGGAGCAGATTACTGTCTGGCTCCTATGCCAGAAAATCCAGTAGACGCTCGTCTAGCGAGGCTGCTGGTTCCGGCACCGCACGTGGTGCCGGAGAAGAAGGCCAAGAAGGAGGCCACGGGTGCTCGAAAGAGTGCCCGTTTTCAGGTGTCCGACGACTCCGGGGCGGACTCCTCTCCCGAAAATGAGGAGGAGGAAGAGGACTCTCTCCCAGAGGAGGGAGAGAGGAAGAGGAAAGCTTCCCCAACAGGGGAGGCCGGAGGGTCCAAGAGGGGAAGGACTATTCCCCCGGACAGCTCTGCCAACATTAATGTTGGCGAGGAAGAATGGCCTTCAAGGGCCAGGCCTCCGGCGAGATCGTAAGTATCCGGATTCCTGAATGATTTATAATTTCTTTTTCTGCGTCACATAGTGTCATTCTAATGCCGCATACTGCCTGTAGTCCGGCCAGTGATGATCTCCCCGCTTCATCGAGCGGGTCGTTGGCTTCGTCGGATGTAGACTCCATCCCGACCGCTCCACCTCGCGACGCCGAGGACGCCGAGGTGGGATCCCGAAGGACCCATCGGGGAGGCTCGAGGCGCCACAAGGCGCCCTCCGGACTTTTGCGCCGGACTCCACAACAGAACCCGCAGTGGTTCCGGAGTCCGCCGGGCGCCCTTCGAACGAAGGAAAGACCGTGACGCCGGCGGCTTCCGTCCAACCGGAGGCGCCGGGTAATTTGTTGGAGGCGCTGCAGAGCGCTTCCATCGAGGAAGAACACCGCACTATTATGAGTGCGGTGATTCGGAAGGTGCATCTCGCCAAAGGCGGGCTAACCGAAGCCTTCAATAGCCTTCTATCAGGCTTTGAGGTAAGAAGTTAAAAATATGCAATGTAATACCACATAGACAGTAGCCCCTGATGCTCGGTTCGGTGTTCGGAAAGAAAAGCCGGACTGAGGATCTTAAAAAAGATATACGCAGGGTTGCTAAAAAATTATGTCAATATGGGTTGCAGGCTGCGCTGCTGACCTCTGCCGCACTTACTGCGGAGGTCGGTGCATTGAAGCAGGAGCTCGAGCGGTCCGGGCAAGAGCTCGGCCGCGCCAGGAAGCAGCTCCAAGACAAAGAAGGTGAGTAACACCACTTTGAATTTGTACCTTACAGAAAAGGATTTAGGTTGCGACAAAAAATAACAAGGATAACATGGGTACTGCAGGGGCCACGAACGAGGTGGCGACCCTGAAGGAGGCCGTGTCTGCGGCCGAACGTAATGCGGCCACAGAACGGGCAGAGCGAGAAAAGCAAGAGGCGCGGGTGGCGGTGGTTCAGCAAGAGCTCCAGGCTCTCATGGAAAAGCATGAGAGTTTGGAGCGTGACTCAAAGACGCGAGAGTCCGAGCTTGCCTCGGCTCTCGAAAGTGCCAAAACCGCCAAGGCCGAGGCCCATAAGTCCCTTCAGGAGATTGAATTGATGAAGAAGATAGCGGCGGGTAAGGCATTTTTCATGCAAAGCAAGCATGTGAATGTAAATTACGTGTTACTTACCCGGATTCGAGCTCTCGAGGCGCTTGCAGATCTGCCTCGCAGCGTGTCTCGATGCCGCCAGATTCTACCGAGCCGAGGAGGGAGCTCAACGGAGAAGGTCTTCGGTCTCGAGATGTCGAGGCCGCCATCAGTGCCCCTAGCGACCAGCTGAAGCAGCTGGTCGAACTTCACAAGGTGGCCGAGCAGGCCATGAAGGGCCTCATAGTCCGGCTGTGGCCTGGAGAGGCCATGCCTGGGAGCTACTTCGGCCTCGTGCGACGGCTGGTGGATGCGTGCCCCTGGGTGGAGGTTATCAAGCGCTCCGCCTGTATTGAAGGTGCTCGTCGGGCCCTTGCCCGCACAAAGGTGCATTGGGGCAAGCTGGATGCGGAGAAGCTAATCAGCGACGCGCCACCAGCGGGCAAGGAGCATCGTCGCCCAAATTTACTATAAGGCTGTCTGAAGGGTGCCCGCAAGATTGCGGATGAGTGCCCTGTGGATGTAATTATTGAGTGAATTAGCAATGTGTTATCCTGCACTGAAAACTTTGTTCATATGCGCTAAGCAACGCTTGTTTAATTTAAAATATTACCTTCATGCGGCCGTTTATTAAATCTGAGAGATGGCAAGTCGTCGGCTTCAGCCCCCATGCCACGAAAGTGCTGGGGTGTTCGGGATAAACTTGAGCACTCTTGTTCCCATTTTGGGTCCATCTAGGAGGCGCCAACACAACGAACAAGGCAACCGGACTTATAGTGCTTGAACACTCTCACTTAGCCATAGAATTCTATAATTTAAATTTCGTGAAGCCCCTAGTATTCGGAAGACCGAATTGGGGCGCTATCCACGCCTTCATCGGACATAATCCGGAACTTCGCTCGAAGCGGCGTAGGTCTTTAAGGACCCGAAAGGACCTCTCGAACAGCGACCAGTCTCTCGCCTTATCATGCCGGTCAGTTTTAGCTTTCTCCACTGAGGCGTTAACCCGGCTCAACCGGGGCGCAATCGCAGTGGTTCTCCCAGTGCTACCTTAGCCGATAGAACAGAACGTAAGGTGCCGAACATGGGAGCCGGGCAAACCCAACTATTGACCCAAGGCATGATTCGGAGCTGATTCATATAATGCTATAAGTTCGGGGTGCCGCACTTGTGAAAGTGTGCGGACTTTATCACACCATAAAGCGGAGGACATAAGCCCCTGGTGTGTTTGGCCGTACCAAGATGCACGGGTGCAACATGTCGTAAATGAACATATATATATATATATATATAAAGTAATGCAATTATAGGCAAAAAGTGATGCATTTTATTCGAGAAGATATGCTATCAGTGCGGAATGATACAAATAGTGCGGAAAGCAAGGGATTGGACGAATTAAAGGCGTCTCCCTCCAGGGGTAGGCCGCAAAATGTTGTATTTTAACAAATTTAATGCTCGTGATGGAGACCACCTGAGTGTTCGTCGCGGCCTTTGTCCTTCCCTGGCTGTTGCATCATGAGTTCGACAGGTTCGCCGCCGGACTGAGTTCTGTATAAAAAGAGAAAATAAAAGAAAAAGAGCGACACACTTGGGAGCCCCTGGTGTGGTCGAACCGCACTCTGGGTCTGTTGTGGTTGTGCCCTTCCCCCTATGCCCATGGTATCTCCAGGGCGTAATTATGTACGCGGAGAGTTTGTCTTGCAATTTTGCGAGGGCTGGGGTTGGGGCCGCATTGCTACGCGTGCACGGAACGTGCCAGGCGGTCTTGGTTGATGTTGCTCCGGGCACGTTTGGTTGTGTCCGGTCGTTTAACGGCCGGACTCAGGAATTGCCTTAAAAGGCTGCTCTGTACTTCTGCCGCGAGAGCCGCTGTATGTTCCTCCGTTCAGAGGGAGCGTTCCGTGTTTCCATTGACCGTGATGACTCCACGAGGGCCTGGCATCTTGAGCTTAAGGTATGCATAATGCGGCACCACATTGAATTTTGCAAACGCAGTTCGTCCGAGCAGAGCGTGATAGCCGCTGCGGAACGGGACTATGTCGAAGATTAACTCCTCGCTTCGGAAATTATCCGGGGATCCGAAGACCACTTCCAGTGTAACTGAGCCTGTACAATTGGCCTCGACACCTGGTATGACGCCTTTGAAGGTCCTCGTTGTAGGTTTAATCCTTGAAGGGTCTATGCCCATCTTGCGACCGTATCCCGATAAAGCAGGTTCAGGCTACGCCGCCGTCCATCAGGACTCTTGTGAGGTGAAATCCATCAACGATTGGGTCTAAAACCAATCGCGCGAATCCGCCTGGCGGATACTGGTCGGGTGGTCTCTTCGATCGAAAGTGATCGGGCAAGAGGACCATGGGTTGAATTTTGGGGCGACTGGCTCCATCGCGTATACGTCCCTTAGTGCACGCTTCCGCTCCCTCTTGGGAATATGCGTTGCGTATATCATGTTTACCGTCCAAACTTGAGGGGGGAATCCCTTTTGTCCTCTGTTGTTCGGCGGCCGGGTCTCTCTGTTGTTCCCCTTATATGGACGGACGAAGCTATGCGTCCCCCGCCAGCCTGCTAAAACTCGCTTATCTCCCAAGCGCCGTAATCAATGGGGCGGATGGGTTACCCACGTCCGTATTGATGGGAATCCCGGAATAAGGGGGCATGATCTATGTTTTGATAAGACGTGCCAAGGAAACCGCCTCACTAAACGCGCTGAGGTGGAACAGTAAAAACGATTCGTATAAAGGCCTGGCCGTGGTGTGATGTCACGCAGCGGAATACGTCAGCAGATCTGTGCAAAAATTATTCTCTATACGGTGGTATGTGGAACTTGTTTTGCAGAGCCGGACACTGTCCTTGTGTTCAAAACCTTCTATGAAGTATTCGGAGGAGGAACCCGCCTTGCAATGCCGAAGACAATATGCGCGGCGGACTCGTCATCATTGAAGCCTGGTTTAGGGGCTACTGAGGGAGTCCTGGACTAGGGGGTGTCCGTATAGCCGAACTATCATCTTTGGCCGGACTCCAAGACTATGAAGATACAAGATTGAAGACTTCGTCCCGTGTCCGGAGGGGACTTTCTTGGCGTGGAAGGCAAGCTTGGCGATACGGATATGTAGATCTCCTACCATTGTAACCGACTCTGTGTAACCCTAACCCTATCTGGTGTCTATATAAACCAGAGGGTTTTAGTCCCTAGGACGAACAACAATGATACCATAGGCTAGCTTCTAGGGTTTAGCCTCTCTGATCTCGTGGTAGATCTACTCTTGTACTACCCATATCATTAATATTAATCAAGCAGGAGTAGGGTATTACCTCCATCGAGAGGGCACGAACCTGGGTAAAAACATCGTGTCCCTTGTCTCCTGTTACCATCCGCCTAGAGGCACAGTTCAGGACCCCCTACCCGAGATCCGCCGGTTTTGACACCGACAAGGGGGGGGGGGGGCGCCCCCACCCTCGTGGCCACCTCCCTCCTTTCCTGATGTGGGGTCCAAGTCCATCGGGTGGCTTTCCTTCCAAAAATAACTTCTCTAGTTGATTTCATTCCGTTTTGACTCTGTTTGATATTCCTTTTCTTCGAAATACTGAAATAGGCAAAAAATAGCAAATCTGGGCTAGGCCTCCGTCTAATAGGTTAGTCCCAAAAGTAATATAAAATTGGAAAATAAAGCCCAATATTGCCCAAAACTGTAGATAATATAGCATGGAGCAATCAAAAATTATAGATACATTGGAGACGTATCAGCATCCCCAAGCTTAATTCCTACTCGTCCTCGAGTAGGTAAATGATAAAAAAGATAATTTTTGATGTGGAGTGCTACTTGGCATAATTTCAATGTAATTCTCCTTAATTGTTGTATGAATATTCAGATTTAAAAGATTCAAGACAAAAGTTTAATATTGACATAAAAATAATAATACTTCAAGCATACTAACTCAGCAATTATGTCTTCTCAAAATAAAATGGCCAAAGAAAGTTATCCCTACAAAATCATATAGTCTGGCTCTGCTCTATCTTCACCACACAAAGTATTTAAATCATGCACAACCCCGATGACAAGCCAAGCAATTGTTTCATACTTTTGACATTCTCAAAACTTTTTCAATCTTCACGCAATACATGAGCGTGAGCCATGGATATAGCACTATATGTGGAACAAGATGGTGGTTGTGGAGAAGGCAAAAAGGTAAAGATAGTCTCACATCAACTAGGCATAACAACGGGCTATGGAGATGCCCATCAACAGATATCAATGTGAGTGAGTAGGGATTGCCATGCAATGGATGCACTAGAGCTATACGTATATGGAAGCTCAACAAAAGAAATTAAGTGGGTGTGCATCCAATTCGCTTGCTCACCAAGACCTAGGGCATTTTGAGAAAGCCCATCATTGGAATATACAAGCCAAGTTCTTATAATGAAAAATTCCCACTAGTATATGAAAGTGACAAAATGAGAGACTCTCTATCATGAAGATTATGGTGCTACTTTGAAGCACAAGTGTGGTAAAAGGATAGTAGCATTGTCCCTTCTCTATTTTTCTCTCACTTTTTTATTTTTTTATTTGGGCCTTTTCTCTTTTTTTATGGCCTCTTTTTTCTCTTTTTTTTATTTTTCGTCCGGAGTCTCATCCCGACTTGTGGGGGAATCATAGTCTCCATCATCCTTTCCTCACTGGGACAATGCTCTAATAATGATGATCATCACACTTTTATTTTCTTACAACTCAACAATTACAACTCGATAGTTAGAACAAAATATGACTCTATATGAATGCCTCCGGCGGTGTACCGGGATGTGCAATGACTCATGAGTGACATGTGTGAAAGAATTATGAACGGTGGCTTTGCCACAAATACGATGTCAACTACATGATCATGCAGAGCAATATGACAATGATGGAGCGTGTCATAATAAACGGAACGATGGAAAGTTGCATGCCAATATATCTCGGAATGGCTATGGAAATGCCATAATAGGTAGGTATGGTGGCTGTTTTGAGGAAGATATATGGTGGGTGTATGATACCGGCGAAAAGTGCGCGGTATTAGAGAGGCTAGCAATGGTGGAAGGGTGAGAGTGCGTATAATCCATGGACTCAACATTAGTCATAGAGAACTCACATACTTATTGCAAAAATCTACAAGTTATCAAAGCAAAGTATTACGCACATGCTCCTAGGGGGATAGATTGGTAGGAAAAGACCATCGCTCGTCCCCAACCGCCACTCATAAGGAAGACAATCAATAAATAAATCGTGCTCCGACTTCATCACATAACGGTTCACCATAAATGCATGCTACGGGAATCACAAAATTTAACACAAGTATTTCTCAAATTCACAACTACTCAACTATCATGACTCTAATATCACCATCTTCATATCTCAAAACAATTATCAAGCATCAAACTTCTCATAGTATTCAACACACTCATTAGAATTTTTTTACTAATCTTGAATGCCTAGCATATTAGGATTATTTAAGCAAATTACCATGCTATTTAAGACTCTCAAAATAATCTAAGTGAATCATGAGAGAATAATAGTTTCTATAAAACAAATCCACCACCGTGCTCTAAAAGATATAAGTGAAGCACTAGAGCAAACAACAAACTACTCCGAAAGATATAAGTGAAGATCAATGAGTAGTCTTATAATTATGCAACTATGTGAAGACTCTCCCATTTCATAATTTCAGATCTTGGTATTTTATTCAAACAGCAAGTAAAGCTAAAGAAAATAAAATGACGCTCCAAGCAAAACACATATCATGTGGTGAATAAAAATATGGCTCCAAGTAAAGTTACCGATGAACGAAGATGAAAGAGGGGATGCCATTAGGGGCATCCCCAAGCTAAGGCTCTTGGTTGTCCTTGAATATTACCTTGGGGTGACTTGGGCATCCCCAAGCTTAGGCTCTTGCCACTCCTCATTCCGTAGTCCATCAAATCTTTACCCAAAACTTGAAAACTTCACAACACAAAACTTAACAGAAAACTCGTGAGCTCCATTAGCGAAAGAAAACAAACCACCACTTAAAGGTACTGTAATGAACTCATTATTTATTTATATTGGTGTTAAGCCTACTGTATTCCAACTTCTCTATGGTTTATAAATTATTTTACTAGCCATAGATTCATCAAAATAAGCAAACAACACACGAAAAACAGAATCTGTCAAAAACAGAACAGTCTGTAGTAATCTGTATCAAACATATACTTCTGGAAACCCAAAAATTCTAAAATTTATTGGTGGACCTGAGGAATTTGTCTAGTAATAATCTGCAAAAAGAATCAACTAAATATCACTCTCCAGTAAAAAGTTGAAGCTAATCTCGTGAGCGATAAAGTTTCTGTTTTTTTACAGCATGATCATAAAGACTTCACCCAAGTCTTCCCGAAGGTTATACTTGGCACAAACAATAATTAAAACATAAAACCACATCTAAACAGAAGCTATATGGATTATTTATTACTAAACAGAACCAAAAAGCAAGAAACTAAAATAAAATTGGGTTGCCTCCCAACAAGCGCTAACGTTTAACGCCCCTAGCTAGGCATGATGATTTTAATGATGCTCACATAAGAAATAGGAATTGAAACATAAAGAGAGCATCATTGAAACACATGGTAAGCACATATAAGTCTAACCCACTTCCTATGCATAGGGATTTTGTGAGCAAACAACTTATGGGAACAATAATCAATTAGCATAGGAAGGTAAAACAAGCATAACATCAAGATTTTAAGCACATAGAGAGGAAACTTGATATTATTGCAATTCCTACAAGCATATATTCCTCCCTCATTAACTTTCAGTAGCATCATGAATGAATTCAACAATATAACCATAACCTAAAGCATTCTTTTCATGATCTACTTGCATAGAAATTTTATTACTCTCCACATAAGCAAATTTCTTCTCATGAATAATAGTGGGAGTTTCATAAGAGACTTGAATACTATAAATTGTTTCCACATTAAAAGAGTAATGTTCAGAGAAAGGGTACTCATAATCATGACAATTTTTATAAATATAATCATCACTACTCTTTATAGCATAAGTTTCATCACAATAATCATCATAAGTAGCAACTTTTTTCTCATCATAATCAATTGAAACCTCTTCCAAAATAGTGGGTACATCACTAAATAAAGTCATGACCTCTCCAAATCCACTTCCATAAATATTATAAGATTCAACATCCTCCAAAATAGTGGGATCATTACTTCCTAAAGTTGACACTCTTCCAAACCCACTTTCATGAATATAATCATCATAAGTAGTAGGCATGCTATCATCATAACAACTTTGCATATCAAAACTTGAGAGGCTAAAAATATCATCTTCATTAAACATAGCATCCCCAAGCTTGGGACAAACATTAATTTCAGCAAATATATTCTCAAAAACATCATCTTCATCAAACATAGCTTCCCCAAGCTTGGGCCTTTTCATATCATAAGCATAATCACTCTCATCATTAATAGTATGGATAACACCAATAGTATAGCAATTATCATATTCTTCCAAGCAAGTGCCAAAAAGATTTTCAAGATCATAAGGAGTATCAATATCTTCCCAATCATAATCATCACAACAAGCAATAGGCATATCGAGATCATCATCAAGTGCATCATCTTCCACAATTATTTTTGATTCATTTTCATGAGGCACAACAATAATAGGAGCAACCTTATTTGGGAGAGATTCCCTTTTACCTCTCTTCCTTTTTATTTTCTTCTTCTTCACCTCATGTGTGGGTTCAATCCTCCTTTTGGAGCTCCTTATTGATGAGATTGGTTGAATAGAAGGCTCCTCCTCGTTACCTGATTCATCATAAGAAATAACAGGAGGATATTGGGAAGTCTCTTCCATTTCATTAGTATTCTCTTCGTCCTCTATTTCTTTTCTTTTCTTTATGTAATTGGAAATATAAGGATTTTCAATACAATTCACCGCACAATACATATAGATCTTTTCTAGTTCAAAATCAAGAATTCTATCAACATTAAATTTTGGAATACCCTCAGTTATACGTTTCATTTCTTCATAACCCAAAAGAAGGCTAAGCTCTTTATGATGCTCAAGGGTAATCAAATTATCACAATATTTGGACACGACTTGATCATGAAACAAATAGCATTGGAGCTTTAAATGACCATGTTCATTGCAAAGTTCACAAAGTATGAAAAATATTGAATCTTTCAGTGCAATCATCAAGACTTTCTTGCAACAATTTAGTTTCTAAGTACTTATGCCTCTTGCAATATCTATCTTCCTTATTTCGTGTGTACTTGCAAACCCAATATACTCCACAAAAATCGACATGCTTATAAGAGATATTTTCACCATGACTAGTGCAATCATCATTAGTACTATGGATGTTCAAGGAGTTCATACTAACAACATTGCAATCATGCTCATTATTCAAAGATTCAGCGCCAAACATTTTAATGCATTCTTCTTCTAACACTTTGGCACAATTTTCCTTTCCATCATACTCACGAAAGATATTAAAAAGATGAAGCGTATGAGACAAACTCAATTCCATTTTTTGTAGTTTTCTTTTATAAACTAAACTAGTGATAAAACAAGAAACTAAAAGATTCGATTCCAAGATCTAAAGATATACCTTCAAGCACTCACGTCCCTGGCAACGGCGCCAGAAACTGCTTGATGTCTACTACCAACCTTGTTCTTGTAGACGTTGTTGGGCCTCCAAGTGCAAAGGTTTGTAGGACAGTAGCAAATTTCCCTCAAGTGGAGGACCTAAGGTTTATCAATCCGTGGGAGGCGTAGGATGAAGATGGTCTCTCTCAAACCGCCCTGCAACCAAATAACAAAGAGTCTCTTGTGTCCCCAACACACCCAATACAATAGTAAATTGTATAGGTGCACTAGTTCGGCGAAGAGATGGTGATACAAGTGCAATATGGATGGTAGATATAGGTTTTTGTAATCTGAAAATATAAAAACAGCAAGGTAGGAAGTAATAAAAGTGAGCGTAAACGGTATTGTAATGCTAGGAAACAAGGCCTAGGGTTCATACTTTCACTAGTGCAAGTTCTCTCAACAATAATAACATAATTGGATCACATAACTATCCCTCAACATGCAACAAAGAGTCACTCCAAAGTCACTAATAGCGGAGAACAAACGAAGAGATTATGGTAGGGTACGAAACCACCTCAAAGTTATTCTTTCCAATCAATCCGTTGGGCTATTCCTATAAGTGTCACAAACAGCCCTAGAGTTCGTACTAGAATAACAACTTAAGACACAAATCAACCAAAACCCTAATGTCACCTAGATACTCCAATGTCACCTCAAGTATCCATGGGTATGATTATATGATATGCATCACACAATCCTAGATTCATCTATTCAACCAACACATAGAACCTCAAAGAGTGCCCCAAAGTTTCTACCGGAGAATCACGACGAAAATTTGTGCCAACCCCTATGCATAGGTTCATGGGCGGAACCCCCAAGTTGATCACCAAAACATACATCAAGTGAATCACGTGATATCCCATTGTCACCACACATACACACGGCAAGACATACATCAAGTGTTCTAAAATCTTTAAAGACTCAATCCGATAAGATTAGTTCAAAGGGGAAACTCAATCCATTACAAGAGAGTAGAGGGGGAGAAGCAACATAAGATCCAACTATAATAGCAAAGCTCACGATACATCAAGATCGTGCCAAATCAAGAACACGAGAGAGAGATCAAACACATAGCTACTGGTACATACCCTCAGCCCCGAGGGTGAACTACTCCCTCCTCGTCATGGAAAGCGCCGGGATGATGAAGATGGCCACCCGTGAGTGTTCCCCCCCTCCGGCAGTGTGCCAAACAGGGTCCCGATTGGGTTTTGGTGGCTACAGAGGCTTGCGGCGGCGGAACTCCTGATCTATTCTCCGTACTGGAAGTTTTAGGATACATGGGTATATATGGGTGAAAGGAGTACGTCGGTGGAGCTTTGGGGGGCCCACGAGGCAGGGGGCGCGCCCAAGGTGGGGGGGGGGGGGCGCCCCCACCCTTGTCGTCAGGAAAGAAGGGAGGTGCCCACGAGGGTGGAGGGCGCGCCCCCAGTCGCCCCGCCACGTGCCCCCTTCGCGCCACCCTAATGGCGCACCATGTTTTGGTACGCCATTAGTGTGGAAGACACTAATGGCGCACCAGGTACATGGTGCGCCACTAGAAACAATTTTTTTTATTTTTTTCAAACCTTCTAATGGCGCACCGTAGCAAAGTGCGCCATTACTAGTGCTAACTAGTAATGGCGCACTGGCCACATCGTGCGCCATTAGAATATATACTTTTTTTTTGCAAAACTTCTAATGGCGCATCAGAAGCTGGTGCGCCATTAGTAGCTGTGGTCGACCCTCCGCACCTCCCCCACTCCAACCGCCGCCGTCGTCCCACCGCACCGTCCCCGCTCCACGGCCGCCGCCCCACCCCAGCACGCACCTCCCCACTCCACCGCCGCAGCCGACCCCCGCACCCTCCCCCACTCCACCGGCGCCGGCGTCCCACCGCACCCTCCCCGCTCCACAGCCGCCGCCACGCCCCGCCCACACCTCCCCACTCCACCGCCCGACGTCCCACCGCACCTCCCCAACTCCACGGCCGCCCGCCCCCCCCGCACCTCCCCACTCCACCGCCCGACGCCCCACCGCACCTCCCCGCTCCACCGCCGCCACCGCCGACCCGGCCCCACCTCCCCCACTCCACCGCCGACGACCACCCGCACCTCCCCACTCCACCCGCCGACGCCCCCCGCACCCTCCCCGCTCCACCGGCCGCGCCGCCTTGACCCCGGCCAGCACCTCCTCCACTCCACCGCCGCGAGCGACCACCCGCACCGTCTCCCCCGCACCCTCCCCGGCCCGCTCCACCGTAAAAAATGAATGCAACTAAAATTGCTAAAAAAAAATTGATTATATTTTCAAATAACAAATTTGATGATATTTTTCAAATAATAAATTTGATGATATTTTTTCATATTCACAAAAATTTTCAAATAAGAAATTTGATGATATTTTTTTAAAAATTATTACTATTTTTATAAAAAAATATTACTGTTATGATTTAAACAAGTTTGAACATATTTAAACACAAATAAATATCAAACAACATTTTAAATGCATAAATACAAAAAATGGGAAGCCTGGGAATCAAACACAGGACCTCCTGGTGTGTGTGCTGCGTGCTGACCAGTCGGGCTAGTGGGGTTGTTCTGATTGAGTGGGGGTTATGTGGAATATAACTTGACTAGTCGGGCTAGTAATTCTAATGGCACACCGGGGCAGGGTGCGCCATTAGAATGGTTGTACTGATGGCGCACTAGTGGTGCGGTGCGCCATTAGAATGGTTGTACTGATGGCGCACTAGTGGTGCGGTGCGCCATTAGATCCCTCCCCCCAGTTCACCTGTTTCCCTCGCACTGTTGCCTCCCTCCCTCCCTTGCCAGATCCACTCGACCCAACCGTACGCCGCCGCCCCCTTGCTCCGCCCCCTCCGTCCGCCGCGCCTGCACGCCGTCGGCGACGCCGCCGCCGCTATGGTCTTGCGCTGCCCAGCGCCGCCGCCCGACCCCAGAGGACTCCACGCCCGCCGCTCCCGCCCCGAACGTGATCGGCCGAGCGCGCGCCGCCCGCTCCTCTCCTCTCCTCCTACCTCCGACGAGCGAGGGCCTCCTCCGGCCCCTGCAGCAGCCAGCGAGCGCGGCCCCGACGTGCCCACCCCGCCTGCCCCTGCCATCCTCCGCCACCGGCCCCTGCTCTCCTTCGACCGCGGCGAGCAAGGATCCGGACGAGCTCGGACCCCGACCCCGACCCCTTCGCCGACCCCGACCCCGACCCCTCCGGCGACCAGGTACCTCTCCTTCTTCCTCCTTCCTCCCTCTCTCCACCATTCCCCATTCCTCCCTCCCTCCCCTCGACCGTGGCAGTGTAGATTTTACCCTCTTTGTTCTGCATAGGACCACGGTGCATCATGATCTTTCCCTCTTTGTTCTGCATAGGAGTAGATTTTTCGAGACAGTGTATGGGGTTCAGAAGAAATTTAGTTTGCAGTCAGGGTTTTACATTTGTTTTCAACATTTTGTTAATGTAGAGTCTTGCTTCCTATTAACTATAGCTTAGGCTTGCAGCTTGGGCCACTTGTTGTATTTATAATCATCATTTGATTGTGAGTGCGCTACAGAACAGTCGGTTAACCTATCTTTGTTCAGGCAATTTGTTCCATGTATAACCAATGATTGTGCCTTTGAGGCAGTTAGTTAACCTCTCACCTATGTTCATGCAGGGATATTATTCTTGGAAAAGCCACTGTTGGTGACGGAATAGAAAGATAAGCAGGTACCTATCTTCAGTCCCAATCTAACAGGGTAGTCCATGGATTCAAACTAGCTAAAGGAGATTCAAACAGCCAACAACCACTCATTTTTCAGTTAACTCCTTACAGTTCAGATCATATTTTGATTGTCAACAATAGTGGACTTTTAAGGCTTTTTTAGAGGCAATACTTGTGGATATTAGGTATTTTTACAGGCAATGATAGTGGAATTTTAGGCTTTTTTGGAGGAGTGTGTTTCATGCTGCCCTACAGTGATGAATTAGTCATAATTATGTATGATTGTGCCTAAACTAGATAATCTAAAGATACAGACAAAATAATTAGGGGAGCATGTGTGAATCTAAAGTATATTGTCAACTTCCAACATTTGCTCTATTGTCCATCTGGTTGAAGCAATGAAGTTGAGTGTGTCATTCTTGCTATGGTCATGTAAGAGAAATGCTCTGCCTTGCTAATTTTACCATGAGATTCGGGGTAATCAGCTAGTTCTGGTCAAAGCAAGTGGTTTTCCTGAGCTATGCCTTGGTTAGAAAATGATGCATGATGGTTTGTTCAGAAGAGGAATAATCCCAGGATAGCACGTATCATGGGGTCAAACCTGGGACCCCTATTGTAATTTGATTTTGATTATTAATTTTTCTATGAGCAGATGAATTACAGTGTTTGTGTTGTAATGAAACTTGAGCTGAAATAGAACTTGACAGCCTGTACAGTGAATATATGCAGTGAACAGAAATTGACAGGTTTTCTTGATTGAATTCAGTCCTGTACAGTGAATATATGCAGTCAATATACATTCATTGTAATTTTTGGGAGTAATTTTTGGTGTCAAATCACTCAAGCAGTAACTGAATTTTCAAACTGAACTTGACACAATACTATTCAGTTAATTTGCTTGGACAGTAGTATTATGTAACACTACTTGACACAATACTATGATTTGTCGCTCTGTCAGCCTTTGTAATTTGCACCTATATTATGTAACACTACTTGATGATGTTAAACTGTAACTCCCTTTCCTTAGAACTGTAATTACTGAAGCAACAAATCCATTTTCATCTATATGTATAGCACACACAAGGAAATGACTGTTCTGTCTTTTTTGTGTTTGTTTTTTACAGTCCTCTAGTAACTGAGCTACTGTTGTGTTGTTGTTCCTATACTGTAATTGTTTTAGCGCACACTATCATGACTTAATGTTTACAATAGCTGTTTTCTTTGTATCCAATAGTTAGCATATATTATTCTTCAGAGGTAACTGGTCAAATGTTCAGTGTGTATGTCTGAACTTGAATGTTGCAATGCTGTTTTCTTCAAAGGCTACTGTCAAAAACTTGAGCTACTGTTTTGCAAAGATGATGATCATCTTACTAGTTTGCTGAGTTTTGTCTCCGACCATTGTGTCGTGATGAATTTGCAGGTACCCCGAAAGGCCCTTGAGTTTGCCGGAATGTCGATTAACTTCCGTTCTGGCAAATTCGGGTACTCCATATGTCCTATTTTCAGCAAAGGTCATTGTCGGTGTCAAAACCGGCGGATCTCGGGTAGGGGGTCCCGAACTGTGCGTCTAGGCGGATGGTAACAGGAGACAAGGGACACCCAGGTTCAGGCCCTCTCGATGGAGGTAATACCCTACTCCTGCTTGATTAATATTGATGATATGGGTAGTACAAGAGTAGATCTACCACGAGATCAAGGAGGCTAAACCCTAGAAGCTAGCCTAAGGTATGATTGTTGTTCGTCCTACGGACTAAAACCCTCCGCTTTATATAGACACCGGATAGGTTAGGGTTACACAGAGTCGGTTACAATGGTAGGAGATCTACATATCCGTATCACCAAGCTTGCCTTCCACGCCAAGGAAAGTCCCATCCGGACAAGGGACGAAGTCTTCAATCTTGTATCTTCATAGTCTTGGAGTCCGGCCGTGACGATAGTCCGGCTATCCGGACACCCCCTAGTCCGGGACTCCCTCAGTCATGCTGAAATTTTCCGTGAATTTTAGCATGACATTGCTAAAAATCGGACATATGGGGTACTTGCTACTAATGCATGGGCCGGGGTATCTTAGTACTTAGTTCAGTAGGATCCACTGCCCCTTTATTCTTTCTGCATTAAACCATAGGTGGCAATAGAGCCAAGTGATTAGTGCCAAGTGATTAGGCCCAACCTAGGGTGCCTCGGCATCGATAAACCCTAAATGATGAAAACTTAACTTAGCATTTAGCTTTTAGGATGCCTCGGCGTCGACAAACCATAAATGATAAAAGCTTAGCTTTTAGGATGCCTCAGTATCGACAAACCCTAAATGATGAGACCATGATCTTGTTCCTTGACAACAACCAACTTTTTGACCAAACTTATTTCCTATTTAGAGCGAAACATGGCCCACAACGATGAGGCCGGCGGTTCGGGTGGCAAGCAATTCTGGGAGCTGTCCCAGGAGATGGAGGAACAACCTCACCGCTATGAGGACACCGCGGAAGACACCGATCCTGACTACACAACCCCTAGTGGCGTCGGGGATGACACCACTGATGGTGCCGCCGAGGATGCCACCACTGATGGTGCCGCCGAGGATGCCACCACTGATGATGGCGGCGCACACACAGATGGCAGCCAACCGAAGAAGCAACGGAAGGACCGGCGCCCGAACGCGCTCCGCACCGTCAAGGAGGAATTTACTCAAGTGGACTCCGACGGGAACCCAACGGAGCCCAAACATATAGTCAAGGGGTACTCGGTTCAGCTCGGGTGCATTCTCCGGAGCACCATCTTGATCAACACCAAGAACCTTAGGCATAAGGACCGAGGGAATTTGCGCAACCTCCTCTTCTCGAAGCTGTACGAATGATACAAGTTCCCCGCTGATTTTGAAAACACACGCCTCTCAGGGAATAAAGTGAACAGTGCCGCCCTCACGAGGATGAGCACGGCCCTGTCTACTTGGAGAAGCACAGTTAAGAGAATGATTGAGAAAGGTGATAGTTATGAGAAGATCAAGGCGAAAAATCCTTCGATCAGCGAAGAGGACTACAAGGAGTTCAAGATCAAGTGCGAGAGCATTCAACCTCCGAATCAAGTCAGTGGGGGAAAGAAATGCGGGAGTTGAACTTAGGGGAACACAAACTCGGTCCCGGCGGTTACAGAGTGGCAGAGCCTATATGGGACAAGGAGGACGCGGAGCGTGCCGAGCAAGGCCTACCGCCCCGCTTCGAGAAATACAGCAGTGACAAGCAGACCCGGAACTATGTCAGGGCCTGGTACAAGGAGGACCCGAGAACAAAGGAGCTTACAACGGATCCGAAGACCAGGGCGCTTGAGCTTGTTCTGGGGAACGAGACTGAAAGCAGTAGCGCGGGGTCGTCTCAGAGCACCCATGGTTGGGACAGCACTCTAAATAGGGCGTTGAACGTAATGAAAAACAAGGATAAGCTCAGTAAGCCGTCGTCAGCTAGTCGTGTGGCCGGCAAAGGCTTGTCCACTAAATGGTCGTTATACTATATCGCTGGTGGGCGAAAGGAGAAAAAGACCAGCTTGGAAAGCCAGTCGCGCGAGGTTCAAGAACTCAAGGCACAAGTGGCGCGGATTCCGGAGATTGTCCAAGAGAAAGTGCACGAACAACTGGGATCGACGTTCACCGGCATTATGCCTACCTTGATTCATGGCCTAACGGCGTGGATTGCGGGTGGCCAACAGGGGCCGCCCCCGACTCCCAGCTTCACGGCTAGCAACTCGCACAACGCGCAGGCGGCGTCATTGGTGTCTCCGGTAGCTCAATTGGTGTCTCCCGTGGCGGTGGTATTGGTGTCTCCGGTGGCGGCGGCGGCACGGCCGGCATTGGAGCTTAATGCACCTGGGTGTACGCCGACCGGCACCTCGCCAGCAAGCGGCCCCTCCGTCAGTTGCACGCCCGCCGTTGGCGGTGCCTCGACATTAGCCGAGCTCAACGCCATCATCACGGTAACTAATTAAGCCTCTCGGCCGAGGACTTCATCTCCTTTTGCCTTTGACTGGGCATCCCTGACGCCCTACATGTTTTCGCAGGGCGCTGCCGACGTTCCGTGCACTCTCCTGCACTTTGTGAACGACGAGTTGGTCGATGTCGCCAAGGGCAAAATCATTCAACCGGGCAACCCCGTGTTCCACGGTAAACCGATGCCACCCACCGTGTATAGGGTTCAACTGGTTCGGGTGCTGCCAGGCTGCGACGAGTTGTTACCTCCGATTCGACCCGCCGGGGCCGACGAAGATGATCTGATGACCCTCAGCGCCTGCCTAAGGTGGCCCCTGCTTTGGCCGAAGAGCCAGATTCGTTTGGGGGCGGGGGACACCAACCCAAAGACAACACCGCCAGTCGGGCTGGCGCCAAGCCATGGCAAGACCGCCGCAACGCTACCGGACATGCCGGACATCCCTATGGCACAGGATCCGAACATGCATCTGGCACAGGATCTGGACAACGACGACAACGACGACGGCCATACATTTAGCAAGGCCGATAAGTACTTTGCCGAACATGGGTACGATGACGAATTCTGCGGGCCGACGGAGAACCCAACCAAGACGACCGCGGTAAAGCTGGTACGGCGGAGAAACCCAGTTGCAACAGGCGTCGTCTGGCGTTCAGTTCTCAGGAGACGCCTCTAGCTATCGACTTCACCGAGCCTCAGATAGCCGAGGTGCCAAATATTATCAGCCCCAACACACTCAAGAAGGCGGTCTGTGAGCAGAACTCGGTCCCATTACAACAGAAGATCAAGAAGGGACGGAAAAGAAAGAGTAACAAGGGTGCGAGCCAGCCGACACCGAGTACAATCCGTGCTCAGGACGGGCCACCTTCATCTAAGGATATCTTGAGGAGGGTGCATGTGGCGGGTAGGGCGATGCTACCAACAAATATGCTCAATGCTGCAACCGGTGCTATGCGGAATCTGCATGACAGTGTTCTTTCTTTGGAGAAGCGGCGTCTCAGAGAGAATGATGTGGCATACCCGGTTTTCGTGGCCAAGGTGCCAGAGGGCAAGGGCTTTGTGGATGGCGCCGTCGGGTGTACGATTGTCCTGCGGTTTGATGACATCTTTGCTATGTTTAACCTTCATCCGCTGCACTACACCTTCGTTCGGCTATTTTCGCTGAGTATGGAGATGCGGATCATTAGAGACAAGACCCCGGACATCGTGATAGTCGACCCCTTCTACATGCGTGCCAAGATCTTGGGCAGCGTTGGGGACCGGCAAGTCGCGAGTTCTTACCCCGAAGGCGTCATTCTGGCAAACCCAGATAAGGATAACTTTCTCGTGCCTTACTTTCCCGAGTAAGTCATCCCCTCACCGCCCCGTAACATATGATTTCTTAGATTTCGATCGTTCTTTTTTTTTCTAACATTCTGTGTTCTATGCAGTGACACACATTGCACACTCATCCTCTTAAGCCCAAAATATTCCATGGCCACATATTTCGACCCGGACCGTGACTCCAAGATAGACTACACAAATATCAAGAAAGTTCTTGATGATGTTCTCCCCGGCTACGCCAATTCTGGAGGCACCTTTGCCAAGCCAGCTCGTAGGTGGTACGACGCGCACGTGTTTGCCCACAATACAAAGTTCTCCTGCGTCAAGCAGCCTCCTGGTGGTCAGAAGGATGCCTACTACGCCCTCCATCACATGCGGGCGATCGTACGGGACCATCATCACCTTCTGCTACCAGATAATTTCAAAGATTGGGCCGCGAGCTTGTCGGCAATCCAGGACGCGGACATCAGACAAGAATTCTTTCGCATCCAGTCAGAGTTTGCGAAAATTATCCATCAAGATGTCCTTCGTACCTCGGGGCAGTTCTACCTCAGACATCAACCATCCAACAGTGAGATAGACATAACGCTACAAATGCAGGCTGATAACGCCTGCGATTTCATGACCATCACGACAGACGGCGGCTTCATCCACGCTCCGGTCCCATGAGTCGAGTCGACAGTAGTGATGCTATGTGTAGTTCTAAAACATTGATTGGCTCATGTTGTAATTAAACTTTAATGAACTTGTATGTCTCTGTGGGTTGGACAGTCGTTCAACTTAGATGTAATCGATGCTATTAATGTCTTGCTTTTCTCTTCCGATCCTTTTATTGCATACTTATATATTGCTTATGTATTGTCTGTTGTTTGGCTTGTGCATATAGATGTCGTCGTATGTCGTGTACAAGGGTAAGGTTCCCGGAGTCTACGACGACTGGGAGGAGTGTCAGAGACAGGTTCAATGTTTCAGTGGTAATAGTTACAAAGGGTACACCACTAGGGCAGAGGCGGAATCTAGATACGCCCGCTATCTAGCGGGAGAGAGGAGGGAGCGTTGGAGGAACCGGATGAAGACCAGTTTCATCGCGATGATGCTCATCGTGATGACCGCAGCTCTCTTCTATGTGATGGTAGTTTAGATGATCGATATCAACTTGTAATGTGACGACAAACTCGCTACTCGTGGTCTCGAGACTTGTAATGTTCTATCTTTGTTCGGTCTTTTGAATTCGGAGACTAATATGATGAATTGTATTCGATCGGAGACTAATCTTCTATTGTATTCGATGAATCTGCTGTTGTTGTGTGATGTTGTCTAAATTCTGTCCAATAATATATTTTGTAACCTGTGAAAATATCAGAAAAAAAAATAATCCCTAATATTCATACTAGTGGCGCACCACACAAGACACTAATGGTGCACTGTGATAATCACACTAATGGCGCATCACCCACTGGTGCGCCATTAGTATGCCAAAGCACATGGGTACATATGGCCCCCTGGGAGGCATTCTAATGGCGCACTGTGGGCAATACTAATGGCGCACTACGTGGTGCGCCATTAGAACACCAGATTCTAATGGCGCACAGGTGGTGCGCCATTAGAAAAAAATTCTAATGGCGTGATGCTAGTGGCGCACCAGTGGTGTGCCATTAGAAGGCAAAACTGGTGCGCCACTAGCATGCCTTTTCCTAGTAGTGCTTGGATGAGCAAATTTACTATGATGAAAGCATGCCTCCTATGTATGATGATTATTGTGATGACACGTATGCTATAAAGAATAATGATAACCATGAAACTTGTCATCTTGATCGTAATTTTCAATCACATGATAGTTATTTTGTTGAGTTTGCTCCCACTATTATTGATAAGAATAAATTTGCTTATGTGGAGAGTAGTAAAATTTCTATGCAAGTAGATCATGAAAAGAATGCTTTAGGTGCTGGTTATATTGTTGAATTCATTCATGATGCTACTGAAAATTATTATGAGGGAGGAATATATGCTTGTAGGAATTGCAATAATATCAAGTTTCCTCTCTATGTGCTTAAAATCTTGAAGTTATGCTTGTTTTACCTTCCTATGCAAGTTGATTATTGTTCCCATAAGTTGTTTGCTCACAAAATCCCTATGCATAGGAAGTGGGTTAGACTTAAATGTGCTAGTCATATTCTTCTGATGCTCTCTTTATGTTTCAATTCTTATCTTTTATGTGAGCATCATTGAAATCATCATGCCTAGCTAGGGGCGTTAAACGTTAGCGCTTGTTGGGAGGCAACCCAATTTTATTTTAGTTTATTTCTTTTTGGTTCTGTTTAGGAATAAATAATCCATCTAGCTTCTGTTTAAATGTGGTTTTATGTTTTAATTAGTGTTTGTTCCAAGTAGAACCTTTGGGAAGACTTAGGTGAAGTCTTTATGATCATGCTGTAAAAAACAGAAACTTTAGCGCTCACGAGATATGCTTCAACGTTTTACTGGAGAGTGATATTTAGTTGATTATTTTTGCAGATGATTACTAGACAAATTCCTCAGGTCCACCAATTTAGTTTAGAATTTTTGGAGTTACAGAAGTTTGCATTAGTTACACATTACTACAGACTGTTCTGTTTTTGACAGATTCTGTTTTCATTGTGTTGCTTGCTTATTTTGATGAATCTATGGCTAGTAAAATAGTTTAGAAATCATAGAGAAGTTGTAATACAGTAGGTTTAACAAAAATATAAATAAAGCATGAGTTTATTACAGTACCTGGAAGTGGTGTTTTGTTTTCTTTCGCTAACGGAGCTCACGAGTTTTCTGTAAGTTTTGTGTTGTGAAGTTTTCAAGTTTTGGGTAAAGATTCGATGGACTATGGAATAAGGAGTGGCAAGAGACTAAGCTTGGGGATGCCCAAGGCACCCCAAGGTAATATTCAAGGATAACCAAGCGTCTAAGATTGGGGATGCCCCGGAAGGCATCCCCTCTTTCGTCTTCGTTCATCGGTAACTTTACTTGGAGCTATATTTCTATTCACCACATGATATGTGTTTTGCTTGGAGCGTCATTTTATTTTCTTTAGCTTTGCTTGCTGTTTGAATAAAGTATCAAGATCTGAAATTCTTAAATGTTAGAGAGTCTTCACATAGTTGTATAATTATTCGACTACTCATTGATCTTCACTTATATCTTTCGAAGTAGTTTGTCATTTGCTCTCGTGCTTCACTTATATCTTTTAGAGCACGATGGTAGTTTTATTTTGAAGAAATAGATGAACTCTCATGCTTCAATTAGATTATTTTGAGAGTCTTAAATATCATGGTAATTTGCTTAAATAATCCTAATATGCTAGGTATTCAAAAATAGTAAAAACTTTCTTCTGAGTGTGTTGAATACGAAGAGAACTTTGATGCTTGACGATTGTTTTGAGATATGGAGGTAATAATATTAAAGTCGTGCTAGTTGAGTAGTTGTGAATTTGAGAAATGCTTGTGTTGAAGTTTGCAAGTCACGTAGCATGCACGTATGGTAAACGTTATGTAACAAATTTGAAACATGGGTTGTTCTTTGATTGTCCTCCTTATGAGTGGCGGTCGGGGACGAGTGATGGTCTTTTCCTACCAATCTATCCCCCTAGGAACATGCGCGTAGTGCTTTGGTTTTTGATGTCTTTTAGATTTTTGCAATAAGTATATGAGTTCTTTATGACTAATGTTGAGTCCATAGATTATACGCACTCTCACCCTTCCATCATCGCTAGCCTCTTCGGTACCGTGCATTGCCCTTTCTCACATTGAGAGTTGGTGCAAACTTTGCGGTGCATCAAACCCGTGATATGATACGCTCTTTCACACATAAACCTCCTTATATCTTCCTCAAAACAGCCACCATACCTACCTATTATGGCATTTCCATAGCCATTCCGAGATATATTGCCATGCAACTTTCCACCATACCGTTCATCATGACACATACATCATTGTCATATTGCTTAGCATGATCATGTAGTTGACATAGTATTTTGTGGCAAAGCCACCATTCATAATTCTTTCATACATGTCACTCTTGATTCATTGCATATCCCGGTACACCGTCGGAGGCATTCATATAGAGTCATACTTTGTTCTAGTATCGAGTTGTAATCATTGAGTTGTAAATAAATAGAAGTGTGATGATCATCATTTTCTAGAGCATTGTCCCAAGTGAGGTAAAAAATAAATAAATAAAGAGAAAGGCCATAAAAAAAGAGAAGGCCCAAAAAAATGAGAGAAAAAGAGAAAGGGGACAATGCTACTATCCTTTTACCACACTTGTGCTTCAAAGTAGCACCAAGATCTTCATCATAGAGAGTCTCTTGTTTTTTCACTTTCATATACTAGTGGGAATTTTTCATTATAGAACTTCGCTTGTATATTCCAACGATGGGCTTCCTCAAATGCCCTAGGTCTTCGTGAGCAAGCAAGTTGGATGCACACCCACTTAGTTTCTTTTGTTGAGATTTCATACATTTATAGCTCTAGTGCATCCGTTGCATGGAAATCCCTACTCCTTGCACTAACATCAATCGATGGGCATCTCCATAGCCCATTGATTAGCCTCGTTGATCTGAGACTTTATCCTTTTTTGTCTTTTCCACATAACCCCCGTCATCATATTCTATTCCACCCATAGTGCTAGATCCATGGCTCACGCTTATGTATTGCGTGAAGGTTTGTAAAGTTTGAGATTACTAAAGTATGAAACAATTGCTTGGCTTGTCATCGGGGTTGTGCATGATGAGAGCATAATTGTGTGATGAAAATAGAGCATGAATAAACTATATGATTTTGTAGGGATGAACTTTCTTTGGCCATGTTATTTTGAGAGGGCATAATTGCTTAGTTAGTATGCTTGAAGTATTATTATTTTTATGTCAATATGAACTTTTGTCTTGAATCTTTCGGATCTGAATATTCATATCACAATTAAGAAGAATTACAATGAAATTATGCCAACTAGCATTCAACATCAAAAATTATCTTTTTATCATTTACCTACTCGAGGACGAGCAAGAATTAAGCTTGGGGATGCTTGATACGTCTCCAACGTATCTATAATTTTTGATTGCTCCATGCTATATTATCTACTGTTTTAGACAATATTGGGCTTTATTATCCACTTTTATATTATTTTTGGGACTAACTTATTAACCGGAGGACCAGCCCAGATTTGCTGTTTTTTTGCCTATTTCAGCGTTTCAAAGAAAAGGAATATCAAACGGAGTAGAAACGGAACAAAATCAGCTGGAGAAGTTATTTTTGGAAGGAAAGCTACCGGAAAAGCTTGGAGTGCACGTCAGGAAAGAAGGGAGGTGCCCATGAGGGTGGAGGGCACGCCCCCCCAGGGCGCGCCCCCCTGCCTCGTGGCCCCCCCCTTCGGTCCACCGACGTACTTCTTTCTCCCATATATACCTACGTATCCTAAAACTTCCAGAATAGAGAATAGATCGGGAGTTCCATCGCCGCAAGCCTCTGTAGCCACTAAAAACAAATCGGGACCCTGTTCCAGCACCCTGTCGGAGGGGGGAACCCTCACCGGTGGCCATCTTCATCATCCCGGCGCTCTCCATGACGAGGAGGGAGTAGTTCACCCTCGGGGCTGAGGGTATGTACCAGTAGCTATGTGTTTGATCTCTCTCTCTCTCTCTCTCTCTCTCTCTCTCTCGCGTGTTCTTGATTTGGCATGATCTTGATGTATCGAGAGCTTTTCTATTATAGTTGGATCTTATGTTTCTTCTCCCCCTTTAGTCTCTTGTAATGGATTGAGTTTTCCCTTTGAACTAATCTTCTCGGATTGAGTCTTTAAAGATTTGAGAACACTTGATGTATGTCTTGCCGTGCCTATCTGTGGTGGCAATGGGATATCACGTGATTCACTTGATGTATGTTTTGGTGATCAACTTGTGGGTTCCACCCATGAACCTATGCATAGAGGTTGGCACACATTTTCGTCATGATTCTCCGGTAGAAACTTTGGGGCACTCTTTGAGGTTCTATGTGTTGGTTGAATAGATGAATTTGAGATTGTGTGATGCATATCGTATAATCATACCCACGGATACTTGAGGTGACATTGGAGTATCTAGGTGACATTAGGGTTTTGGTTGATTTGTGTCTTAAGGTGTTATTCTAGTCAGAACTCTAGGGCTATTTGTGACACTTATAGGAATAGCCCAACGCATTGATTGGAAAGAATAACTTTGAGGTGGTTTCGTACCCAACCATAATCTCTTCGTTTGTTCTCCGCTATTAGTGACTTTGGAGTGACTCTTTGTTGCATGTTGAGGGATAGTTATATGATCCAATTATGTTATTATTGTCGAGAGAACTTGCACTAGTGAAAGTATGAACCCTAGGCCTTGTTTCCTATCATTGCAACACCGTTTATGCTCACTTTTATCACTCGCTAGCTTGCTGTTTTTATATTTTCAGATTACAAAAACCTATATCTACCATCCATATTGCACTTCTATCACCATCTCTTCGCCGAACTAGTGCACCTATACAATTTACCATTGTATTGGGTGTGTTGGGGACACAAGAGACTCTTTGTTATTTTGCAGGGTTGTTTGAGAGAGACCATCTTCATCCTACGCCTCCCACCGATTGATAAACCCTCGACGATCTTCAATCTGCATAATATACTGAGGATAATTAATTATAAATACATGCAATGAAAGAGCTGAGCTATATATAGAGACATAATGACAGAAATAGTACTTACGGACAGTAGCAAAAGACCGTTAATTTATCGAGGGCCTTTTGATTGAAGAACTCGAAGAACTCGTCAAATGGAACAGGCAACAGATCAGTTACAACGAGGTCGTGCTCCTCTTTAATTCTCAGATACAAAGTATTCGTCCCCCCAGACTCTCTGCAGGTTTTCATGTACCAATTATGGAATCTTCGCATCATCGTTGTTAGAGATTTTTCATCTTTGACGAGAGGCTTCCCGTACTCGTATCTGTGTTCGACCACCTCCATGAAATCAAAATTTACATCGTCAGCCAGGTAATCTCCAAGATTTCTATAACCGGACACCGTCCCCGGAGCATTAGCGACGATGTCGCAAGACACATTGAGCGGGGGGCACGATTGGTTTGCTTGTTCGCCGAGCTGGGCAATTTTTTTTCCAGCTGCTCGTCGTTCTTTTAACCTTTGATCACTGATAGTACTTCCCGACTGCGACGCTTCTTGATATGCCTTTTGAGTAATGCGCTCATAGTTGGTTTTCGGCGGAGACTTTGGTGGTTTCCTCAGGGCATCGATAGTGCGCTTTGCTTTCACCGGATCTACCTTCTCCTCCGGAGGTGGATGTCTCTTTGCTTTCAACCCTTCAAAGATGTCCTTCACTTCGGTCCGCATGATCTTCGCGTTTTCCTCCTCGGTCCTCTCGTACGGTAACTTCTCTAGAGGCTTGAGAGGTGGACCGTATCTGTATTGCCTCCCGCCTCTGGCTGTACTGCTAGACGCCGGAGCAGATGGAGCGGCTGTGGCTGTCTTCTTTCGTGCTTGCTTACGAGGCGGAGGAGAAGGACTATGATGCGCCGGAGCAGCCGGGGCGGCGGCGGGTCTCTTCCGCTCTTGCTGGCGAGGCGGAGAAGGAGGAGGCTGCTGGCTGCTCGGGCGCGCCGGCGCAGGCAGAGAAGGAGGCGGAGTGGCGCCACGCGCCGGAGAAGGAGGCCGAGTGCCCTGATCATCACTCGCCGGAGGAGGAGGCGGTGGAGGAGGCGGAGTGCCCTGACTCGCCGGAGGAGGAGGCGGAGGCGTCCAGTTCGGAAGGTTGATGAGCTCCTTCCACCATAGGCATGGAGTCTTTAGAGCAGAATCCAGCCTAGTCTCCCCTTCACCGGTAGGGTGGTCAAGCTGGAGTTCCTCAAATCCCTCCGTTATTTCATCCACCATCACCCTAGCATATCCTTCTGGAATCGGCCGACAGTGAAAAGTTGCGCCGGGTTCAGTAGGATAAACAGAGCCAACAGTCGCCTTGACCTTGAAATTCATCCATTGCGTCATGATGTGGCAGTTTTGAGACTCCGTGATAGCATCCACGGGATAGCTGGCAGGAGCCGTCAAGACATGCTCCGGCTGAAGCAGCTCGGTGGAAGCCATGCTGCTTCTCCGCTGAGATGACGGGGTAGCTTCGAGGGAAGCTTCGGTAGTTCGTTTGCTGCGATTTGCTTCTCGTTCCTCTATCGCTTATACCCTTGCGTGCAACGCCATTGTGAGCTCGTCGTTCTCTCTGTCTGGAACGAATGTCCCTTGCTGCGCTGCGTCGATATAGTGCTGAAGCCTCTTGACTGGTATTTCCAATTGCTCGTCCGTCCAAATGCACTTCCCTGATACAGGGTCCAAGGTTGTGCCAGCCCCGAAGAACCAAGTCCGGCAACGGTCTGGCCAGTTCATTGCCTCTGTTTTGATCCCTTTATCAACCAGATCATTCTCAGCATTGGCCCACTTAGGCCGGGCTTTGAGGTAGCCACCTGACCCTGTGCAATGGTGAAGCTTCTTCTTCGCAGCATTTTGCTTGTTTGTCGCCGACATCTTCTTACTCTTTTCCGATGTATTGTGGGCCACAAATGCGGGCCAGTGATCTCTGATCTTCTCATATTTGCCCGTGAATTCTGGTGTCTCTTTTTTGTCGACAAACGTATTCAGGTCTTTCTTCCACCTCCTGAATAGGTCTGCCATTTTCTTAAGAGCAAAAGACTTGATTAATTGCTCTTTAACTGGCTTCTTCGGATCATCCTATGGCGGTAGGGTGAAATTTGACTTTAGCTCAGTCCAAAGATCATTTTTCTGCATATCTTTGACATAAGACACCTCAGGGTCTTCGTTCTTAGGCATGTACCATTGGTGGATGCTGATCGGGGTCTTGTCCCTAACTAGAACCCCACACTGAGCAACAAATGCGTTCTTTGTCCGGATGGGTTCAATCGGTTGGCCGTCGCGCGCGATTGCTATGATCTCAAACCTTTCATCCAAGCTCAACTTTTTCTTCGGGCCTCGTCTCTTTACTGAAGTTGTGCTCGAACCGGAGGGCTAGAAAAAAGAACAAAGACGAGAGTTAATTAATATGTGTACATACGAAAACAATGAATGCATCAATTAGCTAGTCAGCACAGGCTTAACTAATATATATACCTGGCCGAACTCGGTTCGGTCACCGGAGCCGTCATCACGGTCTCCTTCTTGCATCGTCATTGGGCCACCGGAGCCGTCCTCACGTTCTCCTTCTTGCACCGGCATTGGGTCATCGGAGCCATCATAATCATAGCCAGCTGCTTCTTCACCCTCTCCTTCCAGACCATCGGTGTCGCTGAGAAACAATGAGCAGACGGCATCACTTGCTTGTGCGATTATGTCCCCCAACAACGCTTCTTGTGCTTCGTCTCGGAGGGTTTCCATAGTTCTACAAATATTTACAACATGGCAATTATTATTCAAACATGACATATGGATATATTAGCTAGTGGCAAACGTAGAACTAGCTAGCTAATCACAGTAAGGAATCATATTAATTAAGTGCCTCGACGCTGCTTCTCTAGGGTTTGGGGTGGCCTGGACAACGCTTCAAGGGGGTAATATCGACAATGACGAGATACATACACGGGAAAATAATGTTATCGGGGAGGGGGTATATAGACCCCCCCACGTGTTAACGTTATCGGGAGGGGGTATATCGAACCCCACCCCCCACGTGTTGAAGTTATCGGGAGGGGTTTATATCGACAACGACGACATACGTACATGGGAAAATAATATTATTGGGGAGGGGGTATATCGACCCCCCCCCCCACGTGTTGAAGTTATCAGGAGGGGTTTATATCGACAACAAAGACATACGTACATGGGAAAATAATAGTAACGAGGAGGGGGTATATCGACCCGCCCACGTGTTGAAGTTATCGGGAGGGGGTATATCAACCCCCCTCGTGGTGAAGTTATCAGGAGGGGTATATCGACCCCCCCACGTGTTGAAGTTATCGGGAGTTTATATCGACACGACATACATACATGGGAAAATAATATTATCGGGGAGGGGGTATATCGACCCCCCCTCGTGTTGAAGTTATCGGGAGGGGTATATGGACGATGAAAGACCCGATAAAACATAAGAAAACGAAGAAGAAATAAAAAGAGGAGAAGAAGAAAGGAATAGAGGAGAAGATCGAAGAAAAAAAAGAAGAAAAAAAATGAGGAGAAGAAGAAAGGAATAGAGGAGAAGAAGAAAAAAAATATATTTTTTTCTATTTTTTCTTCTTCTCCTCCATTCCTTTCTTCTTCTTCTCTTCCTTTTCTTCTTTTTTCCTCTTCTTATTTATTTCTCCTCTTGTTCCTCTCCTCTTCTTCTTTCTTTCCTCTTCTTATTTTCTTCTTTCCTATCCTTCTTTTTCTTCTTCTTCCTTCCTAGCTAGATATATAAAACTTTTCTAAAATTGTAACTTTTGCATATATAAAACTTTTCCATGGATAATCAGTTCTCATATATATCGAATATATATCCATTGTCATATATAAAACTTTCTATATATGATCAAAAACTTTATATGAACAAAAAACATTTTGACATATATATTTAATTAGCATATTCTAGCCATATACACATATACATCACATACACATATACATTATAGCCACATACACATATACATCACATATGAACAAAAAATTAAACTAATAAAAATAAAAAAACATATAGCCACATATGAACAAAAACATATAGCCACATACATACACATATACATTATATATATATGAACAAAAAAATAAACTAATAAAAAACAGAGCCGGGGCAGCGGCTCACAGCGGGGGCACGCGAGGCGCCGGCGCGGTGGTGAGACGATGCGGGGCAGGGCGGCGGCGAGGAGGCGGCGGCGGCGAGCACGTGGCAGGAGGCTCGGGCGCCGGGCGGGCGTGTGAGCAGGGGAGCTCGAGGCGACGGCGGGGCGGCGAGGCGCCGGTCGCGAGGCGAGGGCGGGGCTGCGGCAGGTGATGGCGACGAGGAGGAGGCGGCGGCGGCGACGGCGAGCACGGGGCAGGGGCGCGGGGTGACGGTGACGAGGAGCAGGCGGCGACGGCGAGCACGGGCAGCCTGGCGATGTCGAGGAGGTCATCGGCGTCGTCGGGGGCAACTGGTGAGGGAAATCTGAAAATTTCACAAGTGTTGCTCATATAGCAAAGGCTTTGGTCCCGGTTCGTGGCACAAACCGAGACCAATGCCCCCCTATAGTCCCGGTTGGTGCCACCAACCGGGACCAAAGGCCTCTTTTCAGCAGCCCAATGGGCGGGAAGCGGCGGCCATTGGTCGGTTGGTGGCACCAACCGCGACTAAAGGGGGGCATTGGTCCCGGTTTGTGCCACGAACCGGTACTAATGCACCCTTTAGTCCTGGTTGGTGGCACCAACGGGACCAAAAACCTGTGTTTGGGCGGCGCGTTGCGGTGGGATGTTTAGTCCCACCTCGCTAGCCGAGAGGGCTCGGCAGGTGGTTTATAAGCGCTGCTGCGCTGACCACTTCGAGCTCCTCTCAAATGCAGAGCTTACGTGCCTAAAGTCACTTATCTGCTGTGGGCCTCTTGGGCCTCTGCGGGCTGAATCTGGCCCATGGTAGGGTTTCTAGTCGTATTCGGGCCGTGGGGGCCCGATGGGAGAGCACTTTTTTGTTTTTTTTGTTTTCTTACTTATTGTTGCTATTTTAGTTTTTTCCAGTTTTTATTTTGTTTTCTGCATTATTTATTTTCTTTTGTTTTTCTTAATTTTTAATTCTTTTTGCTTTTAGTTTTAGAAAAATTATAAACTTTACATTAGTGCCATTATTTTCCAAATTTGACAACAATTTTTTGTTTTTGTTTTCTTTCTTCCTTTATTTATTTTATTTAGTTTCTACTTACAACAAAATACTTATAGTTGCTATTTTATTTTTTCCAGTTTTTGTTTTGTTTTCTGCATTATTTATTTTCTTTTGTTTTTGCTTTATTTTTAATTCGTTTTTGCTTTTTGTTTTAGAAAAATTATAAAATTTCTGTTAGTGCCATTAGTTTTCAAATTTGAAAACACTTTTTTTTTTTTGTTTTCTTTGTTGCTTTATTTTTTATTTTTTCTACTTACAACAAAATACTTATTGTTGCTATTTTTATTTTGTTTCAGTTTTTTGTTTTGTTTTCTGCATTATTTATTTTCTTTTCTTTTTTGCTTTATTTTTAATTCTTTTTGCTTTTAGGTCAGCTAAATTATAAACTTTCTGTTAGTGCTATTAGTTTTAGAAAAATTATAAACTTTCTGTTAGTGCCATTAGTTTTCAAATTTGAATAGTTAAAATTCGAATTCTTTGAAATTTGTGTGAATTACAAGTTTGTAATTAACTTTACTAAAAAATGAACATAGATGCGCCTATAGAGAAAATTCAACCTAAATTCATAATAAATTTCTATGAATTTCAGAGAAATTCACTATGAATTTAGGTCAAATTCCCTGTTTATGGGCATCTATTTTCTCTTTGAGAGGAGCTCAACAAGGCAGAAAGGGACGGGCTTATAAACCGGTGTGAGCGCCCTTCGGTTGGCCACTCTGAGCGCAACGATGACCAACCCTTTAGTCCCGGTTTGTGGCACAAACTGGGACTAGTGGTCATGGGCCAGGGCGAGGCGCATTGGTCCCGGTTCGTGCGTGGAACCGGGACCAAAAGGTCCAGACGAACCGGGACCAATGGCCCACATGGCTGCCCTCTTGAGAGTGTTCTTGGTGAGAACATAGTTGACAAGGAGCGAACCGGGATTAATGGTATTACGAGGGCCGAACCATAAGACATTAAAGCATTTCAAATGAACTCTGAAAAAGTTGAAAGTTGGCATGGTATCATAATTTCACCCACATAGCATGTGCATGTACAAAACGGACAATGGTATCATACTCGTCTATTACAAAGTTGGCATGGTATCATCATAATAGTTGCGGGAGAAAGTCTTCACTTTTTCTTCGCCTGTGTCATTTGCTTATTGCACCGTAACCATGGATAATCTTCATCGTTTATCAAGATGCTTGGGTCAGCCTTGATTTTGAAGGGAGGAATTTCATGAAACTTTTCATAATCTTCAGATATGTCTGTCTTGCCCTCCACTCCCACGATGTTCCTTTTTCCTGAAAGAACTATGTGGCGCTTTGGCTCATCGTATGATGTATTCGCTTCCTTATCTTTTCTTTTTCTCGGTCTGATAGACATGTCCTTCACATAGATAACCCGTGCCACATCATTGGCTAGGACGAACGGTTCGTCAGTGTACCCAAGATTTTTCAGATCCACTGTTGTCATTCCGTACTGTGGGTCTACCTGTACCCCGCCTCCTAACAGATTGACCCATTTGCACTTAAACAGAGGGACCTTAAAATCATGTCCGTAGTTTCCTCTAGGCCTTGTTTCCTATCATTGCAACACCGTTTATGCTCACTTTTATCACTCGCTAGCTTGCTGTTTTTATATTTTCAGATTACAAAAACCTATATCTACCATCCATATTGCACTTCTATCACCATCTCTTCGCCGAACTAGTGCACCTATACAATTTACCATTGTATTGGGTGTGTTGGGGACACAAGAGACTCTTTGTTATTTTGCAGGGTTGTTTGAGAGAGACCATCTTCATCCTACGCCTCCCACCGATTGATAAACCCTCGACGATCTTCAATCTGCATAATATACTGAGGATAATTAATTATAAATACATGCAATGAAAGAGCTGAGCTATATATAGAGACATAATGACAGAAATAGTACTTACGGACAGTAGCAAAAGACCGTTAATTTATCAAGGGCCTTTTGATTGAAGAACTCGAAGAACTCGTCAAATGGAACAGGCAACAGATCAGTTACAACGAGGTCGTGCTCCTCTTTAATTCTCAGATACAAAGTATTCGTCCCCCCAGACTCTCTGCAGGTTTTCATGTACCAATTATGGAATCTTCGCATCATCGTTGTTAGAGATTTTTCATCTTTGACGAGGCTTCCGTACAGATATCGTGTTCGACCACCTCCATGAAATCAAAATTTACATCGTCAGCCAGGTAATCTCCAAGATTTCTATAACCGGACACCGTAACCATGTGTCATTTGCCTGTGTCATTTGCTTATTGCACCGTAACCATGGATAATCTTCATCGTTTATCAAGATGCTTGGGTCAGCCTTGATTTTGAAGGGAGGAATTTCATGAAACTTTTCATAATCTTGAGATATGTCATCTTGCCCTCCACTCCCACGATGTTCCTTTTCTGAAAAGAACTATGTGGCGCTTTGGCTCATCGTATGATGTATTAAGCTTCCTTATCTTTTCTTTTCTCGGTCGATAGACATGTCCTTCACATAGATAACCTGTGCCACATCATTGGCTAGGACGAGCAGTTCGTCGGTGTACCCAAGATTTTTCAGATCCTTTGTTGTCATTCCGTCATGTGGGTCTACCTGTACCCCGCCTCCTAACAGATTGACCCATTTGCACTTAAACAGAGGGACCTTAAAATCATGTCCGTAGTCAAGTTCCCATATGTCCACTATCTAACCATAATATGTGTCCTTTCCCCTCTCGGTTGTTGCATCAAAGCGGACACCGCTGTTTTGGTTGGTGCTCTTTTGATCTTGGTCAATCGTGTAAAATGTATTCCCATTTATCTCGTATCATTTGTAAATCAATACAGTCAAAGATGGTCCCCTGGACAACAAGTACAGCTCATCACAAACAGTGTTGTCATCTCTGAGACGTGTTTGCAACCAACTGCTGAAAGTCATGATGTGTTCACATGTAATCCAGTCGTCGCACTGCTCCGGGTGTTTGGAGCGCAGACTGTTCTTGTGTTCATCGACATATGGGGTCACCAAGGTAGAGTTCTGTAGAACTATGTAGTGTGCTTGAGACCAAGAATATTCGTCCCTGCATATTATTGAGTCCCTTCAAGCGTGCCTTTTCGGTCAGTCTCCCCTCATACCGTGATTTAGGGAGACCTATCTTCTTAAGGCCAGAGCGAAGTCAGCAGAAAACCCGATGACATCCTCGGTTTGATGGCCCATGGAGATGCTTCCTTCGGCCTAAGCGATTCTGGACATATTTCTTTAGGACTCCATGAACCTCTCAAAGGGAACATATTGTGTAGAAATATGGGCCCCAGAATGACAATCTAAATCGACTAGATGACCTAGGACATGTGTCATGATTTTGAAGAAGGATGGTGGGAACACCAGCTCGAAACTGACAAGACATTACGCCACATCACTCCTTAGCCTTGGTACGATTTCTGGATCAATCACCTTCTGAGAGATTGCATTGAGGAATGCACATAGCTTCACAATGGCTAATCAGATGTTTTCCGGTAGAAGCCCCCTCAATGCAACCGGAAGCAGTTGCATCATAATCACGTGGCAGTCATGAGACTTTAGGTTCTGGAACTTTTTCTTTGGAATATTTATTATTCCTTTATATTCGACGAGAAGCCAGTCGGGAACTTCATCTTGAGCAGGCATTCAAAGAAGATTTCTTTCTCTTCTTCGTGAAGAGCATAGCTGGCAGGACCTTCATACTGCTTCGTAGGCATGCCGTCTTTTTCGTGCAAACGTTGCAGGTCCTCCCGTGCCTCAGGTGTATCTTTTGTCTTTCCATACACGCCCAAGAAGCCTAGCAGGTTCACGCAAAGGTTCTTCTCACGTGCATCACGTTGATTGAAGAGCGGACCTCTAGGTCTTTCCAGTAGGGTAGGTCCAAAAATATAGATTTCTTCTTCCACATGGGTGCGTGTCCCTCAGCGTCATTTGGAACAGCTAGTGCGCCGGGACCCTTTCCAAAGATTACGTGATCACCGGTACGCATGGCGGGCTTCTTCCGGTGATCTGCCTCGCCTTTGAAATGCTTGCCTTTCTTTCGACATTGATGGTTGGTCGGAAGAAATCGACGATGGCCCAGGTACACATTCTTCCTGCATTTGTCCAGGTATATACTTTCAGTGTCATCTAAACGGTGTGTGCATGCGTGGTATCCGTTGTTGGTCTGTCCTGATAGGTTACTAAGAGCGGGCCAATCATTGATGGTCACGAACAACAACGCCTTTAGTTCAAATTCCTCCTGTCTGTGCTCATCCCACGTACGTACACCGTTTCCATTCCACAGCTGTAAAAGTTCTTCAACTAATGGCCTTAGGTACACATCAATGTCATTGCCGGGTTGCTTAGGGCCTTGGATGAGAACTGGCATCATAATGAACTTCCGCTTCATGCACATCCAAGGAGGAAGGTTATACATACATAGAGTCACGTGCCAGGTGCTGTGATTGCTGCTCTGCTCCCCGAAAGGATTAACGCCATCCGCGCTTAAAGCGAACCATACGTTCCTTGGGCCCTTTGCAAACTCATCCCAGTACTTTCTCTCGATTTTTCTCCACTGCGACCCGTCAGCGGGTGCTCTCAACTTCCCGTCTTTTTTATGGTCCTCACTGTGCCATCGCATCAACTTGGCATGCTCTCCGTTTCTGAACAGACGTTTCAACCGTGGTATTATAGGCGCATACTGTCGTGGGAACGATTCCGACAATAAGAGAGGGGTAGGATAACGGAGCATGATCTATCAAGATGCAAATGGGTGACACGGTGATTTTAGCGAGTTCGGTCCTCTCACGGTGGAGATAACAACCCTACGTCTCGTGCTCCGGAGAGGCTTTGTTTTATCTGAGTATATATCTGGAGATTACAATGTGTGTGTGTGAGAGAGTAATGGATCCCCATGCCTGAGCTAAGTCCTGAGACTAATGGTGAAAAGAGAGAGAGGTGGAAGAAAAGACCCCCAAGTCTAGTGGTGGGGGGTGGCTTATATAGAGTGCGCCACCTCCTCACCTCCTATGTTACAAAGTGGGGCATGAATGTCATAATGTCAGCCCACTACCAAGCCCTCACCATGAAAACGATGCCGACTGCTTTATTGTCTGCTGGTCTTCATATATCTGAATGAGTCGTGCGGTCGAGTGGTGAACTGTCATCCGAGTGGATGGTATACTGCTTGGTCGAGTGGATAGTATGCTGCTTGTCTGAGTGGATAGTATGTCTGTATTAAATTTATCTGGACCCACGTGTTGTGTGGAACCCATGCTTTATGATATTTCGAACCTTCGTGGGCCTACCTGTTATGTGTATCCCCAACATTAGCCCCCTAATCGATTGCGATTTTGCAGAACAAGTTTGTGAAAGACACAACTTGGCCCGAGTGATTACGGAAATACTCGGTACCTGTCATCGTACTTTAGGACAACCAAGGTTTGAACAAAATCTCAATGGATTCCAGCACTGCGCTTCCGACTGATCTGGGGTAAGTGCCCGCGAGGAGCAACTTGGTGACATTCGATCATCTCTCGGAAGTTAACTCGTGATCAGAGTATGGATGTGTCATTAAATCCAGGCAACAAGATCGACGCATGGACTGCTCTCTCGGTGAGATGCCATTCTTATCCCGGAGGAACGTCAATACAAGTCGGCTCTAGATCCAAACTTATGAGTTTCACGCTTTGAGTCTTAGAAGAAGGCTCAAAACAGGTCCACGGAGGAGGCTTAAACTCGCCTTATAGCAATTTTTTTTGGAGTGATTTGGAGCTGGTCCTGCATCGAGTAACTGACTACTCGGAGTTTCTTCACGCCTGGAACGTGTCTTTTTTTGTTGTTTGGCCGTCACTCGGGCCGGGCGGACCGTTCCGAGTGGATACCATTCCATTGGGGGCACGCTGAGTGCACCCACTGGGTGTAGTCCCCGAGACTGCCGTCGACTGCGGGCAGTCGGCAGGAGTCTTAGAGCCTGTCTTTTTGTTGTTGTTTGGCCGTCACTTGGACCGGGCTGACCGTTCCGAGTGGATACCAATAGTCGGATGGAGTCTTAGAGCCTGTCTTTTTTTGTTGTTGTTCATCACTCGGACTGGTCAGGCCGTACCGAGTGGAGATTACTCCAGTGGGGGCATACTGAGTGCACCCACTAGGTGTAGTTCCCGAGACCGCCGTCAACTGCGGGCAGTCGGCGGGGGTATGAGAGAACTAAAACTTTTCTTAGCTGGTGCTGATCGAACTTGTTCTTCTCTGACTCGGAGGTCGAGTAATTCTAGAGATGGGTTTGCATCGAGCAAAATGTTTCTTTTTGAGTTTTCTTCCAGTGGGGGCACGCTGAGTGCACCCACTGGGTGTTGTCCCCGAGCCTCTGCCGGACTAGATGAGTGTGGCAGAGGGTTTAAGTCTCTCGGTAAACCTCCATGCAGTTGGCACGGTAAATATCTTTGTCCGTAATTGAATCAATCGGATGGATGCCTAGCGAGGTGGTGGTATCCGTAGTTTGTGAAACTAACATCTTGGAGCCTAGGATAGGGCCAAGTGTATCCGTAGAGGAGCGTTGTTTTCACCCTTTTGCAATCCTGAAGATGACTTTAGGTAATGATTTGGGTGATCGTCTGAGTGGACAGTACTACCCTTATAGATTTTCGGCGGACCGAGCATGTATGGTCAGAAGAATATTCCTGATGTGATCAATAGGTTGACCAAATGGGCGTAACCCATGAGGGCGACATGGGCCAGGGATGTGCGAAGCCCCCGTGATTCTCGAAAAAGGTAAGCTTGCTACAGAGTGTGATATGAGGTTTGAACATATGGGTAACTTAGTTGTTCCTGTGTTGGGGGTGTAGAGGTGAGGACATGTCCAACTGATGGTGACGCGCGGGGCGGCCGAGGGGCGAGGACGTGTACAACTGAGTGGCGACGTGCGGGGCGGCTGAGTGGTGAAGACGTGCAGAACCGAGTGGCAACGCGTGGGGCGGCCGAGTGGTGAAGACGGGCACAACCGAGTGGCGACGCGAGGGAGGGCCGAGTGGTGCTAAACGAGGTGGCCGAGTGAAGGACTAAGTATCCAGCCATGTGGCAAAAATGGTCCTTAGCCAAATGCTTTCGAAGCTGATGTAGCGGCAAGGTCGGTGTAGTGTGGTTGCGGTGCCACAAGACTGGCGCGACAACTGAGCCTAAGTAGGAACGAAGATAGCGCACAGAATGTTTGGGTGATTATGAAATTTGTCAATGTGATGGATCGAATGTACTTGTTGAAGTGAAGGGTCTGACTGGTGATGAAGTACTTGACTACTTAGGAGAGTGTCATTCCGAATGAGCTGCAGCTCCCGAGTGCGGCGTAGCCCCCGAGCGTACTATAGGCTTCGATGACGGACGTGCCGGAATACGAGAAACATAGTTTTGAATGGATAATTTGCAATTCATCGAGCCGGACTCGGGTAAAGATGAGGAGAAGCTTCCGAGTGATGCTCGAAAGAGGCAAACTCGCAAAAGAGTGAAGTGTGAAATTTAATTATGAAAGGGACTTATCTGTCTCATGCCCGACGAGGTCTATATCATTGATACGATGAAGAGAATTCCACAGAGGGGTTGGCCGGATGTGTTTGAAGTCAACAGAGCGACAAGGTCGGTGTTGTGGTGCGCTGGGACCGGTATGGTGACCGAGTGCGAGCTGCGATGAAGTTGGCGCACAGGGCCGATGAGTGATCGCATAACTTGTGTAAACAATGGCACAAGCCAATGAAATAATTTCTGGAGGAAATTTGATGTGTGCTTGAAATGATTTGTGTGAATAACACCCATAGACACCCGTTGGGAGTGCAAGGGGGTTGCTAGTTAACCAACAAGAGTCTGAAAGAGCGAAGGATCTGTTCGAACTTGTCGAAGCGACGGACCCGACTGAACTCATTGGAATACTGGCTCAGATAAAACAGAAGTGTAGTGTTTCGACTGAGTTGCAGCCCCGGAGGACCGATGCAAACTCGAAATGAAGAACGACACATGGTGTTCGTGAATGATGTATGAAAAAATGGAAGTTGGACTTGGGAGTCACATAACCAGTACTAAGCAAGTATGTGAAAATAAGCAACCGGCGTGAGGTACACTCGGTGGCGTGGCCTCAGTGAGCGTGATGTGTGAATTACAGAATACTCGGGAAGGCGAAAATAACAGAATGTAAAATGACTTAGCTATCAAGGCGGCTGGGCGGTCAGTGGTGATGAGGTGACCAACCGAGTGGCGGCCTTGCACAGGCGGACAGTGGTTATGAGGTGACCAACCTATGGCGGTGGCAGGCGGCAGTGGTTATGGTGACTAACCTGATGGCGGCCAGGCGGCAGTGGTTATGAGGTGACCAACCAGATGGCGGCGGGCGGGCGGCCGAGTGGTGTTTTAAACTTAGGAGAGTGCGGACTGCAGCTAAGCCCTCCAGTGGGAGGTTGCTCTCCACTCGGTAGGATTTTTGAAACTTAGTAGTCTTGGACTACAGCTAAGCCCCGAGTGGGAGGTCGCTCTCCACTCGGCAGGATTTTGAAACTTAGGCGAGTCTTGGACTACAGCTAAGCCCCCGAGTGGGAGGCTCGCTCTCCACTCGGCAGGATTTTTTTAAACTTAGGCGAGTACTCGACTGCAGCTAAGCCCCCGAGTGGGAGGGTCGCTCTCCACTCGGCAGGATTTTTTGAAACTTAGGCGAGTACTGGACTGCAGCTAAGCCCCCGAGTGGGAGGGTCGCTCTCCACTCGGCAGGATTTTTTGAAACTTAGGCGAGTACTGGACTGCAGCTAAGCCCCCGAGTGGGAGGGTCGCTCTCCACTCGACAGGATTTTTTGAAACTTAGGCGAGACGGATTAGCAACTAAGTCACCCACTTGGGGATTTAGAGCATATAAAAAAGAATAACAATCATTTATGAGATTGTAAAAACTGTGTCGTGGGGTGACCGAGTGGTGATGAGGTGACCAACCGATTGGCGACGCCCGGAGCGGCCGAGGGATTATGAGGTGACCAACCGAGTGGCGACGCACGGGGCGGCCGAGTGGTTATGAGGTGACCAACCGAGTGGCGACGCACGAGGCGGCCGAGTGGTTATGAGGTGACCAACCGAGTGGCGGCGCGCAGGCGGCGATTGGTTATGAGGTGACCAACCGAGTGGCGGCGCTGAGGCGGCAGTGGTGATGAGGTGACCAACCGATGGCGGCGCGCACGGGCGGCGGGTGGCTATGAGGTGACCAACCGAGTGGCGGCGCACGGGTGGCGTGTGGTTATGAGGTGACCAACCGAGTGGCGACGCACGAGGCGGCCGAGTGGTTATGAGGTGACCAACCGAGTGGCGACGCAAGGGGCGGCCGAGTGGTGATGAGGTAACCAACCGATGGCGACGCACGGGGCGGCCGTGTGATGATGGCTTGTCGAGCAGTTGATTACGGTGCTTCACCGTTCGAGAGCCGAGCCGTTCATTGGAACAAAGGTGATGCGGACCGGCCGCCGTAACTGCCGCTGTTGTTGTCGATGATGTTCCAGATGTTAGCCAACCAAGTAGTACCAGGCGAACCGGCCGAGTGAACCCATGGGCTTCACAGTCGAGTGAGTGCAGTCCGGGTGGACTCCTCATCCGAGTGCACCCGCTGGTCTAAGGGAATCACAACTGTGCTACGATCTGGTCGGTGTGGAGCTGGCTGGGCAGGCCGACGCGGAGTGCTGGGCTTGGAGTCCTCGGTGAGGTTCGACATGGATGTGCCCGCAAGCACTATCCCATTTGATGGAGGCGGGCGGCTTGATCGCTTGCAGGCAGACCGGATCCAAAGCGCGTGGGGGAAGTTGTCCATGTCAAGTGCCGAATTAATCTGCATGCAAGTGGTTTAACGCTAATTAAGTGAGAGTCAAAGCCATTCGCGCATGCAATGGACGTTTACCACGGCCATTTATGTCCCGCATGCATGAGATAAATGGGATGGAATTAAGATTAGAAGGAAAGTGGAAGGTAGGGCGCAGAGCTCCCTGATCAGCCATGGTGGCGGCAGTTTTTGGCGCGGATCCATCGCAAGGTGAGGCGGATGAGATGAATCCGAGTGCGGGACGGCGTTCTCGTGCGAGGCTGCGTGCGGGCGGAGACCCGGTGGCTCCCGTCATGTTGTGATCAGAGACGTGGGCAGCCTCGACGTTGGTGCTGCGTCCGGTCCGTGCACCCACCGCCGCGGTCGTCACTGCGTGGTTGACGAGGGACACCGCAGAATGGCGATGCGCGGGCCGCTGAGTGATGAAGACGCGTTGAGCTGAACAATGGTGCACGGGCAGCTGAGCGATGAAGACGCGTCCAGCGACGACGCGTAGGCGGCCGAGTGAACTAGGGTCCATGGCCTAGTGAACTTGAGTCTGCATCCGAGTGGATTCATCTGTTTGAACTCTGGACGAATCGGGTTCGCAGCTGTCTGAGTGGAAGATTCATCGGGTGACCCTGCAAGTTACTAGCAAGCACGGCCAGGAAGTTCATGGCCTGATGGTCAGTCATGCATGCATGCATGCACGAATTAACTAGGGTCGGTGGCCTAGTAATCAGATAAGTGGCGTTAGTAATCCATCAATTGGCCGCTTAATGAGGCAGCCAATTAATTTGACGTTGGAGATCACCACGCCCTTCCGTTGCCTGTACTCCGCGTTAACCTGCATGCAGGTAATCAAGGAGGAGATGGCCCACTCACCTTGCATGGTTAAAGGAGAAAAGAAAAACCATGGCCAGCAAACGGCGATGGAGCGAAGAACCGCGCACCCGGAGGAGGGACGGGCGGATCCGCGCGTGTGCCACAGCGACCACGCTGGAGAAGCTGACGAGGGAGGAGTGCAGCGCGCCTGCGACGCCGGCGGGAGGTGCGGTTCCCGTGCGGATGGACGCGCCTGAGGTCAGCGAAGCCGGATGGGCGCGGTTGACTTGGTGGAGGCATCGGTGGTCGACGACGAAGAAGAATGGCGACAAGGGACTGGCCATGTCAAGAGCTCGGCCTCCGTGGCGCTCATTAGAACGGTGCTTGGTGGCGCGGCCGCGCTGCAGCTGTTGCTCGCGCTCGTGCATGTACATATAGAAGATAAAACAATCATTGTTAGATTAAAGATCGATTGTAAAGAACAAGATAGTATGGAATGGGACTTCCTGATCCCTTTGTGCGAAGAGTGTCATGTCTCTCCTGTGAATGGAGAGATGTCTGGATCTAGAATCAAATTCTCCATGGATGATTGTTGATCGACGGACGAAGATCGAAGAAATAAAACCATTTGCATCATGGCTCGAAAGACGCCATGCCCCACGGTGGGCGCCAACTGTCGTGGGAACGATTCTGACAATAAGAGAGGGGTAGGATAACGGAGCATGATCTATCGAGATGCAAATGGGTGACACGGTGATTTTAGCGAGTTCGGGCCTCTGACGGTGGAGATAACAACCTACATCTCGTGCTCCGGAGAGGCTTTGTTTTATCTGAGTATATATCCGGAGATTACAATGTGTGTGTGAGAGAGAGGAATGGATCCCCAAGCCTGAGCTAAGTCCTGAGACTAATGGTGAAAAGAGAGAGAGGTGGAAGAAAAGACCCCCAAGTCTAGTGGTGGGGGGTGGCTTATATAGAGTGCGCCACCTCCTCACCTCCTATGTTACAAAGTGGGGCATGAATGCCATACTGTTAGCTCACTACCAAGCCCTCACCATGAAAATGATGCCGACTGCTTTATTGTCTGCTGGTCTTCATATATCCGAGTGAGTCGTGCGGTCGAGTGGTGATCTGTCATCCGAGTGGATGGTATACTGCTTGGTCGAGTGGATAGTATGCTGCTTGTCCGAGTGGATAGTATGTCTGTATGAAATTTATCTGGACCCACGTATTGTGTGGACCCCATGCTTTATGATATTTCGACCCTTCGTGGGCCTACCTATTATGTGTATCCCCAACACATACCACATCACCTTCGCAGGAACCCTCTTTCTGGGGGCTCGCCGTCAACATCACCAGGGTCATCTCGTCTAATCTTATACCGCAATGCACCGCATACCGGGCATGCGTTCAGATCCTTGTATGCACCGCGGTAGAGGATGCAGTCATTAGGGCATGCATGTTTCTTCTGCACCTCCAATCCTAGAGGGCATACGACCTTCTTTGCTGCGTATGTACTATCGGGCAATTCGTTATCCTTTGGAAGCTTCTTCTTCAATATTTTCAGTAGCTTCTCAAATACTTTGTCAGGCACAGCATTCTCTGCCTTCCACTGCAGCAATTACAGTACGGTACCGAGCTTTGTGTTGCCATCTTCGCAATTGGGGTACAACCCTTTTTTGTGATCCTCTAACATGCGATCAAACTTCAGCTTCTCCTTTTGACTTTCGCATTGCGTCCTTGCATCGACAATGACCCGGCGGAGATCATCATCATCGGGCACATCGTCTAGTTCCTCTTGATCTTCAGCAGCTTCACCCGTTGCAGCATCATTGGGCACATCGTCTGGTTCCTCTTGATCTTCACCTGCTCCCCCCGTTGCAGCATCACCGTAATCAGGGGGCACATAGTTGTCATCGTACTCTTCTTCTTCGCCGTCTTCCATCATAACCCCTATTTCTCCGTGCCTCGTCCAAACATTATATTGTGGCATGAAACCCTTGTAAAGCAGGTGGGTGTGAAGGATTTTCCGGTTAGAGTAAGACATCGTATTCCCACATTTAATGGATGGACAACACATAAAACCATTCTGCTTGTTTGCGTCAGCCACTTTGAGAAACTCATGCACGCCCTTAATGTACTCAGAGGTGTGTCTGTCACCGTACATCCATTGCCGGTTCATCTGCGTGCATTATATATAATTAAGTGTGTCAAAAACCATTACAGAACATCATGAATAGATAAATAAGTGACCAAATTAATAGAAGTTCATCATCAGATTAAAACCAAAGTACATACATAGTTCTCATCTAACAACATATAGCTCTCCAGAGCATCTAATTAATTAAACCATACATTGAAACTATGTAAAACATTTCAATGCGAAAACAAATGCGATCACAATCGCAACCAAGGTAACAATTGATCCAACGGCATAATGATACCAAGCTTCGGTATGAATGGCATATTTTATAATCTTTCTAATGTTCAAGCGCATTGCATCCATCTTGATCTTGTGATCATCGACGACATCCGCAACATGCAACTCCAATATCATCTTCTCCTCCTCAATTTTTTTATTTTTTCCTTCAAGAAATTGTTTTCTTCTTCAACTAAATTTAACCTCTTGAAAATAGGGTCGGTTGGAATTTCCGGTTCACATACCTCCTAGATAAATAAATCTATGTCACGTTGGTCGGCATAATTTTAATAAACAATAAATGAACCAATAGTTATAAAGATAATATATACCACATCCGAATCATCGACAGGACGAGGGCCGACGGGGGCGGATACCAAAACCATCGCACTACATAAGATGCAATAATAAAAGTAAGAAAATAATACAGGTATCTATCTAAACATACAAGTAAGAATATTTTTCCTTTCAGAAAGAAGATAAGAACAAGAGGCTCACCACGGTGGTGCCGGCGATGAGATCGGGGCGGGTGATCGACGGCGGTGAAGATGGGGACGGGGCGTGACAGACCGCTAAACCTAGACAAATATTGAGGAAAATGGAGCTTGGAGGTCGAGCTTGGAGAGGAGAAAGCTTAAGTAGTGTGGCTCGGGCATTCCATCAAACACCTTGTGTGCATAGGAGGTGAGCTAGAGCACCACTAAGCCCTCTCCCCTCGGCGGAAAAAACAGAGCAGTGTGCTCTGCTCTTCTGTGGGTATATATAGGCACCTCATTGGTCCCGGTTGGTGGCATGAACCGGGACTAAAGGGCAGCCTTTGGTCCCGGTTCAAGCCACCAACCGGGACCAATGGTGGTGGGCCAGGAGCGAGGCCCATTGGTCCCGGTTCGTCCCACCAACCGGGACCAAAAGGTCCAGACGAACCGGGACCAATGGCCCACGTGGCCCGGCCGGCCCCCGGGGCTCACGAACCGGGTCCAATGCCCCCATGGGTCCCGGTTCTGGACTGAACCGGGACTAATGGGCTGACCCGGCCTGGACCTTTGCCCCCTTTTCTACTAGTGACACATAATTGGATTCTTGGCACCGCCACTGAGTCTGACCATATAAACGATCAGGCGCTCTCATCTTGTGTTGACATTTCTAATGTTCTACCTTTATATTTGTTATGGTCGATCTTTGTTCATTCCAGATCCACAAGCATATTCTTTTTCAATCTGGGGATAGAATAGGCTGGATGCCTCAGACCTAAGGGGTCTGCTGACATGTCTTCATAGTACGTATGTCATGTATACCGATATCATATTATATTAGTCCAATTTGTTTGTTTTTGTTTTTTAGAAGGCATCACTACAATATTTGATATATGTCATGTGTGCTTCACACTTCTTCCTCCTTCCCAACAACAATAGCTACACTTCAATCTACAATGTGCGTAGAAGGTGCTGAGAGCCTGACTCGAGTTGCCCTTTGTCTATCGTTGGGAGATGGAGAATGATTACCCGAACAACGTACCCGACTCCTGTACAAGAAGAACCTGAATAAAAATTTCAGCTTTATTTTGGTCAAAATGTATCATCCACTTTTCTAAAAATGAAGTTGTGCTTTTCAAAATGTGTAACTTCCATGTTCGTCTTTGAAATTTTGGCTTTTTGGATGTTGTCTTGAAGAAGACGCGGCAGGGTCAGCTAATGAGTCGAAGAAGGTCGGCGTGTTCTATGTTGGCTTGAAGAAGAGGCGGCACAGTCAGCTGACGAGTCGAAGCCCCCGTTCCACACGAGGTGTCAAAGCCTCCATGTCAGCTGACGAGTCAAAGCAGGCTGGCGTGTTGGATGTTGGCCCAAAGAATAGGCGACATGGTGATGCCGATGCGGGTCAAAATTTGTGAGACGGTCGATGCCAAGTTGATGAAATAACTACGTGGCGATGATAGTGTACCCGCCCCGAGTAATTCGTGGGGCGATGATATTGGTGATGATTTAGCCTTCGTGATGCCGAACTCTTGGTCGCCTCACCAAGGTGATGATCCAATGAGGTTGATCTTGGCTGGACGAAGCGATGATCTATCTAGGGCAGGTTGGCAGCCCTGGAGCAACGTTGTCGGGCTGGTTTGACACCAACGCGGCGGTGAAGATTACCTAGAAAAAGGCTTTAAAATTTGTGGGCATGTATTTGAGAAGAACACACAATACTCTAAGAAAAAAAAAATCCTTCAGAAAGGATGTCCAATAGCGCGTTCATGCAGAAATATCCGAAAATCGATGCACTCCTCGGACTTGACCCAGAGTTTGAACAGTCGGTTCTAGCTGAAATTTTGAAGGCTGGTCGGTATAAAAGTTCCATAACCTATGAACGGTTGGATATTCCAAAGAATGTCCCAGCTGGACGCTGTACTCCTCGCCCTAAACTCATCTAGGTTCCCATCCAGATTCGACATGGCTCGGGTATATCGGAGATCTGTCCTTTGGAACACAATGAAATTTTACAGGTTTGTTCTAGACTCAATTCTGCACAATTCCACCAAAGCTATCGTCAAAGCCACACTCGAGGTGGCAGGGACAGCGAACACGAAACCACTGTCCAAAAAAGCTGCACGGTTGCCTGAGAACAATGTTGACGTTGAGCCCCCGAGCTCCATGGATGATTCTTCCATGATAGATCAGAGTTGATGTTGATGAAATCTTATCAAGCCTCAACTCTCGATGGAGGAGGTACGATCCTCTAACTAGAGATCGGGGAACGAAAGTCACGCCATGAAGATCTAAGACGCTGACCGATGGTCCCATTGATCCTTCTTTCGATAACATAGCGGAACTATCAGCGAAAGCACCGATGTCGGTGTCAAAACCAGTAGACCTTTAGTAGGGGAGCCTGAGCTATGAGCTATGATCAATGGGTAAAAAGAGACAAGGGACATGATGTTTTTACCCGGGTTCGGACCCGCTCTGAGGAGGTAATACCCTACGTCCTGCGCTTGCTTATATTATGGGTGTATCAAAGTAAAGAGTTGATCTACCTCGAGATCGCAAGTTGTGGTCTATACCCTAGGGGTAATGATGACGATGATGATGAATGTGAGATTTTGTGTATCGACTAGCCTGGCCTCGACTTATATAATGTACCCGAGGCCTAGGATAACAAGAGTCCTAGACGAGTACATTGGTGGAGAGAAGTCCTTGTCTTGATCACCAAGTCTTACGCAATCTTCCTCGTATATGTCATGTGCTACCCGAAGTGGCCCATTAGAGAACCGTCACGGGGGGTCCTTGGCCCGACCCACTGGTCGGGAGAAGATGTGGTGAGTATCCCTATTCTAGGACAATGTCAATAAGCGCAGGAGTTTCGATTCAGAATACAAGATGTCACTTGCGTCCGTACATCCGCCTCTCGTCGATGGCATGGAAAAGTTGCCAAAAGAAGTAACATCTATTGTGGACGAGCTTCTGTTGGAGAGATTACGACTGATGCCAAGTAAAGGAGTTAAGACGAGGTTTGTTTATGAGGTCATGCGTCTATGTCAAGCAGTACTAGAATCAGCGCCTTTTCCGAGTGCCTAAGAAACTCGGAATAGGGCAAAAACACTCGGCAAAGGTTCCGAGTGTTGTACTCGGCAAAGGACTCCCGGCATTCCCCCTTCCGGCAAACAGAAGTTTGCCGAGAACCATTTGTCGGACTCTCGGCAACAACTTTGTTGAGATTTTTCATGGTGCTCAGCAAAGGTTTAAACTTTGTAAACAAAAACTAACGGAGAACGAAAAAGGAGTAAATCAGTCAGTTTGCCAGGTGTCAATGTTTTGCCGAGTGTTGCACTAGGCAAAACTTTTTTGTAGAACAAAAAGATACCGGCGGCAGCGCTGATGGCTGGAGCTTGTCGCGCTTGCTGTAGGGCAGGTTCGAGATGACGGACGGGTCTACCTATTGTTGTCTAGGTGCTCATCGCATCAGTAGACACACACATATCAGCCGGTGAGCTTCTAATCCAAAACATACACGCGCATCATGCCGGCCGAGCCACACGCATACATCAATACACAATAAACTGGCATGCATGCATCAACATGCCAACATAACACACGCACGTACAATGCTAGATAACACACACGTATCACGCCGGCAAGCCGCATAACGAGTTGAAGCCTTCAATCTCCGAGATGCTGTAGATGTCCATGCCACTGCCATGCTCAAGGTTGAACTCGGCCAGCGTAACGAGCAGTTGGCCGAAGAGCACACTGCACAAGCGCCGCCCAAGTTACCGGTCTTCTGCTCTTCTCCCGCGGCCAGTGGTAAACAGTGAGATGTGCTTGATGTGAGAAGATAGAGAATAAAGAGAGAGGAGGTGTTCGTGGCTGTGATTGAGATGGAGGAGATAAGGAGTGAGAGAGGGGAAGGCGCGGTGAGATAAAGCCAGATGGAAGGCTGCAACGTGATCAATCCATATGATTTCGTGAGATTGGTGGAGAGTGTGCTTTATCTTTGCCAATCACTAAAGGCATGACTTTTACCGAGTGTAACACTCCGTAATTTCCAAAAAATATTAGAAATATTGCAAATGAACCAAAAACTTGGGAATTGCCATCAAATATTGTCTATTTTATGTGAAAATTGGAGCGGAGCCATTTTGCATCCTATTTTTTGTAGTTGCTTCACAAAAGATACACATTTTTTTACATTTAGAAAATAGTAAGTAATTTTGTTGTACAAAACAGGTAAAAAATCTATTGCCCAACTTTGTTTGTAATGGTAAGATGCACCCATGTGTCAAATGTGTACAGCTTACAATAAACTATGCAATGAATATGGCGATCACCTTGGTTATTGGACATGAAAGTCATTAATGTCCATACACGATAGCCCGTTTTGTAAAGGTTTTTTTTTCAAAATTGTCATGTAGAAAGTTCGGCATTTTTCCTCGCAAATAATACACATAAAAGGAGTCCATGCGAAAGGATTGCATTTTTTGAACTTGTATTCTTTTATTCAAAACAGGGTCAAAATGGCCGGCATGGCTCTACATGACAAGGGGTCGAATCTCTCAAAGCTCTAAGTGGTTCTTCCACATAATGACTACGTGTGTACCTAAACATGTGTTTTGTTAATTTTTAGGACAGTGCTATCACACTCTTAAAGTTCAAATTTGAATTACTTTCAGGAAATCAACATAACGTCATTGAAATTTGCAGAAGTAACTACAGATCTAGAAAATTTATAGAACTTGAGAATTGTCCATTACATACGGTATACTTCATGTGAAAATTAGAGTGGTACCAATTTGCACCGTCGTTTTTGTACTTGCTTCACAAAAAATACCCGTTTTTGACACATAGAAAATAGATAATGATTTTATTGCATAAAAACTTGAAAACTCTATTTGGCAACATTGTTTGCAATGCCAATATGCACCTATATATCCAAGTTCACCACATTATCATAAACTATGCAATGAATATAATCCTCACTTTAATCGTTTGGCTTGAAACTCATGAATTTCCATACTTCATAGCCCATTTTGTGAAGGATTTTTTTCGAAATTGTCGTAATGTAACTTAGGCATTTTTCCTCACGAATAGTAAACATAAAAGGAGTCCATGCGAAAGGATTACAATTTATGAACTTTTATTCATTTTCTTTCATTTTTTCAAGGGATATTCGTGATTGGTCGGAACCGTGCCGGAAGGGGAAACACACAAGGCGAGTGAAGTGAGCTGGGAAAACCCCAATTATTGAAAAAATAGGGGCAAATCAGTCGAGCGTGACCCAACTAGGGGCACAAATACAATTGTTCCTTTTTTCAAAGGGGTCAAACGGCATGACTATTTATAGCAAGGAGTTGAACATTTCCAAACTATAAGTGGTTCTTCCATATAATGACTACTTGTGTACCTAAATATCTTGTTTGCTAATTTTTAGGACAGAGCTATCACACAATTGCAGTTCAAATTGAATTACTTTCGGGGCTAACTTGTTTACGCAAGGCTTTGTCAGTGAACACACGATTCTAGCAGCAGTGACTGTTGGATGTCCATCCAACGGCCGACGTGCTTCTTGAATATATGATCTTCCTGCTCCAGCCGCCTAAACTAGCGCCGGCGGGACTGCCTGCTCCCTACTCTTGTGGCCCGCTGTGATGCCGCGCGGGCTTCCCCGGCCCACCCTACTCCCTCCGCTGGCCTGGCCGCACGCAATCAACGACCTCCTTATTACGTGAAAAAAATGATTCCTTCCACTTACATCTGGGGCGCACTGGTTGGGAGGATGACTTGTGAGCCTACTAAGTTGACGCGTATGCATGGCTTGTCAACTTAGTCAACAAATGATTGTAGGTGCAGTAACCGTTGGATTTGAATCGAACAGTCCTGCTGCTTCTTCAAGTGTTGCTCTTCTTGCACCAGCCGCCGAAACTAGCGCCGGCGAGACCGCCTGCTCCTGCCTCCAGTGGCCGGTTGTGCTGCCGTTGAGGCCTCACCGCCCCTACTACTCCCACGCTAGCCAGGCCCTACGGCGACGGCAACCTCACACCACTGCCGAACCAGTGAACTCTCGTACTCCTCTCCGCGTGGGTATCCACTTCCGCGTCTTCCCCGGCTCCGCGGTGTCGTCCCCTTCCTAGGCCTCGCCGTTGTCCACCGCCCTGGTGCTCTCCGCGCGGCGTGTTCAACATGGTCATGGAACGACTTCCATCGGACGTGGACTGTACGTGGAGAGGCTGACAGCTGGGTCCACGGCCGCACACAAGGAAATGCCTCCTTACTATGCGCAAAATAATGATTCCTCCAGCTGACATCTGGGACCCACCGGAAGGGCCTCTGTATTTCATGAAAAAAACGTTCCCCCCGCTGACAGGTCAGACCCACCAGCTATATCTTCTCACGCAAGGAAGTGCCTCCTTATTACGCACAAAAAATGAATACCCTCCTGCTAGCTGGGACCCACCATAGTGGGTGGCTGACTTGTGGGCCTACTAAGTTGACGGGGACGGAGGGCTTTGCCAACTTAGTCAATACTTCAGTGACCGTATGATGTCTATCCAACGGCCATAGTGCTTCTTCAACCTCTGGTCTTCTTGCTCCAACCGCCCAAAGCAGCTCCGGTCATGCCGCATGCTCCTGCCTCCCATGGCCGGCTGTGCTGCCGCGGAGGCCTGACCGCCCCTACTATTCCCACCGCAGGCTAGGCCGTGCGGCGACGGCAGCCTCACACTGCAGCCGAACCACTGAACCCTCGTACTCCTCTCTCCGCGGGCTTCCACTGCCGCGTCTTCCCCGGCTCCGTGTCATCCCCTTCCTAGGCCTCGCCGTTGTGCACCGCCCTGATGCTCTCGGCGCGGCATGGTCAACATGGTCAAGGAACGACTTTCATCGGACCTGGACTGTACGTGGAGAGGCTGGTAGCTGGGTCCACGGCCGCAGCAAGGAAGTGCCTCCGTATTACGCGGAAAATAATGATTCCTCCACCGGACAGCAGGGACCCATCGGAAGGGCCACTGTATTTCATGAAAAAACGTTTCCCCCTGACCGCTGGGACCCACCAGCTACATCTTCGCACGCAAGGAAGTGCGTCCGGGCAAAAAAAAAAATGATTCGCCCCCCTGACTGCTGGCACCCACCAGCTACATCTTCGCACGCGAGGAAGCGCCTGACAGTCAGGACCCACCTGGTCGAAGCGTACGTAGCGTTGTCATTCTGGTCGCGCAAGTGTCGTAGTAGAGGCGCGCACGTAGCATGTACACGTACGTACAGCGGCCAGTGTGCAAGAAAGAAAATACGGCCACGTACGTACATACGGGCGGGGTCTCGAATGCCTACTCGCGCATATGTACGGCCAGGGCTCGTGTACATGGCTGGGTCGGAACGGAGAAATATCGTCGTCGTCGTGTTCATGGGGAGCCAACCGGCTGGGTCGGAACAGAACGCGTCGTCGTGTTCATCGGGAGGGTTTGGACGGAACAGGCGATGGAAACGAGGCCTGGCGTACCGTAGAACGGAGGCAACAGCCTTCGTGTTTGACTGGCCACATTCGAAACGGGACCCAGTTTATCGGGAGGGGTCTGGCGTACCACAAAACGGAGGAAACGAACTTGTGTTGGACATCCTGCGGTCGAAACGGGGTCCTGTTGATCAGGAGGGGTGTGGCGTACCGCAAAACGGAGGAAACGGACTTGTGTTGGAGCGCTAAGGTCGAAACGGGGTTCCTGTTCATCGGAGGGCTGTGGCGTACCGCAAAACGAGACTCCACGGGATACTGTTCATCTCCACTATCGACCTCCTCCAGCCTCCACGGGCTACTGTTCATCCACCGTCGACCTCCACCAGCCTCCACCTGCCACTGTTCATCCACGGGCTCCTGTTCATCGAGCCTCCACCGCGCGCTACTCCACCGACTACTATTCAACCACCCCTCTCCACGGGCTCCTGTTCAAACATCCCTCCACGGGCTACTGTTCATCCACCCCTCCACCATCTACTGTTCATCCAGCCCTCCACGGGGTCCTGTTCATCCACCCCCAACCGGCTCGATTGATCGGGGTCCTGTTCATCCAGAGGCAACACCACGGGGTCCTGTTCATCCACCCCACCGCTCACTGTTCATCCAACCCCCCGCAACGCCTTTGCTCATCCGAGGCAGCATCGATCGGCTTCAGTTAGCAGCAGTAGCGAAGCAATCGCTCGATCAGGTTCAGTTAACAGCCATCGATCGATCGCTTGGGTTCAGTAATGCAAAGCCTGCAGTGCAATTGCTCGGGTTCAGTTAGAGCCCAACGTCTCGCTTAGGTTCAGTTAGAGCCCAACGCCTCGCACACGCGCGTACGTGTACGAGAGAAACGAGCATCGCTCGGCCCCCGACCACCCACCGTAACCGGGAACTCGCCGAAATTTTCCTCGCCCTTGCTTCTACCACGGTTTTTTCCGTCATGGACAGCCCAAAGAATGTCACGCTACTACGTCTCCGGCCCGCCCAGGACGAAAAGCCCATTTTCTGTCATGATTTTTTGTCATAGAAGTAGGAGCCCACAACATCTATGATGATAGCGGGTTTTGTCACTATTATCATCATAGAAGTGTCATAAGTATGACATAAAAAAATTCGGTCGGCCCATAATGTCACGAATGTGTCTTTTTTTTGTAGTGTTCACGGGTCGCGCCTCGGGTTCTATCCGCGAAAGGTCCGCTACTCGCCCGCACAGGTACGGGCAGTCCGGCTCCGGATAAACCGATCGCCGTTGTCGTCTTCTTCTTAAGAGCCATGGAGACGAAGGACTGCTAGATTGGCTGCTAGACCAGATTCTCACAATTGCGCCTCCTACCTGGCCCGTCAAAGATGTCGGTGAGAACGACACCTATGGGATCAACGTAATCCCTACTGTGGTCAGCCGGCGCGGGGTTGTGAGAAGAGCGGGTCTAAGAGCCAGCACAAAGGGCGTTTACCCAGGTTCGGGCCGCGGGCATCGCGTAATACCCTAGTCGTGCTTTGGTGTGTATTTAAGTGTTCCTGAGCTAGCTACGATGCGTTATTTGCCCAAAAAGCCGAATCCCCCTCCAGTACGCCTCGGGCCTCCTTTTATAGGAAAAAGGGGATGCCATAGTGGCACACAGGAGTTGGAAAGGGTACAGTGTACAAGCTTATTGATGTCTACTACGCAACCTTCTTCTTGTAGACATTTTTGGGCCTCCAAGTGCAGAGGTTTGTAGGACAGTAGCAAATTTCCCTCAAGTGGATGACCTAAGGTCTAGCAATCCGTGGGAGGCGTAGGATGAAGATGGTCTCTCTCAAACAACACTGCAACCAAATAACAAAGAGTCTCTTGTGTCCCCAACACACCCAATACAATGGTAAATTGTATAGATGCACTAGTTCGGCGAAGAGATGGTGATACAAGTGCAATATGGATGGTAGATATAGGTTTTTGTAATCTGAAAATATAAAAACAGCAAGGTAGCAAGTGATAAAAGTGAGCGTAAACGGTATTGTAATGCTACGAAACAAGGCCTAGGGTTCATACTTTCACTAGTGTAAGTTCTCTCAACAATAATAACATAATTGGATCACATAACTATCCCTCAACATGCAACAAAGAGTCACTCCAAAGTCACTAATAGTGGAGAACAAACGAAGAGATTATGGTAGGGTACGAAACCACCTCAAAGTTATTCTTTCCAATCAATCCGTTGGGCTATTCCTATAAGTGTCACAAACAGCCCTAGAGTTCGTACTAGAATAACACCTTAAGACACAAATCAACCAAAACCCTAACGTCACCTAGATATTCCAATGTCACCTCAAGTATCCGTGGGTATGATTATACGATATACATCACACAATCTCAGATTCATCTATTCAACCAACACATAGAACCTCAAAGAGTGCCCCAAATTTACTACCGGAGAATCACGACGAAAACTTATGCCAACCCCTATGCATAGGTTCATGGGCGGAACCCGCAAGTTGATCACCAAAACATACATCAAGTGAATCATGTGATATCCCATAGTCACCACAGATACGCACGGCAAGACATACACCAAGTGTTCTAAAATCTTTAAAGACTCAATCCGATAAGATTACTTCAAAGGGGAAACTCAATCCATTACAAGAGAGTAGAGGGTGAGAAGAAACATAAGATCCAACTATAATAGAAAAGCTCGCGATACATCAAGATCGTGCCAAATCAAGAACACGAGAGAGAGATCAAACACATAGCTCTGGTACATACCCTCAGCCCGGTGAACTACTCCTCCTCGTCATGGAAGCGCGGGATGATGAAGATGGCCACCGGTGAGTGTCCCCCGGCAGGTCTTGAACAGGGTCCCGATTGGGTTTTGGTGTCTACAGAGGCTTGCGGCGGCGGAATTCCTAATCTATTCTCCGTTCTGGAAGTTTTAGGATACGTGGGTATATATGGGTGAAAGACGTACGTCGGTGGAGCTTTAGGGGGCCCACGAGGCAGGAGGCGCGCCCTAGGTGGGGTCGCCCCCCACCCTCGTGGCTACCTCCCTCCTTTCTTGACGTGGGGTCCAAGTCCATCGAGTGGCTTTCCTTCCAAAAATAACTTCTCAAGTTGATTTCATTCCGTTTTGACTCCGTTTGATATTCCTTTTCTTTGAAATACTGAAATAGGCAAAAAACAGCAAATCTGGGCTGGGCCTCCGGTTAATACGTTAGTCCCAAAAGTAATATAAAAGTGGAAAATAAAGCCCAATATTGCCCAAAACAGTAGATGATATAGCATGGAGCAATCAAAAATTATAGATACGTTGGAGACGTATCACTTATCGCCTGTCATTACGGGACAAGACGCATTAAATGCGCCCCTTAGGTGTCCCCTCGCTTTGTTGCCGCCTCGCCTTGCTTCGACACGCGCCCGGTCCAGCGAGGCAGGCAGTGCCATGTAGGCTGGCAGGCTGTTGAGCTGGCACGGTGGCAGCGTCTTCACGAAGATCTGCATGCCACCACGCAGGTGCTTGCTAAGCTGGTCTCGGGGCCACACGTCGCCACGCAGGTGCTCAGCTGGCTGGCTGGGCTGGCAGCTGCATGGGAACGGTGGTGGAGCCTTGGTGGGTGCGGGCCTGGCCGCGGCCCCGCTGATGTCTTCGGCAAGGGTCTTGCCGGGGCCCCGACAAGGGTCTTGCCGCGGCACTGTGGTCGTCCCTGGAAAGGATCTTGCCGGAGGCCTCGTGGGTTTCCTCGGCAGGGATCGTGCCGAGGATCGCCGTCTTCTGGTCCTCATTTGATCTTGTGTGTTCAATGATCTGGCGTTGGGCAAATTGCCCCAGTGATATGTCTCCAACGTATCTATAATTTTTTATTGCTCCATGCTATATTATCTATTGTTTTAGACAATATTAGGATTTATTATCCACTTTTATATTATTTTTGGGACTAACTTATGAACCGGAGGCCCAGCCCAGATTTGCTGTTTTTTGCCTATTTCAGTGTTTCGTAGAAAAGGAATATCACACGGAGTCGAAACGGAATGAAATCAACTGGAGAAGTTATTTTTGGAAGGAAAGCTACCGCAAAAGATTGGAGAGCACGTCAGGAAAGAGGGGAGGTGCCCACGAGGGTTGAGGGCGCCCCCCATAGGGCGCGCCCCCCTGCCTCGTGCCCCCCCCCCTTCGGTCCACCGACGTACTTCTTTCACCCATATATACCTACGTATCCTAAAACTTCCAGAACAGAGAATAGATCGGCAGTTCCGCCGCCGCAAGCCTCAGTAGCCACCAAGAACCAATCGGGACCCTGTTCCAGCACCCTGCCGCAGGGGGGAACCCTCACTAGTGGCCATCTTCATCATCCCGACGCTCTCCATGACGAGGAGGGAGTACTAAACCCTCGGGGCTGAGGGTATGTACCCGTATCTATGTGTTTGATCTCTCTCTCTCTGGTGTTCTTGATTTGGCACGATCTTGATGTATCGCGAGCTTTGCTATTATAGTTGGATCTTATGTTTCTTCTCCCCCTTTAATCTCTTGTAATGGATTGAGTTTTCCCTTTGAAGTAATCTTATCGGATTGAGTCTTTAAAGATTTGAGAACACTTGATGTATGTCTTGACGTGCGTATCTGTGGTGTCAATGGGATATCACGTGATTCACTTGATGTATGTTTTGGTGATCAACTTGCGGGTTCCTCCCATGAATAGTTATGTGATCCAATTTTGTTATTATTGTTGAGAGAACTTGCACTAGTGAAAGTATGAACCCTCGGCCTTGTTTCCTTGCATTATAATACCGTTTACGCTCACTTTTATCACTTGCTACCTTGCTGTTTATATATTTTCAGATTACAAAAACCTATATCTACCATCCATATTGCACTTGTATCACCATCTCTTTGCCGAACTAGTGCACCTATACAATTTACCATTGTATTGGGTGCATGTGTTGGGGACACAAGAGACTCTTTGTTATTTGGTTGCAGGGTTGTTTGAGAGAGACAATCTTCATCCTACGCCTCACACGGATTGATAAACCTTAGGTCATCCACTTGAGGGAAATTTGCTACTGTCCAACAAACCTCTGCACTTGGAGGCCCAACAACGTCTACAAGAAGAAGGTTGTGTAGTAGACATCAAGCTCTTTTCTGGCGCCGTTGCCGGGGAGGTGTGTGCTTGAAGGTATATATTTAGATCTTGCAATCAAAATCTTTTTGTTTCTTGTTTTATCACTAGTTTAGTTTATAAAAGAAAACTACAAAAAAATAGAATTGAGTTTGTCTCATACGCTTCATCTTTTTTAATATCTTTCGTGAGTATGATGGAAAGGAAAATTTTGCCAAAGTGTTAGAAGAAGAAGGCATTAAAATGTTTGGTACTAAATCTTTGAATGATGAGCATGATTGCAATGTTGTTAGTATGAATTCCTTGAATATCCATGATGCTAATGATATGCAAAGCGACAAGCTTGGGGAAGCTATGTTTGCTGAAGATTAGCAAATTTACTATGATGAAAGCATGCCTCCTATCTATGATGATTATTGTGATGATACATATGCTGTAAATAATAATGATAACCATGAAACTTGTCATCTTGATCTTAATTTTCAATCACATGATAGTTATTTTGTTTAGTTTGCTCCCACTATTATTGATAAGAATAAATTTTCTTATGTGGAGAGTAGTAAAATTTCTATGCAAGTAGATCATGAAAAGTATGCTATAGGTGCTGGTTATATTGTTAAATTCATTCATTATGCTACTGAAAATTATTATGAGGGAGGAATATATGCTTGTAGGAATTGCAATAATATCAAGTTTCCTCTCTATGTGCTTAAAATCTTGAAGTTATGCTTGTTTTACCTTCCTATGCAAGTTGGTTATTGTTCCCATAAGTTGTTTTCTCACAAAATCCCTATGCATAGGAAGTGGGTTAGACTTAAATGTGCTAGTCATATTCTTCATGATGCCTTCTTTATGTTTCAATTCTTATCTTTTATGTGAGCATCATTGAAATCATCATGCCTAGCTAGGAGCGTTAAACGTTAGCGCTTGTTGGGAGGCAACCCAATTTTATTTTAGTTTATTTCTTTTTGGTTTTGTTTAGGAATAAATAAGCCATCTAGCTTCTGCTTAAATGTGGTTTTATGTTTTAATTAGTGTTTGTGCCAAGTAGAACCTTTGGGAAGACTTAGGTGAAGTCTTTATGACCATGATGTAAAAAACAGAAACTTGCGCTCACGAGATATGCTTCAAGTTTTTACTGGAGAGTGCTATTTAGTTGATTATTTTTGCAGATGATTACTAGACAAATTCATCAGGTCCACCAATTTATTCTATAATTTTTGGAGTTCCACAAGTATGCGTTAGTTACAGATTACTACAGACTGTTCTGTTTTTGACAGATTCGGTTTTCATTGTGTTGCTTGCTTATTTTGATGAATCTATGGCTAGTAAAATAGTTTATAAATCATAGAGAAGTTGTAATACAGTACTTTTAACACCAATATAAATAAATAATGAGTTCATTACAGTACCTTGAAGTGGTGTTTTGTTTTCTTTCGCTAACGGAGCTCACGAGTTTTCTATAAGTTTTGTGTTGTGAAGTTTTCAAGTTTTGGGTAAAGATTCGATGGACTATGGAATAAGGAGTGGCAAGAGCCTAAGCTTGGGGATGCCCAAGGCACCCCAAGGCAATATTCAAGGATAACCAAGTGTCTAAGATTGGGGATGCCCCGGAAGGCATCCCCTCTTTCGTCTTCGTTCATCGGTAACTTTACTTGGAGCTATATTTTTATTCACCACATTATATGTGTTTTGCTTGGAGCTACATTTTATTTTCTTTAGCTTTGCTTGCTGTTTGAATAAAGTATCAAGATCTGAAATTCTTAAATGTTAGAGAGTCTTCACATAGTTGTATAATTATTCGACTACTCATTGATCTTCACTTATATCTTTCGGAGTAGTTTGTCATTTTGTCTAGTGCTTCACTTATATCTTTTAGAGCATGATGGTAGTTTTATTTTAAAGAAATAGATGAACTCTCATGCTTCACTTAGATTATTTTGAGAGTCTTAAATAGCATGGTAATTTCCTTAAATAATCCTAATATGCTAGGTATTCAAAAATAGTAAAAACTTTCTTCTGAGTGTGTTGAATACTAAGAGAAGTTTGATGCTTGATGATTGTTTTGAGATATGGAGGTAATAATATTAAAGTCGTGCTAGTTGAGTAGTTGTGAATTTGAGAAATGCTTGTGTTGAAATTTGCAAGTCCCGTAGCATGCACGTATGGTAAACGTTATGTAAATTTGAAACATGAGGTGTTCTTTGATTGTCTTCCTTATGAGTGGCGGTCGGGGACGAGCGATGGTCTTTTCCTACCAATCTATCCCCCTAGGAGCATGCGCGTAGTGCTTTGGTTTTTGATGGCTTGTAGAATTTTGCAATAAGTATATGAGTTCTTTATGACAAATGTTGAGTCCATGGATTATACGCACTCTCACCCTTCCATCATTGCTAGCCTCTTCAGTACCGTGCATTGCCCTTTCTCACATTGAGAGTTGGTGCAAACTTCGCCGGTGCATCCAAACCCCGTGATATGATACGCTCTTTCACACATAAACCTCCTTATATCTTCCTCAAAACAGCCACCATACCTACCTATTATGGCATTTCCATAGCCATTCCGAGATATATTTCCATGCAACTTTCCACCATACCGTTCATCATAACACATACATCATTGTCATATTGATTAGCATGATCATGTAGTTGACATAGTATTTGTGGCAAATCCACCATTCATAATTCTTTCATACATGTCACTCTTGATTCATTGCATATCCCGATACACCGCCGGAGGCATTCATATAGAGTCATACTTTGTTCTAGTATCGAGTTGTAATCATTGAGTTGTAAATAAATAGAAGTGTGATGATCATCATTTTTTAGAGCATTGTCCCAAGTGAGGTAAAAAAATAAAAAAATAAAAAAAGAGAAAGGCCATAAAAAAAGAGAAGGCCCAAAAAAATGAGAGAAAAAGAGAAAAGGGACAATGCTACTATCCTTTTACCACACTTGTGCTTCAAAGTAGCACCAAGATCTTCATCATAGAGAGTCTCTTGTTTTGTCACTTTCATATACTAGTGGGAATTTTTCATTATAGAACTTGGCTTGTATATTCCAACGATGGGCTTCCTCAAGTGCCCTAGGTCTTCGTGAGCAAGCAAGTTGGATGCACACCCACTTAGTTTCTTTTGTTGAGCTTTCATACATTTATAGCTCTAGTGCATCCGTTGCATGGCAATCCCTACTCCTTGCACTAACATCAATCGATGGGCATCTCCATAGCCCATTGATTATCCTCGATGATGTAAGACTTTCTCCTTTTTTGTCTTCTCCACATAACCCCCGTCATCATATTCTATTCCACCCATAGTGCTATATCCATGGCTCACGCTCATGTATTGCGTGAAGGTTTAAAAAGTTTGAGATTACTAAAGTATGAAACAATTGCTTGGCTTGTCATCGGGGTTGTGCATGATGAGAGCATTCTTGTGTGACGAAAATGGAGCATGACTAAACTATATGATTTTGTAGGGATGAACTTTCTTTGGCCATGTTATTTTGAGAGGACATAATTGCTTAGTTAGTATGCTTGAAGTATTATTATTTTTATGTCAATATGAACTTTTGTCTTGAAACTTTCGGATCTGAATATTCATATCACAATTAAGAAGAATTACAATGAAATTATGCCAACTAGCATTCCACATAAAAAATTATCTTTTTATCATTTACCTACTCGAGGATGAGCAGGAATTAAGCTTGGGGATGCTTGATACGTCTCGAACGTATCTATAATTTTTGATTGCTCCATGCTATATTATCTACTGTTTTAGACAATATTTGGCTTTATTATCCACTTTTATATTATTTTTGGGACTAACTTATTAAATGGAGGACCAGCCCAGATTTGCTTTTTTTTTGCCTATTTCAGTGTTTCGAAGAAAAGGAATATCAAACGGAGTAGAAACGGAACGAAATCAACTGGAGAAGTTATTTTTGGAAGGAAAGCTACCGGAAAAGCTTGGAGTGCACGTCAGGAAAGAAGGGAAGTGCCCACGAGGTTGGAGGGCACGCCCCCCCAGGGCGCGCCCCACTGCCTCGTGCCCCCCCCCTTCGGTCCACCGACGTACTTCTTTTACCCATATATACCTACGTATCCTAAAACTTCCAGAATAGAGAATAGATCGCGAGTTCCGTCGCCGCAAGCCTCTGTAGCCACCAAAAACCAATCGGCACCCTGTTCCGGCACCCTGCCGGAGGGGGGAACCCTCACCGGTGGCCATCTTCATCATCCCGGCGCTCTCCATGACGAGGAGGGAGTAGTTCACCCTCGGGGCTGAGGGTATGTACCAGTAGCTATGTGTTTGATCTCTCTCTCTCTCTCTCTCTCTCTCTCTCGTGTTCTTGATTTGGCACGATCTTGATGTATCGCGAGCTTTGCTATTATAGTTGGATCTTATGTTTCTTCTCCCCCTTTACTCTCTTGTAGTGGATTGAGTTTTCCCTTTGAAGTAATCATATCAGATTGAGTCTTTAAAGATTTGAGAACACTTGATGTATGTCTTGCCATGCCTATCTGTGGTGACAATGGGATATCACGTGATTCACTTGATGTATGTTTTGGTGATCAACTTGCGGGTTCCGCCCATGAACCTATGCATAGAGGTTGGCACACATTTTCGTTGTGATTCTCCGGTAGAAACTTTGGTGCACTCTTTGAGGTTCTATGTGTTGGTTGAATAGATGAATTTGAGATTGTGTGATGCATATCGTATAATCATACCCACGGATACTTGAAGTGACATTGGAGTATCTAGGTGACATCAGGGTTTTGGTTGATTTGTGTCTTAAGGTGTTATTCTAGTACGAACTCTATGGCTGTTTGTGACACTTATAGGAATAGCCCAACGGATTGATTGGAAAGAATAACTTTGAGGTGGTTTCGTACCCAACCATAATCTCTTCGTTTGTTCTCCGCTATTAGTGACTTTGGAGTGACTCTTTGTTGCATGTTGGGGGGTAGTTATATGATCCAATTATGTTATTATTGTTGAGAGAACTTGCACTAGTGTATGAACCCTAGGCCTTGTTTCCTATCATTGCAACACCGTTTACGCTCACTTTTATCACTCGCTACCTTGCTGTTTTTATATTTTCAGATTACAAAAACCTATATCTACCATCCATATTGCACCTGTATCACCATCTCTTCGCCGAACTAGTGCACCTATACAATTTACCATTGTATTGGGTGTGTTGGGGACACAAGACACTCTTTGTTATTTTGTTGCAGGGTTGTTTGAGAGAGACCATCTTCATCCTACGGCTCCCACAGATTGATAAACCTTAGGTCATCCACTTGAAGGAAATTTGCTACTGTCCTATAAACCTCTGCACTTGGAAGCCCAACAACGTCTACAAGAAGGTTGTGTAGTAGACATCACCCAGCAAGGTTCTTGCCAAGGCTGCGGAAGCTGCCCCGGCATGAGTCTTGCCGGGGGAGTCCACCTCGTCCTCTCTGCTTCGTGTGTTTCTGGTCCTGGCATTGTTCTGATCGTCTTGTGGCTTTGGCTTCCCTCCTATGCCCTGCTAAGTGTGACCGCGGGCTGGGCTTTGATTGCCTGTGCACAGGTAAAGGGGTACAAAGTGGAGCCCCTACTTCTGTACACCGACAGAATATGGCCATTGCGTTGGTCATTTGAGACCAATTTTTTCTAGAAAAAAGTGTAAATAATATGGCCTCAAATGGAAAACTTGTCAACCTAAAATTATCGGTCTCATCAAAATGAACAACTTTGATTTTTGAAGCATCTTCATCCGAGGTCGTATGCAACTGCTACAGCCAAAACAATGTATTGTAGTTAAGGCCCCCATTTTCCGACTTTAGCACTCGGCAACACCCTGGTTGCCGCGTTTTGTTGTTTTACCGAGCGTTTCATTGACGATACTCGGCAAAGTACCTGTTTGCCGATTTTTAATTTCTGTCAAGTACTTCTTTGGTAGGAACTCGGCAAAGATACTATTGCTGACTGCCTAACATATTGCACTCGGCAAAGAGCCAGACACTTGGCAAAGATGAAAATTCCAGTAGAGAAGCTTTAAAAGAGGGAGTGCGTGTGTTTAGCCAGTTTCTTGAACCATCGGACTTGATCATGGAATAGCCGAGGAAACAGTTCAAATGGACTAAACGCTACGAGCTCATGTATATGAGTGGAAATGTCTCCGTTAAAACTCGCAAGGCCTCGATGGTGGACTTCAATGATATGGAGAGCGAGGTCGAGGTGACGCTTGCATTGACCAAGGTGTGTGGACAAGGTATCACCCTCTATGGAGCGTCGCGTGTGGTGCTCATCGATGTTGTGTGGAACCCTTCTGTCCAAAGGCAGGCGATTGGATGTGCATATCGAATTGTCAGCAAAAGATTGTCCATACATGCAGTCTAATCACAGAAGGAACACAAGAGAAGGGAAAATATGATATACAAGCTAAGAAGGAGAAAATGTCCAAATTGTTGTTTTCAAGTGAGCCACAGCCTACGGAGTGCAACCCTTCATCAGAATTTATTTCCATTGACAGGATTTTGGAACAAATGACAGAAGATGAAAATCTGAAAGAGATTTTTGTGAAAATAGTCCCATCATAGTGATAATAGAACTTATAGATCTCTGGTAAGTGGAAGCTTCTAAGATGAGGATGTTGCAATTTCAATATTTGTTTGTGGTACTTATCCTATTATATAATTTGTGGACAAGCAGTCGTTCTATCAAATTCCGAATTTATGGATTCTTCAACAAAAGAAGTAAAATTATTTGTAAGGTATTGAAAATAGAAATTCCGAATTGCGATCATGTGGTACCCCTCCTTTGGGTGGAAAAATTGAAAATGGCAGCCCTACAATTTTTATATCTATCTGGAAGATGGGGTAGCACCATTAAGGTGCTTCCATTGCTCATGCCGTATGGAGTGCACACACACACACTCCATGCACCAGCCCATAGCTATAGCTAGGCTCACACAAGTCTGACCATATAAATGATCGGGGCTCTTTCATCTTGTGTTGACATTTCTGTTGTTCTTGCTTTATATTTTTATGGTCGATCTCTGTTCATTTCCAAATTCACAAGTGTATATTTTTCAATCTGGGATAGAACAGGCTGGATGCCTCAGACCTAAGGGGTCTGCTGGCATGTCTTGATAATATGTATGTCATATATACCGATATCATATTCCATCAGTCCAATTTGTTTGTTTTTGGTTTTTTAGAAGGCATCAATACAATGTTTGATGTAAGTCATCTGTGCTTCACACTTTTTCATCCTTCCGAACAACATTTGCTACACTTGAATCTACAATGTGCATAGAAGGTGCTGAGAGCCTGACTCGAGTTGCCCATTGTCTATCGTTGGGAGATGGAAAATGATTACTTGGACAATGGACCCGGCTCCTGCACGAGAACAACCTGAAGAAAAAGTTCAACTTTATTTTGGTCAAAATGTATCATCCACTTTCCTAAAAATGAAGTCATGCTTTTCAAAATGTGTAAATTCCATGTACGTCTTTGAATTTTTTTGCTTTTTGGATGTTGTCTTGTAAAAGAGGCAACCCGGTTAGCTAACGAGTTGAAGCAGGTCGGCATATTGCATTTTGGCTTGAAGAAGTGGCGGCATGGTCAGCTGACGAGTGGAAGCCCCCGGTCCAGTCGATGTGTCAATGTCTCCATGTCAGCTGACAAATCGGATCAGGTAGGCGTGTTGGATGTTGGCTTGAAGAAGAGGCGACATGGTGATGCTGACGCATGTCAAAATTTGTGACGCGGTCGATCCCAGGATGATGAAGTAACTGCATGGCGATGATAGCCCCGTGTAATTCGTGTGGCGACGATATTGGTGATGATTTAGCTTTCGCCATGCCGAACTCTTGGTCGGCTCACCAAGGTGATGATCCAATGAGGTTGACCTCGGCTCGACGAAGCGATGATCTATCTAGTGCAAGTCGGCAGCCCTGGAGCAACGTTGCCGGGCTGGTTTGATACCAAAGCGACGGTGAAGATTACCTCGTAAAATGCTTTAAAATTTGTAGGCACATGTTTGAGAACAACACACAATACTCTAAGAATAAAAATCCTCTAGAAAGTATGTCCAATATCGCGTTCATGCAGAAATATCCAAAAATTGATGCACTCCTCGGTTTCGACCCGGAGTTTGAACGGCCGGATCGAGCAGAAATTTTGAGAGTTGGTCGGTATAAAAATTTTGTAGCCAATGAACAGTTGGATATTCCAAAGCATGTCCCGACTGGACGCTGTACTCTTCGTCGTAAACTCATCTAGATTCCCGTCCAGATTCGACAGCACTCCGGTATATCGGAGATTACTGGAGATTTGTCCATTGGAACACAGTGAAATTTGAGAGGTTTTTTCTAGACTCAATTCTGCACAATTCCACCAAAGCAATCGTCAAAGCGACACTCAAGGTGGCAGGGACAGGAAACACGAAACCACTGTCTAGAAAAGGTGCATGGTTACCTGAGAATAATGTTGACATTAAGGCCCCAAGCTCCATGGATGATTCTCCCGTGACAGATCCGAGTTGATGTTGATGAAAGCTTATGATGCCTCAACTCTTGATGGAGGAGGTATGATCTGCTAACTAGAGATTCGGGCACGAAAGTCACGCTTGAAGATCTAAGTTGTTGATCAATGGCCCCGTTGATCCTTCTTTCGATCACACAGCGGAAATCTCAATGAAAGCACCAATGTCGGTTTCAAAACCGGTAGACCTCGGGTAGGGGGGCCTGAGCTATGAGATCTGATTGATGGGTATGAAGAGACAAGGGACACGATGTTTTTACCCAGGTTCGGTCCCTCTTTGAGGAGGTAATACCCTACGTCCTGCTCTTGCTTATATTATGGGTGTATCAAAGTAAGGAGTTGATCTACCTCGAGATCGTAAGTTGTGGTCTACACCCTAGGGGTAATGATGATGATGATGATGATGATGATGATGATGATGATGAATGTGAGGTTTTGTGTATCGACTAGCCTAGCCTCAGCTTATAGAATGTACCGGAGGCCTAGTCTAACAAGAGTCCTAGACGGGTATGTTGGTGGAGAGGAGTCCTTGTCTTGATCACCAAGTCATGCATTGTGGAATGTTCCTCGTGTATGTCATGTGCTGTCCGAAGTGGCCCATTAGTGAGCGGCCACTGGGGGTCCTTGGCCCGACCCACTAGCCGGGAGATGATGTGGTGAGTACCCCTAGTCTAGGATATCGTCAATAAGGGCAGCAGTTTTGATTTAGATTACAACATGTCTCTTGAATCCGTACATCAGCCGCTTGTCGCTGGCATGGAAAAGCTGCCAAAAGAAGTAAAATCTATTGTGGACGAGCTTCTGTTGGAGAGGTTACGACTAATGCCAAGTGAAGGAATTAAGAAGAGATTTGTTTATGAGGTCGTGTGTCTATGTCAAGCACTAACAGAATCAGCGCCTTTACCGAGTGCCTCAAAAACTCGGCAAAGGGCAAAAAAACTCAGCAAAAGTATGGAATGAATATGGTCATTTCGTTGGTCATTTGAGACCAATTTTTTTGGAAAAAAGTGTAAATAATATGGACTCAAATGTAAAACCTATCAACATAAAATTATCAGTCTCATCAAAATGAACAACTTTGATATTTGAAGCATCTTCATCCGAGGTTGTATGCAACTGCTACAGCCAAAACAATGCATTGTAGCTAAGACCCTCTTTTTCCGACTTTAGCACTTGACAACACCTGGTTACCGCGTTTTGTTGTTTTACCGAGCGTTTCATTGACAATACTCGGCAAAGTACTTGTTTGCCGAGTTTTAATTTTTGTCGAGTACTTCTTTGGTAGGAACTCGACAAAGATACTATTGCTGACTGGCTAACATATTGCACTCGGCAAAGACGAAAATTCCAGTAGAGAAGCTTAAAAAGAGCGAGTACGTGTGTTTAGCCAGTTTCTTGAACCATTGGACTTGACCATGGAACAACCGAGGAAATAGTTCAACTGGACTAATCGCAACGAGCTCCTGTATATGAGTGGAAATTTCTCCTTTAAAACTCTCAAGGTCTTCATGGTGGACTTCAATGATATGGAGAGCGAGGTCAAGGTGATGCTTGCATCGACCAAGGTTTGTGGAGAAGGTATCACCCTCTTTGGAGCGTCGTGTGTGGTGCTCCTCGATCGATGTTGAGTGGAACCCTTCTCTCAAAAGGCAGGCGATTGGCCGTGCATATCGAATTGGTCAGGAAAAGATTGTCTATACATACAATCTAATCATAGAAGGAACATAAGAGAACGGAAAATATGATATACAAGCTAAGAAGGAGCAAATGTCCAAATTGTTGTTTTCAAGTGAGCCACAGCCTGTGGCGTGAACCCTTCATCGGAATCTATTTCCACTGACATGATTCCGAGACAAATGAAAGAAGCTGAAAATCTGAAAGAGATTTCTGTGAAAATAGTCCCATCGTAGTGACAATAGAACTTATAGATCTCTGGTAAGTGGAAGCTTCTAAGATGAGGATGTTGCAATTTCCATATTTGTTTGTGGTACTTATCCTATTATATCATTTGTGGACAAGCAGTCGTTCTATCAAATTCTGAATTTATGGATTCTTCAACAAAAGAAGTAAAATTATTTGTAAGGTATTGAAAATAGAAATTCTAAATTGAGATCGTATATGTGGTACCCCTCCTTTCGGTGAAAAAATTAAAAATGGCAGCTGTTGGTGTCAAAACCGGCGGATCTCGGGTAGGGGGTCCCGAACTGTGCGTCTTGGCGGATGGTTACAGGAGACAAGGGACACGATGTTTTACCCAGGTTCGGGCCCTCTTGATGGAGGTAAAACCCTACGTCCTGCTTGATTGATATTGATATTGTGGATGTTTACAAGAGTGGATCTACCATGAGATCAAGGAGGCTAAACCCTAGAAGCTAGCCTATGGTATGATTGTAAGGGTTGTTGTTCTGATGTGTCCTACAGACTAGAGCCATCCGGTTTATATAGACACCGGAGAGGGCTAGGGTTACATAGAGTCGGTTACATGGTAGGAGATCTACATATCCGTATCGCCAAGCTTGCCTTCCACGCCAAGGAAAGTCCCATCCGGACACGGGGCGAAGTCTTCAATCTTCTATCTTCATAGTCTTGGAGTCCGGTCGATGATGATAGTCCGGCAGATGATAGTTCGGCTGATGATGACAGTCCGGCTATCCGGACACCCCCTAATCCAGGACTCCCTCAGTAGCCCCTGAACCAGGCTTCAATGACGATATGTCCGGCGCGTATGTTGCTTGGCATTGCAAGGCGGGTTCCTCCTCCAAATGATAGAAGATTGTGAACACCAGGATAGTGTCCGGCTCTTACCACCTCAGCGCATTTAGCGAGGCGGTTTCCTTGGCACGTCTTGTCGAGGCAGAGATCGTGTTTCCCCTTAATCCGGGATTCTCATCAATACGGGCGTGGGTAACCCAACCGCGCCATTGATGGTGACGCTTGGGAGATAAGCGAGTTTTACCAGGCCAGTGGGGGACGCGTAAGACTTCGCCCGCCCATATAAGGGATAAGGATTCACCTTCTCACCTACGCCTTCTTCCTCCTTTGCTTATCCATCTCCGCGCACTCGAGCTCCAGCGCCCAAGTTCGTGCATCTCGTCTCAACCTTCTCCGACCATGTCCGGAGCGGGAGGTAAATGGTTGGCCTCCACCGTTAAGGAGGAGCACATTGTCCAACTGCGTGGCGCCAGATACCTTTCCGGCGACATCGCGCACCGGCTGCCCGACGAGGGGCAGCTCATCCCCACCCCCAGGCCCCATGAGAGGGTCGTTTTTCTTCCTCACTTCCTCCGCGGGCTGGGCTTTCTACTTCACCCCTTTGTCCGGGGGCTCATGTTCTACTACGGCCTGGATTTCCATGATCTGGCGCCGAACTTCATCCTCAACATCTCGGCGTTTATCGTCATGTGCGAGGCCTTCCTCTACATCCAGCCCCACTTCGGCTTGTGGCTCAAGACCTTCAATGTCAAGCCGAAGGTAGTGAAGGGCACTCAAGCGGAGTGCGGAGGCGCCATGTTGGGCAAGATGCCCAATGTCCTTTGGTTCGAAGGGGCCTTCGTGGAATCCGTCAAGGGGTGGCAATCGGGGTGGTTCTATATCACCGAGCCGCGTGACCCTAAATGGGCGGCCGCCCCCGAGTTTAGATCCGGTATCCCCACGCAGCTCACCTCCTGGAAAGACAAGGGCTTGCTGTGGGGTAGTTCGAAGGAGCTGACGGGACTCCAAGCCTGTATCCAGAAGCTGGTGAAGAAGCTCAGGCTGCTTAACGTGGTCCAAGTCATGCTCGTCCGCCGGATTCTCCCATGCCAAGAGCGGGCATTCAAACTGTGGGAGTTCGATCCGGAACAGCACCAGGCGCTGAATAAGCTCTTCGAGACGACGTACGAAGGCGCCTGGAGTGTGCTGTTCAAGGGTGCCGAAGCCCCCGCATCCGCGACTGAAGATCGCGGATTTCGCTCGCGGCGCCAGGCCGACGAGGTAAGTGATTCTACCCCTTTACGGGACACTTGTTTTTCATAGTTTGACTCTATGCGGTTTTAATTTCCCCTTTTCCTTTGACAGGACTGGATGAGGAAGGCGGAACAGATTATCTGTCCGGCTCCTATGCCAGAAAATCCAGTAGACGCTCGTCTAGCGAGGCTGCTGGTTCCGGCACCGCACGTGGTGCCGGAGAAGAAGGCCAAGAAGGAGGCCACGGGTGCTCGAAAGAGTGCCCGTTTTCAGGTGTCCGACGACTCCGGGGCGGACTCCTCCCCAAAATGAGGAGGAGAAGAGGACTCCTCCCGGAGGAGGAGAGAGGAAGAGGAAGGCTTCCCAGGGGGAGGCCGAAGGGTCCATGAGGGGAAGGACTATTCCCCTGGACAGCTCCGCCAACATCAACGTTGGCGAGGAAGAATGGCCTTCAAGGGCCAGGCCTCTGGCGAGATCGTAAGTATCCGGATTCCTAAATGATTTATAACTTCTTTTTCTGCGTCACATAGTGTCATTCCAATGCCGCATGCTGCCTGTAGTCCGGCCAGCGATGATCTCCCCGCTTCATCGAGCGGGTCGTTGGCTCCGTCAGATGTAGACTCCATCCCGACCGCCTCCACCCCTCGTGACGCCGAGGACGCCGAGGTGGGATCCCAAGAAGGGACCCATCAGGGGGAGGCTCCGGAGGCGCCACAAGGCGTCCTCCCGGACTTTGCGCCGGACACCACGCCGGAACCCGCAGTGGTTCCGAGTCCGCCGCGCCCTTCGAACGAAGGGCAAGACCGTGACGCCGGCGGCTTCCGTCCAACCGGAGGCACCGGGCAATTTGTTGGAAGCGCTGCAGAGCGCTTCCATCGAGGAAGAACACCGCATTATTATGAGTGCGGTGATCCAGAAGGTGCAGCTCGCCAAGAGCGGGCTGACCGAAGCCTGCAGTAGCCTTCTATCAGGCTTTGAGGTAAGAAGTTAAAAATATGCAATGTAATACCGCATAGACAGTAGCCCCTGATGCTCGGTTCGGTGTTCGGAAAGAAAAGCCGGACTGAGGATCTGAAAAAAAGATATACGCAGGGTAGCTAAAAAATTATGTCAATATGGGTTGCAGGCTGCGCTGCTGACCTCAGCCGCACTGACTGCGGAGGTCGGTGCTTTGAAGCAGGAGCTCGAGCGGTCCGAGCAAGAGCTCGGCCGCCCCAGGAAGCAGCTCCAGGACAAAGAAGGTGATTAACACCACTTTGAATGTGTACATTACAGAAAAGGATTTAGGTTGCAATAAAAAAGAACAAGGATAACATGGGTACTGCAGGTGCCACGAACGAGGTGGCGACCCTGAAGGAGGCCGTGTCCGCGGCCGAACGTGATGCGGCCACGGAACGGGCAGAGCGAGAAAAGCAAGAGGCGCGGGTGGCGGTGGTTCAGCAAGAGCTCCAGGCTCTCATGGAAAAGCATGAGAGTTTGGAGCGTGACTCAAAGACTCGAGAGTCCGAGCTTGCCTCGGCTCTCGAAAGTGACAAAACCGCCAAGGCGGAGGCCCATAAGTCCCTTCAGGAGATTGAGTTGATGAGGAAGATAGTGGTGGGTAAGGCATTTTTCATGCAAAACAAGCATGTGAATGTAAATTACGTGTTACTTACCCGAATTCGGAGCTCTCCAGGAGCGTTTGCAGATCTGCCTCGCAGCGTGTCTGATGCCGCCGCATTCTACCGAGTCGAGGAGGGGAGCTCAACGGAGAAGGTCTTCGGTCTCAAGATCTTTGAGGCCGGCCATCCAGTGCCCCTAGCGACCAGTGAAGCAGCTGGTCGAGCTTCACAAGGTGGTCGAGCAGGCCATGAAGGGCCTCATAGTCCGGCTGTGGCCTGGAGAGGCCATGCCTGGGAGCTACTTCGGCCTCGTGCGACGGCTGGTGGATGCGTGCCCCTGGGTGGAGGTTATCAAGCGCTCCGCCTGTATTGAAGGTGCTCGTCGGGCCCTTGCCCGCGCAAAGGTGCATTGGGGCAAGCTGGATGCGGAGAAGCTAATCACTGACGCGCCACCAGCGGGCAAGGAACATCGTACGCCCGAAATGTACTATAAGGCTGTCCTGAAGTGTGCCCGCAAGATTGCGGATGAGTGCCCCAGGGATGTAATTTTTGAGTAAATTCGCAATGTGTTCTCCTATGCGCTGAAAACTTTGTTCATATGCGCTAAGCAACGCTTGTTAATTTAAAATATTACCTTCTGTGCGGCCGTTTATTAAATTTGAGAGATGGCAAGTCGTCGGCTTCAGCCCCCATGCCATGAGTGCTGGGGTGTTCAGGATAAACTTGAGCACTCTTGTTCCCATTTTTGGGTCCATCTAGGGAGGCGCTCAACACAGCGAACAAGGCAACCGGACTTATAGTGCTTGAACACTCTCACTTAGCCATAGAATTCTATAATTTTAAATTTCGTCGAAGCCCCTAGTATTGGGAGGACCGAATTGGGGCGCTATCCACGCCTTCATCGGACATAATCCGAACTTCGCTCGAGCGGCGAGGTCTTTAAGGACCCGAAAGGACCTCTCGAACAGCGACCAGTCTCTCGCCTTATCATGACAGTCAGTTTTAGCTTTCATCGAGGCGTTAACCCGGCTCAACCGGGCGCAATCGCAGTGGTTCTCCCATGGTACCTTAGCCGATAGAACAGAGCGTAAGGTGCCAAACATGGGAGCCGGGCAAACCAACTATTGACCCAAGACATGATTGAGCCGATTCATATAATGCTATAAGTTCGGGTGCCGCACTTGTGAAAGTGTTCGGACTTTATCACACAATAATGCGGAGAACATAAGCCCTGGTGTATTTGGCGTGCAGAAATGTACGGGTGCAACATGTCGTAAATGAACATATATATATATATATATATATATATATATATATATATATATATATATATATATATATATATATATATATATAAGGTAATGCAATTATGGGCAAAAGTGCTGCATTTTATTTGAGAAGATATGCTATGAGTGCGGAATGATACAAATAGTGCGGAAAGCAAGGGATTGGACGAATTAAAGGCGTCTCCCTCGTGGGTAGGCCGCGGAATGTTGTATTTAACAAATTTAATGCTCGTGATGGAGACCACCTGAGTGTTCGTCGCGGCCTTTGTCCTTCACTGGCTGTTGCATCATGATTTCGGCAGGTTCGCCGCCGGACAGGGTTCTTTATAAAAAAGAGAAAAAAAAGAAGAAAAAAAGCGACACACTTGGGAGCCCCTGGTGTGGTCGAACCGCACTCTGGGTCTGTTGTGGTTGTGCCCTTCCCCCTATGCCCATGGTATCTCCAGGGCGTAATTATGTACGCGGAGAGTTTGTCTTACAATTTTGCGAGGGCTGGGGTTGGGGCCGCATTGCTACGCGTGCTCGGAACGTGCCAGGTGGTCTTGGTTGATGTTGCTCCGGGCGCGTTTGGTCGTGTCCGGTCGTTTAACGGCCGGACTCGAGAATTGCCTTAAAAGGCTGCTCTGTACTTCTGCCGCGAGAGCCGCTGTATGTTCCTCCGTTCGGAGGGAGCGTTCCGTGTTTCCATTGACCGTGATGACTCCACGAGGGCCTGGCATCTTCAGCTTAAGGTATGCATAATGCGGCACTGCGTTGAATTTTGCAAACGCGGTTCGTCCGAGCAGAGCGTGATAGCCGCTGTGGAACGGGACTATGTCGAAGATTAACTCCTCGCTTCGGAAATTATCCGGGGATCCGAAGGCCACTTCCAGTGTAACTGAGCCTGTATAATTGGCCTCGAAACCTGGTATGACGCCTTTGAAGGTTGTCTTTGTAGGTTTAATCCTTGAAGGGTCTATGCCCATCTTGCGCACTGTATCCTGATAAAGCAGGTTCAGGCTACTGCCGCCGTCCATCAGGACTCTCGTGAGGTGAAATCCATCGATGATTGGGTCTAAAACCAATGCGGCGAATCCGCCATGGCGGATACTGGTCGGATGGTCTCTTCGATCGAAAGTGATCGGGCAAGAGGACCATGGGTTGAATTTTGGGGCGACTGGCTCCATCGCGTATACGTCCCTTAGTGCACGCTTCCGCTCCCTCTTGGGAATATGCGTTGCGTATATCATGTTTACCGTCTGAACTTGAGGGGGGAATCCCTTTTGTCCTCTGTTGTTCGGTGGCCGGGTCTCTTCCTCGTCATCGCTGTGTAGCCCCTTGTCGCTGTTTTTGGTGATTAATTTGCCTGCCTGCTTGAATACCCAACAATCTCTGTTGGTGTGGTTAGCTGGCTTTTCGGGGGTTCCATGTATTTGACAGGAGCGGTCGAGTATTCGATCCAAATTGGACGGGACCGGAGTGGTTCTTTTGAATGGCTTCTTCCGTTGACCGGGTTTGGAGCCTCGGAATCCGGCGTTGACTGCCGTATCCTCATTGCTGTCGCCGTTAATGCAGCGTTTGTTTTTGTTTCGACGCAACCTGCCATCGCGGTCCTTGGTATCCAGACTGCCAGCGTTTTTGCTGAGGTTGTTGCTGCGAGCTAGCCAGCTATCCTCTCCCGCACAGAAGCGGGTCATGAGTGATGTGAGGGCTGCCATGGATTTCGGCTTCTCCTGTCCTAGGTGCCGGGCCAGCCACTCGTCACGGATGTTTTGTTTGAAGGCAGCGAGTGCCTCTGCATCCGGACAGTCGACGATTTGATTTTTCTTTGTTAAGAACCGTGTCGAGAATTGCACGGCGATTAAATGCGGCTTCGGATTATGTGGCTTAGGTCATCTGCGTCCCGTGGTCGCACATCGTTCCACGGAAGTTGTCGAGGAATGCGGCTTCCAGGTCCTCAACATCAATTGACTCCGCGGGCAGGCTGTTAAGCCAATGCCGGGCTGGTCCTTTGAGCTTGCGGGAGATATTTGATGGCATGAAGATCGTCGCCGCGGGCCATGTGTATATGGAGGAGATAATCCTCAATCCAAACCGCGGGGTCTATTGTGCCATCGTAGGATTCGATATTAACGGGTTTTAACCCTTCGGGGATTTGATGATCCATTACTTCGTCAGTGAAGCGTAGCGGGTGTGCGGCGTCTCTGTATTGAGGGATATCGCGACGTAGCTCGAGAGAGCGTTGTCTGCTGTGTTCGGCCCGGCCGGAGTAGTTGTATCGGGCGCGACGGTATTCGTCGTGGGTCTTGGGGCGCCCACGTGATCCATAGATAGATCTGGATTTTCTTGCCTTGTCCTCCAGTATATCTCGCAAGTCCGGCGCGTTCCCCCGTGGCTTCATGCTTTTTGAGCGATGCCGGGGTACGGTTTTGATGGAGGGCTTGCACGCCTCTCTGTCGCGGCCACGAGGTGGTCGGTCTGCCGTATTGTGCGCTGGTGATGCAGGTTTGTACGCTTCCTCCTCTAATCGGGGGAGCAACTTGCGTTTTGGGTAACTTTTGGAGGGGCGTTCGAGTTCATACTCTTCGGCCGCGAGGACCTCGGTCCATCTGTCGGCCAGTAGGTCTTGATCAGCTTGAAGCTGTTGCTGCTTTTTCTTTAGGATGTTTGCCGTGGCTATTAGCCTGCGTCTGAAACACTCTTGTTCGACGGGATCCTTAGGCACGACGAGTTCGTCGTCGCCGAGGCTTGCCTCGTCTCCGGAGGGAGGTAAGTAATTGTCATCCTCGACCTCTTCGTCTGCCGCCCTCTCGTGAGGGCTTGCTTCTGCCTCCTCCTGCGCTGGATCGTGCTGGAGGGAGTTGTCTTCGACACTTTCTGGGGTGTTATTATCTCCTGTGCCGGAATCTCCATTCTTGCCGTGGCGGGATTTAGAGCGGCGCCGCTGACGTCGGCGCTTGGGCTGTTTCTTTAAGGAATCGGCCTCCGCTGCTTCTTCGCCGTCCCCATCTTTTGGGGTGTCCACCATGTATATGTCGTATGACGAGGTGGTCTTCCAGTGTCCTGTAGGCGCTGGTTCTTGGTAGTCTCCGGCATCGTCGTCCATACCGTCGATGTCTTCGGAGTCGTAGTCGAGTATGTCGGTTAAATCGTCGACGGTGGCTACGAAGTGGGTGGTGGGTGGGCTTTGAATTTCTTCGTCGTCCGCGTCCCAACCATCCTGGCCGTAGTTCGGCCAGGGCTCTCCGGATAGCGAGAGATGCTTCAGTGAATTTATGATATCGCCGAAGGGCGAAAAGCTGAAAGATGTCCGCAGCGGTGAATTCCATGATCGGCGCCCAATCGGATTCGTTGGCGGGCGCAGGAGGTTCGGAGTCGGCAGAGAGTCCGGCACCTCGGAGTCATGAGCTTTATGCGGGACAAGGTAAGTGTTCGGCTCCATCGCCGTAGAAGTTGCAGCTCCCGAGGCGGTGTCCAGCCATCCGCCCTGATTCGAGAGATCGGCTCCGGACTATGGGTCGGGCGGATTCGCAGCGACCTCAAGGTGCTGTCCGGCGACAGAGTTAGGTCATGCCCATCGTGACAGCGTGGCACGCTCGGCTGTGGCTCAGATCCATCGAAGATCAAGTCTCCGCGGATATCGGCCGTGAAGTTTAGGCTTCCGAACCTGACCTGACGGCCAGGGGCGTAGCTTTCGATCTGATCTAGATGGCCAAGTGAGTTGGCCTGCAGTGCGAAGCCGCCGAATACGAAGATCTGTCCGGGGAGAAAAGTCTCACCCAGGACTGCGTCATTGTCGATTGAAGAGGCCATCGCGGCTATCAGTGACGACACAGAGGAACTCTCAATGAAAGCACCAATGTCGGTGTCAAAACCGGCGGATCTCGGGTAGGGCGTCCCGAACTGTGCGTCTAGGCGGATGGTAACTGAAGGAAATATGCCCTAGAGGCAATAATAAAGTTATTATTTATTTCCTTATATCATGATAAATGTTTATTATTCATGCTAGAATTGTATTAACCGGAAACATAATACATGTGTGAATACATAAACCTACAGAGTGTCACTAGTATGCCTCTACTTGACTAGCTCGTTAATCAAAGATGGTTATGTTTCCTAACCATGAACAAGGAGTTGTTATTTGATTAACGGGATCACATCATTGGTTGAATGATCTGATTGACATGACCCATTCCATTAGCATAGCACCTGATCGTATAGTTTGTTGCTAGTGCTTTTCTTCATGACTTATACATGTTCCTATAACTATGAGATTATGCAACTCCGTTTGCCCGAGGAACACTTTGGGTGCTACCAAACGTCACAGCGTAACTGGGTGATTATAAAGGTACATTACAGGTGCCTCCGAAGGTACATGTTGGGTTGGCATATTTGAGATTAGGATTTGTCACTCCGATTGTCGGAGAGGTATCTCTGGCCCTCTCGGTAATGCACATCACATAAGCCTTGCAAGCATTACAACTAAATGTGTTAGTTGTGAGAAGATGTATTACGGAGCGAGAAAAGAGACTTGCGATGAACGAGATTGAACTAGGTATTGGATACCGACGATCGAATCTCGGGCAAGTAACATACCGATGACAAAGGGAACAACGTATGTTGTTATGCGGTCGACCGATAAAGATCTTCGTAGAATATGTAGGAGCCAATATGGGCATCCAGGTCCCGCTATTGGTTATTGACCAGAGAGGTGTCTCGGTCATGTCTACATAGTTCTCGAACCCGTAGGGTCCGCACGCTTAACGTTCGATGGCAGTTATTATGAGTTTATATGATATTGATGTACGAAGGTTGTTGAGTCCCGGATGAGATCACGGACATGACGAGGAGTCTCGAAATGGTCGAGACATAAAGATTGATATATTGGAAGCCTATGTTTGGACTCGGAATCACTCCGGGTGAAATTGGGAATTTTACCGAGTACAGGGGTTACGGAACCTCCGGGGTCAATGGGCCTTGATGGGCCTTAGTGGGAAAGAGAAAGGGGCCATATTGCTGGCGCAGCCTTCCCCTTCCCTAGTCCTATTAGGATTAGGAGAAGGGGTGGCGCCTCTCTCCCTTTCCCTTGGTCAAACCCTAGTTGGACTAGGATTTGGGGGAATCCTACTCCTAGTAGGAGTAGGACACCTGGCGCGCCTCCCTCCTGGCCGCCAGCCCTCCCTTCCCTCCTTATATATCAGGGCAGGGGCACCCCATGACACACAAGTTGATCATTGAGATCGTTCCTTAGCCGTGTGCGGTGCCCCTTCCACCAAACTACACCTCGAATATACCGTTGCGGAGCTTAGGCGAAGCCCTGCGCGGTGGAACATCATCATCGTCATCACGCCGTCGTCTTGTGAAACTCTCCCTCAACACTCGGCTGGATCGGAGTTCGAGGGGCGTCATCGAGCTGAGCGTGTGCAGAACTTCGGAGGTGCCGTCGTTCGGTACTTGGATCGGTTGGATCGGGAAGAAGTACGACTACTTCCTCTACGTTGCGTCAACGCTTCCGTTGCTGGTCTCACGAGGGTACGAGACAACACTCTCATCTCGTTGCTATGCATCACCATGGTCTTGCGTGATCGTAGGAAAATTTTGAAATTACTCGTTCCCCAACAGTGGCATCCGAGCCTGGTTTTATGCGTTGATGTCATATGCACGAGTAGAACACAAGTGAGTTGTGGGCGATACAAGTCATACTACCTACCAGCATGTCATACTTTGGTTCAGCGGTATTGTGAGATGAAGCGGCCCGGACCGACATTACGCAGACGCTTACGCGAGACTGGTTTCACCGCTGTGAGCACTCGTTGCTTAAAGGTGACTGGCGGGTGTCTGTCTCTCTCACTTTAGTTGAACCGAGTGTGGCTCGCCGGTCCTTGAGAAGGTTAAAGCGGAGTCTATTTGACGAAGTATCGTTGTGGTTTTGATGCGAGGTAAGAACGGTTCTTGCTCAGCCCGTAGCAGCCACGTAAAACTTGCAACAACAAAGTAGAGGGCGTCTAACTTGTTTTTGCAGGGCATGTTGTGATGTGATATGGTCAAGGCGTGATGCTATATTTTATTGTATGAGATGATCATGTTTTGTAACGAGTTATCGGCAATGGCAGGAGCCATATGGTTGTCGCTTTATTGTATGAGATGCAACGCCATGTAATTGCTTTACTTTATCACTAAGGAGTAGCGATAGTCGTAGAAGCAATAGTTGGCGAGGCGACAACGATGCTACGATGGAGATCAAGGTGTCGCGCGGTGGCGATGGTGATCATGGCGGTGCCGGAGATGGAATCACAAGCACAAGATGATGATGGCCATATCATATCACTTATATTGATTGCATGTGATGTTAATCCTTTATGCATCTTATCTTGCTTTGATTGGCGGTAGCATTATAAGATGATCCCTTACTAAATTATCAAGAAGTGTTCTCCTGAGTATGCACCGTTGCGAAAGTTCTTCGTGCTGAGACACCACGTGATGATCGGGTGTGATAGGCTCTACGTTCAAATACAACGGGTGCAAAACAGTTGCACACGCGGAATACTCAGGTTATACTTGACGAGCTATGCATATAAGATATGACCTCGGAACACGGAGACCGAAAGGTCGAGCGTGAATCATATAGTAGATATGATCAACATATTGATGTTCACCATTGAAACTACCCCATCACACGTGATGATCGGTTATGGTGTAGTTGATATGGATCACATAATCACTTAGAGAATTGGAGGATATTTTTCTAAGTGGGAGTTCTTAAGTAATATGATTAAATGAACTTAAATTTATCATGAACTTAGTACTGATAGTATCTTGCTTGTCTATGATGTGTAGATAGATGGCTCGTCTGTTGTTCCGTTAAATTTTAATGCGTTCCTTGAGAAAGCAAAGTTGAAAGATGATGGCAGCAATTACGGACTGGGTCCGTAATTTGAGGATTATCCTTATTGCTGCACGGAAGAATTACGTCTGGAAGCACCGTTAGGTGCCAGGCCTGGTGCAAGGGCTGCGCGAGAAGTTGTGAGCGTCTGGCAAAGCAAAGCTGATGACTACTCTATAGTTCAGTGTGCCATGCTATACGGCTTAGAACCGGGACTTCAACGTCGTTTTGAACACCATGGAGCATATGAGATGTTCCAGGAGTTGAAGTTAATATTCAAGCGAATGCCGGATTGAGAGATATGAAGTCTCCAATAAGTTCTATAGCTGTAAGATGGAGGAGAACGGTTCTTGTCGGTGAGCATATACTCAGAATGTCGGATATAACAATCACTTGATTCAACTGGGAGTTAATCTTCCGGATGATTGCGTCATTGACAGAATTCTCCAATCACTGCCACCAAGCTACAAGAGCTTCGTGATGAACTATAATATGCAAGGGATGACCAAAACAATGCCCGAGCTCTTCGCGATGCTGAAAGCCGCGGAGGTAGAAATCAAAAAGGAGCATCAAGTGTTGATGGTTAACAAAACCACTAGTTTCAAGAAAAAGGGCAAAGGAAAGAAAAAGGGAAACTTCAAAAAGAGCGGCAAGCAAGTTGCTGATCAAGAGAAGAAACCAAGTCTGGTCCTAAGCACTGGCTGAGTGCTTCTATTGCAAGCAGGCTGGTCTTTGAAGCGGAACTGCCCCAAGTATTTGGCGGATAAGAAGGATGGCAAGGTTAACAAAGGTATATATGATATACATGTTATTGATGTGTACCTTACTAATACTCGCAGATAGCACTGGTATTTGATCTGGTTACATTGCTAATATTTGCAACTCGAAGCAGGGGCTCTGATTAGCGAAGATTGGCTAAGGATGAGGTGACAATGCGGCGTGGGAAATGGTTCCAAAGTCGATGTGATCGCGATCGACACGCTACCTCTACATCTACCTTCGGATTAGTATTAGACCTAAATAATTGTTATTTAGTACCAGCGTTGAGCATGAACATTATATCTGGATCTTGTTTGATGCGAGGCGGTTATTCATTTAAATCGAGAGAATAATGGTTGTTCTATTTATATGAATAATATCTTTTATGGTCATGCACCATTGAAGAATGGTTTGTTTTACTAAATCTTGATAGTAGTGATACACATATTCATAATGTTGAAACCAAAAGATGCAGAGTTGATAATGATGGTGCAACTTATTTGTGGCACTTGCCGTTTAGGTCATATCGGTGTAAAGCGCATGAAGAAACTCCATCTTGATGGACTTTTGGAGTCACTTGATTATGAATCACTTGGCACTTGCGAACCGTGCCTTATGGGCAAGATGACTAAAACACCGTTCTCGGAACTATGGAGAGAGCAACAGATTTATTGGAAATCATACATACTGATGTATGTGGTCCAATGAATGTTGAGGCTAAATGGCGGATATCGTTATTTTCTCACCTTCACAGATGATTTGAGCAGATATGGGTATATCTACTTAATGAAACACAAGTCTGAAACATTTGAAAAGTTCAAAGAATTTCAGAGTGAAGTGGAAAATCATCGTAACAAGAAAATAAAGTTTCTACGATCTGATCGTGGAGGAGAATATTTGAGTTCTGAGTTTGGCCTACATTTGAAACAATGCGGAATAGTTCCATAACTTACGCCACGGAACACCACAGCGTAATGGTGTGTCCGAGCGTCGAATCGTACTTTATTAGATATGGTGCGATCTATGATGTCTCTTACTGATTTACCGCTATCGTTTTGGGGTTATGCTTTAGAGGCGGCTACATTCACTTTAAATAGGGCACCATCTAAATCCGTTGAGACGACGCCTTATGAACTCTGGTTTGGCAAGAAACCAAAGTTGTCGTTTTGAAAGTTTGGGGATGCTTATGTGAAAAAGCTTCAACCTGATAAGCTCGAACCCAAATCGAATGTGTCTTCATAGGATACCCAAAGGAGACAGTTGGGTACACCTTCTATCACAGATCCGAAGGCAAGATTTTTGTTGCTAAATTCGAAACTTTTTGGAGAAAGAGTTTCTCACGAAAGAAGTGAGTGGGAGGAAAGTAGAACTTGATGAGATAACTGTATCTACTCCCTTATTGAGAAGTAGTACATCACGAAAACAGTTTCGTGACACCTACACCAAATAGGGAGGAAGCTAATGATGATGATCATGAAACTTCAGATCAAGTTTCTCAGAACTTCAGTAGATCAACGAGCAAGATCCGCACTGAGTGGTGCGGTAATCCTATTTTGGAAGTCATATTCTTTGGAACATGATGAACCTCGAACTATGAAGAAGCGATGGTGAGCCCAGATTCCACAAAATGGCTTGAGGCCATGAAATCTGAGATGGGATCCATGTATGAGAACAAAGTGTGGACTTTGGTTGACTTGCCCGATGATCGGCAAGCAATTGAGAATAAATGGATCTTCAAGAAGAAGACTGACGCTGATGGTAATGTTATCTATAAAGCTCGACTTGTTGCAAAAGGTTTTCGACAAGTTCAAGGGATTGACTACGATGAGACCTTCTCACCCGTGGCGATGCTTAAGTCCGTCCGAATCATGTTAGCAATTGCCGCATTTTATGATTATGAAATTTGGCAAATGGATGTTAAAACTGCATTCCTGAATGGATTTACGGAAGAAGAGTTGTATATGATGCAACCAGAAGGTTTTGTCGATCCAAAGGAGCTAACAAAGTGTGCAAGCTCCAGCGATCCATTTATGGACTGGTGCAAGCCTCTCGGAGTTGGAATAAGCGTTTTGATAGTGTGATCAAAGCATTTGGTTTTATCTGAGACTTTTGGAGAAGCTTGTATTTACAAGAAAGTGAGTGGGAGCTCAGAGCATTTCGATATTATATGTGGATGACATATTATTGATCGGAAATGATATAGAATTCTGGATAGCATAAAGGGATACTTGAATAAAAGTTTTTCGATGAAAGACCTCGGTGAAGCTGCTTACATATTGGGCATTAAGATCTATAGAGATAGATCAAGGCGCTTAATAGGACTTTCACAAAGCACATACCTTGATAAAGTTTTGAAAAAGTTCAAAATGGATCGGCAAAGAAAGGGTTCTTGCGGTATTACAAGGTGTGAAGTTGAGTAAGACTCAATGCCCGACCACCGCAGAAGATAGAGAGAAAATGAAAGATGTTCCTATGCTTCAGCCATAGGCTCTATCATGTATGCAATGCTGTGTACCAGACCTGATGTGTGCCTTGCTGTAAGTTTAGCAGCAGGTACCAAAGTAATCCAGAGTGGATCATGGACAGCGGTCAAGAACATCCTTAAGTACTTGAGAAGAACTAAGGATATGTTTCTCATTTATGGCGGTGACAAAGAGCTCGTAAATGGCAGTTACGTCGACGCAAGCTTTGACACTCGATCCGGACGATTCTAAATCGCAAACCGGATACGTATTTACATTAAGCGGTGGAGCTGTCGGTTGGTGCAGTTCCAAACAAAGCGTCGTTCGGGATCTACATGTGAAGCTGAGTACATAGCTGCTTCGGAAGCAGCTAATGAAGAAGTCTGGATGAAGGAGTTCATAACCGATCTAGGTGTTGTACCTAGTGTATCGGGTCCAATGAAAATCTTTTGTGACAATCTTGGTGCAATTGCCTTGGCAAAGGAATCCAGATTTCACAAGAGAACCAAGCACATCAAAAGGCGCTTCAACTCCATCCGGATTTGGTCCGGTGGGAGACATAGAGATATGCAAGATACATACGGATCTGAATGTTGCAGACCGTTGACTAAGCCTCTTCCACGAGCAAAACATGATCAGCACCAAGACTCCATGGGTGTTAGAATCATTTGTGTAATCTAGATTATTGACTCTAGTGCAAGTGGGAGCTGAAGGAAATATGCCCTAGAGGCAATAATAAAGTTATTATTTATTTCCTTATATCATGATAAATGTTTATTATTCATGCTAGAATTGTATTAACGGAAACATAATACATGTGTGAATACATAAACCTACTGAGTGTCACTAGTATGCCTCTACTTGACTAGCTCGTTAATCAAAGATGGTTATGTTTCCTAACCATGAACAAGGAGTTGTTATTTGATTAACGGGATCACATCATTGGTTGAATGATCTGATTGACATGACCCATTCCATTAGCATAGCACCTGATCGTATAGTTTGTTGCTAGTGCTTTTCTTCATGACTTATACATGTTCCTATAACTATGAGATTATGCAACTCCCGTTTGCCGAGGAACACTTTGGGTGCTACCAAGCGTCTGGCGTAATCGGGTGATTATAAAGGTACATTACAGGTGCCTCCGAAGGTACATGTTGGGTTGGCATATTTCGAGATTAGGATTTGTCACTCCGATTGTCGGAGAGGTATCTCTGGGCCCTCTCGGTAATGCACATCACATAAGCCTTGCAAGCATTACAACTAAATGTGTTAGTTGTGAGAAGATGTATTACGGAGCGAGAAAAGAGACTTGCGATGCGAGATTGAACTAGGTATTGGATACCGACGATCGAATCTCGGGCAAGTAACATACCGATGACAAAGGGAACAACGTATGTTGTTATGCGGTCGACCGATAAAGATCTTCGTAGAATATGTAGGAGCCAATATGGGCATCCAGGTCCGCTATTGGTTATTGACCGAGAGGTGTCTCGGTCATGTCTACATAGTTCTCGAACCCGTAGGGTCCGCACGCTTAACGTTTCGATGGCGAGTTATTATGAGTTTATATGATATTGATGTACGAAGGTTGTTGAGTCCCGGATGAGATCACGGACATGACGAGGAGTCTCGAAATGGTCGAGACATAAAGATTGATATATTGGAAGCCTATGTTTGGACTCGGAATCACTCCGGGTGAAATTGGGAATTTTCCGAGATGCAGGGGTTACGGAACCTCCCGGGGTCAATGGGCCTTGATGGGCCTTAGTGGGAAAGAGAAAGGGGCCATATTGCTGGCGCAGCCTTCCCCTTCCCTAGTCCTATTAGGATTAGGAGAAGGGGTGGCGCTCTCTCTCCCTTTCCTTGGTCAAACCCTAGTTGGACTAGGATTTGGGGGAATCCTACTCCTAGTAGGAGTAGGACACCTGGCGCGCCTCCCTCCTGGCGGCCAGCCCCTCCCTTCCCTCCTTTATATACAGAGGGCAGGGGCACCCCATGACACACAAGTTGATCATTGAGATCGTTCCTTAGCCGTGTGCGGTGCCCCTTCCACCAAACTACACCTCGAATATACCGTTGCGGAGCTTAGGCGAAGCCCTGCGCGGTGGAACATCATCATCGTCATCACGCCGTCGTCTTGTGAAACTCTCCCTCAACACTCGGCTGGATCGGAGTTCGAGGGACGTCATCGAGCTGAGCGTGTGCAGAACTCGGAGGTGCCGTGCGTTCGGTACTTGGATCGGTTGGATCGGGAAGAAATACGACTACTTCCTCTCGTTGCGTCAACGCTTCCGTTGCTGGTCTCACGAGGTGCGTAGACAACACTCTCATCTCGTTGCTATGCATCACCATGGTCTTGCGTGATCGTAGGAAAATTTTTGAAATTACTACGTTCCCCAACAGTAACATGAGACAAGGGACACGATGTTTTACCCAGGTTCGGGCCCTCTTGATGGAGGTAAAACCCTACGTCCTGCTTGATTGATATTGATATTGTGGATGTTTACAAGAGTGGATCTACCACGAGATCAAGGAGGCTAAACCCTAGAAGCTATCCTATGGTATGATTGTAAGGGTTGTTGTTCTGATGTGTCCTACGGACTAGAGCCATCCGGTTTATATAGACACCGGAGAGGTCTAGGGTTACATAGAGTCGGTTACAATGGTAGGAGATCTACATATCCGTATCGCCAAGCTTGCCTTCCACGCCAAGGAAAGTCCCATCCGGACACGGGGCGAAGTCTTCAATCTTCTATCTTCATAGTCTTGGAGTCCGGTCGATGATGATAGTCCGGCAGATGATAGTTCGGCTGATGATGATAGTCCGGCTATCCGGACACCCCCTAATCCAGGACTCCCTCAGTAGCCCTACAATTTTTTTATCTATCTGGAAGATGAGTCAGCACCATTCAGGTGCTTCCATTTCTCATGCCGTAAGGAGTGCACACACACACTCCATGCACCAGCCCATAGCTATAGCTAGGCTCACACAAGTCTGACCATATAAACAACCGGTCTCTCTCATCTTGTCTTGACATTTCTAATGTTCTAGCTTTATATTTGTTATGTTCGGTGGTTCTTTTCATTTCAAAATTCACAAGTGTATTATTTTTCAATCTGGGATAGAACAGGCTGGATGCCTCAGACCTTAAGGGTCTGCTGGCTTGTCTTGATAGTACGTATGTCATGTATACTGATATCATATTCCATCAGTCCAGTTTGTTTGTTTTTGTTTTTTTAGAAGGCATCAATACAACTTTTGATGGATGCCATGTGTGCTTCACACTTTTTTTTGAGAATCACCGGGGGGAGTTCCCCACCTGAATATATTGCTCAAAACGGCTGCACAAACAGCAGGTCCAGATTACATAGACACGAGGCATCGTGCAGAGAGGTAGGAACGCCACGAGGAGACGTCCTCCTTGTTACCCGTATCAACAAGACGGTGTGACCAGAGATCCAAGTCCGACAGAGTGTTTCTAATAGTTATTACAGAACATTGATCGACATTCCTAAAGACATGTCATTCTGCGCTGCCCAAATATTTCAGAGGAGCGCGAGGAGAACTAGGGGCCATGTATTTTCGGGCAGGTGTTGAGGTATTGGAGCATCCCAGAGTTCATTAAGGTCATCTTCGTGTGGCAGTACACCCAGTCGTTGCCAAATTCTGTTGGCAAGGGGGCATGTGATGAAGAGGTGAATGGAGTCTTCGGGAAGCAAAGCACACCGTGTGCATAAGTCGGAGGGGATTATATTCTTGTGGGCAAGATTGACTGTGGTGCTTAGGGTGCTTCACACTTTTTCATCACTTCCAAACAACATTTTATAAACTTCAATCTACAATGTGCGTAGAAGGTGCTGAGAGTTTGACTCGAGTTGCCCGTTGTCTATCGTCGGGGGATGGAAAATGATTACCCGGACAATGGACCCGACTCCTGCACGAGAACAACCCAACGAAAAGGTTTAGCTTTATTTTGGTCAAAATGTATCATCCACTTTTCTAAAAATGAAGTCGTGCTTTTCAAAATGTATAAATTCCATGTACGTCTTTGAATTTTTGGTATTTGGATGTTGTCTTGAAGAGGAGGCGGTATGTTCAGCTAACGAGTTGAAGCAGGTCGGCGTGTTGTATGTTGGCTTGAAGAAATGGCGGCACGGTAAGCTGACGAGTCGAATCCCCCGGTCCAGTCGAGGTGTCAAAGCCTCCATGTCAGCTGATGAGTCGGAGCAGGTCGGCGTGTTGGATGTTGGCTTGAAGAAGAGGCGGCATGGTGACGCCGACGTAGGACAAAATTTGTGACGCGGTCGATCCCAGGTTGATGAAGTAACTGCGTGGCGATGATAGTGTGGCCGCCTCTTGTAATTCGTGGGGCGGCGATATTGGTGATGATTTAGCCTTCGCCATGCCGAACTCTTGGTCGCCTTACCAACGTGATAATCCAATGAGGTTGACGTCGGCTCGACGAAGCGATGATCTATCTAGTGCAAGTCGACAGCCTTGGAGCAATGTTGTCGGGCTGGTTTGACACCAATGTGACGGTGAAGATTACCTTGAAAAAGGCTTTAAAATTTGTGGGCGCATGTTTGAGAACAACATACAACACTCTAAGAAAAAAAATCCTCCAGAAATTATATCCAATATCGCGTTCATGCAGAAATATCAAAAAATTGATGCACTCCTCGTACTCGACCCGGAGTTTGAACGGTCGGATCAAGCTGAAACTTTGAGAGTTGCTCGGTATAAAATTTTCATAGCCAATGAACGGTTGGATATTCCAAAGCATGTCCCAGCTGAACACTGTACACCTCACCATAAACTCATCTAGATTCCCGTCCAGATTCGATAGCGCTCCGGTATATCAGAGATTACCGGAGATTCGTCCATTGGAACACAATGAAATTTGAGAGGTTTGTTCTAGACTCAATTCTGCACAATTCCACCAAAGCATCGTCAAAGCGACACTCGAGGTGGCAAGGATGGCGAACACGAAACCACTATCCATAAAAGGTGCATGGTTACCTGAGAACAATGTTGACATTGAGGCCCCGGGCTCCATGGACGTTTCTCTCGTGATAGATCGGAGTTGATGTTGATGAAAGCTTATCATGCCTCAGCTCTAGATGGAGGAGGTATGATCAGCTAACTAGATATTCGGGCACGGAAGTTGCGCCATGAAGATCTAAGTTGTTGATCCTTCTTTCGATCACACAACGGAACTCTCAATGAAAGCACCAATGTCGGTGTCAAAACCGGTAGACCTCGGGTAGGGGGCCCGAGCTATGAGATCTGATTGATGGGTAACAAGAGACAAGGACACAATGTTTTTACCCAGGTTCGGTCCCTCTTTGAGGAGGTAAAAACCCTACGTCCTGCTCTTGCTCATATTATGGGTGTATCAAAGTAAGGAGTTGATCTACCTCAAGATCGTAAGTTGTGGCCTACACCCTAGGGGTAATGAAGATGATGTTGATGATGAATGTGAGATGTTGTGTATCGACTAGCCTGGCATGTGCTTATAAAATGTACCAAAGGCCTAGTCTAACAAGAGTTGTAGATGACTATGTTGGTGGAGAAGAGTCCTTGTCTTGATCTCCAAGTCTTGTGAATCTTCCTCGTATATGTCATGTGCTGCCTGAAGTGGCCCACTAGTGAACGGCCACGGGGGTCCTTCGCCCGACCCACTGGTCGGCAGATGATGTGGTGAGTACCCCTAGTCTAGGACATCGTCAATAAGGGCAGCAGTTTTGATTCAGAATACAACATGTCTCTTGCATCCGTACATTAGCCCCTTGTCGCTGGAATGGAAAAGTTTCGAAAAGAAGTAACATCTATTGTGGACGAGCTTCAGTTGGAGAGGTTACGACTGATGCCAAGTGATGGAGTTAAGACGAGATTTGTATATGAGGCCCTGTGTCTATGTCAAGCACTACCGGAATCGGCGGCTTTACCGAGTGCCGAAAAAACACGGCAAAGGGCAAAAAAAACTCGGTAGAAGTATGGAATGAATATGGTCATTGCTTTGGTCATTTGAGACCAAATTTTTCTGGAAAAAGTGTAAATAATATGGCCTCAAATGTAAAACTTGTCAACATAAAATTATCAGTCTCATCAAAATGAACAACTTTGATATTTGAAGCATCTTCATCTGAGGTCGTATGCAACTGCTAAAGCCAAAACAATGCCATTGTAGCTAAGACCCCTTTTTTCTGACTTTAGCACCCGGCAACACCCTGGTTGCCTCGTTCTGTTGTTTTACCGAGCGTTTCATTGACGATACTCAGCAAAGTACCTATTTGCTGAGTTTAAATTTCTGCCGAGTAATTCATTGGTAGGAACTCGACAAAGATACTATTGCTGACTACCTAACATATTGCACTCGACAAAAAGCCTAACACTCGGCAAAGACGAAAATTCCAGTAGAGAAGCTTTAAAAGAGCGAGTGCGTGTCTTTAGCCAGTTTCTTGAACCATTGGACTTGATCGTGGAACAGCCGAGGAAACTGTTCAACTGGACTAAACACAACGAACTCCTCCTGTATATATATGAGTGGAAATGTCTCCGTTAAAACTCGCAAGGCCTTGATGGTGGACTTCAATGATATGGAGAGTGAGTTCAAGGTGATGCTTGCGTCGACCAAGGTGTGTGGAGAAGGTATCACCCTCTTTGGAGCGTCGCCTGTGGTGCTCCTCGATCGATGTTGTGTGGAACCCTTCTGTCAAAAGGCAGGCGATTGGACATGCATATCGAATTGGTCAACAAAAGATTGTCCATGCATATAATCAAATCACAGAAGGAACACAAGAGAAGGGCAAATATGATATACAAGCTAAGAAGGAGGAAATATGACCCTCTTTGGAGCGTCGCCTGTTGTTTTCAAGTGAGTCACAGCCTGCGGAGTGCAACCCTTCATCAGAATCTATTTCCATTGACAGGATTTTGGAACAAATGACAAAAGATGAAAATATGAAAGAGATTTTTGTGAAAATAGTCCCATCGTAGTGCCAATACAACTTATAGATCTCTGGTAAGTGGAAGCTTCTAAGATGAGGATGTTGCAATTTCCATATTTGTTTGTGGTACTTATCCTTTTATATCATTTATGGATTATTCAACAAAAGAAGTAAAATTATTTGTAAGGTATTAAAAATAGAAATTCTAAATTGAGATCGTATATGTGGTACCAAAAACTCCTTGGCGTGGACGGGCTCGCCTGATCCTGCTATGTGGATCAATGGCACAACGTCTCGTGGCAACACCATTTATGGCAATAGGAATGCTAGTTTATACTATACACATAGGGAAACGTGTGCGTACTGGGCATGATCGAGTTGACGGAGTGAGACAATGCCGTGACGGCAGGTTGTTATAGTGTAGGCTTTACTGCCCCTAGCCTGGATTCAAATGTTGAATAATGTATGCTGAAAGTCGGTACCGTAATCCCAATAAACAGGTTCCAACTGAAAAATAAATACATACATTTTATGATACATACATGAGCACTTTTTGTGACACGACCATCAATTTTTAATATATGTGATGAAATTTTTCAATACACAATCAACATGTTTTGTTGAATTGACACACGGTGTTTAAAAGAGTGCATGATGGACCTTGTATACAAAGTATTAACGCATTATGAATAATTTTTATGCTTGATTTTTTTTATTTGAACGATGAAATTTTGTGAAAACAAAATGCCCGTTTTTAATCAAAAAAGGGCCAGATTTTAATCTACAAGAAACGTTTAAATAGACATGAATATTTTTATATCCATGACCATTTTTTGACGTGCATGAACATTTTTAACACAAAAGGATTAAAGAAAACCAAAAAATGTAAAAAAAATAGAAACACAAATGAAAAGTAGTAACGAAGCATGCTCGCACTTTTTTACATAGTGCGTTTCCAGCCTTTTCCTTTTTCAGAGGAAGTGTGTTGCTAGCTTCTTTTAATCACAAGTTTTTTTCTGAGACAATCTTTTAAGATGCCGAGAATATCAGGTTCTCAAGCAAACAACTATCTCAAGATGCCGAGAATATCAGGTTCTATCACACATTAGGTGCTCCCATGCTATCATTTTTCAAAAAAAAAAGTGTTTCAAAAAAATTCTGAAAATAATTAGTATGAGTGTTCACAAGACATGTGTCTACAATCTGTAAAAATTTGAAATACACATTGTGAAACAAAAAAGACAAATTCATCCTGACAGTATCACTAAAAGACAAAAGATAAAATGACACTGTTCGCATTTGGATTTGCCATTTTTGTTTCTACATGTGTATTTTGTTTTTTAACTTGAGATTCCTACACATTGTAAGTACACACAATTGTTTTAATTTTTTAACCATGAATTTAAAAAATGGTAGCATGAGAGCAATTAATGTTTGGTAGCACAAGATATAAGATTGTTCGGTCGGTGCTCGAATCTGAACATGTACAGAGTATCGAAAGCCATCATAACTTATGAAAGTCGAGAACTGATGAGATCTTTTGGCAAGACAACTACTCCCTCCGTCCGTGTTTATTAAGCCTCTTAGCATCACAAACATGTCCCTTTTTATAAGGCCTCGCTTTGAAAAGGTGTATGCATGCAACCATTTCATTGATTGCATTGAAAGCCATTATTGTTGGTGCCATGGCTGAAAAATTAATACACTTCATGCGTGCTTTTTCATTGGCTGCATGCATGTGAGAGAGTGCAATGGAGTGGAATGAAAGAATTAATGTGAGCAAATTACTATGTGTCTTGACCTAAGATAAGTTGTCTTTAGGCCTAATAAATCCGGACGGAGGGAGTACTTGTCATTGTGCTAGAGAGACAATTTGTTTATACATGTAGTTCAAATGTATTTATATCCGAATGGTCATAGGAGCGCATGAGCTCGTCCGCTCACGGAATCTCTAGGCACACGTTCTCCTTAGGATATGCCACGCGGCAGTTATTTTTCACACACACATAAACATATTTTTTTCAAATATGCATGAACTTTTGTATATCCACTCTTTAAATGTGTGTCCACTATTTATATTTCTTTAGCGCATGCAATTTACCAAAAAGAATAGAAAAATAAAAAAGTAAACAAAACCGCAAAAGATAAATAATAATAGAGTGTTCCCCCCACTAGCTTTTTTCCGAAGTTGTGTTGCTAACTTATTTTAGTTTTCCCTTTGAAAAAATCAGTTTTAGAGGAAGTGTGTTCGCTCCAAACTAACTTGTTTTATACACGAAGTGTTGCATCCCAACTCAAAAAATGTGTGCTTCATCCTGTAGCGACTGAACATCGTTAGTTCTCGGTTACTACACCCACCCACGTCGTTGTTTCATCATACAGGCCCACTTCCACATGCCTGCCTTTTCTCTGCGTAAACTCACCCATGTGTTCCGCAACCATTGAATGCTAGCTCCAACATCACGATGTTCCATTGGTCCACCTAGCCGGAGCAAGCGAGCTCGTGTGCTCTATCGCCGCTCTCTATGTGGTACCCCCTTCTTTGGGTGAAAAAATTGAAACTGGCAGCCCTACAATTTTTATATCTATCTGGGAGATGGGGCAGCACCATTCAGGTGCTTCAATTGCTCATGCCATATGGAGTGCACGCACACACTCCATGCACTAGCCCATAGCTATAGCTAGGCTCCCACGAGTCTGACCATATAAACGATCGGACTCTCTCATCTTGTGTTGACATTCCTAATGTTCTAGCATTATATTTGTTATGGTCGGTCTCTGTTCATTTCCAAATTCACAAGTGTACTATTTTTCAATCTGGGATAGAACAGGCTGGATGCCTCAGACCTAAGGGTTCTGCTGCCATGTCTTGATAGTATGTATGTCATGTATACGGATATCATATTTCGTCAGTCCAATTTGTTTGCTTTTGTTTTTTTAGAAGGCATCAATACAACGTTTGATGTATGTCATGTGTGCTTCACACTTTTTCATCCCTTCCCACCAACAACATTTTCTACACTTCAATCTACAATGTGCGTAGAAGGTGCTGAGAGCCAGACTCGAGTTGCCCGTTGTTTATCGTCGGGATATGGAAAATGATTACCCGGACAATGAACCCGACTCCTGCACGAGAACAACCTGAAGAAAAAGTTCAGCATTATTTTGGTGAAAATGTATCATCCTCTTTTCTAAAAATGAAGTCGTGCTTTTCAAAATGTGTAAATTCCATGTACATCTTTGACTTTTTGGCTTTTTGGATGTTGTCTTGAAGAAGAGGCGGCATGGTTAGCTAACGAGTTGAAGCAGGTCGGCATGTTGTATGTTGGCTTGAAGAAGTGGCGGCACGGTCAGCTGACGAGTCAAAGTCCCCGGTCTAGCCGAGGTGTCAAAGCCTCCATGTCAGGTGACGAGTTGAAGCATGTCGGCGTGTTGTATGTTGGCTTGAAGAAATGGCGGGATGGTCAGCTGACGAGTCGAAGCCCCCGGTCCAGCCGAGGTGTCAAAGCCTCCATGTCAGCTGACGGGTCGGAGCAGGTCGGCGTGTTGGATGTTGTCTTGAAGAAGAGGCGGCATGGTGATGCCAACGCAGGTCAAAATTTGTGACGCGGTCTATCCCAGGTTGATGAAGTAACTGCATGGCGATGATAGTGTGGCTGCCTCGTGTAATTCGTGGGGCGACGATATTGATGATGATCTAGCCTTCGCCATGCTGAACTCTTGGTCGGCTCACCAAGGTGATGACCCAATGAGGTTGACCTCGGCTCGACAAAGAGATGATCTATCTAGTGCAAGTCGGCGGCCCTGGAGCCTTCGCCATTTCGAGTTAGATTTATTCCATTTGAAATGAGGTACGTACTAAACTTCTTCTTGGTTGTATCATATATCTTCGTTGTTTTGGTCAAACTAGCATAAACCTTCATTCTTAATGCTGATGTGTTGCCGCCCAACTCATACAGTAAGCCATGATAGTTACTTGATTTGCATTGGCTTAACTTTCAAGGACAGACGTTTCCCTTCCACACTAGTAGCGATTGATTTGCTCCATCCTGGGAGGTCTGCATTATGCAAAATGTCTATATCAGCTAGAGAAGTAGTGGAAATCATAAACATTATTGTTCTTATGCCTTATCTGAATAGCTTGAGAAATTCATATATTTATCTGTGGTTAATCCTTATTTAAAATATTTATTCGTTAAATGTTGGTGGGCAGGGCATATATATACTTGATTTGGTGTACGGAATCTGAATTTGGGCGTGCATGATCTTACTAGCTTCTAAATCCGCTGAGCTGTACTCACACATCTTATCGAAAGGATCCTTATGAAGGAAATATGCCCTAGAGGCAATAATATAGTTATTATTTATTTCCTTATTTCATGATAAATGTTTATTATTCATGCTAGAATTGTATTAACCGGAAACATAATACATGTGTGAATACATAGACAAACATAGTGTCACTAGTATGCCTCTAATTGACTAGCTCGTTAATCAAAGATGGTTAAGTTTCCTAACCATAGATATGAGTTGTCATTTGATTAACGGGATCACATCATTAGTAGAATGATGTGATTGACTTGACCCATTCCGTTAGCTTAGCACTTGATCGTTTAGTATGTTGCTATTGCTTTCTTCATGACCACTAGTAGAAAAACGACCTAATGTAAGACACATTAGTGCCGGTTCGATTTTGGCCCGGTACTAATGTTACCATTAGTGCCGGTTCGAACGGCTATGCATTAATGCCGGTTAGTTTTGAACCTTTAGTACCGGTTCGTGCCACGAACCGATACTAAAGGGTGAGTAACAGGCTGGCGTCGGGCCGGGCCCTTGATCACCTTTAGTACCGGTTAGCGGCACAAACCGGTACTAAAGGGTTAACTTTAGTATCGGTTCGTGCCACGAACCGGTACTAAAGGGTTTGACCTATAGTACCGGTTCGTGGCACAAACCGGTACTAAAAACAATTTTCAATCTCTACCCCGGTATATCGCCATTTCAGTTTTGAAAATACAAAAGAAAATGATAAAAATTCAAAAATAAAGTTCTTGAGATGTAGTTATATTACTACATCTACTAGTTAGGAAAATTAAAAAACTTAAATTTGGACATGTTTTGCAAAAAGTGTAGGGAAAATGTAAAGCGGCCATAACTTTTGAATACGATGTCGGAAAAAACGTATAATATATCAAAAAAATTCAGCACGAAAATCCGCCTGTTTAAGTTTGGTTAAATCTGGTCAAACTATGGTCAAACTACTTATTCAAGAAGTATTAATGTTACTACATACTTATTCAAGAATATTAGTGTTACTAAATAATTATTTCAATTTTTTGAATTTTGGTCAAATCTGGTCAAACTATGGTCAAACTTTTTTAAGAAATATTAGTGTTACTAAATAATTACTGTTTTTTAGAATAATAGTTCCAAACTCAAACGGTGAAATGTGTGACCTAATGCTCAAGCTAAACTGCTGAGGGTTAATAGGATTTACAGCTTACATTTGTCAGGAAAACAACAAGTGCAGACTTGGAAAGTAGGGGGAATAGAACTCTGAAGTTAAGCGTGCTCAGGCTGGGGGAGTGAGAGGATGGGTGACCGGTTGGGAAGTTAGACGATTTGGAATGAGTGATCCACACTTGAGTAGTTAAGAGGGGCGATTAGAGACTAAATCATCAAATAATTCAAAAAATTCAAAATCGAAAAAAAATCAATTTTTTTTTTCAATATTTAAAAAAAATTCAAAAAAAAAACTATAGTACCGGTTGGTAACACCAACCGGTATTAAAGGTCCCCCATACCACAGCGCGAGCTCACGCCACGTGGTGGGCCTTTAGTGGCGGTTCGTGCCGAACAGGTACTAAAGGGGGGGGGGGGGCTTTAGTCTCCACTCTTTAGTGCCGGTTGCAGAACCGGTATTAAAGGCCCTTATGAACCGGTATTAAACTCCGTTTTCTACTAGTGGACTTATACATGTTCCTATAACTATGAGATTATGCAACTCCTGTTTACCGGAGGAACACTTTGTGTGCTATCAAATGTCACAATGTAACTGGGTGATTATAACGGAGCTCTACAGGTGTCTCCGAAGGTACATGTTGAGTTGGCGTATTTCGAGATTAGGATTTTTCACTCCGATTGTCGGAGAGGTATCTCTGGGCCCTCTCGGTAATGCACATCACTATAAGCCTTGCAAGCAATGTGACTAATGAGTTAGTTGCGAGATGATGCATTACATAACGAGTAAAGAGACTTGCCGGTAACGAGATTGAACTAGGTATTGAGATATCGACGATCGAATCTCGGGCAAGTAACATACTGATGACAAAGGGAACAACGTATGTTGTTATGCGGTTTGACCGATAAAGATCTTCGTAGAATATGTGGGAGCCAATATAAGCATCCAGGTTCGCTATTGGTTATTGACCGGAGACGTGTCTCGGTCATGTCTACATTGTTCTCGAACCCGTAGGGTCCGCACGCTTAAAGTTCGATGACGGTTATATTATGAGTTTATGTGTTTTGATGTATCGAAGGTAGTTAGGAGTCCTGGATGAGATCGGGACATGACGAGGAGTCTCGAAATGGTCGAGACGTAAAGATCGATATATCGGATGACTATATTCGGACATCGGAAAGGTTCCGAGTGATTCCGGTATTTTTCGGAGTACCAGAGATTTACGGGAATTCACCGGGGAGTATATGGGCCTTATTGCGCTTTAGGAGAAAGAGAGAGGAGAGGTTGGGCGCCACCCCAAGGCCTAGTCCGAATTGGACTAGGGGGAGGGGCTGCGCCCCATCCTTCCTTCTCTTCTCTCTCCCCTTTCCTTGACTCCTACTCCTACTACTTCGAAGTGGGGAATCCTACTCCCGGTGGGAGTAGGACTCCTCCTAGGGCGCGCCATAGAGAGGGCCGGCCCTCCCCCTCCTCCACTCCGTTATATACGGGGAGGGGCCACCCCTTGGAGACACAACAATTGATCATTGATCCCTTAGCCGTGTGCGGTGCCCCCCTCCACCATAGTCCTCCTCGATAATATCGTAGCTGTGCTTAGGCGAAGCCCTGCGATGATAGAACATCATCATCATCACCACGCCGTTGTGCTGACGGAACTCTCCCTCGACACTTGGCCTGATCGGAGTACGAGGGACGTCATCGAGCTGAACGTGTGCAAGAACTCGGAGCTGCCGTAATTTCGGTGCTTCATCGGTCGGGCCGTGAAGACGTACGACTACATCAACCGCATTGTGCTAACGCTTCCGCATTGACACACTCTCCCCTCTTGTTGCTATGCATCACCATGATCTTGCGTGTGCATAGGAATTTTTTTGAAATTACTAAGTTCCCAAACAGTGGCATCCGAGCCTGGTTTTATGCGTAGGTGTTATATGCATGAGTAGAACACAAGTGAGTTGTGGGCGATACAAGTCATACTGCTTACCAGCATGTCATACTTTGGTTCGGCGGTATTGTTGGATAAAGCGGCCCGGACCGACATTACGCGTAAGCTTACGCGAGACTGGTTCTACCGACGTGCTTTGCAGATAGGTGGCTGGCGGGTGTCAGTTTCTCCAACTTTAGTTTAACCGAGTGTGGCTACGCCCGGTCCTTGAGAAGGTTAAAATAGCACTAACTTGACGAACTATCGTTTTGGTTTTGATGCGTAGGTAAGAACGGTTCTTGCTCAGCCCGTAGCAGCCTCGTAAAACTTGCAACAATAAAGTAGAGGACGTCCAACATGTTTTTGCAGGGCATGTTGTGATGTGATATGGTCAAGACGTGATGCTATATTTTATTGTATGAGATGATCATGTTTTGTAACCGAGTTATCGGCAACTGGCAGGAGCCATATGGTTGTCGCTTTATTGTATGCAATGCAATCGCTCTGTAATTGCTTTACTTTATCACTAAGCGGTAGCGATAGTCGTAGAAGCAATAGTGGGCGAGACGACATCGATGCTACAATGGAGATCAAGGTGTTGCGCTGGTGACGATGGTGATCATGACGGTGCTTCGGAGATGGTGATCACAAGCACGAGATGATGATGGCCATATCATATCACTTATATTGATTGCATGTGATGTTTACCCTTTATGCATCTTATTTTGCTTTGATTGACGGTAGCATTATAAGATGATCTCTCACTAAATTTCAAGGTATAAGTGTTCTCCCTGAGTATGCACCATTGCGAAAGTTCTTCATGCTGAGACACCACGTGATGATCGGGTGTGATAGGCTCTACGTTCAAATACAGCGGGTGCAAAAGAGTTGCACCGTGGAATACTCAGTTAAACTTGACGAGCCTAGCATATACAGATATGGCCTCGAAACCTTTGGAGACCGAAGGTCGGCGTGAATCATATAGTAGATATGATCAACATAGTGATGTTCACCATTGAAAACTACTCCATCTCACGTGATGATCGGACATGGTTTAGTTGATTTGGATCACGTGATCACTTAGATGATGAGAGGGATGTCTATCTAAGTGAGACTTCTTAAGTAATATGATTAATTGAACTTTAATTTATCATGAACTTAGTCCTGATTGTATTTTGCAAATTATGTTGTAGATCAATAGCTCGCGTTGTTGCTTCCCTATGTTTATTTTTGATATGTTCCTAGAGAAAAACTATGTTGAAAGATATTAGTAGCAATGATGCGGATTAGATCCGTTATCTGAGGTTTATCCTCATTGCTGCACAGAAGAATTATGTCCTTGATGCACCACTAGGTGACAGACCTGTTGCAGGAGCAGATGCAGACGTTATGAACGTTTGGCTAGCTCAATATGATGACTACTTGATAGTTTAGTGCACCATGCTTAACGGCTTAGAATCGGGACTTCAAAGGCGTTTTGAACGTCATGGACCATATGAGATGTTCCAGGAGTTGAAGTTAATATTTCAATTAAATACCCGAGTTGAGAGATATGAAGTCTCCAACAAGTTCTATAGCTAAAAGATGGAGGAGAATCGCTCAACTAGTGAGCATGTGCTCATATTTTCTGGGTACTACCATCGCTTCAATCAAGTGGGAGTTAATCTTCTAGATAAGATAGTGATTGACAGAGTTCTCTAGTCACCATCACCAAGTTACTAGAACTTCGTGATGAACAATAGTATGCAAGGGATGATGAAAACGATTCCTGAGCTCTTCGTGATATTGAAATCGACGAAGGTAGAAATCAAGAAAGAGCATCAAGTGTTGATTATTGACAAGACCACTATTTTCAAGAAAAGGGCAAAGTGAAAGAAAGGGAAACTTCAAGAAGAATGGCAAGCAAGTTGTCACTCCCGTGAAGAAGCCCAAAGCTGGACCAAAGCCTGAAACTGAGTGCTTACACTGCAAAGGAAATGATCACTGGAAACGGGAATGCCCTGAATATTTGGTGGATAAGAAGGATGGCAAAGTGAACAAGGGTATATTTGATATACAGGTTATTGATGTGTACATAACTACTGTTTATAGTAGCCCCTGAGTATTTGATACTTTTTCGGTTGCTAAAAATTAGTAACTCGAAACAGGAGTTACAGAATAAACAGAGACTAGTTGAGGGTGAAGTGACGATGTGTGTTGGAAGTGGTTCCAAGATTGATAGGATCACCATCACACACTCCCTATACTTTCAGGATTAGTGTTAAACCTAAATAAATGTTATTTGGCGTTTGCGTTGAGCATGAATATGATTTGATCATGTTTATTGCAAAACGGTCTTTCATTTAAAGTCAGAGAATAATTGTTGTTCTGTTTACATGAATAAAACCTTCAATGGTCATACACCCAATGAAAATAGTTTGTTGGATCTCGATCGTAGTGATAGACATATTCATAATATTTATGCCAAAAGATGCAAAGTTGATAATGATAGTGCAACATATTTGTGGCACTGCCGTTTGGGTCATATTGGTGTAAAATGCATGAAGAAACTCCACAAAAATGGACTTTTGGAATCACTTGATTATGAATCATTTGATGCTTGCGAACCGTGCCTTATGGGCAAGATGACTAAAACTCCGCTCTCCGGAACAATGGAATGAGCTACTGACTTATTTGAAATAATACATACCGATGTATGCGATCCAATGAGTGTTGATGCTCTTGGCAAGTATCGTTATTTTCTGACCTTCACAGATGATTTGAGCAGATATGGGTATATCTACTTAATGAAACACAAGTCTGAAACATTTGAAAAGTTCAAAGAATTTCAGAGTGAAGTGGAGAATCATCGTAACAAGAAAATAAAGTTTCTACGATCTGATCGTGGAGGAGAATATTTGAGTTACGAGTTTGGCCTTCATATAAAACAATGTGGAATAGTTTCACAGCTCATGCCACATGGAACACCACAGTGTAATGGTGTGTCTGAACGTCATAACCGCACTTTATTGGATATGGTGCGATCTATGATGTATCTTCCCGATTTACCACTATCGTTTTGGGGTTATGCATTAGAGATAGTTGCATTCACTTTAAATAGGGCACCATCAAAATCCGTTTGAGACGACGCCTTATGAACTGTGGTTTGGCAAGAAACCAAAGTTATCGTTTCTTAAAGTTTCGGACTGCGATGCTTATGTGAAAAAAATTTCAACCTGATAAGCTCGAACACAAATCGGAGAAGTGCGTCTTCATAGAATACCCAAAGGAAACTATTGGGTACACCTTCTATCACAGATCCGAAAGCAAGATATTCGTTGCTAAGATGGATCCTTTCTAGAGACGGAGTTTCTCTCGAAAGAAGTGAGTGGGAGAAGAGTAGAACTTGATAAGGTAATAGTACCTTCTCCTGAATTGGAAAATATTTCATCACTGAAATCAGTTCCAGTGATTCCTACGCCAATTAGTGAGGAAGCTAATGATGATGATCATGAAACTTCAGATCAAGTTATTACGAACCTCGTGGGTCTTCAGTGCAGTCCGCACAGAGTGAATACGGTAATCCTATTTTGGAAGTCATGTTACTAGACCATGATGAACTTACGAACTATGATGAGCGATGATGAGCCCAGATTCATGAAATGGCTTGAAGGCCATGAAATCTGAGAAAGGATCCATGTATGAGAACAAAGTGTGGACTTTGGTAGACTTGCCCGATGATCGGCAAAGTCATAGAAAATAAATGGATCTTCAAGAGGAAGTTGGACGTTGATAGTAGTGTTACTATCTACAAAGCTCGACTTGTCGCAAAAAGGTTTTCGACAAGTTCAAGGTGTTGACTACAATGAGATTTTCCCAACTGTAGCGATGCTTAAGTCTGTCCGAATCATGTTAGCAATTGCCACATTTTATGAAATCTGGCAAATGGATGTCAAAACAGCATTACTTAATGGTTTTCTTAAAGAAGAGTTGTATATGATGCAACCAGAAGGTTTTGTCAATCCTAAAGGTGCTAAAAAAATGTGCAAGCTCCAGCGATCCATCTATGGACTGGTGCAAGCATCTCGGAGTTGGAATATACGCTTTGATAAGTTGATCAAAGCATATAGTTTTATACGGACTTGCAGTCAAGCCAGTATTTACAATAAAGTGAGTGGGAGCACTACAGCCTTTCTGATAGTATATGTGTGTGACATATTGTTGATCAAAAATGGTGTAGAATTTTTTTCTGGAAAGCATAAAGAAGTGTTTGTAAGGAGTTCTTTAAAAGAAAGACCTCAGTAAAGCTACTTACACATTGAGCATCAAGATATATTGAGATAGATCAAGACGCTTGATAAGATTTTCAATGAGTACATACCTTGACAAGATTTTGAAGTAGCTCAAAATGGAACAGTCAAAGAAAGAGTTCTTGCCTGTGTTGCAAAGGTGTGAAATTGAGTAAGACTCAAATCCCGACCACGACATAAAATAGAAAGAGAATGAAAGTCATTCCCTATGCCTCAGTCATAGATTCTATAAAATTATGCCATGCAATGGACCAGACCTATTGTATACTCTGCCCTGGTTTGGCAAGGGAGTACAATAGTGATCTAGGAGTAGATCACTAGACATTGGTCAAAATTATCCTTAGTGGAATAAGGATATGTTTCTCCATTATGGAGGTGACAAGAGGTTCGTCGTAAAGGGTTACGTTGATGCAAGTTTTGGCACTGATCCAGATGACTCTAAGTCTCAATATGGATACATATTGAAAGTGGGAGCAATTAGCTAGAGTAGCTCCATACAGAGCATTGTAGACATAGAATATTGCAAAATACATACGACTCTGAATGTGACAGACCCATTGACTAAACTTCTCTCACGAGCAAAACATGATCACACCTTAGTACTCTTTGGGTGTTAATCACATAGTGATGTGAACTAGAGTATTGACTCTAGTAAACCCTTTGGGTGTTGGTCACATGACGATGTGAACTATGGGTGTTAATCATATACATATATGAATAATGTTGGGGAACGTAGTAATTTCAAAAAAATTCCTATGCACACGCAAGATCAGGGTGATGCATAGCAACGAGTGGGGAGAGAGTTGTCCACGTACCCTCGTAGACCGAAAGCGGAAGCGTTAGCACAATGCGGTTGATGTAGTCGTACGTCTTCACGATCTGACCGATCAAGTACCGAACGCACGGCACCTCCGAGTTCAGCACACGTTCAGCCCGATGACGTCCCTCGAACTCCGATCCAGCCGAGTGTTGAGGGAGAGTTTCGTCAGCACAACAGCATGGTGACGATGTTGATGTTTTACCAACGGAGGGCTTCACCTAAGCACCGCTACAGTATTATCGAGGTGGACTATGGTGGAGGGGGGCACCGCACACGGCTCAAAAGATCAACTGATCTATGTTGTGTCTTTGGGGTGCCCCCCTGCCCCCGTATATAAAGGAGCAAGGGGGAGGCCGGCCGACCCTCTATGGCGCGCCCCCAAGAGGGGAATCCTACTAGGACTCCATGTCCTAGTAGGTTTCCACTTAAAGGGGGAGAGGGGAAAGGAAGGAGAGGGAGAGGGAGAAGGAAAGGGGGCGCCGCCGCCCCCCCCCTCCCCTAGTCCAATTCGGACCAAAGGGGAGGGGCGCGCGGCCTACCCTAGGCCGCCCCACTCTCTCTCTACTAAGGCCAATCGAGGCCCATTAGTTCCCCGGGGGTTTCCGATAACCCTCCGGCACTCCGATTTTATCCGAAACTTCTCCGGAACACTTCCGGTGTCCGAATATAGTCATCCAATATATCAATCTTCATGTCTCGACCATTTCGAGACTCCTCGTCATGCCCGTGATCACATCCGGGATTTGGAACAACCTTCAGTACATCATAACACATAAACTCATAATAAAACTGTCATCGTAACATTAAGCGTGCGGACCCTATAGGTTCGAGAAATATGTAGACATGACCGAGACACGTCTCCGGTCAATAACCAATAGCGGAACCTGGATGCTCATATTGGCTCCCACATATTCTACGAAGATCTTTATCGGTCAGACCGCATAACAACATATGTTGTTCCCTTTGTCATTGGTATTTTACTTACCCGAGATTCGATCGTCGGTATCTCAATACCTAGTTCAATCTCGTTACCGATAAGTCTCTTTACTCGTTCCGTAATAAATCATCCCGCAACTAACTCATTAGTTGCAATGCTTGCAAGGCTTAAGTGATGTGCATTACCGAGAGGGCCCAGAGATACCTCTCCGACAATCGGAGTGACAAACCCTAATCTCGAAATACGCCAACCCAACATGTACCTTTGGAGACACCTGTAGAGCACCTTTATAATCACCCAGTTATGTTGTGAAGTTTGGTAGCACACAAAGTGTTCCTTCGGTAAACGGGAGTTGCATAATCTCATAGTCATAGGAACATGTATAGGTCATGAAGAAAGCAATAGCAACATACTAAACGATCGAGTGCTAAGCTAACGAAATGGGTCATATCAATCACATCATTCTCCTAATGATGTGATCCCGTTAATCAAATGACAACCCATGTCTATGGTTAGGAAACATAACCATCTTTGATTAACGAGCTAGTCAAGTAGAGGCATACTACTGACACACTGTTTGTCTATGTATTCACACATGTATTATGTTTCCGATTAATACAATTCTATCATGAATAAAAGACATTTATCATGATATAAGGAAATAAATAATAACTTTATTATTGCCTCTAGGGCATATTTCCTTCAGTCTCCCACTTGCACTAGTGTCAATAATCTAGATTACACAGTAATGATTCTAACACCCATGGAGCTTTGTTGCTGATCATGTTTTGCTCATGGAAGAGGCTTAGTCAACGGGTCTGCAACATTCAGATCCGTATGTATCTTGCAAATTTCTATGTCTCCCACCTGGACTAGATCCCGGATGGAATTGAAGTGTCTCTTGATGTGCCTGGTTCTCTTGTGAAATCTGGATTCCTTCGCCAAGGCAATTGCACTAGTATTGTCACAAAAGATTTTCATTGGACCCGATGCACTAGGTATGACACCTAGATCGGATATGAACTCCTTCATTCAGACTCCTTCATTTGCTGCTTTCGAAGCAGCTATGTACTCCGCTTCACACGTAGATCCCGCCACGACGCTTTGTTTAGAACTGCACCAACTGACAGCTCCACCATTCAGTGTAAACACATATCCAGTTTGCGATTTAGAATCATCCGGATGAGTGTCAAAGCTTGCATCAATGTAACCATTTACGATGAGCTCTTTGTCACCTCCATAAACGAGAAACATATCCTTAGTCCTTTTCAGGTATTTCAGGATGTTCTTGACCGCTGTCCAGTGATCCACTCCTGGATTACTTTGGTACCTCCCTGCCAGACTTATTGCAAGGCACACATCAGGTCTGGTACCCAGCATTGCATACATGATAGAGCCTATGGCTGAAGCATAGGGAACATCTTTCATTTTATCTCTATCTTCTGTAGTGGCCGGGCATTGAGTCTTACTCAATTTCACACCTTGTAACACAGGCAAGAATCCTTTCTTTCCTTGATCCATTTTGAACTTCTTCAAAACTTTGTCAAGGTATGTGCTTTGTGAAAGTCCAATTAAGCGTCTTGATCTATCTCTATAGTTCTTAATGCCCAATATATAAGCAGCTTCACCGAGGTCTTTCATCGAAAAACTCTTATTCAAGTATCCCTTTATGCTACCCAGAAATTCTATATCATTTCCAATCAGTAATATGTCATCCACATATAATATCGAAATGCTCTGAGCTCCCACTCACTTTCTTGTAAATACAGCTTCTCCAAAAGTCTATACAAAACCAAATGCTTTGATCACACTATAAAAGCATTTATTCCAACTCCAAGAGGCTTGCACCAGTCCATAAATGGATCGCTGGAGCTTGCACACTTTGTTAGCTCCCTTTGGATCGACAAAACCTTCTGGTTGCATCATATACAACTCTTCTTCCAGAAATCCATTCAGGAATGCAGTTTTTACATCCATCTGCCAAATTTCATAATCATAAAATGCGGCAATCGCTAGCATGATTCGGACAGACTTAAGCATCGCTACGGGTGAGAAGGTCTCATCGTAGTCAACCCCTTGAACTTGTCGAAAACATTTCGCAACATGTCGAGCTTTGTAGGCGGTAATATTACCGTCAACGTCAGTCTTCTTCTTGAAGATCCATTTATTCTCAATTGCTTGCCGATCATCGAGCAAGTCAACCAAAGTCCACACTTTGTTCTCATACATGGATCCCATCTCAGATTTCATGGCTTCAAGCCATTTTGCGGAATCTGGGCTCACCATCGCTTCTTCATAGTTCGTAGGTTCATCATGATCTAATAGCATGACTTCCAGAACAGGATTACGGTACCACTCTGGTGTGGATCTTACTCTGGTTGATCTACGAGGTTCAGTAACAACTTGATCTGAAATTTCATGATCATCATCATTAACTTCCTCACTAATTGGTGTAGGTGTCATAGAAACCGGTTTCTGTGATGAACTACTTTCCAATAAGGTAGCAGGTACAGTTACCTCATCAAGTTCTACTTTCCTCCCACTCACTTCTTTCGAGAGAAACTCCTTCTCTAGAAAGGATCCATTTTTAGCAAAAAATGTCTTGCCTTCGGATCTGTGATAGAAGGTGTACCCAACAGCTCCTTTGGGTATCCTATGAAGACACATTTCTCCGATTTGGGTTCGAGCTTTTTAGGTTGATGCTTTTTCACATAAGCATCACAGCCCCAAACTTTAAGAAACGACAACTTTGGTTTCTTGCCAAAATATAGTTCATAAGGCGTCGTCTCAACGGATTTCGATGGTGCCCTATTTAATGTGAATGCGGCCGTCTCTAAAGCATAACCCCAAAATGATATATGTAAAACAGTAAAAGACATCATAGATCGCACCATATCTAGTAAAGTACGATTACGACGTTCGGACACACCATTACACTGTGGTGTTCCGGGTGGCGTGAGTTGCGAAACTATTCCGCATTGTTTCAAATGTAGACCAAACTCGTAACTCAAATATTCTCCTCCACAATCAGCTCGTAGAAACTTTATTTTCTTGTTACGATGATTTTCAACTTCACTCTAAAATTCTTTGAACTTTTCAAATGTTTCAGACCTATGCTTCATTAAGTAGATATACCCATATCTGCTTAAATCATCTGTGAAGGTGAGAAAATAACGATATCCGCCACGAGCCTCAACATTCATCGGACCACATACATCTGTATGTATTATTTCCAACAAATCTGTTGCTCTCTCCATAGTACCGGAGAACGGCGTTTTAGTCATCTTGCCCATGGCCTTACGGTTACATAAGTACCAAGTGATTCATAATCAAGTGGTTCCAAAAGTCCATCTGTATGGAATTTCTTCATGCGCTTTACACCGATATGACCTAAACGGTAGTGCCACAAATAAGTTGCATTATCATTATCAACTCTGCATCTTTTGGCTTCAACATTATGAATATGTGTATCACCACTATCGAGATTCATTAAAAATAGACCACTCTTCAAGGGTGCATGACCATAAAAGATATTACTCATATAAATAGAACAACCATTATTCTCTGATTTAAATGAATAACCGTCTCGCATCAAACAAGATCCAGATATAATGTTCATGATCAATGCTGGCACCAAATAACAATTATTTAGGTCTAAAACTAATCCCGAAGGTAGATGTAGAGGTAGCGTGCCGACCGCGATCACATCGAATTTGGAACCATTTCCCACGCGCATCGTCACCTCGTCCTTGGACAGTGTTCGCTTAATCCGTAGTCCCTGTTTCGAGTTGCAAATATTAGCAACAGAACCAATATCAAATACCCAGGTGCTACTGCGAGCTCTAGTAAGGTACACATCAATAACATGTATATCACATATACCTTTGTTCACCTTGCCATCCTTCTTATCCGCCAAATACTTGGGGCGGTTCCGCTTCGATAACCGATCGCTTGCGGTAGAAGCACTCGATTTGGGCTTAGGTCCAGACTTGGGTTTCTTCTCCTGAGCAGCAACTTGCTTGTTGTTCTTCTTGAAGTTCCCCTTCTTCTTCCCTTTGCCGTTCTTCTTTAAACTGGTGGTCTTATTGACCATCAACACTTCATGCTCCTTCTTGATTTCTACCTCCGCAGCCTTTAGCATTGCGAAGAGCTCAGGAATTGTCTTATCCATCCCTTGCATATTATAGTTCATCACGAAGCTCTTGTAGCTTGGTGGCAGTGATTGGAGAATTTTGTCAATGACGCTATCATCCGGAAGATTAACTCCCAGTTGAATCAAGTGATTATTATACCCAGACATCTTGAGTATATGCTCACTGACATAACTATTATCCTCCATCTTGCAGCTATAGAACTTATTGGAGACTTCATATCTCTCTATCCAGGCATTTGCTTGAAATATCAACTTCAACTCCTGGAACATCTCAAATGCTCCATGACGTTCAAAACATCGTTGAAGTCCCGGTTCTAAGCCGTAAAGCATGGCACACTAAACGATTGAGTAGTCATCGGCTTTGCTCGCGAGACGTTCATAACATCGGTGTTGCTCCTGCAGCTGGCACGGCACCAGCGGTGCTTCGGGGCGTAATTCTTACGTGTAGCAATGGCGATAATCTTCAAATTCGGACCCAGTCCGTGTAATTTCTACCATCACCTTTCAACTTTTCTTTCTCAAGGAACACATTAACACTACTACAAAAAGGGCTATAGATGGAATGACTACTAATGGCGAACCTGTGATGTGGTGCGCCATTACTATATTCTAATGGCGCACCATGTCTCGGTGCGCCATTAATAATATATTACTAATGGCGCACCTGGTGCGTGGTGCGCCATTAGTAGTTTTAAAAAACATAAAAAAATTTGTTACTAATGGCGCACGATGCATAGTGCGCAATTACTAATTGACATAGTAATGGCGCACCACATCCGTAAATGCGCCATTAGTAATTTAAAAAAAAATGTAAAAAAAAATTTGTTACTAATGGCGCACCATGTCTCGGTGCGCCATTACTAATTTAACTAGTAATGGCGCACCACTCCTGATGCGCCATTAGTAATTCAAAAAATTAAAAAAAATATCATTTTTTATTTTTCTTTTCAAAACTACTAATGGCGCACCGTCGGAGTGGTGCGCCATTACTAATTCTAATAATGGCGCACCACCCCACAGTGCGCCATTAGTAACAACCACCTTCCTCGAATGCCCCCCCCCCGTGGATCAACACTACTAATGGCGCACCATGGGGTGGTGCGCCATTACTAGTTCAACTAGTAATGGCGCACCACCCTGCAATCGCCATTAGTAACAACCACCTTCCTTTGAATGCCCCACCCCTGTGGATCAACACTACTAATGGCGCACCGTGGGGTAGTGCGCCATTACTAGTTCAACTAGTAATGGCGCACCACCCCACGATGCATCATTGTAACAACCACCTTCCACGAATACCCCGTGGATCGCCTTTTCAGTTTTAAAAAATAAAAGAAAATGATGAAAATGTCAAAAAATAAAAGAAAATAAGTTTTCCATGTGATATGTGGTCTAGTTGTTGGGAAAATTTGCAAATATGAATTTCGACTTCATTTGCAAAATCTCTCGATAATTTGTAAAAATGGGCATAACTTTTGCATACTAACTCGGATGAAAAAGTTTTTTATATGAAAAATCATCTACTCGAAAAGTTACATCCAAATTTAACAGGGGAACCCGTTAGCAGAACTTTCAAGATCTAGCGGCAAAAAAATTCAAAAAATTTCAAACTTACTAGTGGCGCACCGTGGATGTGGTGCGCCACTAGTAACTGAAAAAAAATTGGTTTTGAATTTTTTTGATTTTTTTCAAAAATGATCGTAATATGATCGAGAAGTTTGAAATATTTTCAAAATTTCATCATAGTCATGAACATGAACAAAGTCCTAGACATCAATAAGGTATAATGAGATTGATATGCTAGATATATCAACAAGTGCACGTGAAGTGAGCTATTCTTTGGGGTTGGATAGAACTACGAAGTTAAGCGTGCTTGGGCTGGAGTAGTGTGAGGATGGGTGACCTTTCGGGAAGTTTGACCACGGAGTGCGATTTGACCTGAGATTAAGCATATTGACCGAGATGAAGCCATAGTGAACTGAGATTAAGAAAAATTTGAAAAAAAAAATTAAAAAAAATAATAAAAAAAATTTGAAAAAAAAATTTAAAAAAAAAAAGTTACTAATGGCGCATCCAGAGGTAGTGCGCCATTAGTATGCCAAAGCACCTGGGAGGCATACTAATGGTGCACGTGCGCCATTAGTATACCAGATACTAATGGCGCACCACAGATGCGCCATTAATAGCCATACTAGGTGCGCCATTAGTAGGGGTTTTTCTAGTAGTGTAAAATTCAACGGAACAACAGCACGGGCCATCTATCTACAATCAAACATAGACAAGCAAGATACTATTAGGTACTATGTTCATGATAAATTTAAGTTCAATTAATCATATTACTTAAGAACTCCCACTTAGAAAGGCATCCCTCTAATCCTCTAAGTGATCACGTGACCCAAATCAACTAAACCATAACCGATCATCAAGTGAAATGGAGTAGCCTTCAATGGTGAACATCACTATGTTGATCATATCTACTATATGATTCACACTCGACCTTTCAGTCTCAGTGTTCCGAGGCCATATCTGCATATGCTAGGCTCGTCAAGTTTAACCTGAGTATTCTGCGTGTGCAAAACTGCTTGCACCCATTGTAGATGGACGTAGAGCTTATCACACCCGATCATCACGTGGTGTCTGGGAACGACGAACTTTGGCAACGGTGCATACTCAGGGAGAATACTTTTTATCTTGAAATTTAGTGAGAGATCATCTTATAATGCTACCGTCAATCAAAGCAAGATAAGATGCATAAAAGATAAACATCACATGCAATCAATATAAGTGATATGATATGGCCATCATCATCTTGTGCTTGTGATCTCCATCTCCGAAGCACCTCCATGATCACCATCGTCACCGGCGCGACAGCTTGATCGCCATCGTAGCATCGTTGTCGTCTCGCCAATCTTATGCTTCTACGACTATCGCTACTGCTTAGTGATAAAGTAAAGTATTACATGGCGATTGCATTGCATACAATAAAGCGACAACCATATGGCTCCTGCCAGTTACCGATAACTCGGTTACAAAACATGATCATCTCATACAATAAAATATAGCATCACGTCTTGACCATATCACATCACAACATGCCCTGCAAAAACAAGTTAGACGTCCTCTACTTGTTGTTGCAAGTTTTGCGTGGCTGCTACGGGCTTAGCAAGAACCGTTCTTAGCTACGCATCAAAAACCACAACGATAGTTTGTCAAGTTGGTGCTGTTTTAACCTTCACAAGGACCGGGCGTAGCCACACTCGGTTCAAATAAAGTTGGAGAAACTGACACCCGCTAGCCACCTTTGTGCAAAGCACGTCGGGAGAACCGGTCTCGCGTAAGCGTACACGTAATGTCGGTCCGTGCCGCATCGTCCAACAATACCGCCGAACCAAAGTATGACATGCTGGTAAGAAGTATGAATTATATCGCCCACAACTCACTTGTGTTCTACTCGTGCATATGACATCTACGCATAAAACCAGGCTCAGATGCCACTCTTGGGGAACGTAGTAATTTCAAAAAATTTCCTACGCACACACAAGATCATGGCGATGCATAGCAACGAGAGGGGAGAGTGTTGACCACGTACCCTCGTAGACCGAAAGCGGAAGCGTTAGCACAACGCGGTTGATGTAGTCGTACGTCTTCACGATCCAACCGATCAAATGTGAGCATACGACACCTCCGAGTTCAGCACATGTTCAGCCGGTGGCGTCCCTCGAACTCCAATCCAGCTGAGTGTTGAGGAGAGTTTACGTCGACCTGACGGCGTGGTAGCGATGTTGATGTTTTACCAATGCAGGGTTTAGCCTAAGCACCGCTACAGTATTATCGAGGTGGACTATGGTGGAGGGGGGCACCGCACACGGCTAAAAGATCAACTCATCAATGTTGTGTCTTTGGGGTGCCCCCCTGCCCCCGTATATAAAGGAGCAATGGGGAGGCTGGCCGGCCCTCTATGGCGCGCCCCCAAGAGGGGAATCCGACTAGGACTCCAACTCCTAGTAGGTTTCCACCTAAAGGGAGAGAGAGGAAAGGAAGGAGAGGGAGAGGGAGAAGGAAAGGGGGGCGCCGCCCCCCCCCCTCTCCTAGTCCAATTCGGACCAGAGGGAGAGGGGCGCGCGGCCTGCCCTAGGCCGCCCCTCTCTCTCCACTAAGGCCTATCGAGGCCCATTAGTTCCCCCGGGGTTTCCGATAACCCTCCGGCACTCCGGTTTTATCCGAAACTTCTCCGGAACACTTCCGGTGTCCGAATATAGTCGTCCAATACATCAATCTTCATGTCTCGACCATTTGAGACTCCTCGTCATGTCGTGATCACATCAGGGTTCGAACAACCTTGGTACATCATAACACATAAACTCATAATAAAATTGTCATCGTAACGTTGAGCGTGCGGACCCTACGGGTTCGAGAACTATGTAGACATGACCGAGACACGTCTCCTGTCAATAACCGAAAGCAGAACTTGGATGCTCATATTGGCTCCCACATATTCTACAAAGATCTTTATCGGTCATACCGCATAACAACATACGTTGTTCCCTTTGTCATTGGTATGTTACTTGCCCGAGATTCGATCATCGGTATCTCAATACCTAGTTCAATCTCGTTACCGGCAAGTCTCTTTACTCGTTCCGTAATACATCATCCTGCAACTAACTCATTAGTTGCAATGCTTGCAAGGCTTAAGTGACGTGCATTACTGAGAGGGCCCAGAGATACCTCTCCGACAATCAGAGTGACAAATCCTAATATCGAAATACGCCAACCCAACATGTACCTTCGGAGACTCCAATAGAGCACCTTTATAATCACCCAGTTACGTTGTGAAGTTTGGTAGCACACAAAGTGTTCCTTCGGTGAACGGGAGTTGCATAATCTCATAGTCATAGGAACATGTATAAGTCATGAAGAAAGCAATAGCAACATACTAAACGACCGGGTGCTAAGCTAACGGAATGGGTCATGTCAATCACATCATTCTCCTAATGATGTGATCCCGTTAATCAAATGACAACCCATGTCTATGATTAGGAAACATAACCATCTTTGATTAACGAGCTAGTCAAGTAGAGGCATACTACTGACACTCTGTTTGTGTATGTGTTCACACATGTATTATGTTTTCGGTTAATACAATTCTAGCATGAATAATAATCATTTATCATGACATAAGGAAATAAATAATAACTTTATTATTGCCTCTAGGGCATATTTCCTTCAAATATTGGTGTTAAATCACATGGCGATGTGAACTAGATTATTGACTCTAGTGCAAGTGGGAGACTGAAGGAAATATGCCCTAGAGGCAATAATAAAGTTATTATTTATTTCCTTATTTCATGATAAATGTTTATTATTCATGCTAGATTTGTATTAACTGGAAACATAATACATGTGTGAATACATAGACAAACATAGTGTCACTAGTATGCCTCTACTTGACTAGCTCGTTAATCAAAGATGGTTAAGTTTCCTAACCATAGACATGAGTTGTCATTTGATTAACGGGATCACATCATTAGGAGAAGGATGTGATTGAGTTGACCCATTCCGTTAGCTTAGCACTAGATCGTTTAGTATGTTGCTATTGCTTTCTTCATGACATATACATGTACCTATAACTATGAGATTATGCAACTCCTGTTTACGGGGGGAACACTTTGTGTGCTACCAAACGTCACAACGTAACTGGGTGACTATAAAGGAGCTCTACAGGTGTCTCTGAAGGTACATGTTGAGTTGGCGATTTCGAGATTAGGATTTGTCATCCGATTGTTAGAGAGGTATCTTCGGCCCTTCTCGTAATGCACATCACTATAAGCCTTGCAAGCAATGTGACTAATGAGTTAGTTATGGATGATGCATTACATAACGAGTAAAGAGACTTGCTGTAATGAGATTGAACTTGGTATTGAGATACCGACGATCAATCTCGGGCAAGTAACATACCGATGACAAAGGGAACAACATATGTTGTTATGCGGTTTGACCGATAAAGATCTTCATAGAATACGTGGGAGCCAATATGAGCATCCAGGTTCCGCTATTGGTTATTGACCGGAGACGTGTCTCGGTCATGTCTACATTGTTCTCGAACCTGCAGGGTCCGCACGCTTAAAGTTCGATGACGGTTATATTATGAGTTTATGTGTTTTGATGTACCGAAGGTAGTTCGGAGTTCCGGATGAGTTCAGGAACATGATGAGGAGTCTCGAAATGGTCGAGACGTAAAGATCGATATATTGGACGACTATATTGTAACATCCCAAATTTCCTATTTGGAATGTTTTACAATTATAGCTAAGCATCTATGCATTCTGAGTGGCATTTGAAGTTTCAGAAGATTTTGAGTTTTGGAATTTGAATTCAAACTTTGGCAAGTGGGAATCATTTCAAAATCTATGCCTGATAAATACTTGAGCAAAAGTATGAGAGGAGTAAACATGACACTCCAAAAATATTAGAGGAAAACAATGCCAAAAGTTTTGAATTCAAATTTGAATTTTATTTGAATTTGGAAAAAAATGATTTTTTATAAACTTTGGATTTTGCCCCTGGAAAAATGTTCAAATGATAGGGAATATTCCCCTGATCATTTTGATATATATATGTCTTATATAAATATTTATATTTCTCTCTGTTTTATTTTTCAAAAGGAATTAAAATAGAAAAGAGAAAACCCTGGCGCCGCCGGACCAACCGCCCAGCCAACAGCCCAGCGGCCCACCGAGCCGGCCCAGCCAGCGCCACCGAGGCGGCCAATGAGCCAGCCGACGGCCAGACCACCTCCCAGCGCCGAATCGCCCGGCTCGGTCGCCTGACGCACGCCCCCTCTCCCCTCACTGCGGCGGGCCCCACCGTCATCAACCCCTCGCCCGCCACCTCGCCCGCGCCCGCCTCGCCGGATCCGAAGGATCCGGATCCGATCCTCCCGATTGCCCCCTCGCCAAGTTGAGCCCCCTATAAGCCCCCTCCCGCACCCCATTCCCCCCTTGCCCCTCGCGGACCCTCTCCTCCTCCTCACGCTTCATGGAGACCCGAGCCACCGCCGCCGCCATTTTCCTCGTCGCCCGTCGCCCTAGCCCACCCCGAGCTCCACCGACTCCACAGACCCCCCCTCGTCGCCCGCACCCGCGGAGCACCCGCCGACCTCCCGACCACCGGAGGCGTCGGGACACTCGCCGCTTGAGCCGCCGCCGTCGCCGAACTCCGGTAAGCCATGGAGATTACCCCACCGTCCGATCTATCTAGAGCGGCTAGGATTAGAACCCCGAAGGGTATGTTCTTTATAAAACCAGTTCGGTCCGGTTTAGTCGGTTTAATTTTAAGTTAGGGTTTTATTTTTAGTATCGGCCCGATTCGTTTAACCCTAGGCCCATTTAGTTATATTACAGCGATGCGTTAGTTAGGCCAGATTAGCCCGTTTTCTTTTATTTTCATTTTCTGTTTTAACAGAATAGTTCCAGATTTGAAAAATTCATAACTTTTATTCTACTTAATATTTTTAAGTGATTCTTTTTTGTTGGTTTGCAAATTTCTTATAGTTTCTGTAGAAAATATAATTAGCTATGTTAAAATTATTTAGAACATCTTTATTTTAGTTTTAGACAGAATAGTAAATCTGCTATAAAATGAGTTAGGAAATTTATTTTTAATGATTCTTTTGTCCCAACTTTATTTTGACATTACCTAACCGTGGGAATTAATTTGGGTATTTTAGGATTAATAAAAAATTAGTTTTAATCAGAATCTTATTATTCTTAATTAATTAACTAGCTACTGTTTTCTTATTATTTTAATTAGCAAAATAATTTATTTTTCATTTGTGATTGATTATTCTAGGATAGTTTCTGTCACTTTATAGGATTAACTTTTATTTATAATAAATAAAACTGTTATTTTATTTTTCTTAATAGAAATTGAATTAGGCGTAATAGGAGTTTTATATTAGCTTTTAAGTTAATTCTTTTTGCTCCTAGTTGCTTAATGCATTCTTTTCTGTTAAGTTAACATAAATCCATGATTAGGTTATGTTGAGAAAATTTTGTTAAGTAAAACTATTTTTAGTTGTTGCTTGAAGTAGGAAAACTTTGAGTTGGTTTTCTTTGAGTTTCTTTTGGGTTTTGGATTTGTTTGTTTGGTGTGTTTCATATTACTATGCTGTTATGAAGGTGATCATTGTTGTATGCTTATTGTGAATTATTGTTTGTCTCGGTAGAGTTTCAGTCTGAAGCTTGCTACTCTGATTCCTAGCTTACGAAGATCGTCGGCAAGGCAAGTCATTGATCATGTTATTTGTCAATACCTATCATTTTTATTGCATTAGAGATATACCTCCCCACCATGCATGCAGTAGTTGAAATTTTGAAGTTATTAATCTTGAGTAGTATCATGTGGTAGGATGAACCAATTCCCCTTGTTACCATGACCCGGGACGAAGTAGTTTATTTTGCTATGCTCGTAGACGGGGTTGGTTGAGTGAATTCATAAGCAAGATATGAGAGTCAAGATGATGACAACCCCATGAACTTCAATGATCAAGATGGACTTGAATTCACTCTTTGGGTGGAGGGCGGTTGTGGGCACCCTGGAGAACCCAGTGGTTGGCGGGATGCATGGAGAAGTGCCATGACATCTTGAGCTTCACCCAGCCACGAAGAGGCGGATGGATGCCCCATTGACCGGAAGCTTACCTGTGCAGCCGCAAGCCATTATGGGCTCTGGCTGGGTCAACCCTAGTTGTGACGCTGGCCGGACGGTACTAAGATGTAGAAGAACGGTAGGATTGGATGGGTACCGGCAGTGGCCAGAACAACTCTTCGGAAGACCCTGTTTCATTCATCCCGTCTTCAAACACCCTGAAGTGCGAAGACTTAAAAGGAGGAATGATTCTTGCGGGTAAAGTCATAAACCTCTGCAGAGTTAAAGATCTAATCGATTAGCCGTGTCCCGATTTACGGACAATTTGAGCCTCTGGAACTTGGAAGTATTAGGAAATCTCAACACTAAAACTAATAAATTAATTTGAGGGGGTTATGACTTAATAATTTGGGAACGAGATATTGGTTGGCGGAACCATCTCAATAACTACCAACAATTTTGTAGTATTTGCAAGCAAGTCCTTTGTAGTAGGGAAAAGCGGCTTTTCGCAAAATGATGAAACTTAGAGCCCCACAGCCAAAATGCATATAGTGTTAGTAATTTTATTATTGTTATTCTCTTCATGACTTGCCAGCTTATTCAAAAAGCTGACCTACACGGCTGCAACGTCTTATGTTGCAGAGATTTATTCCGATCAGGAGTGAGGCTACGCTCCGCGCTTGGCGATTGCCCTTTGGAGTCAGATGGACTCGCTATTCGTCTACGCTTCCGCAGCTTTACTAGTTTATTTCTCATGAGTTGGTCTTTGGCCGAATTTATTCTCTTGTAATAAAGACTCTATGAGAATCGTGTAATAAATTCAGGTGTGATTGAACTTTGATTATTTCATCGATGTACTGTGAGTACCAGCATGATCTTGGGATGGTACAGACACAGAGACTTGACCGATTTTGAGTCAGGTCGCTACAGAGATGGTATCAGAGCACAAGCTGACCGTAGGATCGTAACGCCTAGGATCGGAAAGCCATAGGAAGAGACTATTTACTTTTTATTCTTATCATTCCGTAATTCTCCCCTATTCAATTCTGACTCCTCTCCGATTTTCAACATTCTAGATGGCGTCGAGTTCACCCCAGTTTGCTACGGAGTTTTGCCACTGATGAGGCGATGCCCTTCGGCAGGAAGCTGGTCCAGATGGTGAAGAAGCTGAAGATTGCTCTGCCCTCAATCACCGGGAAGCCAACCAATGCACTTCCGACGGATACCCACTACAGGATTGAAGTGCACATTCCAGGGAGAACCTTCGGAGGGCATACAGAGCCAATTGACTTTGAGTTTACAGAGTTCAATTGGATCATCGGAAGAGACATGGCGATCTATCGTGCACTCGGACATCTCCGAGAAGAGTACAGGGCCGAGCTCGATCCATCAGACCTCGCCATGGTTTCTCGCAGAGCAAGGAATGGAGATATCATCCGTACCATAGAGGACGACTCCATTCTCTCTTATGTCCAAGACTTGGAGTGTCTCCTCAGGGAACGGGAGATACAGACTCGCCGTAACTCGAAGGTACACAGGAGGCTGTTGTTCCGTGAATTGGAACTGGAGGAGAAAGCACGCGCAGACTTCCTTGGCCAAGAGGAAGAAATCGCGGACTTCATGGAGACAGTTGACGACCTGAAGATGAAGCTTGCCGCAATAGAGGAAAAGATGGACTTGGGAGAGGACCTATATCCGAGTGGAGATGATGGACCTCTCGTGAGCAATGATCAGGATTTTGAAGGGAGTTCCACTGGAGAAAGCCGCAAGAGGAGGCGCCGCAACAGAGGACGCCACACCGGAGGACATCGCACCAGAGGACGCAAGGATTATTGATGAAGACATTTAGTCGACCACCATGTTATTTTACTTTTTCGTCGATCAGTTAGGCCGATATTTTCGATTAGTCATGAGCTTTTGTAATCGAGATTGAACCATGTTTGAGTGGAATGAATAAATGATTGGTGTGTTTATGTTTGTGCATTCATATGGGTAGTGATATTTCTCATTAGACCATTGTTCTATTCTAAATTTTCTCATCCACTCCAAAACACCAGATGCCTCCGAGACGTGACACCGGATTTCCGCCGGAGCTCACCCAGCTGCTTCAGCAGCAGAATGCCCTCATGCAGATACTCATCCAGAATCAGAACAACAACAACAACAATCCACCGTTTCGTGGAATTGTCACGGCAGATGCCCTCGGGAAAGGACTTAGTCGCAGGGCCATCGTATGGGTTAACTTAGAGGGGTTAAGGTGGACACAGAGACACGGGAGTTATACTAGTTCGGCCCCTTCGATGAAGGAAAGGCCTACATCTAGTTGTGATGGGATTGATGTGATTTCGGCGACTAGGGAGCAATAGCTTCGCCTAAGCCTCGAATTGTCTGTCCCCTAAACCGCCGCTGGTCGTCCCTTATATACACGGGTTGACGCCTTGGCGGTCTCTGAGTCCCGACCTGCTCATACAAGTGTCCGGCTCGGTCTCTTCTCTCTAATCTTACAAGACAAGTTACAATACTAAGGCGGTTTACATCACGGACCCTTAATTCGCCTCTGGGCTCTAGGCCTCCTCCGTGGGCCCTGATCTTGGATTTAGGTAACCCGGCCCCTCGAGGCGGTTCACACTCAAGAGTTATCTCCCAACATTAGGCCCCAGATTGACTTGAACGGTTCATGTTAATCTTCAACGTCTTCAGAAACTCTTGATCTCCCTTCATATTTAAGAAACCGCCATCTGCTTGAACCGCCGTGATGTCATCCTCCGATCCCGTGTCGAGGCGCCGACGTCATCTTTAATAAAGAAATCCAAACAGAAGATTCCTTCCTTTAATGCTATCCGGAAATCGGCGACGCTGCGCCGTCCGCCGCTTTGACTCCTCGATTCTCGCGCTGTTAATTGCTCCGGTCCCTTATAAATAGACCGGCAGGCCCCTTTCTCTTCTTCTTCTCTTCTCCTTCCTCGTGACACTCCAGCCACGAAGCTCCGCGTCGCCTCCGACCTTCCAATCGCCGCGTCAACGCCGGGCCGCTGCATCAACCTGATCGTATCAGAAGTTCTCGGCGCTCCTCCGCGGTTTTGCTCATCAGGTAAGGTCCCTTTCAAGCCCTAGATCCCATCCGAAGATCCTGTTCATCTCGTAGTTCATAGGTGTTCATATCAGTTTCTTCATACCTACTCTGCCATGGCCGTATAACTCAACCGTACCATACATCCTGTGCGGGTGACTGCCCCGCCGTCAATTTGACTCTTTATGCATCTTTTCCTTTTTGTTCAGATCCTCTAGTTTAGCACGCCCAAACCTTCCTGCTCTTTATGGGGCTTGCATAGGTCGTAGAAGTTTTTCTTACTGAAACTTCGGTAGATCTAGATTACTTCCACTCGCATGTGAAAACTGTTTCTGTCCACACTTAGTAGATTTTTCAGTTCTGTCTCTTTTGGCGGTTTGACTTTTGATAGCTAATCCGTCACTCCATTAGTCCTCAGTTAAACCGGAATTGAAAACTAGCCGCAAAATTGCCGGTTTAACATTGTATAATGTGCCTGAACCTTTTAACGGTGAACCGTTTTTCCTTTTCTTTCGCAGTTTAGTCTTCGGAATGGCCCCTCAATTCTCAGCTTGCAATTGGGTCGGTCCAAGATCATCAAACGCAACTCAACGGCTACGTCACCACGGGCGCCTTGGCTCCAAAAATGTCCTCCATCGGGCGTGTTCGGATGGCGAATTCCCCCGAGCCTCAAGAAGGAGAAGTAATTGTGTTTATGCAGCACTTAGACCGGGGATTCTGCCCGCCCGGTTCAAAATTCTTCCGGGACGTCCTTGCAAGTTTTAAACTCCATCCGCAGGATATTGGCCCGAACTCTGTTTCAAACATATGCAATTTTCAAGTCTTCTGTGAAGTCTATCTTCAAGAAGAACCATTTGTGGAGCTGTTCCGGGATTTCTTCCACTTGAACCGTCGTACAGAATTTTCTGATGGTCCCAACACAGAGCTGGGCGGCGTTTCAATACAGAAGAGGAAGGAAGTGGACTTTCCTCACGCCAAACACCACAGCCATCCAAAAGATTGGAACCAAACCTGGTTCTACTGCCGGAACACTGCTCCTGCCAACGAGAATCCTTTGCGGGTTACCGTCCTCACCGCTCAAGAACCATCATCCTCTGCCTTTACGCTTAACCGCCATGAACGGAAGAACTTCGCCTCAAATTATCAAGCTCCGGGCTCTAATGGCCAATGGCTTAACGGTGTGGACCTTGTGCGGTGTTGGGTTTCTTGGGCGTCTTGCCACTAAGCCGCCGCCCGGATTGATGCACGAGTACACCGGCAGCCTCAAAGACCCTCAAAGACGCCACGAGTTGCCCATAACTGAACTTGAGGTCACAGAGATTGTAAAGAAGATGCTTGATGAACCGATCTCCGTCGCAGCCTAACCGGGTTGGCTCCATTCTGTGTTGCCAACAAACCGCCCGGCGGTAAAGCTCTACTCACCGCCGGGCCCTTAATACTTTGTTGATATACATTAATCCTTGTTACTTCTCAGGCTGACAGCTCCTTCTGGAAGCGTACCAAACCGGCTCGGGCGCCGCGTGTAAAGTCCAAGGCCACCAAGAAGGCAGGCAAGATGAAAACCGCCGAGTCCTCTGACCCGCCGGAGGACGAAGAATCAAAAGCTGAGGTAAAACTTGATATTCTTACGAGGGAGCCGCCGTAAACCGGCTTTCCGCTTTGTGTATCTTCTTGCTTATGATTTGTCCCTTTGTATTCCTTTTACTGACAATTTTTAACTCCCAGGATGATGCTGAAGCCAGCCATGCCGACCATGTTGAGGTAATCGTTCTTTCTTCCGAATCCGACCTTGTGCCGGTTAAACGAATTCGTCGCGCCGTCCGGAAAGTGAAAAAATCTCCTTCCTATGCTCATTTGAATCCAAATCTTTCCTTGAAGACACAGCAGGCTGAAGAGCGCCGCACGACCCGGCACAGTGGTCAACAGATTATCTCCTCCGGTTTACCAGATACACCAACCCGGAAGCGCCGCCCGAGGTGACTTGTTCTCTGAAAAACGTTATCCCTTAAAGGGTTTCTTCCGATGTCCTCTCAATCCGTCGACCCGAATTATCAGGCCTCTTCCAACTCCTCTGGCGGTTCATCAACCACGCAACTGCCTCCGCTTAAAGTTGCTGCAGGGTAAGCATCATTCTTCTGTCCCGCCAATTCGGGTTATATTTATGTTGGTCGATTTATCTTACTCTAATTCTGAACACCGCAGCACCAAGGCTCGCTTGAGTAAAAAGCAAAACTCTTGAGCCTACCGCAGATGTTGATCCGGAGAAGACCCCGAGCAGCGGGCGAAAATCCTGAAGTCGCTAAGAACAGCTCCGCGAGTTGTATCGAGACAACATTGCTGATCTGCCAGAAACCGAACCGGAGGCCCAAGTGGAAACCTCGCATCCTGCTCCACCGAGTCCGGCCACAGAGCGGGTCGAATCGTTGAACCGCCGAGCCAGAGCATGAAGGCACCAAGCCCAAAGAGGACCGCCGATCCAGCCAGCCCGGCCAAAAATGATGATGTTATTGTGACGGGCACCGGCTACACCACTCCTAGCCAACCGGTTGCTTTAGCGAAACACAGCGCCAAGGAAGAGTCTGCCACTATGAGTAAAGATAAGGGGAAAACTGATCTGTCAGCTTATGACAATCTCTCTGCCCAAGAACTTCACTCCGGCTTTCTGAACCGGCTCTACACAAGCCGTGACTTTGAAGCCGGCCTGGTGAATCGCATGAAGGACCTCTATGAGGTAAGGATTTATGCCTATCTTTTACTTTTACTGCGTAGTAGCCCCCAAGGGTCGGTTTAACTTGTCACAGTCAAACCGGCACTTAACTTCGTATAGAAACCATACACTTTGAACTGCAGTACTGTAGCCCCCAAGGGTCGGTTTAACTTGTCACAGTCAAACCGGCACTTAACTTCGTATAGAAACCATACACTTTGAACTGCAGTACTGTAGCCCCCAAGGGTCGGTTCAACTTAGCATAGTTAAACCGGGACTAAATTTCTGTACCTCCATAGCAAACTGAGATCAACTAGCCATTAGCCCCCAAGTGCCAAGTTGAATATTTGTATTGAGCTTTGAACTTTATAATGAAACAACTAACATGCTCCCTTTGTTATCAGAATGAAATATACCAGCAAACCGTGCAGCTCAAAGACCTTCGGGCCAATCTGGAAACTCAACAAGCAGAAACCACCAAGGCCAAGGATGAATTGAGAACTGCCTTGGCCACTATGGAATAGCTGAAAGAGGGGTATAACTCCGAGCGGGCCAAGTGGGACACCGAGAAGGCCGGTTTGATAAAACGGGCGGAAGATGCTGAATCAGCTCTTAAACCGGTGACTGAAGAGCTTACCAGACTGAAGCGCCAAGTTCATGCCATGACCTCTGCCATCTTTGGTAAGAAAATTTGCACTGAATACACCTGTTTTGATATTTCCGCCTGTTTAACTTGAGCTGTCTGAACCTGGTGCAGGCAAGCGTATTGCTCATCTGGGCTCTGATGTGCGGAAGAAGCTCAAGGCCGCTTACACACTGATTGAGCAGCTGTATACCAGCGCCCAGCGAGTCATATGTGCCACATCATACGACAACACAGCTCCGTCCTTGATCAAAGACACACTGGACCGGCTGTCCATGGTTCCGGGGCAGCTTGAAGAGTTGAAGCGATTCGCAGCCCGGGCTGGCACTCTACTGGCTCTGACTCGCGCCAAGGCGTGGATAGCCGATCTTGATCCGGCTGACATAGCCAAGGGTTTCCCCAGCGCTCAAGAGAACGGTGAAGCCTTTGATAATGGCGCCCTGAAACGAGTAACAAAGGAGATGCGTCCGCTGGCGAGTCAACTAGCAGCAGAAGCCAACCTGGCGGTTTACCGCTCTTTTTATGACGCAAACAACAAGCGGGTGGAGTTTTTCATTCCTGAAGTGCAGAGCCTTGTTCCTCCAATCCGTAAGCACACTTATGCCCCTGACGTTGATCCGGCTGAGCTTATAAGTGAAGAGGCTGTCTTTCAGGCCTTAACCCGGATTGACTGGTCTACCAATGACTTCCAGGCTTTGGGTGATGAAGAGGAAGAAGTTGAACCGACGCCAAACGCCCACTCTTCCTCACGTTAACCCGGCGAGGAAGCTTAATCCGTCGAGCCGGGTGATGCATCAGAAGCTACTAGCCACAACGCCATGCGAACCACTGGGCCTTGGAAGGCTTTGTAATAGAATAGCTAGCACTTTGTTTTTGAACATGCCTTTATGCCCTCCGTCTGTAACTTTTGCGCGGAGGTGCTGGTACTTTGGTTTGAAGTATTGAAACCGTCAATGTATTTTGCCTGCAATCACAAATTCTTAAACCGCCACGGCGGCTTGCCTCACCAGCCGGCTTGTGACGCCTATATATTTATATAAGAAAATATTGAGGTATATGATCAAAACTTTGTGATACAAAAAATACCTGCCAGCGTCGGGCATGCAGTTGGCTTAGCCAAACTTGAGGCGGAGGTTGTATAAACCATTATCGTCAAAGGAGAACAACTCCTGCGTTTATAATACCGGTTTACCGTGTAAACCGTGTCGGGTCATGACAAGACCCCTGTTACTCCGTAATGGAATGTTAACAGAAAAAATCAAACCGGAACAAAATCGCCGGATTAAAAAATGGACCGAATTCCGTTTAACTGACAACCTGAATCCGGTTTAAGAAGGTTGTCGGTTTAAGAAGGCAAATAAAAATCAAATAACTGGTATGCAGACCACATGGAAGCAAAGGCAATGATAAAAACCGTTTGCAAGAAGAGGCTTTACTGAGCCTGATCAGATGGTGTTACCATGGTCGGACAGGACCAAGCTCCCCATAAGGTGTAGCGATGGTTCAAGTCAGCCAGGTCCCCAACTGAAATCGTGGCATTATGCCGATCAAGTGGCATGGCAATGGTTCGGGTTCGACCAAGCCCCCAAGTGATTCTATGGCCTTAGGCCGACCAAGAGGCGTGACTGGTTCAGACGTGACCATGTCCCCAAGTGATCTGGTGGCTTTCGCCGTCAAGAGGTGTTGCATTGGTTCGACACGACCAAGCCCCCAAGTGACAAAAACTTCTGAAAAGCAAGACCAAGGGTTAAACCGGAGACTGCTTTGTGACAACAGCTCCATGTACCCAAACCGGACTTTTTACAGAACAGATACCCCGCTTTAGCCGAGGATCCGGTTTATTGCTTTTATTCATAATATATACATTGTCTTAATATGTACATAAGTGGAGCCGATGGCTCAGGTATAATAAGGCCGAAGATGAGCTATGTTCCACGGCCTATTGGTCTCCTCTTCTGACGTGCGTGAGTCTTTTCGCTCTAGAACATCAATCAGATAGTATGACCCATTGTACAGATTCTTGCTGACCACAAAAGGCCCTTCCCAAGGTGGGGATAGCTTGTGCATATCTTTCTGGTCTTGAATGAGCCGAAGCACCAAGTCTCCTTCCTGAAAGGTTCTGGTTTTAACCCGCCGACTGTGATACCGACGAAGACCCTGCTGGTAAACCGCCGAACGAGCAGCCGCCATATCTCGCTCTTCATCCAGTCGGTCCAAAGCGTCCTGCCATGCGGCCTCGCTATCTGCCTCAACATAGGCTGCCACACGAGGCGAGTCGTGGACGGATATCGCTGGAAGGACCGCCTCCGCCCATAGACCATAAAGAACGGTGTGTATCCAGTGGATCTGTTAGGGTAGTGTTTATACTCCATATCACCGATGGTAGCTCTTCCACCCAACAACCCGGCGTCCTCTCTAAAGGGACCATAAGCCGGGTTTGATACCTTTCAAGATCTCCGATTAGCTCGTTCCGCTTGACCATTGGACTGCGGGTGGGCCATCAAGAAACGCAAGCGGATGTGCTCGCTCACAAAACTCCTTCATGGCTCCCTTGGACAAATTGGTGCCATTGTCCGTGATGATCTGTGTGGAAACCCAAACCGAAAATCACCTTTTGATGAACTGAACCGCCGTGGCGCATCACACTTGCTAACAGGCTCTGCCTCTACCCACTTTGTAAATTTATCAATCGCCACCAGCAGGTGGGTCTTCTTGTCCTTGGACCTTTTGAAAGGTCCAACCATATCCAGCCCCCAAGTTGCAAACGGCCAAGTAATTGGAATCATCCTCAATTCTTGGGCCGGTACATGAGCACGTCTGGAAAACTTTTGGCAACCATCACATCGTCTGACCAGATCTTCCGCATCAGCATGGGCAGTCAACCAATAGAAACCGTGGCGGAACGCTTTGGCCACCAAGGACTTTGAACCGGCGTGGTGACCACAGTCCCCTTCATGGATCTCACGCAATATCTCACGGCCTTCGTCAGGGGACACACAACGCTGAAACACCCCTGACACGCTGCAACGATGCAACTCGCCCTTATATATGGTCATAGACTTAGACCGCCGAACAATCTGCCGGGCCAACGTCTCATCTTCTGGTAACTCGCCCCGGTTCATGTATGCCAAATAAGGAGCGCCCAATCCGGAATGACATGCAAGGCCGCCACCAACTGAGCCTCCGGATCAGGAATAGCCAAATCAACTTCATCAGGAAGCTTAACTGACGGATTGTGCAGTACATCAAGGAAGACATTGGGCGGGACTGGTTTACGTTGAGAGCCCAGCCGGCTTAGAGCATCCGCCGCTTCATTCTTCCGACGGTCCACATGGTCCACCTGATATCCTTTAAAATGTCCTGCAACAATATCCACCTCCCGACGGTACGCAGCCATGAGTGGATCTTTGGAATCCCAAGCACACGACACTTGCCGGGCCACCAAGTCCGAAGTCACCAAAACACTTAACCCGCTTAGATTCATCTCCTTAGCCATCCGGAGACCATGGAGCAAAGCCTCATACTCAGCTGCATTGTTAGTACAGGGAACATTGCTTAAGAACGTAATGAACTTGTCACCTCGTGGGGAAGTTAATACGACTCCAGCCCCGAGCCCTCCAATTGCCGGACCATCAAAGTGAATGGTCCAATAGGTATGATCCGGCTTTTCCTCAGGCGCTTGCAACTCCGTCCAATCATTAATGAAATCCACAAGTACCTGAGATTTTACTGCCGTCCGAGGCACATACCTTAAACCGTGCGGCCCCAGCTCTATAGCCCACTTAGCAATCCGGCCAGTCGCCTCCCGGTTCTGTATGATATCACCCAAGGGAGCTGAACTGACCACCGTGATGGGGTGCCCCTGGAAATATTGCTTCAGCTTCCGGCTTGCCATAAAAACTCCATATACCAGCTTCTGCCAATGTGGATATCTCTGCTTAGACTCAATGAGGACCTCGCTGATGTAATAAACCGGCCGTTGAACCGGATACTCCTTCCCTGCCTCCTTTCGTTCCACCACAATGGCTACGCTGACTGCCCTGGCATTAGCAGCAACATATAACAGGAGCGGCTCCTTGTCAATGGGAGCGGCGAGAACAGGCGGGTTGGCCAACTGCCGCTTTAAGTCCTCCAATGCTTCATCAGCGCTGAACTCCGACTAATCGATCCGTCTTCTTCAAAGATTCGGTACAAAGGAATGGCCTTCTCTATAGGCGGCTGATAAACCGGCTTAGCGCAGCAATCCGGCCTGCCAATCGCTGGACATCATTGATGCACTTTGGCTTAGCCAAGGAGGTGATAGCCGTAATTTTTTCCGGATTAGCTTCAATCCCCCTGTTGGACACGAGAAAGCCCAATAACTTGCCTGCCGGAACACCAAAGACGCACTTGGCCGGGTTGAGCATCATCTTGTACACCCGTAAGTTGTCAAAAGTTTCCTTTAAATCCTCAATCAACGTTTCCTTCTGCCTTGACTTAACCACGATATCATCCACATAAGCGTGCACGTTGCGGCCGATCTGTTCGTGCAAGCAATTTCAGACTTAACGCCGATAAGTTGCTTGGGCGCTCTTGAGCCCAAAAGGCATAGATACATAGCAGAAGGCTCCAAAAGGAGTGATGAACGCCGTCTTCTCCTGGTCCTTAACCGCCATCTTAATCTGGTGATAACCGAATACGCATCCAAAAGGTCAAACGCCACAACCCGCCGTAGCATCAATAATCTGGTCAATGCGGGAGAGCGAAGGATCTGTTGGACAAGCCTTGTTAAGATCTGTGTAATCCACACACATGCGCCAAGTGCCATTCTTCTTAAGGACCAACACCAGATTAGCAAGCCACTCTGGATGGAAAACTTCAACGATAAACCCTGCCGCTAAGAGCCTAGCAACTTCCTCTCCAATGGCCTTGCGCCTTTCCTCATTAAACCGGCGAAGAAACTGCTTTACCGGTCTGTACTTGGGGTCAACATTTAGAGTGTGCTCAGCGAGTTCTCTCGGTACACCTGGCATGTCAGGAGGCTTCCATGCAAAAATGTCCCGATTCTCACGGATGAACTCGATGAGCGCGCTTTCCTATTTAGGATCCAAGTTAGCACTGATGGTGAACTGCTTGGACGAATCGCCGGGCACAAAATCAACCAGTTTCGTCTCAGCCGCCGATTTGAACTTCAAATCCGGATCGTGCTCTGTAGTTGGCTTCTTCAAAGGGCTCATATCCGCCGGATCAACATTGTCTTTATAATACTTTAGCTCTTCAGTGGCACAAACCGACTCTGCATAAGCCGCATCACCTTCCTCGCACTCCAAAGCGATCCGGCGGCTCCCATGAACCGTTATCGTCCCTTTGTGACCCGGCATCTTTAGCTGCAAATAAACGTAACAAGGTCGTGCCATAAACTTAGCATAAGCCGCCGCCCAAAGAGGGCGTGGTAAGGGCTTTGAATTTTCACCACCTCAAACGCCAACGCTTCCGATCCGAGTCATGTTCATCCCCAAAGGCCACCTCCGAGCTATCTTACCGATCGGGTATGCCGACTTGCTGTGCACCACACCGTGAAACACTGTGTCTTTGGACGGCCTAAGATGCCTATCCGTTAACCCCATACGTCGGAAGGTCTCGTAGTACAGGATGTTGATGCTGCTCCCTCCGTCCATAAGCACCTTGGTGAACTTGTATCCTCCTACCTGAGGCGCCACCACCAGGGCTAGCTGACCCGGATTGTAAACCCGGGGAGGATGGTCCTCCCTGCTCCATACGATAGGCTGCTCTGACCAGCGCAGGTAATGCGGTGCGGCCGGTTCAACAACACTGACCGCCCGCTTCTGAAGTTTTCGGTCTCGTCTGTCCAAGCTGGTGGTAAAGACGTGGTACTGTCCACCGTTCAACTGCTTTGGATTACATTGGTAACCCGACTGCTGCTGTTGTTGATTATAACCCCCTTGGTTCTGATTGTTCTGATTGTTCTGATTGCCTTGCCCGCCCGGATTACCACCGAACCTGGGCGAATTTCTCCATCAGAAACCGGGCGGACCTCTGAACCGCCGGGCCCTTGATCATACCGAAAGCATTAGAATTTTGAACTCCTGCATAATATAACAATCCTTCCAGAGGTGGTTCGCGGTGCCTCCTTCGTCCGTGCTTCGGCAAGGCAGATTCAATAGGTAATTCAAACGCCCGGATTGTGACCTTGTGCACCGCCCCGGTTTGATTGCTTACCTTTGCGCCGCTGACCCTTGTCCTGCTGCGTTGGTGTTGGCTACGGCCCATGTTACCGTTAGCCTTACGCTTGTTTCCCCATTGCTCGCCGAATGGTGTTGCTGGCTCGAGTTGCTATTCTGCTTTCCCTTCCCTACTTCGTCATCCTCAGACTCAAGATCCTTGGTACTATCAGAATCAGCATACTTTACCAAAACGCCCATGAGCGTGCCCATGTCATTGCAAAAACGCTTCATGCGACCCAGTTTTAACTTCAACGGTTCAAACCGGCAGTTGGCTTGTAGGGTTAAAATAGTGGAATCAGGGTTGATCCGGTCTGATGAATGTAAAACCTCCGAAACGCGGCACACCCAATGTGTTGTAGATTCTCCTCCGCTCGACACAAGCCGCCAAATCCACCACAGATATGGGCTGTTTACAGGTGTCTTTGAAATTTTGAATGAACCGGTCCGTGAATCGAGTCCACGAACTAACTGAGTTGGGTGGCAAATTTTTCAACCAAGCACGGGCCGCACCTTCCAACATCATGGTGAAATACCGCACACGCAGCTTCGCCCACATCCAAAGATCTCCATGGCCATCTCATAGCTTTCTATCCACGCTCGAGCCAAATCGGCGGTATAATTGGGCACCTTGCGTGGCCCTTTGAAGTCCTTGGGCAAACGCACATTGCGAAAGCGGGACGAGGCAAGGCACCCCAATGAGCCGGACGTGACCCCCGGTTCGAAGATGGTCGGACGAACCGGCGCGAGCTGATGGTCCTCATGTTGTGCCGTTAACTCGGCCTCCCTACGTGCCCTGGCCCGGTCCACCACCACTTGAGCGTCTTCGAAGCCACCGACCGGGTTGTTGCCTTGAGGCGGACCGCGCTGCGCGTTGCTTGACACGGCCGGTTCATCTGCGCTACGGCTATAACTCCGGCCGGGCGGGGGTGGAGTGGATCCGTCCCGTCAGTATGAATACGCTTCTGCTGAGCAGGGCCGCCCCGAGGAGCTCCTTGACCCGCATGTTTCTACCGCTGTGGTGAATCGCCTCGATCGGAATCGCCTCCAATCGTGCCGCAGCCGCGACAAGGTTGTCCATCGGGTTGGAGTAGTGACCCGGAGGTGTCTGCACAGTCTGGGGCGCGCCGGTATGATGGCGAGGCTGGTCTATCACACGAGGCTGAACCGGCGCGGCCATCCCATGTGCTTCCGGTCGGTTTACCACGGTGGCGGATTACTGGTCTCGCCTCGGGTATTGAAGAGCTCTCTTCCTCAAAACTGAAGGCAAACGGATCTGATTTCCTTTTCATGACTTCATGTGATGCACTCGATCCAAAGATGAGCCTATAAGCTGCAGATCCAAAGCGCCCGCTCGCCGCCATCCTCACGCCCGCGGCTGCCAGATCCGCTTTAGCTTTAGCGATCTGTTCCTTCACCCTTGCAATCTCTGCGTTGTGCAGGTCCTGATCCGCCGGGTTAGCCTCCGCCATGAGCGCAGCCAATGCGTCAAATAACTCTGATAGAACTTGAGCGGGCGGACGACAGGCCTCCTTCCCAGCTGCCACCATCGCATCGAACGGCGGCGATGGGCGCCATGGTCAAGAGTGAAGGCCGCTTGTGTACCGCCATGAAAATTCCAACCCGACTGGGTAGATCAAAGGAGTCCGGAATACTCTCTCCGTCGGAACAGCCCCCGATCTGGCTATCTTGCAGCTGGTACAAAGACTCGGTTTCTCCGGCGGACGACTCGTCGCCAGAGTAGACAACGGTTTCGCCGCCAGATGTGGATCCGCCCTCATAGTCTCCGTGGACGACTCCCACGAAAGCACGCTTGACAGCCGGTTTAGCCAGGGCAGGACTCTTCTTCGCCCGCTGAGCCGTCTCGACGGGGTTGGTGCAGATGTCCGGCCCAGACCCTGGCTCGCCGATCTTGCCGATGAAAACGTGTATGCCACCAAAGGGGACCCGCACCAGACTCGATCGAACCGCCTCGGGCCCCAGTCCGCATCGCCGATGTAGAGTTTGCCGCGACGACTCTTAGTCATCCGCCCACAACATAGCCTTCGAGTCCTTCAACTTGCCCTCTAAGATCATCAAACCATCGAGCGATAGCCCCACGGTGGGCGCCAACCGTCGTGGAATTGTCACGGCAGATGCCCTCGGAAAGGACTTAGTCGCAGGCCATCGACGGGTTAACTTAGAGGGTTAAGGTGGACACAGAGACACGGAGTTATACTAGTTCGCCCCTTCGATGAAGGAAAGGCCTACGCCTAGTTGTGATGGGATTGATGTGATTTGGCGACTAGGGAGCAATAGCTTCGCTTAAGCCTCGAATTGTCTCGTCCCTAAACGCCGCCGGTCGCCCCTTATATACAAGGGTTGACGCCTTGCCGGTCACTGAGTCCCGACCCGCTCATACAAGTGTCCGCTCGATCTCTTCTCTCTAATCTTACAGCACAAGTTACAATACTAAGGCGGTTTACATCACGGACCCTTAATTTGCCTCTGGGCTCTGGGCCTCCTCCGTGGGCCCTGATCTTGGACGAGGGTAACCCGGCCCCTCCAGGGCGGTTCACACTCAGTAGTTATCTCCCCAACACACCGCCACCACCCCCTGTTGACAACTTGACTCGATTCCTAAGGATGAATCCGCCAGTGTTCTCTAGCAGCACTGAGCCGATTGTGGCCGATGATTGGCTCCGCAAGGTCGGAAGAGAGCTAATCACTGTTGGATGCACTGATGCAGAGAAGGTGCGCTTTGCCGCACATCAACTTGATGGACCTGCAGCTTCTTGGTGGGAGAACTACACCGCCACTTATCCCATCGGCACCATCACGTGGGATCAGTTCCAGCAGGCCTTCCGCACCGCTCATGTTTCAGCTGGAGCCATGAGTCTGAAGAAGCGTGAGTTTCGCAACTTACGCCAGGAAACCGTCATCGTGGCGCAAAGACGTGGATGAGTTCAGCAAGCTAGCTCGCTATGCCCCGGATGATGTGGCCACAGATGCCGCAAAGCAGGAGAAGTTTCTCGAGGGACTCAATGATGAACTGGGTATGCAGCTTATGGTGGCTACTTTCACCAACTACCAGGAGCTGGTAGACAAGGCCATCATACTTGAAGGCAAGCAGCAGCAGATTGAAAGACGCAAGCGGAAGTACAGCCAGGGCAAGCACAACTCAGGAGCTCAGCAGAAGCCCCGTTATGCCCCATACTCAGGAGGACATACCCATCACAACCATGGAGGGCATAACCATGGAGGAAATGGGAACAACCACAACCAGGACAACAAGTCAGGCAATGGCCATGGCAATGGAAACGGTAATGGAAACCAGCATCGTCCTGCCCCGGCTCCGAAGGATCTGAGCCACATCACCTGTTTCAAGTGGCAGAAGACAGGGCACTATGCCACCGATTGCTCGGAGGCCAAGCAGAGGAATGGAAACGGCAATGGAAGCTCAGCGAAGAAGCCCAATCCTTTCCCTCGTGCTCGGGTGAACCACATTGACGTGGAGGACGCCTATGATCAGCCGATAATCGTGGTTGGTAAGTTTTATTGAATTCACGCTCAGTATTGGTACTCTTTGATTCGGTGCAACGATTCATTCATATCAAGGGTAGTTGTGGAACAAGACGGGTTACCCACTAAAACCCTTAGAAGCCCCTTGGCGTCGGGCCCGCAGGAGGAGAAATGATGGCAGGCTTAGGCTGTCATGCAACCTCAACATCGGGAACCATAAATTTCCGCAGACCTCATAGTATTGGAAACCCAGACCTTGGATGTAATCCTAGGCATGGATTGGTTGACGAAGTTTGAAGGAAACATAGACTGTGCTCAAGAAGTCGATTCTCGCTCACTACCCCGGAGCAGAAGAGGATCAAGTATGTAGCCAGGCATAGCCAGATGAAGAATCAGGTGCATTCCCTCACGGGAGTTGTTCAGGAGGAAGTGCCAGTAGTGCAAGATTTTCCCGATGTGTTTCCGGAGGAATTACCAGGAATGCCACCGGACAGGGATTGAATTTCTGATTGAGTTATTGCCCGGCACAGCCCCAATATCCAAGAGACCTTATCGGATGCCTCCGAACGATTTGAAGGAGATCAAGAACCAAATTAATGAGTTATTGGAGAAGGGATATATTCGGCCAAGCTCATCACCTTGGGGAGCCCCAGTTCTTTTGGTAGAGAAGAAGGATGGAACCTTGAGGATGGTTAGGATTATCGCTCGCTGAACGAAGTGACCATCAAGAACAAGTACCCTCTGCCGATGATTAATGATCTGTTTGATCAGCTAGTTGGAGCCAAGGTATTCTCCAAGATTGATCTTCGATCAGGGTATCATCAGTTGAAGATCCGTGAAAAGGATATACCCAAAACAACATTCACTACCAGGTATGGTTTATATGAGTATACCGTCATGTCATTTGGATTGACTAATGCTCCTGCATACTTCATGAATTTGATGAACAAGGTATTTATGGAATATCTGGACAAGTTTGTCGTGGTGTTCATCGATGATATACTGATTTTCTCCAAGAGCGAGGAAGAGCATAAGGAACATTTGCGTCTAGTTCTGGAGAAACTTCGAGAACATCAGTTGTATGCCAAGTTCAGCAAATGTGAATTTTGGCTGAAGGAAGTTGGATTCCTCGGACATGTTATTTCAGGAGAAGGAATAGCAGTTGACCCCGCCAAGGTTGAATCAGTCACCGATTGGCAGTCACCCACCTCAGTCAAGGAGATCTGCAGTTTTCTCGGACTCGCAGGATATTATCGGAGGTTCATTGAGAACTTCTCGAAGATTGCCAAGCCCATGACTGAGCTGTTGAAGAAGGAAGCCAAGTACATTTGGACCGAGGATTGTGAAGCCAGTTTTCAGGAATTGAAGAAACGTTTGGTCACAGCCCCAAGTGTTGATTTGGCCGGATATACACAAGGAATACCAGGTTTATTTGACGCTTCTCGTCAAGGACTCGGAGGAGTACTCATGCAGGAAGGAAAAGTTGTAGCTTATGCCTCCAGACAGCTACGACCTCACGAGATGAATTATGCCACACATGATTTGGAGTTAGCAGCCGTAGTGCATGCACTCAAGACCTGGAGACATTTCCTTATCGGAAACCGTTGTGATGTTTACACAGATCACAAGAGCTTGAAGTATATTTTCACGCAGAAAGAGTTGAACCTCAGGCAGAGGAGATGGCTAGAGTTAATCAAAGACTATGACATGAGATTGCATTATCACCCAGGGAAAGCTAATGTTGTAGCAGATGCTTTGAGCCGTAAGAGTTATGTGAATACTCTTACAGCAGGAGGATTACCCCAGGAGTTAGTCGATGACCTCAGAAATCTCCGACTGGAGATAGTTCCGAGAGGATATATTGCAACTCTGGAAGTTCAGTCCACTTTGGCCGAAAGGATTCGTGAAGCCCAGAAGTCGGACAAGGAAATTGATGAGATAAAGCAGAAGATGAATGAAGGAAAAGCGAAAGGATTTCGTAAGGATGAACACGGAGCTATATAATTCGAGGATCGTATTTATGTGCCCAATGATCCCGAACTCAGGAAGCTAATTCTTCAGGAGGCTCATGATTCACCGTACTCGATTCACCCCGGTAACACCAAGATGTATCTGGATTTGAAGGAAAGTTTCGTGGACGGTATGAAGAAAGATATTGTCGAGTACGTAAAAGATGCGATGTTTGTCAACGAGTAAAGGCAGAACATCGAAGCCAGCAGGTTACTTCAACCTTTGCCGATTCCCGATTGGAAATGGGAAAAACTTGGAATGGATTTTATCACAGATTACCCAGACCCGCTCAGGTTATGATTCTATCTGGGTAGTGGTTGATCGATTAACCAAGGTAGCTCACTTCATTCCCGTGAAGACTACCTATACCAGTGCTAAGTTGGCCAAGATATACATGACCAAGATCGTTTGTCTGCATGGAGTTCCGAGGAGTATCGTGTCAGATAGAGGAACACAGTTTACCTCAAAGTTTTGGAATCAGTTGCATGAAACTTTGGGTACGAGACTGGAATTCAGTACAGCTTTTCATCCGCAGACAGATGGACAGACCGAGAGAGTCAACCAGATTCTGGAGGACATGTTGAGAGCTTGTGTGCTAGACTATGGGTCTAGCTGGGATGATAATTTGCCATACGCAGAGTTCTCATACAACAACAGTTATCAATCCAGTCTGAAGATGGCCCCTTTCGGAGCTCTATACGGAAGGAGGTGCAGAACACCATTGCTGTGGGATGGTGTTGGAGATCGATCACTTTTCGGTTCCGATCTTATCAGAGATTCCGAAGAGAAAGTCAAGCTGATTCGGGACAGACTCAAGATAGCACAGTCGAGACAGAAGAGTTATGCCGATAGTAAACGCAAGGAAGTGACTTACGAAGCGGGAGACCGAGCATATCTTCGTGTGTCTCCACTTCGTGGAATCAAGAGGTTTGGTGTCAAAGGAAAGTTAGCACCCCGATTCATTGGCCCCTACAAAATCCTCAAACGTCGTGGAGAAGTTGCTTACAAGTTGGAATTGCCGGAAGGATTGTCCGGAGTTCATGATGTCTTCCATGTTTCACAGCTGAAGAATTGTCATGCCGACATGGCCGATATTCCGTTGAGAGACACAGTGGCCCTAGAGTCCATACAGCTCGACAGTGATCTGACTTATAAGGAGAAACCCGTCCGAATTCTCGAGACTGCGAGCAGAATCACCCGCAGCAAGGTCATCAAGTTTTGCAAGGTGCTGTGGAGTCATCACTCCGAGGAAGAAGCCACCTGGGAGCGCAAAGAAGATCTTCTTCGAGACCATCCGCACCTATTTGCTAGCCAACCCGAATCTCGAGGGCGAGATTCATCTTAAGGTGGGTAGGTTTGTAACATCCCAAATTTCCTATTTGGAATGTTTTACAATTGTAGCTAAGCATCTATGCATTCTGAGTGGCATTTGAAGTTTCAGAAGATTTTGAGTTTTGGAATTTGAATTCAAACTTTGGCAAGTGGGAATCATTTCAAAATCTATGCCTGATAAATACTTGAGCAAAAGTATGAGAGGAGTAAACATGACACTCCAAAAATATCAGAGGAAAACAATGCCAAAAGTTTTGAATTCAAATTTGAATTTTATTTGAATTTGGAAAAAATGATTTTTATAAACTTTGGATTTTGCCCTCGAAAATGTTCAAATGATAGGAATATTCCCTGATCATTTTGATATATATATGTCTTATATAAATATTTATATTTCTCTCTGTTTTTATTTTTAAAAAATAATTAAAATAGAAAAAGAGAAAACCCCTGGGCGCCGGCCAGACCAACCGGCCCAGCCAACAGCCCAAGCGGCCCACCGAGCCGGCCCAGCCAGGCGCCACAGAGGCAGCCCAGCGAGCCAGCCGATGGCCGGACCACCTCCCCGCGCCCGAATCGCTTCGGCTCGGTCGCCCGACGCACGCACCCCCCCTCTCCCCTCACTGCCAGGCGGGCGCCCACCCGTCATCAACCCCTCGCCCACGCCACCTCGCGCGCCGCCTCCCGGATCCCAAGGATCCGGATCGATCCTCCCGATTGCCCCTCGCCAAGTTGAGCCCCCCCTATAAGCCCCCTCCCGCACCCCATTCCCCCTTGCCCCTCGCGGACCCTTTCCTCCTCCTCACGCGCGGAGACCCGAGCCACCGCCGCCATTTTCCTCGTCGCCGTCGCCCTAGCCCACCCCGAGCTTCACCGACTCCACTGTAACCCCACCCCCTCGTCGCTCAAGCACCACGGAGCACCCGCCGACCTCCCCGACCACCGGAGACGTCGGGACACTCGCCGCCCGAGCCGCCGCCGTCGCCGAACTCCGGTAAGCCGCCGGAGATTACCCCCACCGTCCGATCTATCTAGAACGGCTAGGATTAGAACCCCCCCCAAAGGGGTATGTTCTTTTTATAAAACCCGGTTCGGTCCGGTTTAGTCCGGTTTAATTTTAAGTTAGGGTTTTATTTTTAGTATCGGCCCGATTCGTTTAACCCTAGGCCCATTTAGTTATATTACGCGCAGTGCATTAGTTAGGCCCAGTTAGCCCGTTTTCTTTTATTTTCATTTTCTGTTTTAACAGAATAGTTCCAGATTTGAAAAATTCATAACTTTTATTCTACTTAATATTTTTAAGTGATTCTTTTTTTGTTGGTTTGCAAATTTCTTATAGTTTCTGTAGAAAATATAATTAGCTATGTTAAATTTATTTAGAATAGCTTTATTTTAGTTTTAGACAGAATAGTAAATCTGCTATAAAATGAGTTAGGAAATTTATTTTTAATGATTATTTTTGTCCCAACTTTATTTTGACATTACCTAACTGTAGGAATTAATTTGGGTATTTTAGGATTAATAAAAAATTAGTTTTAATCAGAATCTTATTATTCTTAATTAATTAACTAGCTACTGTTTTCTTATTATTTTAATTAGCAAAATAATTTATTTTTATTTGTGATTGATTATTCTAGGATAGTTTATGTCACTTTATAGGATGAACTTTTATTTATAATAAATAAAACTTTTATTTTATTTTTCTTAATAGAAATTGAATTAGGCCTAATAGGAGTTTATATTAGCTTTTAAGTTAATTCTTTTTGCTCCTAGTTGCTTAATGCATTCTTTTCTGTTAAGTTAACATAAATCCATGATTAGGTTATGTTGAGAAAATTTTGTTAAGTAAAACTATTTTTAGTTGTTGCTTGAAGTAGGAAAACTTTGAGTTGGTTTTTCTTTGAGTTTCTTTTGGGTTTTTGGATTTGTTTGTTTGGTGTGTTTCATATTACTATGCTGTTATGAAGGTGATCATTGTTGTATGCTTATTGTGAATTATTGTTTGTCTCGGTAGAGTTTCCGGAGTGCGAAGCTTGCTACTACGATTCCCTAGCTTACGAAGATCGTCAGCAAGGCAAGTCATTGATCATGTTATTTTTCAATACCTATGATTTTTATTGCATTAGAGATATACCTCCCCACCATGCATGCAGTAGTTGAAATTTTGAAGTTATTAATCTTGAGTAGTATCATGTGGTAGGATGAACCAATTCCCCTTGTTACCATGACCCGGGACGAAGTAGTTTATTTTGCTATGCTCGTAGACGGGGTTGGTTGAGTGAATTCATAAGCAAGATATGAGAGTCAAGATGATGACAACCCCATGAACTTCAATGATCAAGATGGACTTCGGAATTCACTACTGGGTGGAGGACGGTTGACGGGCACCCTGGAGAACCCAGTGGTTGGCCGGGATGCATGGAGAAGTGCCATGACATCTTGCGGAAAGCTTCACCCAGCCACGAAGAGACGGATGGATGCCCCATTGACCGGAAGCTTACCTGTGCAGCCGCAAGCCATTATGGGCTCTGGCTGGGTCAACCCTAGTTGTGACGCTGGCCGGACGGTACTACGAGATGTAGAAGAACGGTAGGATTGGATGGGTACCGGCAGTGGCCAGAAGAACTCTTCGGAAGACCCTGTTTCATTCATCCCGTCTTCAAACACCCTGAAGTGCGAAGACTTAAAAGGAGGGAATGATTCTTGCGGGTAAAGTGCGCAAACCTCTGCAGAGTTAAAGATCTAATCGATTAGCCGTGTCCCCGGTTACGGACAATTTGAGCCTCTGGAACTTGGAAGTATTCGGAAATCTCAATACTAAAACTAATAAATTAATTTGAGGGGGTTATGACTTAATAATTTGGGAACGAGATATTGGTTGGCGGAACCATCTCAATAACTACCAACAATTTTGTAGTATTTGCAAGCAAGTCCACTGTAGTAGGGAAAAACTGGCTTTTCGCAAAATGATGAAACTTAGAGCCCCACAGCCAAAATGCATATAGTGTTAGTAATTTTATTATTGTTATTCTCTTCATGACTTGCCAGCTTATTCAAAAAGCTGACCTACACGGCTGCAACGTCTTATGTTGCAGAGGTTTATTCCGATCAGGAGTGAGGCTACGCTCCGCGCTTGGCGATTGCCCTTTGGAGTCGGATGGACTCGCTATTCGTCTACGCTTCCGCAGCTTTACTAGTTTATTTCTCATGAGTTGGCCTTTGGCCGAATTTATTCTCTTGTAATAAAGACTCTATATGAGAATCGTGTAATAAATTCAGGTGTGATTGAACTTTGATTATTTCATCGATGTACTGTGAGTACCAGCATGATCTTGGGATGGTACAGACACAGAGACTTGACCGATTTTGGGTCAGGTCGCTACATATATTCGGACATCGGAAAGGTTCCGAGTGATTCCGGAGATTTACGGGAATTCGCCGGGGAGTATATGGGCCTTATTGGGCTTTAGGGGAAAGAGAGAGGAGAGGCTGCCCCCCCCCCCCAAGGCCTAGTCCGAACTGGATTAGGGGGAGGGGCTGCGCCCCCTCCTTCCTTCTCTTCTCTCTCCCCTTTCCTTTACTCCTACTCATACTACTTGGAAGGGGGGGGGAATCCTACTCCCGGTGAGAGTAGGACTTCTCCTAGGGCGCGCCATAAAGAGGACCGGCCCTCCCCCTCCTCCACTCCTTTATATACGGGGAGGGGTGCACCCCTTGGTGACACAACAATTGATCATTGATCTCTTTGCCGTGTGCGGTGCCCCCCTCCACCATAGTCCTCCTCCATAATATCGTAGCAGTGCTTAGGCGAAGCCCTGCAATTGTAGAACATCATCATCGTCACCACGCCGTTGTGCTGATGGCACTCTCCCTCGACACTCGGCTGGATCGGAGTACGAGGGACGTCATCGAGCTGAACGTGTGCAAGAACTCGGAGGTGCCGTAGTTTCGGTGCTTGATCGGTCAGGCCGTGAAGACGTACGACTACATCAACCGCGTTGTGCTAACGCTTCCGCTTTCGGTCTACGAGGGTACGTGTACACACTCTTCCCTCTCGTTGCTATGCATCACCATGATCTTGCGTGTGCGTAGGAATTTTTTTGAAATTACTGCGTTCCCCAACACCTTATGTCAAAACAATGGCCACTTCTAGGTTGATGGTATATATTTTCACACCATATGTATGCTTGTGCTTACCCCCATCCGCCTCGGCACATTGAGTCCAAATATGACCAAATACTGAATATGGTGCACTTGTAGGTGCTACGTGCCATGCATCTTGGCCAATCTCATGGAAATCTCTACTACTATTAAACAATCGAGTTGTGGCAGAAACATTACATCTCAGCTACACATACGCCATCTCTCAATGGATCAGATTGCCTCAATGTTGTATCACATCATTTACCATAATCGATTAGCAATAATTACCATGATCTACGCCATCATAATTACGCAATAATTACTACGATATCGCTCCAACCTGAGACTATTTTAATCATATCAATTAGGCAAGAATTACCATGATCTATGCCATATATTTTTTTAAAACTCAGCCTTGTGTGCTGCGTACATAGAAGGAAAATATCAATTAGCAATAATTACCATGATCTATGCCATCATTTTTTTTTGAAACTCAGCCTTGTGTCCTGTGTACATAGAAGGAAAAAAGAAAAAGACCTGGCCATGTTCGCATGTAGGCAGAGAATAACGTGGAAACCAAATCGCTGGTTTCTCTGTTTGTTCGGATCACTGGATCGATCAGACCCTGAGCTTGATTCCGATCGTTCTTGACTTCCGTCACTTCCTTCTTTCCATTTACTTGTTTGAGTGTTCGTCGTCTTCGAAGGCTCGACTTTGGTTTGACTCTCCCGTCTTCTCGTCCTGAGGAACAACGTCGACATGGGCCTGCAGTGCTACGCGGCCACGACAGGTACGGGCACGTCTCCTTACGCAGTCGCGCCTAGCTCCCTATGCCTTCGCATGTACTGTTAATTACTCAAACTTGTCTGGAACTAGGTTCAGAGATCGACCATCAATTCATCCTCGATGAAATCCATTTTCAGGAACAAAATGCCTAATCAGTGCCAGGTAAATAATTAAAATCCTGGTCCCATTGTAGCTCCACTTAAACGCCTGCTCGCTCCGGGGAGATCGGACGTACCTCCCGCTAAGGATCCACCCGATCGATCTGGGCCTGCAAATTTGTACGCCACGCACGTAATCTCCATCCAGTTAAGATGGGAATCCCTTCGCAGCAAGCGGAATAATAGCAATTAAGCTCGGTGCAGCTGGTTCGTATCGTTGTACTGTGGTACGAGCAGAGCCCCATACTTAGCATCAATCCCTACTGCCTGCCTGCTGCCAAACTTGATGATAGTCCTAATAAAACTGCTCGTACATGCTGATTTCGTGTAGCATATGCTTAATCAGCTCGCTCAGTATGCATTGAGGTGTTTGATTTTATTTGTGTGTTTATTAAATAAAGCTTCTTCCCCTCTCATTGTTAGATCTTGAGCATGTCTCCTACGTATGTTAATTAGTATTACACATTTATATTAAGAGCCTCGAAGGGCCCTGGGCCCTGAATTCTCAGTACTGGCCCTGTCTATAATATATCAATTAACCCGCCTCTCTGCTTGTTTGAGCGAAGCTTTGTGTACGTGTGCTCCCGCTCCTTTGTGAATTGGTTTAACGTTCTGAATCCAGCATATTTTGTATATTGATCTTTTGCCAGATGTTTCAACAACCCTGAGCGGCTGCATCAACGAGCGAGCGGGCAAGCGGACGTGTTACGTAAGATATGCAGTCGGGGATCAAATCCACTGGTTCCGATCAACATAATTCGAAGGCACAGGGCCAGTCGGCCAGACCATCCCAAATGTTGGCATTTATCTTCCTGAGCCGGTGTTCTCCCATGGTCAGCTGTATGTTGCCTTGTCAAGGGGTGTATCAAGGCGGACGACGCGAATTTTGCCCAAGCCGAACAAACAGATTGATAAATCAGGAAAAAACACCAAGAATATTGTCTATAGAGATGTTTTAGAGGGTTGATGCAGGTTCGTTCTTCTTTGATTGATATTTATTCAAGCTATTTTTGTAGTCAACCATACTTTGTTAGCTTTTTTATTTTTTTATTTGAATCATCATTTTATTTAAATCCATATGGGCACGCCAACAAATTTTGATGTGTTTTTAGATGGTTTTTGATTTACGAAATGTGTTTACAAGTCTGAAATGACCTTCCTAACTACTGATTAGCCAGATACATGACTTTCCTAACTTGCTACTGATATTAATCAATTTATATTCCAAAAATAATCTGTGGTATCAGGTATGTCTTTCACACCTAAATAATATCAATGTTTTCCTAACAAATAAATTTGGATTCCATAGTTAATGGATTGGTAGAACTCTTGCTAAATTACATGTAAATACTGCAATCTGATCCAACTTGACACAATGCAGATATGAAAGGGAAAATCCAAATTGATGTGATATGGGATTCACATTGACGTTTCATGACCTTTGGTCCCTGTAATACTGGAAGCAATCCAATCGCTTGTTTAGGTGTCAAACAAGAAGATGTGCATGTTTTCAACACTTATCTTCAGGAGTGAAATTGTTTTGCCACTGAAAAGGAGCATGTCTCATTTGTCTTCCATGTCATGTAAAAAACATGTTTATTTCCCTTAAATTAGAGTGAAAAACAGAGTAGACTGTTGGTTAATGTGATATTCTATTTTTGTCAGATGGCTTGAAATTTCTTTAACATTACTTTTACTGTTAATGTTATGTACCATCATATTTATTTCCAAACGGTTGCGTGAGGTTATATTGCCAGTTTATGTCATGTTCGGTTCACAAATATATATTGCCAGTCCGTGCCTTTAAGCCTTGTTGGTAGATTCTGTCATTTACAGTGCATAAAATCTATTTCTACTTTTAGTGTAAAATTGACTTGTACACAGTTTGATATTTTAAGATATTGTGCTTGCTTTTTCGCTATATTTATTATATATGGTGTTCTGAGAGATTTTATAAAGTATGTCGATAGTTGGATCATTTATCCTTACATTGATAGACAAGTTCAAAGATTTATATTCTTCAGAGTGCATAACTGACACGCTAGATCCTAACTCCGACTGCTTGCATAACCAACATTCAGTTCAAGGAAGCTTCAGGTATTACCTTGAAAATTTCTTTTACCTGTTCCATGCTTTTCCAATTATTGATTACTAATTTTACACAAAAAAGTTCCCAATAATCTTTTCCACAATAGTCCAACATAATCAAAGGAGTCACTAAAATTAGCTTGGAAATACCAAGGAAACCTGCAGGCATGGCCGCCGCAATAATCCATCCTCCTCCCTCGACACTTATGCCACCGCTCCCCGTCCTGCGATCCAATTTTCTCTCTATTTCATAACTATATGATACGTTCGTTGCACGTGCATACTTACTAGTAATCAGTAAAGGCAGCAGTGTTTAGTCGTCCGCCACAGAGAATCGTCGGTGATAATAATTAGTATATCTCGGCTCATTGTTCTTGCTAATGAAGACTGTTACCAACACTAATTATCCTTTCCTGTGCCTCGAAACTATCAACCTAACTCATAGAATGATCTTTTTCTTTAGGATTCATATTTTTTCTTGTTATTATACATTACAATGAGTTCATTATATTCCGTTTCTTTACAACTTCATGCACCCGAGCTATTTGCAGAAGGAGGGGAGCTGGCCTTCTTCACATCTCGGGGCAGTGTCTTCCTTGGATTCAACAAGGAGGGGGCCCGGCCTTCTTCACGTCTCGTGCAACAAGTATGGACAAGCCTCTGGTTGTTACTATTGATTCATGTGCATGTGCTAAAAAGAAAGAAAATACTCTACTAGATTTGAACAAGGACGTGAACTAATAAGTGTTTACTTCCCCGACATGGGCGCAGGGGTGATCGACGCGGAATACCATAACCAGGTGGGTGTCGTGCTCTTCAACCACTCAGAGGCAGACTTTGCCATGAAGCTCGGAGACTGCATCGTGCAGATGATTGTCCAGGTGATTGCGACGCCGGAGGTCGTCGAGGTGGAGGACCTCAATGCCACCGCCCGAAGGGATGGGGGTTTGGGTCCACCGGCGTTTGACTCCGAGCCTTGGTAGATACATCTAGAGAAGTGGTCTGGTTGTTTGCGTCTGATGTTACATGGGATCTCATGATCCCTTCGAGTTGAGATGTTCAATGTTGCAGCCATGAACGCTGGAAGTGTTAAACTGGTTCTGTGACCTTAGTTTATTTTGCATTGGACGTGTCTTGATTTCCATCCATGAATACTGCATCTGAATTTTTTTAATTTCTAATTAGTTAGCTATAGTGTGGGGTGGAAATGGAGCGCTACTAGTACATACATAGTAGTAGCGTAGGTGAAAAATGAAGCGCTACTTGTACTTGGAATAGTAGTAGCGTAGGTGGAAAATGGAGCGCTACTAATACTTAGGATAGCTGTAGCGCAGGGTAAAAACGCGCTACTGCTAAAATTTAGTTGTAGCGTCGTAGCAGTAGCGCGGGAACCCACGATACTGGTATGTAAAAACCTACGCTACTGCTAGTGTTTTTCCTAGTAGTAGGTGGTGGTCCTCTTTTGATCTTAGTTTGTTCCGTGTTGCATAAGAGGAGGGGGGGCATCCATGAAAGTTTAGGGTGGTCCGTGTCCATGCATATCCATATGAAGGAGCCGACATTAGATATGTTTGCTCCGGAAAAGATCTCTCTTGCCTCGTACCTAGAGAAGTTGTATGGAGCGAGAAATGCTGCAACATGCAGCTGAGGAAGGAGAGCTGGCATATTGAATGTTTGTAAACTTTGGGAGAGCATATTTTCATGCATATAGTACATTGGGAGTTTTATCAAAGAGTCATGTTAGCATTCTTTGTACTAACCATATTATTATTTTTTTCAAAAATCATCTAGATCTTTTATCAAATGTCACCAGAAGTACAAACCACCTCAAACATAATAAAAATATATATTGATATTCTAAGAGCACCGATCGACCACTATCATCCCTAGAACGAGCCGCCGTTGCTCCGCTATAGTTGCGCCCCGACCAGAGCCGGCTTGGCCTTGTCGATGACATCCGGGAAGTCCTCATGCACATGCCCATAAAGGACCATCACACTAGAGCAGTAGTCATCATCGTTGAACCCTTGAATAAATCTGAAGCACCTAACGCCAATTTTAGCACATGACGAGAAACGCTAACCTCACTGTCCCGAGGAGCTACATGATTCTACGCCAGAGCACCGTCGACTACGTCTAGATGGATAGACTACTTGAGGAGGATCGGATCTCAGAAGACAATCTCGAATAAGAAGCACCACCATCCACCCGAGAGCCGCACCCTGCGAGGACTAAACGAGCTATTTGGTTAGAAGCCTGGACAAGGTGCCTCAGAAAAATCACTCCCTAGATGACGCCTGGGATGGTAGGACTATTTTGCCTGGCCAGGCTTGTCTAGTGCATGCGCGTTTGGTCCCTCTCCTAGCATGGAGCTTTGTCCTCTAGTGTTTACGGGATTGTCAAATCGGCTGTGATATCTTGATTAGTTCTAGGCGCATGGCCAGGCACGGCCAGGCATGGGAAATTGGACGCCTGGTCCAAGCTAGTGACGCTGCCTGGTTGAGTAGTACTATTATTTAATTTGATTATTTTAACTGAGCCAGGCCAACCCCGCTGCTGGCGATGACCAGGCCAGGCAAACATTTTCTCTAGAGGGCACCAACCAAACAAGTGTCAGCCAGGATCCAGGGACTTGTCAGGCTTGGCATGCAACGGTGTGGACACCAACCAAACTAACCCTAAATCAACATAACCTAAACTACTAACTGGAGCGTAGACATCGGGATTCTCCTCCACGCTATCGGCTCGAGACGAATCCACGGGCTCGCCAACCAGGCCTGGACGGGAGATTTGCACATTAATTCCTTCATGAAACGTCAAATCAAGATGTTTCTAGGTGTCCGTAACCACATAATCATTTTATTCATGATTGTAAGTATTAAGATGCTGAAAAGATATGGAAATGGGGAAAAGGAAGAGCACCAACACTGAAAATAACTAACACGCGTCCATAACTTGATTATATTTAAAAATGACTTCTGATGCAACGAGATAAGGCTAAGCTATCAGGCCCATTTATGCAGTACATTTTTTCATATACAATTTTTTTAAAGTACACAATAGAGAAATCAATTGTCTTCCTTAAAAAAGCCACGAAATTATAGCTCATTTCTTTAATCCCACAACCTCCTAGGATTATCTTACAAAAATACATTTTAATTAGTTAAGCTATACAAGATAGCATTGTTGAAATTATCAAGGAAACATGGCTTCTAGGAATCTTTCCCTACCACAAAGGAATTTCAAAAAATTGTTTACAAAATGAAGTGTACATAATTCAAATGTCTATCTTAATATTACTGTAAAATAATTCTAGCTCCAAGTGCCTCAATAAATGCTATATTAAATAATTTAACCACTCTTTTTTTGCAGCACCTGGATGTGATCTGCGGCCACTTTTCCTCCTAGTTTACATGATAGTTCTAGGAAAAGTAATTTTTTGCGTTAAGGAGAAAACATGTCACAAATTGTCTCGTAAGAACAGCAAATTTGTTTGTAAAGGGCTTCGTTCCGGGCTACTGCTTTCTATGAAAAAAATGTATCAGGTCGTGGTCTCAGCGGCATGATTAACAACATGTACAACCATCTTCTTTACCTGCATATTGTACCATCCTATACTCTCACTTCCCTATCATCTGTTGCCTACTCAATAGCACCTATGTGTTGAGTGGTCTTGTGACTCGTCTTCCCTCAAGCAGTCAAGCTCCCACTGCGAATTGCTACCCTCTCTTATCTAAAGGCTCTAACAACAGACGTTCATGATCGGCTGACATCCACCATCGTAGAGGCACCAACGGATGGCTTTTTCAGGGTTGGTAAACTTTGGAAAAACATATTTTCATGCAAATAGTGCGCTGGGAGTTTTACCAAAGTGTCTTGGTTGCGCTCTGTCCGCTAATAGATGGTTGGTAAACTTTTGGAGAGCATATTATTGTTGCGCATAAATTCCTTCATGAAAACTCCAGAATGTTTCTAGGTGTTAGTAACCGGTGCCACAAAATCATTTTGTTCATGGTGGTAAGTGTTAAGACACTGAAAACATATGTAAATGGGGCAATGGAAGAGCAGCAAGACTGAAAATAACCAACATGGGTCCATATACCTCTATGACGATTACAAATGACAACTCATGCAACAAGATTAGCCTAAGCTGACCGGCCCTTTTACGTTATACTTTTTTTCATATACAAAAATCTAAAAAAATTCACAACAGAGAACCCCTACTGCCTTCCTTAAAAAATAAACTATGAGATTATGTTTCTTTTTCCAGCAACCTCCGAGGATTATATTACAGAAATAAAAATTAATGACTAAGCTATTTAACACAGAGCTGTTGAAATTATTGGAAAACATGGCTTCTAGGAATCTTCCCTGCCATGGTCCACGAAGCAATTGCAACACAGTGTTTACAAAACAAAGAGTACATAATTCAAATCTCCATCTTAATATTTCAATTTTAGGCCCGCGTGCCTCAGATAAATGCTATACTAAGTAAGTTTAACCACTATTTTTTGTAGCACCTGGATGTGATCTGTAAGAACTTTTCCTCCTAGTTTACATCTTCATTCTAAGAAAGCTAATTTTGTTAGCTCAAGGAGAAAGCATGTCACAAATTGTCTAGCAAGAACTGCAGATCTGATAATAAAGGGCTTCCTGCCAAGTCACTCCTTTCCGGGAGAAATTGTTTCAGATCGTCTTTCAAGGTCTGAACGGCACGATTTACAGCATATACGATCATCTTCTTGACCTGCGTTTTGTACATAATATGTTTATCACAGTGCCTCAAGCAAAGGCACATGCAAGTAGAAATCTGGAATCAACAAGCGTGTAATCAGAGAGCCCAATATGATTGAGTTTGTGTTCTGGAACATAATTCAATTAAATTATGTTTGCACCAAAACATAGGGTTAACGTATTCATGTAAAAAGGTTTACCTCTAGTTTGTCTTCCTTTGATTTGTGCTCCTTGGGTAATAAGCGGTAATCTTCGTTCAGCATCATACATCTTCTAACATTCTCAGGGGAAACAAAGTCTAGAGCAATCTTTGTACAAGACTACAAAAGTAATAGAAGAACACAATCATTTACATATTACAGAAATATTACACCAGTTTTTTGCCGTCAAATATGATTATGTCTATACCTATAGTGTATTCAGTAGATATATACCTGAAGATTTCGTACTTGATGTGGACAGCCGGCTGGTATGAAAACAGCTTCCCCGAGCTTTTGTACTATAGTCCATGGCTCTACTCCTGAATCACATTACCATTTTGGAAAGATATAACACTTTAGTTTACTTTTTTCTGAAACTTCTTACATATTGCGTGATTGTGCAGGTACTACAACTCACCATAATCAGCTTTAAGCTTTCTCTTGTGGTGTTTTGTTAGATAAAATGTTTCGTCGTGCACTGGGTTATGCACCTGCACAAAAATATCAAAAGAGAAGTAAATAAGATTCATGGTAGGAAGTGCACTGTACACATACTTCTGTTAGCAAAAGTAATTACCTTTTTTAATTGAGAACAATGAACATGACGAAATTCTTTGGAGTGCTCTCTCAAATATTCTTTCAAACGTGGGACATCCTCTCTTCTGAATATATCCCAGAGAGCACCCTCTTGACCCTCCCAATGTTCAGGTGATGGATTATGTTTTGCATAGCCTTCCTTGTCTATTTCATCATTGCATAATCTCTTTTTATCTTGGGCCTTGTGTTTTAATTTCAGATCAATGATAGCACTTTCTTGCCTCCTAGAAGAGTCAACCTTGGCAGTATGCATCAACACGTTGACCTATTATTAAAACAAGCGTTAAAACTGGATAATAAAACTAGTAGGGGTGCCATTTTTTATAATGCAGATTAATCTAAAATGAATTATAGAATGGAGTTACGGCCAGTTATTACTTTTTACCAAGGTTGTAGTCGTAGACTTATCTATCTCACTTACTGCATAAGTCAGGTCGCAATGAAGCTTGGTAGGAGAATCACCTCGTTCAAGCTCTTGTGAAATACCGTATGCTATGTATGATTTTGGGCCCAAATCAACCTTGGGAACGTCAGTAGGAAGGGAAGTTGAAATATTAAAGAAGCCAAAATTCGGGTTGGTGTATGGTTGGAAAGGTAATGAAGTCTTATACATTTCTCCATGGTTTGGTAAAAGTTCTTCAAATTGATTCGAAGTAGGCCAGTCCTTTAGTTTGAGCATCTCTGGCCAACCATTATCATAGTGTCGACCTTTGTAGTATCCATTGAAGAAGCCACTATTGTTTATTTCGACCTGAAAAAAGAAGCTTACAAAATTAACTTCACCTCTTCATCTTTTCATAAGGATGGAAATGAATATTTAAAGGATGAACCCAACTATTGCATGTGATGTTTATAGATATAGAAGGCACTGAACCTTTTATATGTTAAACCTGTTGCTTCTCAGCTATCTAGGGAATCTTTACTGAAAGGTAAGACCCTGGTACTATATTAGTTCCATGTACTATGAACTAGTGTTGGAGACATAATTATGCATTTGATTTTGACTTAATGCAAATAATATTTTTAATACAGTTCTATAAAATGACATATTTAGATAACCGTAGGGAGTAGTATCATCTAGATCTGAATTGTAAAAGGAGAAGATTACCGCTCACCTCACAACAACTAAGGCAATCGATTGCCTTCATGTTCACCAGATCTGAAGCCCTACCGTCACCATGTATCTGAGACCACATGGTACGTGGCTCCCAGCTCAAACCTGACATTTTATCCAGGATGCCTCGAACAACCACTGGCTCTCCCCTCACCCAGTGCTTCTGGAAGTGCTTGAGGTCATCCGGCTTTGCAACATCTGACACCGGATAATACAACCAATTATCAGTAGCGTTCTCCCTGGAAGCAGCTCTCCTTTTCTCCCCAGACAAACTACAAAGGCAGTTGCATGCATCATCTGCACCTGCCACATCTGTAGAGGGCAAGAAGAGGTTGAACGATGTTGCTTCTGCCTCGAGACGTGTAAGCCAGTCCTCCGGGAAGAGCCGCCTCAGCTCAAGACCCTGGCGGCCACAGCCCCCTAGATCAACAGGAGGGCAAGGGATGCTTCCACCCTTGGCAGCTACGTTAGCTACCCACTTGGCTATTGCAACTTTCTTTTCCTGTCTTATAGTGTCTTGACCTTCGCCCCCTGATGAGGAGCACGGTTGTGGATTGCCACCGTGCAAGTAATCTGGTCCATTATCTGTGTAATCGTCCGCCATCTCCTCACAGCAGCCTCGGAGGTTGTTCTCACGGAGCTCCTTGCAGCAGAGGATGCATAGCTCGTAGCCACACTCCGGGTCTGAGCACCTTCTGTGGAGATCGTAAATTAATGTGTCGCAATTATTGCTGCAAAGAAAAGAAAAATGCAATGCACACATTTACATTAAAGATTGGATCAATGGAAATTACTGCAAGAAATCATGATTTACATACGATCAAAGACGTACCAGTAGACCCTGTCATCTTTGTCGAACACGGCATTTTCTATCCTTAGATTGAACAATTTTACCCCTGTTAATTTTGGGGAATAAGTAAAAATAGATTAATTAGTTCAAAACATTAACTCCCGGTTGATATTATATAGTTCTCAAGTCTCCTGCTGCTGGTGGTACAACAGTAGATTGTACATGACGTGCATCATAATATATAGACTTATTCACCTTTCATTGTGGCCTCGATCTGCCTCTCAGCTAGCTGCTCCTTATTCAAATCTGACAAGCACGGAAGAAGGTAATGCAACAGGTAGCGTGCATTCCTTCCCTTGCAGATTTGGCACTCGGATATCCCTTCGCACCTAAGTATGTGTTCTCTTTAATTCAATGCAGACTATGGTCTTAAAGATTGAGAAAGTATTACATGCAGTATGGATGCCAGTAATGTACAAACAAGAGTCGGCAGACTATGTTTTTTTTGTCATGCTAAACAATATAACTTGAGTCAAAGCACATGGTGTCCCTCGGACAAATGCACACCATGACATGAGTGATTGGACTAGCAAATGTTTTAGGAATTTTATTTATCGTCTGTTGATATAATGTCTAAGTGCGGAAAACAAATTAAGATGAGCACATGCAGAGGCATGCTTATTGAAGATATAGCACATGCACATATTTGTGAATTTACATTTAGGTATTGATGGAAAGTTCTCTAGCCAATTAAAAAAGAGCTATATATTGGGAGAGATGTGCCTTGTTTGATATATATAGCTGTACTTATTACCGTCAAGGAGAGCACATAAAAAACATGAGATTATGGATCATGTGTGTAATTGTAACTTTAATTTTTTTGAGTTCCAGTTTTAACATATATAAGGACATATCTGGGTTGTAGGGAGAATATGTAAAATCCAGCCGTTCATTTGCGCGAATTACCATGCTAGCTTTGTTTAAGCACAAAGACAGACGAACATAGATGATGACAAGCTAGAGGGGGTGATGCATGGATCGATCGGTCACAACGATCCATGATTTAATGCATCCAGCGGAGAGAAATATTTGATGGGATCTCGAATTAAACTGGGGAATTACTACATACCAATTGTGTCACAATGACACGACTGGTGTAGATGCAGGAAAAGCTAAGCTAGCTATGGTGATGGATCGATCGCTAGATAGCAAGGGCCAGGCCACGTCGTACATACCTGTGCTTGTTGGCGCAGGCGGCACTAGAGCATGTCCTCTCGCTGCACGTCGCCGTCTCCTCGTCGCGGTCACACGGTGGCGGCTGCTCCTGAATCAAAAGTAGAGTATGGAAAGTTATATTAGCCCATTAATTAACTAGCTTCCAAAAATACAAGAAATGCCAGCCACGCTGAGAATGGAATGAAACACGGACGAACGGGCCGGAAACATGGATGTTTCAGTCTGTACTCACGTTGCCGGTGCCGTCGTCCGCCGCCGCCGGGGTCTCGCCCTCTGCCTCCACGCCCACGGGCGCCTTCATCATCTTGGAGCTGCTGCGTGTCACCCTGCGTGGTACAGCTTCTCCGTACGGGATTGGCGTCGCTTTCTTCTTCATCATGTCGGCGCGGGCGCTGCTGCGTGTGACTCTCCTTCCGTTGGAGATCTCAGCCTCCAGGATCTGGACGCTGACCTCCGGGATCTGCACCGCAAAACAAGTCAGCTATAGTTCATCAAATGGCCACCACGGCTAGCACGGTAAGGTAGCACCCCAAACGAAAACCAAGTTTGATTATCGATCGCCTCACCTTCACTGGCGAACACGAGGAGGCGGATCCCCCTCTCTGCAGCTCGCCCGAGCCGGACCCTTCAGCCTCGTCGATCTCGCCCGGCCTTCCCCTTTTCTGCTGCGCCACAGGCAGACACATGTAATTAAGCTAGCAGCCTAGCACCCAACTTATCCCTTCATGCAGACGCAGATGGATGAAACAAGCAAAAACGAGAAAGAAACCTCACCTTCTTCACCATGTTTACACGGTCCGCCGGCGCAAGATCTGACGCCACCTGGCTGAACCGCTTCCTCCCGAACCGCAGCGTCCTTGCCTCCTCCTCCACCGCCGGGGACGAGTCCTCCGCACATGTCCGTCCGGCGAGCTTGCAAGATGCCATCACTTCCCTCGCACAAAAGCAAACGATGATCTGCTCTCTCACTCTATTCCTCCCGACTGATCGATGGAGTAGATGGGTGTGCCTGCTATGCTTTCCCCATTCTCTGTGCGAGGGTATTTCTAGATAAACGTGGACGGCGAGCGCATGGGCGTATGTCTAGCTGCGTGAGGGGCCACGCGGCTAATGGGCCCGGCACCATTACTCCCTTCTTCTTTGAGCATCGGATGTGGCTGTCTCACGTTGAATGACCGTTGGGGATAACTCTGCATGACACAACCGGGTGCACTAAAAGTTCAAATTATGATTTTTTTTTGGAAATGCAAATTACTCCCTCCGTTTCTAAATATAAGTATTTTTAGGAATTTAAATACGAACTACACACGGATGAATATAGACTTATTTTAAGTGTAGTTTCATTCCTTATACTTAATACAAATTACTTAGGTTTCTCTCATCCAGCTCGTCATTAGTAGATATTTTCCTTTTCCTCTAATATTTTATTTAATTACTAAATAAAATTAGTTTTTCTTTGACAAGACATTAACTTCTTACTATGTCGCGAACCAATCTGTGGTTGGATGGTTATGAGGACAGTGATCAATCTGTGGTTGGATGGTTATGAGGACAGTGATCTCCTTTGTCCACCAGTGTTCAAGTCCAGACTTAACATTAGTGCTCTCATTTAGCTGGATTTATTACAGGCCATCCGGCGATGTGTGTTCAACGAGAGGAGATATTCACGTCGACTACGCGTCTGTGGTGACTTCGTCAATCTCAACATGATGATGTGCGAGCTCAATCTGTCGGGGGTACTCATAGGATAGGGTGTGTGTGCTTTCACACGGAAGAGTGTATGTGTGTATGAATGAGCATCTGCTCTGTACCGTGTTCAAGAAAAAAGTTCTTACTAATTCATCACCAAATAAAATCTTAAAATTTATTTAGGTTGGTATATCACGGATATAATTTGATAAATAACTAATTAGACAATCACAATAATATGAGAGGTAATCGTGGGCTAACATGCTGTAGAATATTTGCACCTGTTGCAATGCACAGATAATTATCTAGTATATATTAAAATTTGGGCCGTTCATGAGATTATTAGCAACAAATCTAAGGTGTTAGCGAGGACTAGGGCCAACGTTGGTCCCCCTGGCCCCACTACTCGCCATGAGGCTGGCGGCAGCGACGGAAAAGACAATGTTTGTGGCTTGTGTGGGCTCAACGTGCTTGCGACTGCAACCTCCATGCATCAGTGGCTGCTGCCGGGGTGGTGCAGCAAACACACGTATTAATTGTGCATGTTCATGTTATCAAATAACTCATCATCGTCGAGGAATAGGGTTTAGCTTATGATGCCATGAGCAAAACCTCTTTTTTACAAGCAAAACATCCGAGTGGTACTCCTCTATGATAGGATTACAAGCAAAACATGTCAAATGCAATCTCACACCTTGCGCAACAAATGTTGCGAAAGTTGTAAATCTACAACCAGTTCTAGCATTTTTAGCTAGACAATGAGGAACCACATATTGATCGTACTCAACCTTCAGGAGGGCATACTCACTGACCAAACAGAAAATTTAAAAGCAATGACCAACGCTACTCAAAATCTAGATATGATGGTTCAAGGTCATGGTATGAAGGCAAAAGGACAAGTCTTAGAGAAATAAAGTGTCACAATTGTGGACAATCTGAAGACTTTTTTGCATTTTGTCCCGCAAGCCTCTCAGGGAAAGAAATGGATCCCCAAGAATAGAAAGCAAAAAAGAGACAAAGAGAGATATGCACACAAAGAGAAAAGAAAAATCTTCCAAGACATACTCAAGCTGGTAAACAAGAGAAAATATTAGCTAATGGGTATCTAACTCCGAGTCTGATTCCAATCGTAAAGTGTACAATACATTTTTTTCTTATCTTAAACAGAGCAACAATGATATAAATGTAGGCATGAGGATGGATAATGGGGCGTTGTATGGATAAAATCAATTATGTAATAGCGGTAACATACGATGATAGTAATCAAATCATCAACTCATGCAGGCATGTATTCTATACGCAGTCGTACGTGCTTGCAATAATATCTTGCACAACATTTTCGGTCCTAACCTCTCATTTCTGCAAGATTGTAATGAACATTAATGGTAACTAAGGCACTCCTTTTACAAATCGAAGCAACGCATTAATAATCAATGAGCTTGTAATAATCAAGTTACAATCATTCACTTTGATAATATCTACAACTTGCAGATATTATCCCAACACATAAATATTCATGAAAACACTTTTGGTTTAATGGAATCATGACACTCGGACCCTAATGTCATGCATGAAGCATTGCAACATCAACTTCACTAGATACGTGATACTAGTCATCAAACTTTAACAGCTACGACAATTATTACATAAGGATCCCTCGATGGAGAGATAGGGCTGAGATCCCTCACCTTGAGTGTATGAGGAATGTCATGTGTATGGGATTATGTTTGGTAAAAATTCTCCTTGGGCATTGAACCCGAGCCAAACGCCGTGTCATGTTCCTGAGATGTCCGCCCTTCATTGAGCACCCCTGAATGAGACCGACGTAGTAGAAGAGATGACTCATGTCGTGGCAAGGGCGTTGTCGTACTCGGAACCTCTGAGAGTGTCCTAGACTAAGGGGTCCTCGGGCTGCGAGCCTATCTCTCATCGACCGTACTGGTGGGCCCCTCTTGATTCATCCAAGGAGGGCCAGACTGCATGAGACCCCGCACAGTGGAAGGAGATCTCCAAAGACTTGGTGTATCCCCCAAGTCTTGTTAGCGAAACCGGCAGTTCATCCTCTAACGATGACCGACCATATGTAACCCTAGGTACCCCTGATGTCTATATAAACCAGAGGGTTTAGCTCGTGGGGGGGCATCACTACCATGCCCACATAGGGGTTAGTTCATCTGAGCTCGAGGTAGATCAACTCGGTAATTGTCATACACATACATCAATACAATCAAGCGGGACGCAGGGTTTTACCTCCTCGAGAGGGCCTGAACCTGGGTAAACTTTGTCTCTGTGTTCCCTGTTACCCATCGATCCAAGATCCACAGTTCAGGACACCCTACACGAGATCCGTCAGTTTTGGCACAAACATTGGTGCTTTCATTGAGAGTTCCGCTGCAGGATCATCGAAGGACCGATGGCTCACGTAGTCATCAGCGATGCCATCTGCAATACAAACATCTTCGTTCCCGGCCAACTTTTTGAGTTTAGCAGCATTGTGCTACACGCTGACCCAACCAGTCGTCTCGGACGTGTCGGTAGCTTCACCCCTGACCAGGAGATCAGGGTTGCAAACTTAGAATTCGTCGCTGACTCCTGAGGAGACCTTATTCTCGTAGGGTTCTCGGCCTCACCTGAAGAACTCGCAAACCCCGTAGCTTTAACTTCGGGTATGTCTCACTCTGTAATTGGGTTCGCCGCCACTCCGGATCCGGCCTTGAGCTCAGATCCAATCTCTATGCTCGACGGACCAGGGTCAGCCTCAACCAAGCACGACTTCGGGGCTATTTCGAACAGTCCCGGCGCAGCTACGTTGAAATCGGCCCCGAGCACTGCCAGAACATGGACCTGACGGATCTCTCGTTGTTAAACGAGATACTTCCAAGCCATGGGCATTACCGACGACCAGTCCTTGGTTTATGATCAGATTGGACTTAAAGCCGATGACATGGAAATTTACATCCCCCTTCTTCCCCACATAGTCGCCACTATCGAAGACTTGGCCGAGGGCTCACCCCTACCACCGCCTGAGCTGAGAATGGATTGGGTACAAACCTCCGATCATCAAGCTCCGTCCTCTAGCTCGGAATCCGACCTCCGTTCCGGAGGGAGTCCAAAGCCAAAGCCTGATTGAGCATACAACCTCCAGTCTATGCAACCGTACTCGGCTGATAATCTTGATCCAGGGTCCAGCAGGTCGGTTTCCATGTCGGCCCAAAACTCAGCTACAAAAACTCGGGACTTGTAGCACGCTGGGATAAAATTTTCTATCCCATCCACCCCCACATTGAGTACTCTCCAAGTAACTCGAGGTTGCCCGACATATGGGAACTAATGTACGTGAAACAACAGCCGGAGAAACAGTCCGACAGTTCTGGACTAGTTTCCTTCTTGTTAAAAGAAATACAGCGGACTGCTGCAGCCAGGAAATTCTGGCTACTTTCTGGCATAACTGCAAAGACGAAGGCCTCCTAAACGCCCTCGCCCAAGTACAATCTATGAGCTTTCGTACCTGGTGCACAAGTACTATGCCATGGAGAATGCTTGGCATGCTCAGCAAGAACAAACGGAGTAAATCCATGCCGAGGAATCCATACGAGCTCGGGTGAATCGTGCGCACTCTCACCAGTCAGCTAAATATGAGCCGTCTGAGCAGAAGAATAAACCCCTGGTAGGATTCATATCAGTCCTTGACGAACTGCTGGACAAGCCGTCCCCTATACACTCTGTCCTACTCAATACACTAAAATAATCCTGTTAATCCATGACAGTTACAATCCATCACAGGCATGTGCAAAACTATCACCAGAGGGCAGCGATGACGGATTTGAGATCCGTCATGTATGTCGCGTCATAATTGATGATGGTACACTCCATAATTCAAATCCTTCATGTATATCGCGTCATGTATATTGTGTCATGAATGTTGAGAACAACTATCTGGCCAGCACCGTCGGATCATCTAAACCAAGAACAAGGGATGTTTTTATTTTACATTTTGCGTGTATAATGCATTACATGTATTGGTTTGGTGCTTTGTGCTCACAAGAATTTTTAGATTGGCATCATTTCCAGTGCCTGTGGTCATCCAGGATGCACTCGAGACTACAATAAGTTGAGCAGTGGTGTCAACCTTAACTTCTGTAAGAATAAACTGAACATTTTTTCCTTCTAAAGCCGCTGGCAGTTGTTGTAGCTGTAGCTATAGCTGCATCCTAAACTACTCCAAATCTTTGTTTAGTTAATATTCCACGGCTTAACTCAATTTCTTTCTTACTTTTTTGCAAGGGAGGGCTTACCTCCACTTCAATCAAGAAACAAGAGAAAGAAAAATGAGAAAATCGTGGTTGAGTACATTGTAAACAGTAGCAACTTTGAATAATGGATCTTTTTACGCACCTTTACCACATATCCAGTGTTATCGATTTAGTTTTCTTTCAAAAAAATATCTTTATATTTCAATAACTAGAAGTCCTTGCCACAGATGTCTCGGTAACCCATTCCGTGCGGCTTCCCTTGTTGTGTGCCAAAGGGAGATGGCCCTCGGTGTTCTTAATGTCTTGAAAGCTGTTTGTGAAGTTGCTTATTCCAGACAGTTATGATTGCAAGCCATCTGGGATAACCATTATCGCCGATGACTTTTATTTGAATCATCTCGGATACATAATTGTTGTGTACCGCTGCAAGTTAGGTGGGGTCTGTTTTTTCTTTTGCCTCAAACTTGCATAGATCACCACACATGTTTCAATATCTCACAATCCAAACATATGAAAAATGACATTCATTCTCGTTTCATCATCACAAATAATGATGATAATATTTACAAAATCAATTCCCTATTGTTAAGCAGTGGTTGCAAGCTTTTGCTGGCGCACCTAGAGCTCACCCTGCGATATGAAAAAGAGACTTCGAGAGAAGAAGTCGAGGGAATGAGGGAGGCCCTCTAAGGCCATGTACAAAGCAAGTAGCTTAGGGGAGGTGCTTAGATAAATAAACAAGTCTTTCTTTAAGCACCGGTGCTTATTTGTAGTGGATAGACATTTAATTAGGCATCTCTCCTATAGAAATAGGCACTAGTGCTTCAGAAAAACACGATTTATTTTTCTAAGAACCTAGTTTTGTACAAGGCCTAAGATGGGTTTTCAACCGGGTTACAATTTAGTGGCATTAGTGAGTAAATTGCATCCAGTAGAATTGGCCAGTAAATTTTGTTCAGTGGCATCGGTGGGCAAGAATGAAAGGTATATACACTTATGTGAAAAAAATAGCCAGTGTGAGTTATACTAGGGAATATATCTATATCGAGAACAAACCAATTATTGACAACACACTCTTCATAGGATATTTATATATAGAAAAACAGCACATGGTCACAATATGTACATCTAATTCTGGTGATATAGTAATGGTCATCTACTTCTTGCATTGATTATATTTAAACACATTTTTGTTCAGCGAAATATCATAGAATATCGATGACAAATGGTGTTCTACCATACTACTTCTGTATTTGTAACGATGGTAAATCTGGCATGTAGAATAGTGAACTTTGAATTTTATTATTACATGTGAGTAATATTGTTATGTACATTAAATAATTAGTAAAAATAGTAATTGCTTTTTGGCATGGAGGCGAAGGAAAAATTGTTGTATAATAATGTAATTTTTTACTTATTTGTAGACCATCAAGTTAAATCTTAGTTGTCTTCTCCAATTAAATCTCTTATGTTTTTTATTCAATTACCGGAAACTACTTATATTTCCATGCATGTCATTTTCAACTAACCTAGGTAGCAGTCGGAGGTGAATTATAGGAGAAAGGAATAAGTGTGTGGGGCTTACTAGCAGCGAGTCCCCACCCGCAACTACCTAAGGTAACGGCATGGCTAAAAGTCTGCCCCAGACCTACTGCCCCATGTTCCACGTAGGATCGGATGCCATGGTGGAGTTAAAGCGGGTGCTCCGCAGAGCAAACGGGCTCTTGTAGAGGAGGCAAGCACTCCATGTAAAAAGCAAGACGAAAGGAGGAGAGAGAGAGAAAGGGGAAGAGAGAGAGGTATGCCGTGGGTGGAGGAATAAGGAATCGGAGAGCAAATAATTGGGTTGGGGTCCACTCATGAGGTCACCTTATGTTGCCTCCTTTGGGTGAAGAAAAATGAAAATGGAAGAACTTTTATATCTATCTGGAAGATGGGGCAGCACCATTCGGGTGCTTCCATTGCTCATGCCATAAGGAGTGCACACACACACTCCATGCATCCGCGCACACCTATAGGTAGGCTCGCACAAGTCTGGCCATATAAACGATCAGGCGCTCTAATCTTTTGTTGACATTTCTAATGTTCTACCTTTATATTTGCTATGGTCGATCTTTGTTCATTTCCAAATTCACAAGTGTATTATTTTTCAATCTGGGATAGAACAGGCTGGATGCCTCAGATCTAAGGGGTCTGCTGGCATGTGTTGATATTATGTATGTCATGTATACCGATATCATATTCCATCAGTCCAATTTGTTTGTTTTTGTTTTTTAGAAGGCATCAATAAAATATTTGATGTATGTCATGTGTGCTTCACACTCTTTCATCCTTCCCAGCAACAATTGCTACACTTCAATCTACAATGTGCGTAGAAGGTGCTTAGAGCCTAACTCGAGTTGCCCGTTTTCTATCATTGGGAGATGGAAAATGATTACCCGGACAATGGACCCGACTCCTGCACGAGAACAACCAGAAGAAAAAGTTCAGCTTTATTTTGGTCAAAATGTATCATCCACTTTTCAAAAAATGAGGTCGTGCTTTTCAAAATGTGTAAATTCCATGCACGTCTTTGCAATTTTGGCTTTTTGGATGTTGTCTTGAAGAAGAGGCGGCACGGTCAGCTAACGAGTCGAAGCAGGTCGGCGTGTTGTATGTTGGCTTGAAGAAGAGGCGGCACGGTCAACTGACGAGTCGAAGCCCCTGGTCCAGCCAAGGTGTCAAAGCCTCCATGTCAGCTGACGAGTCAAAGCAAGTAGGCATGTTGGATGTTGGATGTTGGCTTGAAGAAGAGGCGACATGTTGATATTGAGAGATCTTGAAAATTTATAGAACTTGGGAATTGTCCATTACATACGGTCTACTTTAAGTGAAAATTAGAGTGGTACCAATTTGCACCCTTGTTTTGTACTTGCTTCACAAAAAGTACCCAATTTTGACACATTGAAAATAGAAAATGATTTTATTGTATAAAAAGTTGAAAACTCTATTTGGCAACATTGTTTGCTATGCCAATATGCACCTATATATCCGAGTTCACCACATTATCGTAAAATATGCAATGAGTATGGTCCTCACCTTAACCGTTTGGCTTGAAAGTCATGAATTTCCGTACTTCATAGCCCATTTTGTGAAGGATTTTTTTTCAAAATTGTCGTAATGTAAGTTAGGCATTTTTCTCTCACAAATAGTACGTATAAAAGGAGTCCATGCGTAAGGATTGCAGTTTTGAACTTCTATTTATTTCCTTTCATTTTTTTCAAAATGGGTCAAAATGACAGTCATTATAGCAAGGCGTTGAACATTTCCAAACCATAGGTGGTTCTTTGATATAATTACTACTTGTGTACCTAAAAAAGTTGTTTGCTAATTTTTTGGACAGAGCTATCACACAATTGCAGTTCAAATTGAATTACTTTCAGGAAATCAGCATAAAGTGATTTAAATGTGCGGAAGTAACTAGAGACCTAGAAAATCAATAACACCTGGTAGTTATCCATCAAATATGGTCTAGTACATGTGAAAATTGGGATACAGCCATTTTGCACCCTGGTTTTTGTAATTACCTCACAAAAAATACACATTTTTTATACTTAGAAAATGGAAAATGATATTTTTGTACAAAAAGTTCAAAACTCTATTTGGCAACATTGTTTCTAATGGAAAGATTCACCTATATGCCCAAGTTCACCACATTATCATAAACTATCGAATGAATATGGTCAATGCGTTGATCGTTTGAGACCAAATTTTTCATGGAAAAAGTGTAAATAATATGGCATCGAATGTAAAACTGTCCACAAAAAATTATCAATCTCATCAAAATGAGCAACTTTGATTTTTGAAGCATCTTCATCTGAGGTCGTATGCAACTGCTACAGCCAAAACAATGCATTGTAGCTAAGACCCCCTTTTGACGAGAGGGACAATCGGCAAAGACTCTTTTTCCGAGTTTAGCACTCGGCAACACCCTGGTTGCCGAGTTTTACTGTTTTACCGAGTGTTTCATTGTCGATAGTCGGCAAAGTACCTGTTCGCCGAGTTTTTATTTCTGTCGATTACTTCTTGGGTAGGAACTCGGCAAAGATACTATTGCCGACTGCCTAACATATTGCACTCGGGAAAGATCCTAACACTCAGCAAAGACAAAAATTCTAGTAGTGAAGCTTTAAAAGAGCGAGTGCTTGTGTTTAGCCAGTTTCTTGAACCATTGGAGTTGATCATGGAACAGCCGAGCAAAGAGTTCAACTGGACTAAACGCAACGAGCTCATGTATATGAGTGGAAATTTCTCTGTTAAAACCCGCAAGGCCTTGATGGTGGACTTCAATGGTATGGAGAGCGAGGACAAAGTGATGCTTGCATGGACCAAGGTGTGTGGAGAAGGTATCATCCTCTTTGGAGCGTCGCGTGTGGTGCTCCTCGATGTTGTGTGCAATCCTTCTGTCCAAAGGCAGGCGATTGGACGTGCATATCGAATTGGTCAGCAAAAGATTGTCCATACAAACAATCTAATCAGAGAAGGAACACAAGAGAAGGGCAAATATGATATACGAGCTAAGAAGGAGCAAATGTCCAAATTGTTGTTTTCAATTGAGCCACAACCCGCGGAGTGCAACCCGTCATCGGAATTTATTTTCATTGACATGATTTTGGAACAAATGACAGAAGATGAAAATCTGAAAGAGATTTTTGTGAATATACTCCCATCGTAGTAACAATAGAACTTATAGATCTCTTGTAAGTGGGAGCTTCTAAGATCAGAATGTTGCAATTTCCATATTTTTTTGTGGTTCTTATCCTTTTATATCATTTGTGGACAAGGACGCGTTATATCAAATTCTGAATTTATGGATTCTTCAACAAAAGAAGTAAAATTATTTGCAAGGTCTTGAAAATAGAAATTCTAAATTGAGATCGTGTATGCGATACGCCTCCGTTGCGTGATATTTTTTTTGAAAATAGGATCCCTCCAATTTTTATACCTATCTGGAAGATGGGGCAACACCATTCAGGTGCTTCCATTGCTCATGCCGTAAGGAGTGCACACAAACACCCCATGCACCAGCCTATAGCTATAGCTAGGCTCGCACAAGTCTAACCATATAAATGATGAGGCGCTCTCATCTTGTGTTGACATTTCTAATGTTCTAGGTTCATATTTGTTATGGTCGATCTCTGTTCATTTTCAAATTGACAAGTGTATTATTTTTCAATCTGGTATAGAAGAGGCTGGATGCCTCAGACCTAAGGGGTTTGCTGGCATGTCTTGATAGTATGGATGTCATGTCTACCGATATCATATTCCATCTGTCCAATTTGTTTGTTTATGTTTTTTTAGAAGGCATCAACACAATGTTTGATGTATGTCATGTGTGCTTCACACTTTTTCATCCTTCCCATCAATAATTGCTACACTTCAATCTACAATGTGCATACAAGGTGCTTAGATCCTAACTCGAGTTGCCCGTTTTCTATCATTGGGAGATGGAAAATGACTACCCGGACAATGGACCCGACTCCTGCACGAGAACAACCTGAAGAAAAAGTTCAACTTTATTTTAGTCAATATGTATCATCCACTTTTGTGAAAATGAAGTCGTGTTTTTGAAAATGTGTAAATTCCATGCACGTCTTTGAAATTTTCTCTTTTTGGATGTTGTCTTGAAGAAGAGGCGGCACGGTCAGCTAACGAGTTGAATCAGGTCGGCGTGTTGTATGTTGGCTTGAAGATGAGGCGGCACGGTCAGCTGACGAGTCGAAGCCCCCGGTCCAGCCGAGAGGTCAAAGCCTCCATGTCAGCTGGCGAGTCGAAGCAGGTCGGTAAGTTGGATATTGGCTTGAAGGAGAGGCGACATGGTGATATTGAGAGATCTACCAAATTTATAGAACTTGGGAATTGTCCATTACATACAGTCTACTTTATGTGAAAATTAGAGTGGTACCAATTTGCACCCTTGTTTTTGTACTTGCTTCACAAAAATACCAATTTTTGACACATAGAAAATAGAAAATGAATTTATTGTAAAAAAAAGTTGAAAACTCTATTTTGCAGCATTGTTTGCAATGCCAATATGCACCTATATATCCGAGTTCACCACATTATCGTAAACTATGCAATGAATATGGTCCTCACCTTAATCGTTTGGCTTGAATGTCATGAATTTCCGTACTTCATAGCCCATTTTGTGAAGGAAGATTTTTTTCAAAATTGTCGTAATGTAAGTTAGGCATTTTTCCTCACGTAGTACATATATAAGTAGTCCATGCGACAGGATTGCAATATTTGAACTTCTATTCATTTGCTTTCCTTTTTTTCAAAAGGGGTCAAAATGACCGGCATTATAGCAAGGAGTTGAACATTTCAAAACTATAAGTGGTTCTTCGATATTATGACTACTTGTGTACCTAAAAATGTTGTTTGCTATTTTTTAGGACAGAGCTATCACACAATTGCAGTTCAAATTGAATTACTTTCGGAAAATCAGCATAAAGTTATTTAAATGTGCCAATGTAACTACAGACCTAAAAAATCAATAACACTTGGTAGTTATCCAACAAATATGGTCTACTTCATGTGAAAATTGGGATAGAGCCATTTTGCACCCTCGTTTTAGTAATTGCCACACAAAAACTACATACTTTTTATACTTCGAAAATATAAAATGATATTTTTGTACAAAAGTTTCAAAACTCTATTTGGCAACATTGTTTGTAATGGGAAGATTCACCTATGTGCCCAAGTTCGCCACATTATCATAAACTATGTAATGAATACGGTCATTGCGTTGGTCATTTGAGACCAAATTTTTAATGGAAAAGGTGTAAATAATATTGCATCAAATGTAAAATTTTCGACAAAAAATTATCAGTCTTATCAAAATGAGCAACTTTGATTTTTTTAAGCATCTTCATCCGAGGTCGTATGCAACTGCTACAACCAAAACAATGCATTGTAGCTAATACCCCCTTTTGCCGAGAGGGACACTCGGCAAAGACTCCCCTTTTCCAAGTTTAGCACTCGGCAACACCTTGGTTGCCGAGTTTGTTGTTTTACCGAGCGTTTCATTGACGATACTCGGCAAAGTACCTGTTTGCCGAGTTTTTATTTCTGCCGATTACTTCTTGGGTAGGAACTCGGCAAAGATACTATTCCCGATTGCCTAACATATTGCACTCGGGAAAGAGCCTAACACTCGGCAAAGAAGAAAATTCCAGTAGTGATGCTTTAAAAGAGCGAGAGCTTGTGTTTAGCCAGTTTCTCGAACCACTGGAGTTGATCTTGGAACAACCGAGGAAACAGTTCAACTAGACTAAATGCAATGAGCACATGTATATGAGTGGAAATTTCTTTGCTAAAACCTGCAAGGCCTTGATGGTGTACTTCAATGATATGGAGAGCGAGGCCAAGGTGATGCTTGCATGGACCAAGATGTGTGGAGAAGGTATCACCCTCTTTGGAGTGTCGGGTGTGGTTCTCCTCGATGTTGTGTGCAACCCTTCTGTCCAAAGGCAGGCGATTGGACGTGCATATCAAGTTGGTCAGCAAAAGAATGTCCATACAAACAATCTAATCGGAGAAGGAACACAAGAGAAGGGCAAATATGATATAGAATGTAAGAAGCAGCAAATGTCCAAATTGTTGTTTTCAATTGAGCCACAACCTGCGGAGTGCAACCCGTCATTGAAATTTATTTCCATTGACAGGATTTTGGAACACATGACAGAAGATGAAAACCTGAAGGAGATATTTGTGAATATACTCCCATCATAGTAACAATAGAACTTATAGATCTCTGGTAAGTGGGAGCTTCTAAGATTAGAATGTTGCAATTTCCATATTTGTTTGTGGTTCTTATCCTTTTATATCATTTGTGGACAAGCACGCGTTCTATCAAATTCTGAATTTATGGAATCTTCAACAAAAGAAGTAAAATTATTTGAAAGGTCTTGAAAATAGAAATTCTAAATTCATATCATGTATGCGGTACGCCTCCTTTGGGTGATTTTTTTTTGAAAATGCAGCCCTACAATTTTTATACCTATCTGGAAGATGGGGCATCACCATTCAGGTGCTTCCATTGCTCATGTCGTAAGGAGTGCACACACACTCCATGCACCAGCCATAGCTATAGCTTGGCTCGCACAAGTCTGACCATATATATGATGAGGCGCTCTCATCTTGTGTTGACATTTCTAATGTTCTAGCTTTATATTTGTTATGGTCGATCTCTGTTCATTTCCAGATTGACAAGTGTATTATTTTTCAATCTGGGATCGAACAGGCTGGATGCCTTAGGCCTAAGGTGTCTGCTGGCATGTCTTGATTGTATGTATGTCATGTATACCGATATCATATTCCACCAGTCCAATTTGTTTGTTTTTTGTTTTTTGTTTTTTAGAAGGCATCAACACAATGTTTGATGTCTGTCATGTGTGCTTCACACTTTTTCATCCTTCCCAACAACAATTCCTACACTTCAATCTACAAAGTGCGTAGAAGGTGCTGAGAGCTTTACTCGAGTTGCCCATTGTCTGTCGCGAGGAGATGGAAAATGATTACCCGGACAATGGACCGGACTCCTGCACGAGGACAACCTGAAGAAAAAGTTCAACTTTATTTTGGTCAAAATGTATCATCCACTTTTGTAAAAATGAAATCGTTCTTTTCAAAATGTGTAAATTCCAAGTACGTCTTTGAAATTCTGGCTTTTTGGATGTTGTCTTGAAGAAGAGGCGGCACGTTCAGCTAACGAGTCGAAGAAGGTCAGTGTGTTGTTTGTTGGCCTGAAGAAGAGGCAGCACGGTCAGCTGACGAGTCGAAGCCCCTGGTCCAGCCGAGGGGTCAAAGCCTCCATGTCAGCTGACGAGTCGAAGCAGGTCGGCATGTTGGATGTTGGCTTGAAGAAGAGGCGACATGGTGATATTGAGAGATCTAGAAAATTTATATAATTTGGGATTGCCCAACACATGTGGTCTACTTTATGTGAAAATTAGAGTGGTACCAATTTGCACCTTGGTTTTTGTACATGCTTCATAGAAAATACCTATTTCTGACACATAGAAAATAGAAAATGATTTTATTGTATAAAAAGTTGAAAACTCTATTTGGCAACATTGTTTGCAATGCCAATATGCACCTATATATCCGAGTTCACCACATTATCGTAAACTATGCAAAGAATATGTTCCTCACCTTAATCGTTTGGCTTGAAAGTCATGAATTTCCATACTTCATAGCCCATTTTGTGAAGGATTTTTTTTCAAAGTTATCGTATTGTAAGTTAGGCCTTTTTCCTCAGAAATAGTACATATAAAAGGAGTCCATGCGAAAGGATTCCAGTTTTTGAACTTTTATTCATTTTTTTCATTTTTTCAAAAGGGGTCAAAATGACAGGCATTATTGCAAGGAGTTGAACATTTCCAAACTATAAGTGGTTCTTCGATATAATTACTACTTGTGTACATAAAAATGTTGTTTGAGAATAACGGAGTGTCATGGGACATGTCGTCATTCCGTAAGTACTCTGTCAATTCCATGTATAGCAAGTTGACCGAGGGAAACACATTGGATATAGAGAGGGGCTATGGAAGGATAGGATTCCGCTAAAGATAAAAATCTTTCTTTGGCAAATGTTTCGCAATAGACTACCGACGACCGACAATGTTGCTAAGCGTAACGGCCCATCAGATGGGTATTGTGTGGTGTGTGAAGCGTTAAAGGATGCGAATCATGCATTATTTCAGTGCGCACTTGCTCGTTTTGCTTGGAGTGCGGTGCGGGAGGTTTTCCAACAAAATTAGAACCTGCGATCGGGGGCTGAGTTGTTAATGGTGCTTCAGTTGCAGAAGGGGCCAAGGCCAGGGTCTTGTGGCGATGCGTGGGAGCATTGCTATGGTCCCTCTGGACTCAAAATGGCAACGGGGACGGGGATCACCGGGGGACACGCCATCATCCCCGCCCCGATCCCCGCTAATGCCCGTCCCCGCTAGCCCCGCCAACCTTCGCGAGGGGGAAACAATCCCCATCCCTGCTAACAACGGGTACCCGATCCCCATGGGGATCCCCACGGAGACCAACAACAGCAAAACAACAATAGAAGAGGAGCACAATTGCACAAACCACAATATTTTTTGACAGATTCAATCATCCATTATAGCAACAAAACAACAATACATTGGCATAACAAACCAAAATAATTTTGGCAGCACAACAATAATTTTGGCATAACAAAACAACAATAATTTTCGCATAACAAAACAGCAATAGAGAAGGACAAACACATTACACAACAGTAAATTAGCAGCACAAACACAATAATTTTGACCACATAAGTTTGATAGATTCAATCATCTCAACTCAAGTCTAACCACATAATTGATAAGCTGGAAGTACGATTGGCACAAATGACGACAATACTTAGTATGATTACAAGCCGAAAGTTCTAATTCTTAACACAACACAAGCATGGTAAGCAGAATAAATGAAACGAATACTTGAAGAGCCCATCACAGTAGCTCCTCGGTCCTCCATTTTCTTCCTTCTTGACTCCATGGAGGCAAGCCGCAAGCAGCAAGCCTAATAGTTATTGCAAGTGGAGAGTTCCTCATCCTGATCATGGAAATGGTACAAGATAATTTAGAAAGTTGCATGAAATCAAGACTTAAGATTGAAAGTTGCAAATGAAAGTTGCGAAATCAAGACATAATATAAAAGTTGAGAATGTCAAGCTACCATTGGTTCATCATCATCATCTAGACAAGTTTGAAACTCAGTAGAGAGCGACGAATTGTTCTCACCTAAAATTGCAAGCAATGTAACATTAGATGGCAGTAGTGTAACTGATTTAGGTATATATTCTAGTAAATTATCTAAGCAAGAAAAAAATAGTGTAGCAACAACAAAACAGAAGTAGAATAGGAGCAAAAGAGCAAAATTTGAGTTGTCTTACCTAGCATGTCAGCATTAGACCAAGCCTGCATACACATTATAGCTTCAACCATCTTTGGTGCGAGCCTACTACGATGAGGGCTAAGGATTCTACCACTTGTAGAGAATGCAGATTCCGATGCTACCGTTGTGACCGGAATAGGCAAGATGTCATGAGCAATAAGCTGTAGAGTTGGATATTTTATCCCCCCAAACTTCCACCAATTGATGATATCAAAATCTGATGTTCTTGGCAAGGTTGGCTCTTCTAAATACATGTCAAGCTCTGTATGAACCAACAAAGATGAAGCAGTAGGTTGTGAAGACATGTACTGTTCAAATATGTCAAAAACTTCTTCCTGTGAAGCTGAAGAAGTGGGCTGTGTAGCACTAGCAACATTTGATGTTCCCGCAGAAGAGGCATCTTGGTATTGAACCAACAGTTCACGGAGCAATTGCTTCACGCGCGCAACCTCTTGAATTGCAGCATCAGGTCCATAGAGAGGACCATACAAAGCCTGCACAATATGGAGTTTGTACCTTGGGTCAAGAACAGTGGCAATAGCCATCAGACCATGGATATCTGTCCAATACTTCTGAAACTTCTTTTTCATCTCCTCGGACATTTTTTGTTGGGGAACGTAGCAGAAATTCAAAATTTTTCTACGTGTCACCAAGATCTATCTATGGAGAAACTAGCAACGAGGGGAAGGAGAGTGCATCTACATACCCTTGTAGATCGCTAAGCGGAAGCGTTCAAGAGAACGGGGTTGAAGGAGTCGTACTCGGCGTGATCCAAATCACCGGAGATCCTAGTGCCGAACGGACGGCACCTCCGCGTTCAACACACGTACAGCCCGGTGACGTCTCCCATGCCTTGATCCAGCAAGGAGAGAGGGAGAGGTTGAGGAAGAATCCATCCAGCAGCAGCACAACGGCGTGGTGGTGGTGGAGGAGCGTGGCAATCCAGCAGGGCTTCGCCAAGCACCAAGGGAGAGGAGGAGGAGGAGAGGCGGGGCTGCACCAAGAGGGAGAGGTTCTCATGTGTGTTGGCAGCCCAAAACCTCAAGTATATATAGGGGGAAAGGGGGGCTGCGCCCCCTTTAGGGTTTCCCACCCCAAGGGGTGCGGCCATCCCTAGATGGGACTTGGGGGGCGGCCAAGAGGGGGAGGAGTGCCTCCCAAGTCAAGTGGAGGCCCTCCCCCTTAGGGTTTCCCCTTTCCCATGCGCATGGGCCTTGGGGGGGCTGGTGCCCTTGGCCCATTATGGCTAGGGCGCCCCCCTACAGCCCATGCTACTGTATTGGACGTGGTGGAACAATTTCCGGACCTCCGGACCCCTCCGAATCCTCCGAACCTTCTCGAAGCTTCCGGTACAATACCGAAAAACCCGAACTTTTCCGAACCCGAACAACAACTTTCCATATATAAATCTTTACCTCCGGACCATTCCGAACTCCTCGTGACGTCCGAGATCTCATCCGGACTCAACAACATTCGGTAACCACATACAAACTTCCTTTATAACCCTAGCGCCATCGAACCTTAATGTGTAGACCCTACGGGTTCGGGAACCATGCGACATGACCGAGGCGTTCTCGGTCAATAACCAACAGCGGATCTGGATACCCATGTTGGCTCCCACATGTTCCACGATGATCTCATCGGATGAACCACGATGTCAAGGACTCAATCGATCCCGTATACAATTCCCTTTGTCTAGCGGTATTGTACTTGCCCGAGATCCGATCGTCGGTATCCCGATACCTTGTTCAATCTCGTTACCGGCAAGTCTCTTTACTCGTTCTGTAGCACATCATCCCATGATCAACCCCTTGGTCACATTGTGCACATTATGATGACGTCCTACCGAGTGGGCCCAGAGATACCTCTCCGTTTACACGGAGTGACAAATCCCAGTCTTGATTCGTGCCAACCCAACAGACACTTTCGGAGATACCTGTAGTGCACCTTTATAGTCACCCAGTTACGTTGTGACGTTTGGTACACCCAAAGCATTCCTACGGTATCCGGGAGTTGCACAATCTCATGGTCTAAGGAAATGATACTTGACATTAGAAAAGCTTTAGCATACGAACTACGATCTTTGTGCTAGGCTTAGGATTGGGTCTTGTCCATCACATCATTCTCCTAATGATGTGATCCCGTTATCAATGACATCCAATGTCCATGGTTAGGAAACCGTAACCATCTATTGATCAACAAGCTAGCCAATAGAGGCTTGCTAGGGACATGGTGTTGTCTATGTATCCACACATGTATTTGAGTTTCCTATCAATACAATTATAGCATGGATAATAAACGATTATCATGAACAAGGAAATATAATAATAATAACTAATTTATTATTGCCTCTAGGGCATATTTCCAACAGTCTCCCACTTGCACTAGAGTCAATAATCTAGTTCACATCGTCATGTGATTAACACTGATAGGTCACATCGCCATGTGACCAACACCCAAAGAGTTTACTAGTGTCTCAAACTAGTTCACATCATCATGTGATTTAGGCTCAATGAGTTCTGAGGTTTGATCATGTTTTTCTTGTGAGAGAGGTTTTAGTCAACGGGTTTTAGTCAACGGGTCTGAACCTTTCAGATCCGTGTGTGCTTTGCAAATTTCTAGGTCATATTATAAATGCTGCTTCCACGCCCCACTTGGAGCTATTCCAAATGGTTGTTCCACTATACGTATCCTGTTTGCTACTTAGAGTCATTCGGATAGGTGTTAAAGCTTGCATCGACGTAACCCTTTACGCCGAACTCTTTATCACCTCCATAATCGAGAAACATGTCCTTATTTACTCCAAGGACAATTTTGACCGCTGTCCAATGATCCATTCCTGGATCATTCTTGTACCCCTTGACTGACTCATGGCAAGGCACACTTCCGGTGCGGTACACAGCATAGCATACTATAGAGCCTATGTCTGAAGCATAGGGGACGACCTTCGTCCTTTCTCTCTTTTCTGCCGTGGTCGAGCTTTTAACTCTTAACTTCATACCTTACAACTCAGGCAAGAACTCCTTCTTTGACTGATCCATCTTGAACACTTTCAAGATTATGTCAAGGTATGTGCTCATTTGAAAGTACCATTAAGCGGTTTTGATCTATCCCTATAGATCTTGATGCTCAATGTTCAAGTAGCTTAATACAGGTTTTCACTTGAAAAACACTTTTCAAATAACCCTATATGCTTTCCAGAAATTCTACATCATTTCTGATCAACAATATGTCAACGACACATACTCATCAGAAATTCTATAGTGCTCCCACTCACTTCTTTGGAAATACAAGTTTCTCATAAACTTTGTATAAACCCAAAATCTTTGATCATCTCATCAAAGTGCACATTCCAACTCCGAGATGCTTACTCCAGTCCTTAGAAGGATCGATGGAGCTAGCATACCTTTTAGCATCCTTTGGATCGACAAAACTTTCTGATTGTATCACATACAACCTTTCCTTACGAAGACTGGTAAGGAAACTCGTTTTGACATCCATTTGCCAGATTTCATAAATGCAGCTAATGCTAACATGATTCCGACGGACTTAAGCATCGCTACGGATGAGAAAATCTCATCGTAGTCAACTCCTTGAACTTGTGAAAAACTCTTCACCACAAGTCGAGCTTTATGGACGGTGATATTACCGTCCACGTCCGTCTTCTTCTAAAGATCCATTCTCAATGGCTTGCCGATCATCGGGCAAGTCCACCAAAGTCCATGCTTTGTTCTGATACATGGATCCTATCTCGGATTTCATGGCTTCTAACCATTTGTCGGAATTTGGGCCCACCATCGCTTCTCCATAGCTCGAGGTTCATTGTTGTCTAGCAACATGACCTTCAAGACAGGATTACTGTACCACTCGAAGTAGTACGCATCCTTGTCACCCACGAGGTACGGTAGTTACTTGATCCAAAACTTCATGATCACTATCATAAGCTTCTACTTCAATTGGTGTAGGCGCCACAGAACAACTTCCGTGCCCTGCTACACACTTGTTGAAGTGACGGTTCAATAACCTCATCAAGTCTCCACCATCCTCCCACTCAATTCTTTCGAGACAAACATTTCTTCGAGAAAGGACCCGATTCAAGAAACAATCCCTATTGCTTTCGGATCTGAATTAGGAGGTATACCCAACTGTTTTGGGTGTCCCATGAAGATGTATTTTATCCGCTTTGGGTTCGAGCTTATCAACCTGAAACTTTTTCACACAAGCGTCGCAGCCCCAAACTTTTAAGAAATGACAGCTTAGGTTTCTCTAAACCATAGTTCATACGGTGTCATCTCAAAGGAATTACGTGGTACCCTATTAAAGTGAGTGCGGTTGTCTCTAATGCCTAACCCATGAACGATAGTGGTAATTCGATAAGACATCATGGTACGCACCATATCTAATAGGGTGCAACTATGATGTTCGGACACACCATCACACTATGGTGTTCCGGGCGGTATTAGTTGTGAAACAATTTCCACAATGTCTCAATTATGTACCAAACTCGCAACTCAGATATTCATCTCTATGATCACATCACAGACATTTTATCCTCTTGTCACGAAGATCTTCAACTTCACTCTGAAATTACTTGAACCATTCAATAATTCAGACTTGAGTTTCATCAAGTAAATATACTTAACATCTACTCGAATCATCTGTGAAGTAAGAACATAACGATATTCACCGCATGCCTCAGCACTCATTGGACTGCACACATCAAAATGTGTTACTTCAACAAGTTGCTATCTTGTTCCATCTTCTTTGAAACCGAGGCTTTTCAGGTCATCTCGTCCATGTGGTATGATTTGCATATCTCAAGTGATTCAAAATCAAGTGAGTCCAAACTATCCATCTGAATGGAGTTTCATCATGCGTATACACTAATAGACATGGTTTGCATGTCTCAAACTTTTCAAAAACGAGTGAGTCCAAAGATCCATCAACATGGAGCTTCTTCATGCGTTTTATACCAATATGACTTACATGGCAGTGCCACAAGTAAGTGGTACCATCATTACTATCTTATATCTTTTGGCATGAAAATGTGTATTACTATGATCGAGATTCAATAAACCATTCCTTTAGGTGCAAGACCATTGAAGGTATTATTCAAATAAATAGAGTAACCATTATTCTCCTTAAATGAATAACCGTATTGCGATAGACATAATCCAATCATGTCTATGCTCAACGCAAACACCTAATAACAATTATTTAGGTTTAACATCAATCTCGATGGTAGAGGGAGCGTGCGATGCTTGATCACATCAACCTTGGAAACACTTCCAACACATATCGTCAGCTCACCTTTAGCTAGTCTCCGTTTATTCCGTAGCTTTTATTTCGAGTTACTAACACTTAGCAACCGAACCGGTATCTAATACCCTGGTGCTACTAGGAGTACTAGTAAAGTACACATTAACATAATGTATATCAAATATACTTCTATCGACCTTGCCAGCCTTCTCATCTACCAAGTATCTAGGGTGGTTCCGCTCCAGTGGTTGTTCCCCTTATTACAGAAGCACTTAGTCTCGGGTTTGGGTTCAACCTTGGGTTTCTTCACTGGAGCAGCAACTGATTTGCCGTTTCATGAAGTGTCCCTTCTTGCCCTTGCCCTTCTTGAAACTAGTGGTTTCACCAACCATCAACAATTGATGCTCCTTATTGATTTCTACATTCGCGGTGTCGAACATTGCGAATGGCTCAAGGATCATCATATCTATCCCTGATATGTTATAGTTCATCACGAAGCTTCTAGCAGCTTGGTGGCAATGACTTTTGGAGAAACATCACTATCTCATCTAGAAGATCAACTCCCACTCGATTCAAGTGATTGTTGTACTCAGACAATCTGAGCACAAGCTCAAATGATTGAGCTTTTCTCCCTTAGTTTGCAGGCTAAGAAAATCGTCGGAGGTCTTATACCTCTTGACGTGGGCACGAGCTTGAAATCCCAATTTCAGCCCTCGAAACATCTCATATGTTCCGCGATATTTCGAAAACGTCTTTGGTGCCTCAACTCTAAACCGTTTAACTGAACTATCATGTAGTTATCAAAACGATATGTCCGATGTTCGCAACATCCACAGACGACGTTTGGGGTTCAGCACACTGAGCGGTGCATTAAGGACATAAGCTATCTACTGTCCGCATAATCGCTACTGTCAACTTTCAACTATATTTTCTCTAGGAACATATCTAAACAGTGGAACTAAAGCGCGAGCTTACGACATAATTTGCAAAAGGTCTTTTGACTATGTTCAAGATAATTAAGTTCATCTTATGAACTCCCACTCAGATAGACATCCCTCTGGTCATCTAACTGATTACATGATCCGAGTCAACTAAGCCGTGTCCGATCATCACGTGAGACGGACTAGTCATCATCGGTGAACATCTTCATGTTGATCGTATCTACCATACGACTCATGCTCGACCTTTCGGTCTCTGTGTTCCGAGGCCATGTGCGTACATGCTAGGCTCGTCAAGTTAACCCTAAGTGTATTGCGTGTGTTCCGAGGCCATGTCTGTACATGCTAGGCTCGTCAACACCCGTTGTATGTGAACGTAAGAATCTATCACACCCGATGATCACGTGGTGCTTAGAAGCGACGAACTTTAGCAACGGTGCACAGTTAGGGGAGAACACTTCTTGAAATTGTTGTAAGGGATCATCTTATTTACTACCGTCGTTCTAAGTAAACAAGATGCATAAACATAATAAACATCACATGCAATTATATATCGTAGTGACATGATGTGGCCAATATCATATAGCTCCATTGATCTCCATCTTCGGGGCTCCATGATCATCATCATCACCGGCATGACACCATGATCTCCATCATCATGATCTCCATCATCGTGTCTCCATGAAGTTGTCTCGCCAACTATATTACTTCTACTACTATGGCTACCGATTAGCAATAAAGTAAAGTAATTACATGGCGTTGTTCAATGACACGCAGGTCATACAATAAATTAAGACAACTCCTATGGCTCCTGCCGGTTGTCATACTCATCGACATGCAAGTCGTGATTCCTATTACAAGAACATGATCAATCTCATACATCACATATCATTCATCACATTCTTCTTGGCCATATCACATCACATAGCATACCCTGCAAAAACAAGTTAGACGTCCTCTAATTGTTGTTTGCATGTTTTACGTGGCTGCTATGGGTTTCTAGCAAGAACGTTTCTTACCTCACGCAAAACCACAACGTGATATGCCAATTGCTATTTACCCTTCATAAGGACCCTTTTCATCGAATCCGTTCCGACTAAAGTGGGAGGCGGCACCGCTAGCCACCTTATGCACCAAGTGCATGTCATCGGTGGAACCTGTCTCACGAAGAGTACGTGTAAGGTCGGTCTGGGCCGCTTCATCCCACAATACCGTCGAAACAAGATTGGACTAGTAACGGTAAGCATATTGAACATCATCAACGCCCACAACTACTTTGTGTTCTACTCGTGCAAAGAAACTACGCAATAAACCTGGCTCTGATACCACTGTTGGGGAACGTAGCAGAAATTCAAAATTTTCCTACGTGTCACCAAGATCTATCTATGGAGAAACTAGCAACGAGGGGAAGGAGAGTGCATCTACATACCCTTGTAGGTCGCTAAGCGGAAGCGTTCAAGAGAACGGGGTTGAAGGAGTCGTACTTGTCGTGATCCAAATCACCGGAGATCCTATTGCCGAACGGACGGCACCTCCGCGTTCAACACACGTACAGCCCGGTGACGTCTCCCATGCCTTGATCCAGCAAGGAGAGAGGTTGAGGTTGAGGAAGACTCCATCCAGCAGCAGCACAACGGCGTGGTGGTGGTGGAGGAGCGTGGCAATCCAGCAGGGCTTCGCCAAGCACCAAGGGAGAGGAGGAGGAGGAGAGGCAGGGCTGCACCAAGAGGGAGAGGTTCTCATGTGTGTTGGGCAGCCCAAAACCTCAAGTATATATAGGGGAAAGGGGCTGCGCCCCTTTAGGGTTTCCCACCCCAAGGGTGCGGCCAGCCCTAGATGGGACTTGGGGCGGTTAAGAGGGGAGGAGTGCCTCCCAAGTCAAGTGGAGGCCCTCCCCCTTAGGGTTTCCCCTTTCCCATGCGCATGGGCCTTGGGGGGGCTGGTGCCCTTGGCCCATTATGGCTAGGGTGCCCCCCTACAGTCCATGCTACTGTATTGGACGTGGTGGAACAATTTCCGGACCTCCGGACCCCTCCGAATCCTCCGAACCTTCCGAAGCTTCCGGTACAATACCGAAAAAACCCAAACTTTTTCCTAACCCAACAACAACTTTCCATATATAAATCTTTACCTCCGGACCATTCCGAACTCCTCGTGACGTCCGAGATCTCATCCGGACTCAACAACATTCGTAACCACATACAAACTTCCTTTATAACCCTAGCGCCATCGAACCTTATGTGTAGACCCTACGGGTTCGGGAACCATGCGCACATGACCGAGACGTTCTCCGGTCAATAACCAACAGCAGGATCTGGATACCCATGTTGGCTCCTACATGTTCCACGATGATCTCATCGGATGAACCACGATGTCAAGGACTCAATCGATCCCGTATACAATTCCCTTTGTCTAGCGGTATTGTACTTGCCGAGATCCGATCGTCGGTATCCCGATACCTTGTTCAATCTCGTTACGGCAAGTCTCTTTACTCGCTCAGTAGCACATCATCCCGTGATCAACCCCTTGGTCACATTGTGCACATTATGATGATGTCCTACCGAGTGGGCCAGAGATACCTCTCTGCTTACACGGAGTGACAAATCCAGTCTTGATTCGTGCCAACCCAATGCAGACACTTTCGGAGATACCTGTAGTGCACCTTTATAGTCACCCGATTCGTTGTGACGTTTGGTACACCCAAAGCATTCCTACGGTATCCGGGAGTTGCACAATCTCTTGGTCTAAGGAAATGATACTTGACATTAGAAAAGCTTTAGCATACGAACTACGATCTTTGTGGTAGGCTTAGGATTGGGTCTTGTCCATCACATCATTCTCCTAATGATGTGATCCCGTTATCAATGACATCCAATGTCCATGGTTAGGAAACCGTAACCATCTATTGATCAACGAGCTAGCCAATAGAGGCTTGCTAGGGACATGGTGTTGTCTATGTATCCACACATGTATTTGAGTTTCCTATCAATACAATTATAGCATGGATAATAAACGATTATCATGAACAAGGAAATATAATAATAATAACTAATTTATTATTGCCTCTAGGGCATATTTCCAACATTTTTTCCATCAGTTCAGACTTCTTTTTCATCTCATCGGGCATATCTTGCAACAGCTCATAATCAGGTGTAGTCCATTTGCGAATTGCCAACTTAATACAACAAACCTTAGGGAAGAACATATTTGCTGTAACATAACTAGTTCCCGACCATAAGGTAGTGACATCATAGAATAATTTGAGCCTAACAATCATCTCTTTGGCAAAATCCCTATCAGCAGTTGTTGGACAGCAATTACAAAGCCTTTCACGCAGACTAAGACGATCAAAAACATCCCTATACAGCACAGCAATACTAAGCATTATGTATGTGGAGTTCCACCTAGTTTTACAATCAAGGTTCAACCTCCTAGAGTACTCAATGTTCATCAAGCGACAAGTTTTTTCGAACTTCTCATGTCTTTTTGGAGTTGCTGACCAAAACCCCACACTATCCCGCACCCTCTCAATACCATCCCCCAAAACAGCAAGCCCATCTTTCACAATCAGATTTAATATGTGAGCACAACAACGCATATGCAACAGTTTACCACCTAGCATGAGAGAGGAGGAGTCTAACTTATCTAGGAGATCTTCCACTGCCTTGTCGTTGGTTGTGCAGTTATCAAGAGTAATAGTTGATATCTTTCTCTCAAGATTATACTCTACCAGAACTTCATGTAGAACATCACAAATCACTTCAGATGTATGTGGTGCTGGTACATATACAAACCTGCAAAATTATAAATTATTGGGTTAGAAAGCATGAATAAGAGCAAAGGTATTCAGACAAGCAGTAAGATAGGGGCAATGGTATTTTACCTTAGAAGGAATGACTTTAGATTCCAAGAACCATCAATGTAGTGACCTGTTACAGCCATGTATCCTCTCTTTTGATGTCCAGCAGTCCACATATCCGAAGTCACAGCAACTCTATTCTTGAAGTTTGCAAAGTACTTGATCAACTTGTCTCTTTGTCCTTCATGCATTTCTAGAATATCTTTCCGAATGGTATTCCTACACACAACCTTGAACATAGGCTCCAACATAGCACATAACTTTCTAAAACCTACATGATCTACCATAGCAAGTGGGTACTCATGACAACATATCATCAAAGCAAGTTCTTTCCTACATAGTTCTTGATCAAATATGTAATTCTCCACATTCACTTTCCCATCTTCCACCTTGGTCAGTTTCAGCTTTGCTTGCTTCCAGGCTGTTGTGGTCTGCCTCGGAGCACATGTTGCCAAATGTGAGTGAAGATGTGATGTTCCATCCTTTGTTTCTCCCCCAAGCTTACTATGGCACCACTCACATTCAGCCTTCCATTTTCCGCCCACAAGAACCCTCTCAAATTCATCCCACACCTTAGACTTGAGCTTTCTCTTCACACCAGCCAACTTGTGTGCATCCTGCGGTTTAGTTGCTCTTGTTGTTTGAGATGGCACCTCCAAGTCAACAGATTCAGCTGGCGTTGCATTGGCACTAGAGCTTGGCGTTGGAGTGGGAGTTGCACTAGAGGCTGGTGTATCTTCATTTGCAGCCGATGCACTTGCATCTGATTGTGTTGGACTTGATGCCATTGTTGATCAGAAGAAGCAGTCCTAAAACAAAGGCACACAACAAAATAAGCAACACAATAATCTAGAATAAAAAGGATCACAATAGTCAGGATTGCAATATATTTAGATATGTGGACATTCAATTATAACAATAATCAGGATTGCAATATATTTAGATATGTGGATATTTAGATAATTCTGACATATATTTAGATAACCCACTCATGACTGATCCATACACATTGAACAGCAAGATTCAAATACATGGGAAAATAACAACTACAACAACTAACAACATCAAATATCTAAGACTTCAATCTTCATTCTTCACTGCTCCATGCAGGCATATAGTAAGTCGACAGTTCCTCAACCTGAACATTAGACAAGTGGAAACATTAGTAAGCTACCATTGGCAAGTGGAAACATTACTTAAGATTAAAGAATAAGATGATGGTTGAGGATGGCAAATTAACATTGTCCTGCCTAGAAGCACATCTTGCTAAATGAGCATGCAGATGTGAGCTTCCATACTCTGGATCTCCACAAAATAGCCCGTGACACCGTACACATTCAGCCTTCCATTTTTCCTCAACAAGAACCCTATAGAACTCATTCCAAACCACATATATGGTCTTTCTCTTCACATGAAGTGGCTCATCTTGCTCAAAATATTCACCTGAACCGGACATATTATTGTGCTGCTCACCTTGATGGTCTCGGGTTCGGGTCGATGCAGATTTGCTTGAGGTGGAGAAAGAGGTGCGAGTTGCCGCTTGCCGGTCGTCGTCGCGGTCAGCTACAAAGGCACATGAACCTGACATAGATAAGCAACACAATAATTAGGAATGTTACTACTGCATATTTACACAATTTTGACATACAAGATAGGTGCTGGTACATATACAAACCTGCTGGAATAAATATAAAAGGTTCACATATAATTGATAAATATAAAAGGATCACATATAATGAATGTGTGTGGACTGTTAGATATTTACACAATTTTGACATATGTTTAGATAACTCACTCATGACTGACCAAATAACAGCAAGATCCTACACATTCAAGCAAGAACTAACCACTACAAGATCCTATTCAACAGCAAGTTCAAGATGCAACAGCAAGAACTAAAAACTACAAGAACAGAAAGTTTCAGCTGCTTACCCTGATGGCCTCGGCCTCTTGGAGTCTTGGGTCGATGCAGAAGCCGCCGGTCACCTGGGATGGGGAAGAGGAGCACTTGCCATTGGCACCCCCACCATCATGTTCCTGTTGTCCTGCAATTGCAGCCGCCTTGCCCGGCCTTGAGGTGAAGGAGGAGTTGAGGAGGCGGGGTCGCGAAGAGGCGAGGAGCAGGAGACAGCGACGAGATCAGATGAGCCGATGAGGTGCCGGACTGCCGGCCGGTGCCTTGATGCGAAGGAGGACGAGGCGACGTCGCGAGCAGGCGAGGAGCAGGGCTACAGGAGATGGCGAAGAGATTAAGGGTCAATGGGGAGAGGCGGATGAGGCGCCCGGATGGGGAAGGGCGGCCGGATGAGGCGCTGCCGCGCTGGCCGGTGCCGCCCGCGGCCCGCCGCCGGTGGTGGTGGTCTGGTGGATCTGGTGATGGGGAGAGGAGGCGGCAAGATCGGGGTAATGGGGAGAGGCGGCTGCGGCTGCTAGTCGGGGGAATGGGGAGGAAAGGAGTGGAGAGGTGAGCTGGTTAGGGTTTCTTCATTACATATTCACTTGGATGTTTGACTCCCGGGTATCCATGGAGCCTCCGTGGAGCCAGTTTGCCCCCCATCCCCGCCCCGCTAGCTTCTAGGGTACCCGCCCCGTTATACCCATGGGGGGATTTTGATCCCCATCACCGTTTCTTAGCGGGTAAATCCCCACGGATACCCGCCCCCACGGGGAAAATTGCCATTTTGACTTTGGACATTGTGAAACAAGATGACTATAGAACACAAGTTCCCGGCTAACCCGACTGATGTTATTTTCAAATGTCATCTTTTGTTACAGATGTGGACACCGTTGGGCAAACAATGCGATGCTGAGCTTATGAGGAGCTCGATGGAGAAGATTGCCAGCAGTATCCCGAGACTTCGTCAAGCGACTTAAGCTTCTTTGGGCGATCTTTATTTTGGTTCCAAGTGGGTCTGTTAGGTGTTCGGTTGGGGCCTGTCCACTGAACTTTGGTTTGTTCTATGCGTGGCCGGTGTGGCCTGTTGAGACTTATGGTCATTGGGTGTGTTCGTTATTTAAACCTGGTGATGCTGCCTTCGTGGCTTTATTAATTTAAAGCCGGACACGTCTGGCGTCTTCGGTCCAAAAAAATATTTCAATCTAGTTGTGTGCTTGCCTGCTTATAGTTCCAAGAAGTGGGCGTTGTCGTGGCCAAAAGTATCGGTCTGGAAGTTCGTCGAGAAAGTACTTCGTCGAACAGAGGCAGTCAGTATCTGTGCCAACATTGTATTGGGTATTTGAACTTGAAAAGGAAGCTTAAGAAAATTAACTTTTCCTCTTCATCTTTTCATAAGAATGGGAAAGCATACTTAATGGTTGAACTCAATTGTAAAAGGCATTGATCCCTTTATATGTTCAATTTGTTGCTTTTCTCAACTAGCTAGGGACTCTTTAATAAAAGGCAGAACTCTTGTATTGTATTAATTCCAAGAACTGAGAACTATTGTTGGAGATATAATCATGTATGTGATTTCCATGTATTTATGCAAATATTATTTTTAAGGAAGATTTAGATAATCGGAGGGAGTAGTATATCATACAGATCTAGTGTTAAAAGGAGAAGAATGCTGCTCACCTCACAATAACTAAGACAATTAATAGCCTTCACGTTCACCAGATCTGAAGCCCCGCCGTCGCCGTGTTTCTGAGGCCACATGGTCCGTGGCTCCCAGCTCAAACCTGACATTTTATCTAGGATGCCTCGAACAACCACTGACTCTCCCCTCACCCAGTGTTTCTGGAATTGCTTGAGATCATCCGGCTTTGCAGCATCTGACACCGGGTAATATAGCCAATTATCAACTGAGTTCTCCCTGGAAGCAGCTCTCCTTTTCTCCCCGGACAAACAACAGCTGCATGCATCATCTGCACCTGCCACACCAGCAGAGAGCAAGAAGAGTTTGAGTGTTGTAGCTTCTGCCTCAAGATGGGTAAGCCAGTCCTCCTGGAAGAGCCGCCTCAGCTCAAGATCCTGGCGGCTGCAGCCCCCGAGCTTGGTGGGAGGGCAAGGGATGCTTCCACCATTGGCAGCTACGTTAGCCACCGACTTAGTTGTTGTAACTTTCTTTCCCTCTCTTGTACTATTTTGATGTTCGCCTCCTGATGAGAAGCACGGCTGTGGGTTGCCACCGTGCATGTAGTCGGGTCAATTATCCGGGTAATAGTCCTCCATTGCCTCACAACAGCCTCAGAGGTTGTTCTCACAGAGCTCCTTGCAGCAGAGGACGCATAGATCGTAGCCACACTCCGGGTCTGGGCACCGTCTATGGAGATCGTAAATTGATGTGTCCCAATTGTTGGTGCAAAGAAAAGAAACAAATGTAATGCACACATTTACATTAAAGATTGGACAGATGGAATTTACTACAAGACATCATGATTTACATAGGATCGAGACGTACCTGTAGACCCTGTCGTCTTTGTCGAACGCGGCTTGTTCTATGCTTAGATGGTATAATGACACCCCTGGGAATTTGTGGGAATAAGTAAAACGAGATTAATTAGCACAAAAAACTAACATGCGGCTGATAATATATACATCCCAAGTCTCCGGCTGGTGGTGGTACAATAGTCAACTTTTCATGATGTTTGTCATAATATATACATGTATTCACCTGTCATCTTGGCCTCGATCAGCCTGTCAGCTAGCACTTACGAACCGGGACTAATGTCCCATTTTCTACTAGTGCAACTATCTTCCATAAAGCATGAAATTATAGCTGGTTTCCTCAATCCCACAGCCTCCTATGATTATCTTAGATAATTACATTTTAATTAACTAAGTTATTCAAGATAGTGTTGTCGAAATTATAAAGGCAACATGGCTTCTAGGAGTCTTTCCCTGCCACGAAGCAATTGCAAAAATGTGTTTACAAAATGAAGCATACACAACTCAAATGTCTATCTTAATATTACTATGAAATAATTCTAGCTCCAAGCACCTCAATATATTCTATATTAAATAATTTAACCACTATTTTTTGCAGCACCTGGATGTGATTTGCAGCCACTTTTCCTCTTAGTTTACTTCACAGTTCAAAGAAAAGTAATTTTGTTGCATCATGGAGAAAGCATGTCACAAATTGTCTTGTATGACCTACATATTTGTTAAACAAGGGCTTCGTTCCGGGCCACTGCTCTCTAGGAAAAACTGTTTGAGATCGTATTTCAAGGTCTCAACAACATGATTAACAACATGTACAGCCATCTTCTTTACCTACATATTGTACCTCCCTATACTCTCACTTACCTATCATCTGTTGCCTCCTCAACGACACCTACATGTTGAGTGATCTCGTGACTTGTCTTCCGTCATGCTCCAACTGGGAATTGCAGTCCTCTCTTATCTAAAGGCTCTAACAACCTACGTTCATGCATGATTGGCTGCCAGGTCATCCGCCAACGTAGAGGCACCAAGGGATGGCTTTCTCAGGGTTGGTAAACTTTGGAAGAACACATTTTCATGCAAATAGTGCACTGGGTGTTTTACCAAAGAGTCATGGTTGTGCTATGTCCGCAAATTGATGTTTGGTAAACTTTTGGAGAGCATATTATTGTTGCACATAAATTCGTTCACGAAACCTCCAGGATGTTTCTAGGTGTTAGTAACCGGTGCCACAAAATCATTTTGTTCAAGGTGGTAAGTGTTAAGATGCTGAAAACATATGGAAATGGGGCAAAGGAAGAGCACCAAGACTGAAAATAAGCAACATGGGTCCATATACCTCTATGACGATTACAAATGACAACTCATGCAACAAGATTATCCCAAGCTGACCGGCCCTTTACGTTGTACTTTTTTTCATATACAAACTTGTAAAAAAACACAACAGAGAAACCCTACTGTCTTCCTTAAAAAATAACCGATATGATTATGTCTCATTTCTTTGTCCAGCAACCTCCTAGCATTATATTACACACATAAAAATGAATAACTAAGCTATTTAAAAATAGAGTTGTTGAAATTAATTGAAAACATGGATTCTAGGAATCTTCCCTGCCATGGTCCACGAAGCAACTGCAACACTGTTTCTACAAAACGAAGAGTACATATTCAAATCTCCGTCTTAATATCTAAATTTTAGCTGCAAGTGCCTCAAATAAATGCTATACTGAATAAGTTTGACCACTATTTTCTGCAGCAGCTGGATGTGACCTGTAAGCACCTTTCCTCCTAGTTTACATCTTCATTCAAAGAAAATTAATTTTGCTGCCTCAAGGAGAAAGCATGTTACAAATTTTCTAGCAGGAACTGCAAATCTGATAATAAAGGGCTTCGTGCCGAGTCACTCCTTTCTGGGAAAAAATGTTTCAGATCGTCTTTCAAGGTCTGAATGGCATGATTAACAGCATATACGATCATCTTCTTGACCTGCATTTTGTACATAATATCTTTATCACAGTTCCGCAAGCAAAGACACATGCAAGTACAGATCTGGAATCAACAAGCATGTAATCAGAGAGCCCAAAAGGATTGAATTTGTGTTCTGGAAGATAATCAATTAACTATGTTTGCACCAAACATAGGGTTAACATATTCATGTAGAAAGGTTTACCTCTAGTTTGTCTTCCTTTGATTTGTGGTCTTTGGGTAATAAGCTGAAATCTTCGTTCAGCATCATACATTGTCTAACATTCTCAGGGGAAATAAAGTCTAGAGAAATCTTGGTACAAGACTACAAAAGTAATAGAAGAACACAATCAGTTACATGTTACATAAATAATAAACCAGTTTTTTGCCGTCAAATATGATCATGTCTATATCTATAGTGTGTTCAGGAGATATATACCTGAAGATTTCGTACTTGATGTGGACAACCGGCTGGTATGAAAACAGCTTCTCCAAGCTTTTGTACTATAGTCCAAGGCTCTACTCCTGAAAATGAATTAGCAATTTGGAAAGATATAAGTATAAGACTTCAGTTCACTTTTATTTGAAACCTCTAACATATTGAGTGATTATGCAGGTAGTACGGCTCACCAAATTCAAGTTTAAGCTTCCTCTTGTGGTGTTCCGTCAGATAAAACGTTTCGTCGTGCATTGGGTTATACACCTACACCAAGATAAGAAATAGGAAGTAAATAGGATAGATGATAGGGAGTACATGTACTTCTGTTACCAAAAGTACCAACCTTTCTGACTTGAGCACAATGTATATGAAGAAACTCTTTTGAGTGCTTTGTCAAATATTCATTCAATTTTGGGACATCCTCTATTCTCAATATATCCCAGAGAGCGCCCTCTTGACACTCCATATGTTCAGGTGATATATTGTGTTTTGCATAGCCATCCCTCTCTATTTCATCAATGCATAATTCATTTTTGTCTTGGGCCATGTGCTTTAATTTCAGATCAGCGATGGCACTTTCTTGCCTCCAATAAGCGGGAACCTTGGCAGTATGCATCAATACATTCACCTAATATTAAAAAAACATTAAAACTGGATTAATGGCCCACTTAGGAAATTTGAAGTGGTGAGCCAGCTGAGAATCAGTGGTGAGCCAGCTGAGAAGTGGTGAGCCGGGTGATATTTGTGGTGGCCCTCATAATTATCCCAGAAGCAGTGAGCCAGCTGAGAATTAATCAACTTAATGGCCCACTTAGGAAATTTGAAAATACCCATAAGGTAACTAGGTATAGTGGCCAAGTAGGTTTTCACTAATGTGAGCCTCTTGCCAGAGGACAGTAGCCTGCCTCTCCACCCAGCCCCTTATTTAATGATCTTATCCACAGTAGGCTGCAATTCACACTTCTTCAGCTTTCTGTGATGGAGAGGGGCTCCTAAATATTTAAGGGAAAATCACTCAGTTTACAACCAAGGATTTGAGCAAATATGCTTGCTTCGTCCCTATTCACATTAATAGGAACCAGATCACATTTATGGAAGTTAATGCGCATCCCAGAAATTTGCTCAAAGCAGGATAGCAGCCATTTAAGGTTCCTGGCTTGAGCAGAGTTATTACTCAAAAATAATAAAGTGTCATCAACATATTGCATGCTAATGATGCCAGCTGGATTGGAGCTAGGGAATAGTCCTTCCAGGATGTTATTACTAGCTGCTTTAATAAGAATTTTGGTAAAAACATCAGCTACTAAATTAAACAGTAGGGGGGAATAAGGGTCCCCCTACCTGACTACCTTACCAGTGATAAAGAAATCACTGTTGGCATTATTGATATTAACCCCAACAGACCCTTTATGTAGTAGAGCAGAATCCTTCTTCATCCACCTAGAGCTAAAACATCTCCTGCTCATCATGTCAAGCAGGAAATCTCTGCTGATCATGTCATAAGCTTTCTCATAATCTAGTTTAAATACAAAACCAGATTGTTTACAGGAGTACATAGAGTGAATAATTTCATGTGCTGTGATTATACTCTCAGCAATTTACGTCTACTACACAACCTTCTTCTTGTAGACGTTGTTGGGCCTGCAAGTGCACAGGTTTGTAGGACAGTAGCAAATTTCCCTCAAGTGGACGACCTAAGGTTTATCAATCCGTGGGAGGCGTAGGATGAAGATGGTCTCTCTCAAAAAACCCTGCAACCAAATAACAAAGAATCTCTTGTGTCCCCAACACACCCAATACAATGGTAAATTTTATAGGTGCACTAGTTCGGCGAAGAGATGGTGATACAAGTGCAATATGGACGGTAGATATAAGTATTTGTCATCTAAAAATATAAAAACAGCAAGGTAACTAATGATAAAAGTGAGCGTAAACAGTATTGCAATGATAGGAAACAAGGCCTAGGGTTCATACTTTCACTAGTGCAAGTTCTCTCAACAATAATAACATAGATAGATCATATAACAAGCCCTCAACATGCAACAAAGAGTCACTCCAAAGGCACTAATAGCGGAGAACAAACGTAGAGATTATGGTAGGGTATGAAACCACCTCAAAGTTATTCTTTCGGATCAATCTATAAAAGAGTTCGTACTAGAATAACACCTTAAGACACAAATCAACCAAAACCCTAATGTCACCTAGATACTCCATTGTCACCTCAAGTATCCGTGGGCATGATTATACGATATGCATCACACAATTTCAGATTCATCCAACCAACATAAAAGTACTTCAAAGAGTGCCCCAAAGTTTCCATCGGAGAGTCAAGAACGTGTGCCAACCCCTATGCATAGGTTCATGGGTGGAACCCGCAAGTTGGTCACCAAAACATACATCAAGTGGCACATGATATCCCATTGTCAACACAGATAAACACGACAAGACATACACCAAGTGTTCTCATAAAAGACTCAATCCGATAAGATAACTTCAAAGGGGAAACTCAATTCATCACAAGAGAGTAGAGGGGGAGAAACATCATAAGATCCAACTACAATAGCAAAGCTCAGGATACATCATGATCGTGCCATAGAGGGAACACGAGAGAGAACACGAGAGAGAGAGAGAGAGAGAGAGAGAGAGAGAGAGAGAGAGAGAGAGAGAGAGAGAGATCAAACACATATCTCTGGTACATACCCTCAGCCCGAGGGTGAACTACTCCCTCCTTGTCATGGAGAGCGCCGGGATGATGAAGATGGCCACGGTGATGGGTTTGCCCTCCAGCAGTCTTGGAGCGGGCTCCGAGAGGTTTTGGTGGCTCAGAGGCTTGCGGCGGTGGAACTCCCGATCTATCTTCTGTTCGGAAGTTTTAGGTGCACGAGGTATATATGGGTGAAAGGAGTACGTGGTGGAGCTACGGGGGCCCCACGAGGCAGGGGGCACGCCCTAGGGGGGTTGGCGCGCCCCCACCCTCGTGAGCACCTCCCGTATCTCCTAACGTGCACTCCAAGTCCATCGGGTGGCTTTCCTTCCAAAAATAACTTCTCCAGTTGATTTTGTTCCGTTTTGACTCTATCTGATATTCCTTTTCCTCGAAACACTTTGAAATAGGCATAAAACAACAAATCTGGGCTGGGCCTCCGGTTAATAGGTTAGTCCCAAAAGTAATATAAAAGTGGAAAATAAAGCCCAATATTGCCTAAAACAGTAGATAATATAGCATGGAGCAATCAAAAATTATAGATACGTTGGAGACGTATCAAGCATCCCCAAGCTTAATTCATGCTCATCCTCGAGTAGGTAAATGATAAAAAAGATAATTTTTGATGTGGAATGCTAGTTGGCATAATTTCAATGTAATTCTTCTTAATTGTGATATGAATATTCAGATCCGAAAGATTCAAGACAAAAGTTCATATTGATAAAAGAAATAGTAATACTTCAAGCATACTAATCCAAGTAATCATGTCTTCTCAAAATAGTATGGCAAAAGAAAGTTCATCCTACAAAATCATATAGTTAGGCTATGCTTCATTTTCATCACACAAAGATGTTCGAACTTCTATACCCCGATGACAAGCCAAGCAATTGTTTCAGTACTTAAATAATCTCAAACTTTTTCAACCTTCACGCAATACATGAGCGTGAGCCATGGATATAGCACTATGGGTGGAATAGAATATGATGATGGGGATTGTGTGGAGAAGACAAAAAAAGAGAAAGTCTCACATTGACGAGGATAATCAACGGGCTATGCAGATGCCCATCAATTTATGTCAACATGAGGAGTAGGGATTGCCATGCAACTGATGCACTAGAGCTATGAATGCTCAACAAAATAAAACTAGTGGGTGTGCATCCAACTTGCTTGCTCATGAAGACCTAGGGCATTTGAGGAAGCCCATTTTAGGAATATACAAGCCAAGTTCTATAATGAAAAATTCCCACTAGTATAAAAAGACAACCTATGAGACTCACTATATGAAAAACATGGTGCTACTTTGAAGCACAATATATGAGACTCACTACATGAAGAACAAGGTGCTACTTTGAAGCACAATATATGAGACTTACTACATGAAGAACAAGGTGCTACTTTGAAGCACAAGTGTGGTAAGAGGATAGTAACATTGCCCTTTTATTTATTTTCTTTTTTGGGACTTTCATTTTTTTTGGCATTTCTCCTTTTTTGGGCAATGCTCTAATAATGATGATCATCACACTTCTATTGATTACAACATAAGGATTACAACTCGAAACTAGAACAAGATATGACTCTATATGAATGCCTCCGTGATGTACGGGATGATGCAATGATATGAAAAATAATGCATGGTGGCTTTGCCACAAATACGATGTCAACTATATGATCATGCAATGGCAATATGACAATGATGAAGTATGTCATGATGATGATGAACGGAACGGTGGAAAGTTGCATGGCAATATATCTCGGAATGGCTATGGAAATGCCATAATAGGTAGGTATGGTGGCTTTTTTTAGGAAGATATAAGGAGGTTTATGTGTGATAGAGCGTATCGTATCACGGGGTTTGGATGCACCAGCGAAGTTTGCACCAACTCTCAAGGTCAGAAAGGGCAATGCACGGTACCGAAGAGGCTAGCAAAGGCGGAAAGGTAAAAGTGCGTATAATCCATGGACTCAACATTAGTCAAAAGAACACATATACTTATTGCAAAAATTTAGAATTCATCAAAAATCAAGTACTACACGCATGCTCCTAGGGGGATAGATTGGTAGGAAAAGACCATCGCTCGTCCCCGACCGCCACTCATAAGGATGCACAAGCCAGGTACACTTCATGTTTCAAATTTGTTACACAACTTTAACCATACGTGCATGCTACCGGACTTTCTAACTTCAACACAAGCATTCTTTAAATTCATAATCACCCAAATAGCATGACTTTAATATCACTACCTCCATATCTCAAAACAATTATCAAGCATCAAACTTTTCTTAGTATTCAACACACTCATAAGAATTCTTACAAATCTTTTATGCTTAGAATATTTATTTAAGAAAATTACCATGCTATTTAAGACTCTCAAAATAATATAAGTGAAGCATGAGAGTTCATTAATTTCTACAAAATAAATCCACCACCATGCTCTAAAAGATATAAGTGAAGTACTAGAGCAAATGACAAACTACTCAGAAAGATATAAGTGAAGATCAATGAGTAGTTGAATAATTATGCATAGGGATTTTGTGATAAAACAACTTATGGGAACAATAATCAACTTGCATAGGAAGGTAAAACAAGCATAACTTCAAAACTTTAAGCACAAAGAGAGGAAACTTGATATTATTGCAATTCCTACAAGCATACATTCCTCCCTCATAATAACTTTCAGTAGCATCATGAAGGAATTCAAAAATATAACCAGCACCTAAAGCATTCTTTTCATGATCTACAAGCATAGAATTTTTATTACTCTCCACATAAGCAAATTTATTCTCATGAATAGTAGTGGGAGCAAACTCAACAAAATAACTATCATATGATTGAGAATTAAGATCAAGATGACAAGTTTCATGGTTATCATTATTCTTTAAAGCATATGTGTCATCACAATAATCATCATAGATAGGAGGCGTGCTTTCATCATAGTAAATTTTCCCAAGCATTCATCAAACATAGCTTCCCCAAGCTTGTGGCTTTGCATATCATTAGCATCATGGATATTCAAGGAATTCATACTAACAACATTGCAATCATGCTCATCGTTTACATATTTTATGCCAAGCATTCTATGTAATTCTTCTTCTAGTACTTGAGCACAATTTTCCTTCCCATCATTTTCACGAAAGACATTAAAAAGGTGAAGCGTATGAGACAAACTCAATTCCATTTTTTTGGTAATTTTCTGTTATAAACTAAACTAGTGATAAAATAAGAAACGAAAAGATTCGATTGCAAGATCTAAAGATATACCTTCACTTACCTAGCCTCCCCGGCAACGGCGCCAGAAAAGAGCTTGATGTCTACTACACAACCTTCTTCTTGTAGATGTTGTTGGGCCTGCAAGTGCACAAGTTTGTAGGAAAGTAGCAAATTTCCCTCAAGTGGATGACCTAAGGTTTATCAATCCGTGGGAGGCGTAGGATGAAGATGGTCTCTCTCAAACGACCATGCAACCAAATAACAAAGAGTCTCTTGTGTCCCCAACACACCCAATACAATGGTAAATTGTATAGGTGCACTAGTTCGACGAAGAGATGGTGATACAAGTGCAATATGGACGGTAGATATAAGTATTTGTAATCTGAAAATATATAAACAGCAATGTAACTAATGATAAAAGTGAGCGTAAACGGTATTGCAATGATAGGAAACAAGGCCTAGGGTTCATAATTTCACTAGTGCAAGTTCTCTCAACAATAATAACATAGATAGATCATATAACAAGCCCTCAACATGCAACAAAGAGTCACTTCAAAGCCACTAATAGCGGAGAACAAACGTAGAGATTATGGTAGGTACGAAACCACATCAAAGTTATTCTTTCGGATCAATCTATAAAAGAGTTCGTACTAGAATAACACCTTAAGACACAAATCAACCAAAACCCTAATGTCACCTAGATACTCCATTGTCACCTCAAGTATCCGTGGGCATGATTATACGATATGCATCACACAATCTCATATTCATCCAACCAACATAAAAGTACTTCAAAGAGTGCCCCAAAGTTTCTATCGGAGAGTCAAGAACGTGTGCCAACCCCTATGCATAGGTTCATGGGTGGAACCGCAAGTTGGTCACCAAAACATACATCAAGTGGCACATGATATCCCATTGTCAACACAGATAAACACGACAAGACATACACCAAGTGTTCTCATAAAAGACTCAATCCGATAAGATAACTTCAAAGGGGAAACTCAATTCATCACAAGAGAGTAGAGGGGGAGAAACATCATAAGATCCAACTACAATAGCAAAGCTCAGGATACATCATGATCGTGCCATAGAGGGAACACGAGAGAGAACACAGAGAGAGAGAGAGAGAGAGAGAGAGAGAGAGAGAGAGAGAGAGAGAGAGAGAGAGAGATCAAACACATATCTCTGGTACATACCCTCAGCCCGAGGGTGAACTACTCCCTCCTTGTCATGGAGAGCGCCGGGATGATGAAGATGGCCACGGTGATGGGTTTGCCCTCGGCAGTCTTTGGAACGGGCTCCCGAGAGGTTTTGGTGGCTACAGAGGCTTGCGGCGGTGGAACTCCGATCTATCTTCTGTTCGGAAGTTTTAGGTGCGTGAGGTATATATGGGTGAAAGGGGTACGTCGGTGGAGCTACGGGTGCCCCACAAGGCAGGGGGCGCGCCCTAGGGGGGTGGGCGCGCCCCCACCCTCGTGAGCACCTCCCGTATCTCTTGACGTGCACTCCATGTCCATCGGGTGGCTTTCCTTCCAAAAATAACTTCTCCAGTTGATTTCGTTCTGTTTTGACTCCGTCTGATATTCCTTTTCCTCAAAACACTGAAATAGGCATAAAACAACAAATCTGGGCTGGGCCTCCGGTTAATAGGTTAGTCCCAAAAGTAATATAAAAGTGGAAAATAAAGCCCAATATTGCCAAAAACAGTAGATAATATAGCATGGAGCAATCAAAAATTATAGATACGTTGGAGACGTATCAAGCATCCCCAAGCTTAATTCATGCTCATCCTCGAGTAGGTAAATGATAAAAAAGATAATTTTTGATGTGGAATGCTAGTTGGCATAATTTCAATGTAATTCTTCTTAATTGTGATATGAATATTCAGATCCGAAAGATTCAAGACAAAAGTTCATATTGATAAAAGAAATAGTAATACTTCAAGCATACTAATCCAAGTAATCATGTCTTCTCAAAATAGTATGGCAAAAGAAAGTTCATCCCTACAAAATCATATAGTTAGGCTATGCTTCATTTTCATCACACAAAGATGTTCCGAACTTCTATACCCCCGATGACAAGCCAAGCAATTGTTTCGTACTTAAATAATCTCAAACTTTTTCAACCTTCACGCAATACATGAGCGTGAGCCATGGATATAGCACTATGGGTGGAATAGAATATGATGATGGGGATTGTGTGGAGAAGACAAAAAAAGAGAAAGTCTCACATTGACGAGGATAATCAACGGGCTATGCAGATGCCCATCAATTTATGTCAACATGAGGAGTAGGGATTGCCATGCAACTGATGCACTAGAGCTATGAATGCTCAACAAAATAAAACTAGTGGGTGTGCATCCAACTTGCTTGCTCATGAAGACCTAGGGCATTTGAGGAAGCCCATTTTAGGAATATACAAGCCAAGTTCTATAATGAAAAATTCCCACTAGTATAAAAAGACAACCTATGAGACTCACTATATGAAAAACATGGTGCTACTTTGAAGCACAATATATGAGACTCACTACATGAAGAACAAGGTGCTACTTTGAAGCACAATATATGAGACTTACTACATGAAGAACAAGGTGCTACTTTGAAGCACAAGTGTGGTAAGAGGATAGTAACATTGCCCTTTTTATTTATTTTCTTTTTTTTGGGACTTTCATTTTTTTTTTGGCATTTCTCCTTTTTTTGGGCAATGCTCTAATAATGATGATCATCACACTTCTATTGATTACAACATAAGGATTACAACTCGAAACTAGAACAAGATATGACTCTATATGAATGCCTCCGGCGGTGTACCGGGATGATGCAATGATATGAAAAATAATGCATGGTGGCTTTGCCACAAATACGATGTCAACTATATGATCATGCAATGGCAATATGACAATGATGAAGTATGTCATGATGATGATGAACGGAACGGTGGAAAGTTGCATGGCAATATATCTCGGAATGGCTATGGAAATGCCATAATAGGTAGGTATGGTGGCTTTTTTTAGGAAGATATAAGGAGGTTTATGTGTGATAGAGCGTATCGTATCACGGGGTTTGGATGCACCAGCGAAGTTTGCACCAACTCTCAAGGTCAGAAAGGGCAATGCACGGTACTGAAGAGGCTAGCAAAGGCGGAAAGGTAAAAGTGCGTATAATCCATGGACTCAACATTAGTCAAAAGAACACATATACTTATTGCAAAATTTAGAATTCATCAAAATCAAGTACTACACGCATGCTCCTAGGGGATAGATTGGTAGGAAAAGACCATCGCTCGTCCCCGACCGCCACTCATAAGGATGCACAAGCCGGTACACTTCATGTTTCAAATTTGTTACACAACTTTAACCATACGTGCATGCTACCGGACTTTCTAACTTCAACACAAGCATTCTTTAAATTCATAATCACCCAAATAGCATGACTTTAATATCACTACCTCCATATCTCAAAACAATTATCAAGCATCAAACTTTTCTTAGTATTCAACACACTCATAAGAATTCTTACAAATCTTTTATGCTTAGAATATTTATTTAAGAAAATTACCATGCTATTTAAGACTCTCAAAATAATATAAGTGAAGCATGAGAGTTCATTAATTTCTACAAAATAAATCCACCACCATGCTCTAAAAGATATAAGTGAAGTACTAGAGCAAATGACAAACTACTCAGAAAGATATAAGTGAAGATCAATGAGTAGTTGAATAATTATGCATAGGGATTTTGTGATAAAACAACTTATGGGAACAATAATCAACTTGCATAGGAAGGTAAAACAAGCATAACTTCAAAACTTTAAGCACAAAGAGAGGAAACTTGATATTATTGCAATTCCTACAAGCATACATTCCTCCCTCATAATAACTTTCAGTAGCATCATGAAGGAATTCAAAAATATAACCAGCACCTAAAGCATTCTTTTCATGATCTACAAGCATAGAATTTTTATTACTCTCCACATAAGCAAATTTATTCTCATGAATAGTAGTGGGAGCAAACTCAACAAAATAACTATCATATGATTGAGAATTAAGATCAAGATGACAAGTTTCATGGTTATCATTATTCTTTAAAGCATATGTGTCATCACAATAATCATCATAGATAGGAGGCGTGCTTTCATCATAGTAAATTTTCCCAAGCATTCATCAAACATAGCTTCCCCAAGCTTGTGGCTTTGCATATCATTAGCATCATGGATATTCAAGGAATTCATACTAACAACATTGCAATCATGCTCATCGTTTACATATTTTATGCCAAGCATTCTATGTAATTCTTCTTCTAGTACTTGAGCACAATTTTCCTTCCCATCATTTTCACGAAAGACATTAAAAGGTGAAGCGTATGAGACAAACTCAATTCCATTTTTTGGTAATTTTCTGTTATAAACTAAACTAGTGATAAAATAAGAAACGAAAAGATTCGATTGCAAGATCTAAAGATATACCTTCACTTACCTAGCCTCCCCGGCAACGGCGAGAGAAAAGAGCTTGATGTCTACTACACAACCTTCTTCTTGTAGATGTTGTTGGGCCTGCAAGTGCACAAGTTTGTAGGAAAGTAGCAAATTTCCCTCAAGTGGATGACCTAAGGTTTATCAATCCGTGGGAGGCGTAGGATGAAGATGGTCTCTCTCAAACGACCATGCAACCAAATAACAAAGAGTCTCTTGTGTCCCCAACACACCCAATACAATGGTAAATTGTATAGGTGCACTAGTTCGACGAAGAGATGGTGATACAAGTGCAATATGGACGGTAGATATAAGTATTTGTAATCTGAAAATATATAAACAGCAATGTAACTAATGATAAAAGTGAGCGTAAACGGTATTGCAATGATAGGAAACAAGGCCTAGGGTTCATAATTTCACTAGTGCAAGTTCTCTCAACAATAATAACATAGATAGATCATATAACAAGCCCTCAACATGCAACAAAGAGTCACTTCAAAGCCACTAATAGCGGAGAACAAACGTAGAGATTATGGTAGGGTACGAAACCACATCAAAGTTATTCTTTCGGATCAATCTATAAAAGAGTTCGTACTAGAATAACACCTTAAGACACAAATCAACCAAAACCCTAATGTCACCTAGATACTCCATTGTCACCTCAAGTATCCGTGGGCATGATTATACGATATGCATCACACAATCTCATATTCATCAAACCAACATAAAAGTACTTCAAAGAGTGCCCCAAAGTTTCTATCGGAGAGTCAAGAACGTGTGCCAACCCCTATGCATAGGTTCATGGGTGGAACCCGCAAGTTGGTCACCAAAACATACATCAAGTGGCACATGATATCCCATTGTCAACACAGATAAACACGACAAGACATACACCAAGTGTTCTCATAAAAGACTCAATCCGATAAGATAACTTCAAAGGGGAAACTCAATTCATCACAAGAGAGTAGAGGGGGAGAAACATCATAAGATCCAACTACAATAGCAAAGCTCAGGATACATCATGATCGTGCATAGAGGGAACATAGAGACACGAGAGAGAGAGAGAGAGAGAGAGAGAGAGAGAGAGAGAGAGAGAGAGAGAGAGAGAGAGAGAGATCAAACACATATCTACTGGTACATACCCTCAGCCCCGAGGGTGAACTACTCCCTCCTTGTCATGGAGAGCGCCGGGATGATGAAGATGGCCACCGGTGATGGGTTTGCCCTCCGGCAGGGTGCTGGAACGGGCTCCCGAGAGGTTTTTGGTGGCTACAGAGGCTTGCGGCGGTGGAACTCCCGATCTATCTTCTGTTCTGGAAGTTTTAGGGTACGTAGGTATATATGGGTGAAAGGGGTACGTGGTGGAGCTACGGGGGCCCCACGAGGCAGGGGGCACGCCCTAGGGGGGTGGGCGCGCCCCCACCCTCGTGAGCACCTCCCGTATCTCCTAACGTGCACTCCAAGTCCATCGGGTGGCTTTCCTTCCAAAAATAACTTCTCCAGTTGATTTTGTTCCGTTTTGACTCTGTCTGATATTCCTTTTCCTCGAAACACTGAAATAGGCATAAAACAGCAAATCTGGGCTGGGCCTCCGGTTAATAGGTTAGTCCCAAAAGTAATATAAAAGTGGAAAATAAAGCCCAATATTGCCTAAAACAGTAGATAATATAGCATGGAGCAATCAAAAATTATAGATACGTTGGAGACGTATCAAGCATCCCCAAGCTTAATTCATGCTCATCCTCGAGTAGGTAAATGATAAAAAAGATAATTTTTGATGTGGAATGCTAGTTGGCATAATTTCAATGTAATTCTTCTTAATTGTGATATGAATATTCAGATCCGAAAGATTCAAGACAAAAGTTCATATTGATAAAAGAAATAGTAATACTTCAAGCATACTAATCCAAGTAATCATGTCTTCTCAAAATAGTATGGCAAAAGAAAGTTCATCCCTACAAAATCATATAGTTAGGCTATGCTTCATTTTCATCACACAAAGATGTTCCGAACTTCTATACCCCCGATGACAAGCCAAGCAATTGTTTCGTACTTAAATAATCTCAAACTTTTTCAACCTTCACGCAATACATGAGCGTGAGCCATGGATATAGCACTATGGGTGGAATAGAATATGATGATGGGGATTGTGTGGAGAAGACAAAAAAAGAGAAAGTCTCACATTGACGAGGATAATCAACGGGCTATGCAGATGCCCATCAATTTATGTCAACATGAGGAGTAGGGATTGCCATGCAACTGATGCACTAGAGCTATGAATGCTCAACAAAATAAAACTAGTGGGTGTGCATCCAACTTGCTTGCTCATGAAGACCTAGGGCATTTGAGGAAGCCCATTTTAGGAATATACAAGCCAAGTTCTATAATGAAAAATTCCCACTAGTATAAAAGACAACCTATGAGACTCACTATATGAAAAACATGGTGCTACTTTGAAGCACAATATATGAGACTCACTACATGAAGAACAAGGTGCTACTTTGAAGCACAATATATGAGACTTACTACATGAAGAACAAGGTGCTACTTTGAAGCACAAGTGTGGTAAGAGGATAGTAACATTGCCCTTTTTATTTATTTTCTTTTTTTTGGGACTTTCATTTTTTTTTTGGCATTTCTCCTTTTTTTGGGCAATGCTCTAATAATGATGATCATCACACTTCTATTGATTACAACATAAGGATTACAACTCGAAACTAGAACAAGATATGACTCTATATGAATGCCTCCGTGTGTACGGGATGATGCAATGATATGAAAAATAATGCATGGTGGCTTTGCCACAAATACGATGTCAACTATATGATCATGCAATGGCAATATGACAATGATGAAGTATGTCATGATGATGATGAACGGAACGGTGGAAAGTTGCATGGCAATATATCTCGGAATGGCTATGGAAATGCCATAATAGGTAGGTATGGTGGCTTTTTTTAGGAAGATATAAGGAGGTTTATGTGTGATAGAGCGTATCGTATCACGGGGTTTGGATGCACCAGTGAAGTTTGCACCAACTCTCAAGGTCGAAAGGGCAATGCACTGCATGAAGAGGCTAGCAAAGGCGGAAAGGTAAAAGTGCGTATAATCCATGGACTCAACATTAGTCAAAAGAACACATATACTTATTGCAAAAATTTAGAATTCATCAAAAATCAAGTACTACACGCATGCTCCTAGGGGGATAGATTGGTAGGAAAAGACCATCGCTCGTCCCCGACCGCCACTCATAAGGATGCACAAGCCAGGTACACTTCATGTTTCAAATTTGTTACACAACTTTAACCATACGTGCATGCTACCGGACTTTCTAACTTCAACACAAGCATTCTTTAAATTCATAATCACCCAAATAGCATGACTTTAATATCACTACCTCCATATCTCAAAACAATTATCAAGCATCAAACTTTTCTTAGTATTCAACACACTCATAAGAATTCTTACAAATCTTTTATGCTTAGAATATTTATTTAAGAAAATTACCATGCTATTTAAGACTCTCAAAATAATATAAGTGAAGCATGAGAGTTCATTAATTTCTACAAAATAAATCCACCACCATGCTCTAAAAGATATAAGTGAAGTACTAGAGCAAATGACAAACTACTCGAAAGATATAAGTGAAGATCAATGAGTAGTTGAATAATTATGCATAGGGATTTTGTGATAAAACAACTTATGGGAACAATAATCAACTTGCATAGGAAGGTAAAACAAGCATAACTTCAAAACTTTAAGCACAAAGAGAGGAAACTTGATATTATTGCAATTCCTACAAGCATACATTCCTCCCTCATAATAACTTTCAGTAGCATCATGAAGGAATTCAAAAATATAACCAGCACCTAAAGCATTCTTTTCATGATCTACAAGCATAGAATTTTTATTACTCTCCACATAAGCAAATTTATTCTCATGAATAGTAGTGGGAGCAAACTCAACAAAATAACTATCATATGATTGAGAATTAAGATCAAGATGACAAGTTTCATGGTTATCATTATTCTTTAAAGCATATGTGTCATCACAATAATCATCATAGATAGGAGGCGTGCTTTCATCATAGTAAATTTTCCCAAGCATTCATCAAACATAGCTTCCCCAAGCTTGTGGCTTTGCATATCATTAGCATCATGGATATTCAAGGAATTCATACTAACAACATTGCAATCATGCTCATCGTTTACATATTTTATGCCAAGCATTCTATGTAATTCTTCTTCTAGTACTTGAGCACAATTTTCCTTCCCATCATTTTCACGAAAGACATTAAAAAGGTGAAGCGTATGAGACAAACTCAATTCCATTTTTTTGGTAATTTTCTGTTATAAACTAAACTAGTGATAAAATAAGAAACGAAAAGATTCGATTGCAAGATCTAAAGATATACCTTCACTTACCTAGCCTCCCCGGCAGCGGCGCTTGAGAAAAGAGCTTGATGTCTACTACACAACCTTCTTCTTGTAGATGTTGTTGGGCCTGCAAGTGCACAAGTTTGTAGGAAAGTAGCAAATTTCCCTCAAGTGGATGACCTAAGGTTTATCAATCCGTGGGAGGCGTAGGATGAAGATGGTCTCTCTCAAACGACCATGCAACCAAATAACAAAGAGTCTCTTGTGTCCCCAACACACCCAATACAATGGTAAATTGTATAGGTGCACTAGTTCGACGAAGAGATGGTGATACAAGTGCAATATGGACGGTAGATATAAGTATTTGTAATCTGAAAATATATAAACAGCAATGTAACTAATGATAAAAGTGAGCGTAAGCGGTATTGCAATGATAGGAAACAAGGCCTAGGGTTCATAATTTCACTAGTGCAAGTTCTCTCAACAATAATAACATAGATAGATCATATAACAAGCCCTCAACATGCAACAAAGAGTCACTTCAAAGCCACTAATAGCGGAGAACAAACGTAGAGATTATGGTAGGGTACGAAACCACATCAAAGTTATTCTTTCGGATCAATCTATAAAAGAGTTCGTACTAGAATAACACCTTAAGACACAAATCAACCAAAACCCTAATGTCACCTAGATACTCCATTGTCACCTCAAGTATCCGTGGGCATGATTATACGATATGCATCACACAATCTCATATTCATCCAACCAACATAAAAGTACTTCAAAGAGTGCCCCAAAGTTTCTATCGGAGAGTCAAGAACGTGTGCCAACCCCTATGCATAGGTTCATGGGTGGAACCCGCAAGTTGGTCACCAAAACATACATCAAGTGGCACATGATATCCCATTGTCAACACAGATAAACACGACAAGACATACACCAAGTGTTCTCATAAAAGACTCAATCCGATAAGATAACTTCAAAGGGGAAACTCAATTCATCACAAGAGAGTAGAGGGGGAGAAACATCATAAGATCCAACTACAATAGCAAAGCTCAGGATACATCATGATCGTGCCATAGAGGGAACACGAGAGAGAACACGAGAGAGAGAGAGAGAGAGAGAGAGAGAGAGAGAGAGAGAGAGAGAGAGAGAGAGAGAGATCAAACACATATCTACTGGTACATACCCTCAGCCCCGAGGGTGAACTACTCCCTCCTTGTCATGGAGAGCGCCGGGATGATGAAGATGGCCACCGGTGATGGGTTTGCCCTCCGGCAGGAGTCTTTGGAACGGGCTCCCGAGAGGTTTTGGTGGCTCAGAGGCTTGCGGCGGTGGAACTCCCGATCTATCTTCTGTTCGGAAGTTTTAGGGTGCGAGGTATATATGGGTGAAAGTGCGTGGTGGAGCTACGGGGCCCCACGAGGCGGGGCACGCCTAGGGGGTGGGGCGCCCCACCCTCGTGAGCACCTCCCGTATCTCCTAACGTGCACTCCAAGTCCATCGGTGGCTTTCCTTCCAAAAATAACTTCTCCGATTGATTTTGTTCCGTTTTGACTCTGTCGATATTCCTTTTCCTCGAAACACTGAAATAGGCATAAAACAGCAAATCTGGGCTGGGCCTCCGGTTAATAGGTTAGTCCCAAAAGTAATATAAAAGTGGAAAATAAAGCCCAATATTGCCTAAAACAGTAGATAATATAGCATGGAGCAATCAAAAATTATAGATACGTTGGAGACGTATCAAGCATCCCCAAGCTTAATTCATGCTCATCCTCGAGTAGGTAAATGATAAAAAAGATAATTTTTGATGTGGAATGCTAGTTGGCATAATTTCAATGTAATTCTTCTTAATTGTGATATGAATATTCAGATCCGAAAGATTCAAGACAAAAGTTCATATTGATAAAAGAAATAGTAATACTTCAAGCATACTAATCCAAGTAATCATGTCTTCTCAAAATAGTATGGCAAAAGAAAGTTCATCCCTACAAAATCATATAGTTAGGCTATGCTTCATTTTCATCACACAAAGATGTTCCGAACTTCTATACCCCCGATGACAAGCCAAGCAATTGTTTCGTACTTAAATAATCTCAAACTTTTTCAACCTTCACGCAATACATGAGCGTGAGCCATGGATATAGCACTATGGGTGGAATAGAATATGATGATGGGGATTGTGTGGAGAAGACAAAAAAAGAGAAAGTCTCACATTGACGAGGATAATCAACGGGCTATGCAGATGCCCATCAATTTATGTCAACATGAGGAGTAGGGATTGCCATGCAACTGATGCACTAGAGCTATGAATGCTCAACAAAATAAAACTAGTGGGTGTGCATCCAACTTGCTTGCTCATGAAGACCTAGGGCATTTGAGGAAGCCCATTTTAGGAATATACAAGCCAAGTTCTATAATGAAAAATTCCCACTAGTATAAAAAGACAACCTATGAGACTCACTATATGAAAACATGGTGCTACTTTGAAGCACAATATATGAGACTCACTACATGAAGAACAAGGTGCTACTTTGAAGCACAATATATGAGACTTACTACATGAAGAACAAGGTGCTACTTTGAAGCACAAGTGTGGTAAGAGGATAGTAACATTGCCCTTTTTATTTATTTTCTTTTTTTTGGGACTTTCATTTTTTTTTTGGCATTTCTCCTTTTTTTGGGCAATGCTCTAATAATGATGATCATCACACTTCTATTGATTACAACATAAGGATTACAACTCGAAACTAGAACAAGATATGACTCTATATGAATGCCTCCGTGTGTACGGGATGATGCAATGATATGAAAAATAATGCATGGAACCTTTATTTTGGGATTTTCCCCTAAAAATTTTTGGAAAAACAAAAAAATTTCCAAAAAACCCAAAAAAATAAAAAAACCTCATGAAATACATACTCAAATCGGGGATTATCAAAATTAAATTAAAATTTCAAATTTCCAAAAAAAAATAATTTTTGGTGGGCCCCAAAGTTTCCCAAAAAAATAAGATAAATTTAACAAGTTCAAAAAGGTAAAAGGTTTTAAAAACTTCCAAAAATTTTAAAAATAATTTAAAAAAGTAAAAAAAAATAAAAGTTTTCTCAAAAAATTTCCAACCAAAAACCAAAGGGAAAAAAAAAAAAAAAAAGAAAAAATTAAAATAAACCTTTTAAAAATAAGGGGTAACAAAAACCCTTTAAGGGAACCCCCAAAAAAGAACGGGAAGGGGGGAAAGGGGAAAAGAGGGGAAAGAAAGGGGGGAACAAAAATTTTTGGGTTCCCACGGGTTTTGAAATCCCCGGGGAGCCGGAAAAAGGGGCCCAAGGGGTTTTTCCCTTTTAAGGGCCCCCAGGGGTTTTTTAAAAATCTTTTAATTTGTCCTTTTGGAATTTTTTAAACACAAATAGGTAAAAAAAAGGGGGGCTCCCCCGGGGGAGGGTGGGTTTTAATTTTTTTGCCCCAATTTTTGGGTTTTTTTTAAAAATTCCCCTTTTTTTCTTTGGAAATTTCAAATCCCCTTTAAAAACCCCCCAAGGGGGAAAAAAAAAAAATTTGTGGGTGGTTTGCCCAAAAAATTAATTTTAAAATGGGAAAAAAAAAAATTAAAAAAAGTAAAATTGAAAGAAAAAATTAAAATTAAATGAAATCCCCAAAAGTTTTTTAAAGGGTTAAATTTAAAATTTACCCAATCATGAAATAAAGCAAACATGTCACCTTTAATAAAGGTCCTAGAATTTTGATAAAATAAAATTTCCCAAAACATGAATTATTATTAAAAACAAATTTATTTAAAAATAAAACCCAAAAAAACAATTTTATTTGGAAAAATTTAAAAGGGGTTTTTTTAAAAAAAAGGGTTTTTGAAAAAATTTAAGGGAGAAATTTTTTAAATTATTAAAAACCCCGGCAAAAATTTTTTGGGAATTGGTTTTAAAAAAAATATCCAAATTTTTAAATTACAAATAAGTAAACCCTGCTTAGAAAAAACCTTAAGAAAGAAATTTGAAAAAAAATTTTTAAACAAAATCTTTGGGTTTTCAAACAAAATTTTTTCCCCCCAAAGGGCAATTATTTACAAATTTTTAATTTCAAGAAAATTTTTGGAAAAACAAAATTTTAAAATTTAGGAAATTTAATTTAGGGAAAAAAAAATAAAATAAAAGGTTTGGGCCCCCTTTTAAAAAAAAAAAAGTTAGGAAGGGGATACAAAGGGTTTGGTAAAATTTTTGAAATTTTAATAAAAACCAAACAATAAAACAACGGGCAAAGGAAAAAGGCCTTTAAATTTAACAAAAAAAAAACTATATTATTCAAAAAAAAATTCCTCCCCAAAATAAAAACTTTGGGGCACCCAAAAAAAATTTAAAAGGGAAAAAACCCTTCCCAAACACCAAAAAATTTAAACCCACATAAGCTTTTTTTAAAATTTTAAACCAAATCAAAAAATTTCTATCAAAAGTTAAATTCAAAAAAAGCATGGAAAATCATATAAAAATTTTTCCAAAAAATACAAGAAAACTTTTCCCAAATTTTTAAAACCATCATAAAAACTTAAAAACTTTTTGGGGGAAAATTTAAAAAATCATGAAATTTAAGGGAAAAATATTAAAACAGAAGCAAAAAAAAAAAAAAAAAGAAAAGAAATTTTTCCCCAAAAATTCCGAAAGAAAAAGGGAAATGGAATTTTTCCCAAATTTTTGGTAATTTTTTTAAACTTGGGGGAAAAAAACAAAAATTTTTCAAATTTTAAGAAAAATGTTTTCCCCCCAAAAGGGGCCCAAACCCCCCCTCTAATTTTGGGCTCAAGACAATTTAGGGTAAAATTTTCTTGATTTGTTTTTTATCTCAATTTTTTTAAAAATGGGCAAAAAAAAAAATTCTTGTTGAAAAAAAAAGGAAAATTTAAAGGGATATTCCAAAAAGGATAAATAATTTAAAATAAAATTTTTTTGTTTTAACACCCAAAAAATAAATTTGGGAAATTAAAATATTTTAAAAACCAAAATTTCAATTAATTTCTTTTAATAATTTAAAAGGAAATTTAAAAAACTATAAAAAGAAAATTCCCCAAAAACAAAGAAATTAAAAGGTACAAAAAACCCTAAATTCTTTTTGGAATTTTTTAAAAAAAACTAGAAAAAAAGCAAAATTTCCAAAAACTAAAATTACCTTAAAACTCCTTTCCAAGAAAGGGAAAAAAGGGTTGAACAAAAAATTCCTTTTAAAATTTGGTCCCCAATCCCAAATTTAAATGGGAAATTTCCCAAAAGTAACCTAAAGGTTTAAAAAACAGGGTTGGTCCCAAAAACCCATGAACCCAAAAATAAAATGAAAATCCATCAGGCCGGGGCTCATTCGCATAAGAGCCGAAGACAGCCTCTTTAATCTCTTTTTCAGAGAAGGGGGTATCCAGGATGTTGTTATGAACATCAGTCACTTTCTCTCCATCTTCCCAAAAGTCATCTTTTAGGTTGATGTTGATTTTCTCTTGGAAACCAAACAATTTTTTATAATAATTGACAGAAACTTTCATAATATCATCATGTTCAGTCACATTACCTGTTTCTCCTTCCAGCATCATAATCTGCTTCCTCCTCCTCTTCTGATTTGCTATATATAGCTTTAAAATATCCAGCATTCAGATCTCCTTCAAGTATATCTCTCTCCCTGGATCTCTGCTTGGACTTGATTTCTTCCTTCCTCCAAATATCCTCTAGATCACCTGCAATTTTTTTAATTCTGCTATTAGTGTTGGGGGAAGGAGGGTTAGTTTCAGAGAGAATATCTAGGCAGTTATATTCAGCCACCAGAGCTTGTTTTTGTATGTTCTGCGTAGCCTCATAATTGGCCATCCACCCTTTGATGGCTTTTCTGGAATTCCTAATTTTGAACTACCAAATGTCTATAGCCTTAGTAAAAGGGCATTTGGCAGTCCAGGATTTAATAACAACTTCCCTAAAGCCCTCAACTTCCACAAACCATTTTTCAAATCTAAATAGCTTACTTTTGGGAATGGGGAAGGCACAGGTGTTAAGAACTAGGGGGGTGTGATCACTCCCCAATCTAGGTAGGGCTTTGAGATGAACTCCAGGGAATCCAGAGGCCCAATCAATGGACATGAAAACTCTGCCAATAGTAGCCATCACTAGATTGTCTTGGTTGTTACCCTAAGTAAACTTCCTCCCATTAATTTTGAGCTCAATGAAACCAAATTTGTTAATCCAATCATTAAAGAGGTCAGCCTAGTGTTGATTAATAGCACCAGTGCTTTTCTCACTAGCCTCTCTAATTAAATTGAAATCACCACCTACTAGAGTGGGACCTACCCAGTCAGTTAAAATGGAATGAAGTTCATTAATGAAGTCCATTTTAAATTGGTCATAGGCATAGCCATAAACAGAAATAGTTCTCGAAATAGATCAATCCTGTTTGTTCCTAATTAAACAAGAAATACAGTAATTGTGTAGATCACATTGAACAATGTCAAATGTATCTAACTTGCTACCCAACAAGATCCCTCCTACAGTGTTTATAGCAGGGAGCCATTTCTAGTGGAAATTGGATCTGGGGTCAAATGCTTCAATTTGAAGAAAAGTGAAATCTTCTTTCTTGGTCTCAGAAATACAAATGAAATCAGGACTGTTGGCTCTAATGAGCTCTTTTAATTTTTCTACCTTATTAGGACTATTAAGCCCTCTAATATTCCAGAAAACACCTATCATTTAAAATCAAAGTTAATTTTCCTTCTTCCTTTACAAGAAGAGTTTTTATGAATCTCAATCCAGGGGGAGTCTGAAGTAGGGAGCTCAGTACTCTGAGGCCCCACTTCTGTCTCGATACTATCCCCAGGAACAGGCTCAGTACAAATGAATTCATCACCAGTAATATCTATACTGGGAGGCAGAAAAATATCAGGATTTTCATAATTAAACTTAGTAATTCTATCTAATTCTACAAGTTTGATAATGCAAATATTTTCCTTGATGTTATCACTGCTGGTACCCAGGCTAATCACTGAACATTCTGCAGTGTTTATCAGTAAATCATCATCAAGACATGCAAAGGAGTTTTGAGTACCTTTTCTCAACATAGGTTTTTCCAGGTTTTTGATTTTCTTCAATTCTTGAGCTTTTTGGATAGCAGGCCTGTCATCTTTCTTGTTCCTGGTACTAACCCTGGAGACCACCACAGGACCCCATTTCTGTTGAGTGCTTGTTTTTTTTTCTGAGTTATAGGTTTAAATCCAACGGCAGCAGCTTCAAATCTCAAGAAGGGGGCCACCCAAATTGACATTTTGGTTCTTCTTCACCACCTCCAAGTAGCTTTTGTTCATGGGAGCACCTAGTAGCTTGGAGGAGACCATACTAGAGTCATTGGCAACAGGGGCAGGGGTGGAACATTTATGACCAGTGCCACTATGTCCAGCAGTATTAGTTTTATCCATGATAGTTTGATTGCTATTGCCAGTGTCCATATCCTCTCCAAGCAAATCATCTTCACTAGTATCAAACTCCTCTTCAGTGATAGGTGTTTTCTGGGTGCCTAACAACTACCAGCAGTTCATCAGCATCCTGACTGGCCATGTTAACTCTGCCTCCTACTTCCCGACAGACACTGCATCCTTCTCCAGCAGGCTACCAATGGCTCCGTGCCTGCGCCCTGCTGCTTCCGCGCCGGTGCCGGCCACCACGCCCAGTTGCCACGGCCAGCGGCAGCAGTCTCCTCAGTGGCCGGCAGTGTGCAGGTGTGCACCCTGGCACTGGGGACTGGAGACGTGCAGCATAGAAGTCCAGCAGCTAGGAGCTGAGCAGTTGTACAGAGCCGGAGGTAAGATTGAGGTTGACAAGATTGCTAATTTCTACCCAGTACAGTACATGTTCGTTGTTTGCTAGAGAGCTGAGAGCTACCCAGTGCATAGATGATGAATCCCAACTTGTACAAATAAATGAATGATAAGCAGGATAATCAACATAATAACCAGGCTTCAGTTGTCTGCTAATTGCTATCCAGTACACAATACATGAACACATTTACATATTTGTTGAACTTCTCAATGCATGTACTATGTAGGCTTGAGACTGAGTTGCTGCTTAGGGTCAAGCTGGTGGAAGGGGTTTAGTGCATCCATTGTACTTGATATTAGATGTAATTTTTGTTATGATTATTAAGGAACAATATCAACTATTATCAAATAGCGCAGCTAGTGATCTGTGTGGTTCTAGTGAATGGGCAGCTGCAGATGTAGACTACGGTGATGTGCACCGATAGTACTGCAGTAGTAGCAACAAACTAGCCCATCTCTGAAGAAAAGCTTGAAACAAAATTGATGCATATGATTAAACTGATGTGTAATTTGTTTGTGTACAACACTTCTACAGATTGTTTTGTGGACTGCTTACATGCACATTGTTGTTGTTATGTGTAATGTAACCTTTGCTGAGAAAAAATTGCACAACATTTGTGAGATAAAACACTTTGCAGAGATCATTTGTGAGATGAAAGCACCTTGAATTGATCCTTTTTTATATTTTATTTTATTTTTGATAAACGAGGGCTTCCTCACTGATTTCATTTAGTAAAAAACTGTGTGTTACAAGAAAACGAACATGACATAAGGAAATACAAAAGACAAGTCACGATGCAGCGATTGAGCTTGATGTATTGCTGCGGCTTTGACTGTTCATCAATGGTCGGCCAGAAACTGCGGTAGCAGTAAAAGCGTATGTGTTCGCATTTGCTGTATTTCATTACCAGTGTTCATTCTTAATTGGTGGCTTTGTCAGTAACTGTTCTGGCTGGGCAGCTTCTTTCAACTATTAGTATGGCTTGTTGTGTTTCTACTGATACTACGTATCTTTCTGCTTGCAGACTTTATATAATAGGAGTAGTAATTTATATGCTTATTTAGTTACAAGAGAATGGAGGTCCTCGGATCACTCTGCACTGCCTGCTCTGCTTGCTCCTTTACACACTGAATTTCAGTTCAGCTCAGTTGGATTCATTCATGCCCCTGACTTTGATTTGTTGTCCTATCCTGCAGGTACAAGAGATTGGAGGTCCTTGCCGCCTTCACCAATGCCATAAGCGTCGCAACCCGCCTCTTTAACATACTTGTTTGCATAGAATTTTAGGGTGACAAATCATGTAGTAGCAAAAACCAGGTAGCAATGCTGCCAAGTCCAACTTACTTTACATGTGTACTCAATATGTTAAATTAGCCTCCCCTGTTTACGTCGCGACATCGATGCCGAAGACAGAGAAGACTTTGCAAACACCATGCTACGATAAAAACATATGCACAAACCCAACCCTTGTTTTTATCTTCTTATGATTTTGTATGTAGCAAGCCAGCAACAACCCTTGTTTCTTATGATTTATCTCCGTTCGATCTGTCTCTTCTCTGTACATAATGTTTTGTTGTGAACATCATCATCGAGCTGCAAACATCAATGTTATGCTCTGGAATAGGAAGTTCTTAGAAACCCCAGTGTTTCATTTTCCAATGCAGGTCCATTACAAGCTGGAGCTGCCAGGGGAGACTCTTTTCCTCACTGTCAATATCATCGACAAATACCTGGCCCGGGAGAACGTCGCCAGGAAGAAGCACTAGCTGGTGGGCGTGACTGCCATGCTGCTGGCATGTAAGTATGAGGAGGTGAGTGTCCCAGTTGTGGAGGATCTGATCCTCATCTGTGATCATGCCTACTCCTGGGAAGACATTCTAGACTTGGTAACAATCCTATTATACTGACAAGAAGATAGCTCCTCACATTGGGTGTTGCATACTACTACTACTAGCATTCCTGTGTGTGTTTTTATGAGTTGAGTGAATTGCTTGCCTGAGACATGCGTTGTTGTCTTGTGAATCAGCTGCTTTGGTACCTATTGTTGTGCAATGCCAATGCTACATTAACTGTTGTGTATTTCAAACGCCGGGAGTAGCATGTGCTTAGGGATGACTAGAAATCTTGTTAGGAAAAGCATTATATGTCACTCTCGAGGATTGAATCCAGACTTGTGCTAAAAATCTTGTAGAATTACTTGCCGTGTGTGTGGTTATATACTCTTGTTTGTGTTGTGTGTGTATGTTGTTCTTATACCTGATAGCATTGTCTGGCGTATCAATTTCTTGTTAATGGAAATGTTAAGAAAGCATGAAATTTTTGTCCATGGAGAATGCTTCAAATGCAGTCTGAAATGTTTCTCCACTAATTTACTTTAAGCCACTATATAAATTTTCTGTTTCGGTGCGCGCCTTGTAACTGTATCTATGTGGTTTCTAACACGATTGTTGTAGGCTACAAGATATATCTTTGTCGGTTCATCTTGCTGTAGAATATGCCCCTATTACCCTTCCTTCCCTGCTATTTGCATCTAGTGACATGTGAGAGACACTCTTCTATATGTTTCCCTGTTACCCTTCCTTCCCTGCTCAGATTCTTTTTTTTCTGTTGTAGTTTCCCTGTTACCATATACCTGATAGCACTTATAAGCGTGTGTCCTGTAGCTAGTAATTGTAAGTTCAGTGGTCGATGTTGGCATGTCGCAAGAACAATTGTTATCTTAGTGCTTTAAGATCTTTCAAGGAGTCATATGTTGTTCTTTGTGGCTGTATGGATATGATGCTCACTGAATTTTCCAGCACGTGGTTTCACTATGTCCTTGCTATGGCACTCATATATGGTCTCATGAACTCAGTCCTTAATATGTCAAGGGATCAATTGATATGAACTCAGTCCTTACTATGTGGATGTATGTGCTGTTTTGCAGCTTGAAGGTGTTAAGGTGTTGGAGATTTCATTGTACTTGCTGAGCATTTTCTCTGTAGTGGAATAGTGCATGGTTATGTTGTGGCTGGAATATTGTAATAAACTGTGTTTCTCATTTTTGACTGGAATATTGTAACAAATTGTGTTTCTCCTTTCTGACTGGAATATTGTGGCTGTTATTTAAAGATTTTTATGTGTTTCTCCTTTCTGATTGGTACATGGTTTAGTAACAAGCTGTGAAAATTTTTAAATCTGATGATTGGGACCCATCTCCTAGAACAATCTGACAATTTTGGACTTGCTTGACTACAATAATTTGGAAATTGAACCTAACAAAATAAAATAAAAGACAAATAACGAATTATATGGAAAACTGAATATAAAAAATAAAAGCCAAAAATAGAAATTATATAGAATGCAAAAAGGCCACAGCCCATAAAATTAAAAGGCCGAATTGTAGGCTTTGGCCCATGTGGCTATCCAGAATTAATAGGGAAAAATAAAAAAGGCTGAATTGTTGGGCCTGGCCCATGTAAAACACCCAATCGGACCAGGCTGATTCTTGTCAACGACCTTTTCATTTCATCACAAATTTGCCACATCGGATCAGACGTGGCCTGGGCAGACAGCTAGCGACCAAAATAGAAGGTCGTTGAACCTATGACCTTTTGTTTTGGTCGTTGCCTTCCACGACCCTCTCACGGAAAAGGTCGTTAATTTCAGTTTACGCCCGTGAGCTTTTGACCATTAGTTTTTTGTCAAAAAAAGGTCGCAAATGAAAAACAATGACCTTTCAGTGACCAGTAGTGATGGTCGCAAGTTGACATATTTCTTGTAATGATGATTAGAAAAATATGAAACCTTGCTTGATGTATTGTCATGCCACCAAGATGATGTGGTAAACAAATTGGCCTGTTTGACTAAAGTTTGGACACACCCACCTCACAAACCGGAGCAACTCACTAGAAGGCTCGTGGTTCCGAGAGAGAACAATTCATGTTTGATGACGAACAGGAGATAGCTTCCTCTTATGGCCTACAAATTTTTTCTACGTTTAACATGCACTACTACAACTGTCATGTAAAAATTTGGAAATTCTAGAGGTCATTTGACCTTTTAAAGACATTTAAGTGATTTTCTAGTCATTTATTGACTGTAACTTAAATTTGAACTACATCTACATGCAACGGCTAACAATAACGGTTTGAAAATCATATTTGTGTAATTGCGTGCGAGTTAATTCCATGTGCAGTAAATTAGAAGGAATTTCCAAACATATTGGTCTCACGGCAAGGTCACATGAATGGAGTGTCATGGCATTTTAATTCCAAAAAATTAAAAAATGATTAAAAAATATGAAACCTTGTTTGATGTATTTTCATGCCACCAAGATGATGTGGTAAAAGAATTGGCCTATTTGACGAAAGTTTGGACACACCCCCCTCACAAACCGGAGCAACTCACTAGAAGGCTCGTGGTTCCAATAGGGAACAATGCATGTATGACGATGAACGGGAGATAGCTTCCTCCTACGGCCTTCAATTTTTTTCTACATTTAACATGCACTAATACAACTGTCATGTGAAAAATTGGAAATTTTCAGGGGTCATTTGACCTTTTAAAGACATTGAAGTGATTTTCTAGTCATTTAATGACCGTGATACAAATTTGAACTACATTTACATGCAACACCTAACCATAACGATTTGAAAAATAATATTTGTCTACTTATGTGCAAGTTTATTCCATGTGCAGTAAATTAGAAGGAATTTTTAAACATATTGGTCTCACGGCATGGCCACATGCATGGAGTGCCATGGCATTTTAATTCTAAAAAAATAAAAAATGATCAGAAAAACAAGAAACCTTGCTTGATGTAATGTCATGCCACCAAGATGATGTGGTAAAAGAATTGGCTTGTTTGACGAAAGTTTGGACATACCCCACTCACATCTCGAAGCAACCCACTAGAAGGCTCGTGGTTCCTAGAGGGAACAATGCAAGTTTGATGACGAACGGGAGATAGCTTTCTCTTACGGCCTTCAATTTTTTCCACGTTTAACATGCACTAATACAACTATCATTTGAAAATTTGAAAATTTTTAGGGGTCATTTAACCTTTTAAACACATTTAAGTGATTTTCTAGCCATTTAATGACCATAATTCGAGTTTAAACTACATCTACATGCAACGGCTAATCATAACGGTTTGAAAAGTCTATTTGTGTACTTGTGTGCGAGTTAATTCCATGTGCAGTAAATTTGAAGGAATTTTCAAACATATTGGTCTCACGGCATGGGCACATGCATGGAGTGCCATGGCATTTCAATTCCAAAAAATTGAAAAATGATCAGAAAAACATGAAACCTTGCTTGATGTAATGTCATGCCACCAAGATTGTGGTAAAAAAATTAGTCTGTTTGACGAAAGTTTGGACACACACCCCTCACAAACCGGAGCAACTCACTAGAAGGCTCATGGTTCCGAGTGGGAACAATGCATGTTTGACGACGAATAGAAGATAGCTTCCTCTTACGCCTTTAATTTTTTCTACGTTTAACGTGCACTACTACAATTTTCATGTAAAAATTTAAAAACTTCTAGGGGTCATTTGACATTTTAAAGACATTTAAGTGATTTTCTAGCCATTTAATGACTGTAATTCAAATTTGAACTACATCAACATGCAACGGCTAACCATAACAGTTTGAAAAATCATATTTTTGTGTACTTGTGTGCAAGTTAAAAAAATCATTAGACGATGTAAATATCTGGCGTTCAAAACAAAAAATGTAAAGATCTGGCAAGACAACCGTCCCCCACACGGTTGGCACTCCATCTCGCGGCTCGAGGTTTGGTAGGTGAGTGGCGGGGGTCATTAATCAGACATGGTTCTGTATTGGAAACCGTCAGCTATTATGTTCACACGCGGATTTTGCTGCAGAAATCGTGTGTAATTCAAACCATAGTAATCGTAAATTCCGGCGACCGACGTGTGTACTGTTCCCGTCAATCTTGATTGCGGCCGCCAATAAATACTAAATTGCTCACGTCGTCCCGCCTACATTCTCATCTACATCCATCCCTTGCTCGCCCTCTCCCTCTCTTTCTCTATCTCTCTCTCTTTTTAAAATCTCTGCCATGGCGCCGCCGGTCTGCCCACGCGCCGACAAGGAGTCGCTGCTCCCTGAGGACAATCACTTGAATAGCAGCGAGGAGGACCCCTACGCACCGCCGGACGAGGTTGCACCGGACCCCCCAACTTTGGATTGGTTTTTGGGCCAGTACTATCTTTGTCTGTGGAAGTCGCTGCCGCCGGCTGAGATAGCCAGGCAAGTGGCATTCAAGAAGAATATGGCGGAGGAGGACGCCAGGAACCAGGCAGCCTGTGAAGCCCGTGATGCCGCCTGGAAAAAGGAGGCGGCGGAGCTTAAGCGGCGGGCGCGTCTTCGTGCGGAGGAGGTGTACGAAGACGAGTACTTCACGAGGAAGGTCATAGGCGCTGGGCGCCTCGTCGCTGCGTGGAGGTGGGCCGATAAGCTCCAGCGTGCCACTGACGAGGAGCTCTGGTGGGTGCCCAACGAAATGGACGTTCGTCCGCCAGCAAGAGGCAGATCGGTACGTCAAGCGCTGCGAGGCGAAGGAGGCGGAGTACTGCCTCTATACTGGGAAGACACCGTGCACCAGGGAGCTGCTGGTGAGGGGCTGCCGGAATACTGGCCCCAGGAGGGATTATTAGTTTTAGTATTGTTCGTTTTTAATTTTATGCATTGTACCTACTCCTCCGTTCCAAAATAGATGACCCAACTTTGTACTAAAGTTAGTACAAAGTTGGGTCATCTATTTTGGAACGGAGGGAGTAGTAGTTAAGTATCATCACGTATATGTGATGTTCTCAACTCCTAATGTCTGAGTTGTTGAATAGCATCTACGATTTATTTTCGTTCGTTTAATTTCGCTGGTTTTTTTCGTCTCACATCCCACTACCCCTCTCACGACCCACGTTAAATTTTTTTCCTCGCACTTAAAACCAAATCACGTTTGATACTCCTTCCATTTATTCGTGCTTGCTTTGGCAGGTGTTGATTCAATTCAATCATGTAAATATTTAGTAATTAATAATTCAGAAATAATACCATATACATGAGATCGCCTTCCTAACAGATCACCCTTGTCTCTGATTTATTTCTCCCACCGATCCCCTTCCATACTTAGCTCTAGGAAAAAAACACGACCGGTTATTTTTCGTACCCCTACCCCCACGCGCGCACCCAAAAAAATCGTCCCGTACGAAATCATCGCGTCGTCTTGTCGATGCCCTAGCGCATCTCACCAGCGGCGCCCCCGCTCCATGCCACGCCCACGCCACAACCAATCCCTCACGTTCGAGGGAGAGGACGAAAGGCAAAGCCGCTCCCGCACCCTGCGAAGCGCCGCCGCTAGGGTGCCCGGCCCTCATCCCTCCAGCAACACTGCCTGACACGCCACTCCCTCCCTCACATCACCGATGTCGCCCTGCCGACACTGTGGTGGCTTTGCCGAACGGAACCAACGCCGCCGAAGTTGTCCTCAACGTACGTCCTCGTGCTGTCGAGCTAGCATGGTTTGCCTACTGCAATTTCTGTCCTAAAACTTTAATCATCCATTGATGCCTCTTATAATTTCTCATCTGATTCTACTTTCAGTTCGCTTGTGCTGTGCCTCTACACCACGCAACAGTACCTTTGTGCGCCACCGAGGAATGCTTGATCTTTTCCACAGGTCCACCTTCTTACTCTAAAACTTTTTAAGCAAATGCTAGAGTTAGAATCCTTCGTCCAAAAAATCTGTTGTTACACACTGGACGGACGGAGGTATAGCTAGCATGATTCCCTCTATGGGTCCCCAAGTACTGATTAATCAATTCCCATGTGCACATGATTTCCGCCATGGGTTCATGAATTGATGCACATGGTCTTTTACATTGTGTTGTCCCTGGCCGATGCAAGACCTGTGAAACTGTACAAATGTTTTCACCAGAAAAATGCAGCAACATAAGTCTTAATTGATCTAACACACCGCGCCTGCTGCACTCCGTTGTGGTGGTGACGTTAACAACGCTCAGGTCACACTCTGCGCCTTGCTGCCACCGGACGCCGCCTCGCGAGAAGTACACCAGCTGCCGCATTCCGGCTGAGATCCTCCGGATCCTCTCCACCCAACCGTTGTCATTGCAGGAGGACTTTGATGAGTGGCTCGCCGACAGGCTGCCCCAAATCTTACAAGAGGCTCAAGTAGGTTTCCAAATATACATGTTAGCTCAACATCTACTTGATTAATCAAATTATCACACTTCCTTTTTGCGCCAATATATGCTGTTGAGAGGCACTCATCTTGCTAATTGGTGGGTCAAATTTTACTTGGACAGTATAGTTGTGTGATTATTGAGTGGTCCAGTGAGTAGTGTTGCTATATGCAAGGGAATGATAGAATGATGACTTCTTAAAGTGAGTAAGGGCATATCAATAATTCAACCCGTAACCCGGGCTCAGATGAACCTGGTGAACAGTACCACAATTTAAAATAGAAATTTGTGGTGCAAGATGCTCCTGTGCACGAACTCCGTGAATGTTTTTATGAAGTTTGGATATTCGAGGAGCTCATGCAAAAAAGACAAAATAAGGCATGAACAATGTCATTTTCAAAAGTTTCTCAGGCATTGAAGCCGTGAACAGTGTGATTTTCAAAAAGACAAATTTCGGATGTCTGAGAAACTTTTGAAAATCGGACTGTTCATGCCTGATTTTGTTTTCTTTGCCACGAGCTCCTCAGATATCCAAATATCACAAAATTTTGCATGGAGTTCACGCACATGCATCTTACACCACAAAATTGTTTTGGAATATTTTGAACTTCTTTTCTATTTTAAATCACCATACTGTTCATGCCCGCGTTCATCTGAACCCATGAGCCAAATCGCTGACTCGGTGCTCTACCTTCTGACATATATAAGAATGTACGGAGTGTACTACTTATGGATGTAAAAAGGAAGTTTTCCTAACATCCATGTAATGGTGGATCGATCGTATGCTTAATAAAGATAAAAAATATGTGTCTGGTTTTCCGCTCGTAGGTTGGTGAACTTTTTCTGGTTCCTTGGATCTTTATCCAATTGGCAGGTAGTATCTTTTAATCATCATTATTGAACATATATATATATATATATTGAGGCAATCATACAAAGCTTTATTCATTCGTCACAATGTTTACAGGGACGAAGTTAAGATCACCGGGCTGACCTAACCAAGCATGGCGGCCAGCCCCTAGTGAAAGTGCGTGCTTTGCTAGATTCTGCGCTTCGGTATTCGAAGCTCTATATTCATGCTGAAAAGTAGCATGTGAAAAGGCTAAAGAGCGGTCCTTTATCTCATGTAGAATGGCGCTGTAGACTGAAGACGATCCCTTGTTGATGGCTTCCACTACTTCCAAGCAATCAGAAGCAACTGAAATCTTTTGAATGTAGAGGTCCTCCGCCAGGGCAAGGGCTTCTCTGGTGGCAAGCGCCTCGAGGGTGGCGGGGTCATTGATATTGTTGAAATATACCGCCGAAGCTCCCTGGAAAAAGCCATCTCCGCTTCTGCAAATAGCTGCAACTGCTCCAAACCTGCCATGCCGCGACACTGCTGCATCAACATTGATTTTGAACATACCATCGGGTGGAGGGATCCAACGCCGTGGACTGGGGGCTGATCTTGGAGGCTTGATTGCACTAGTTGGCTGAAGTACCTTAATCTCCGAGAGATACGAGGAAACGAACCCACGGATGGAATGTGGGCTTTGGAATATGGATTCGTGTATCGCTTTCCTCCGAGCACTCCAGATTGCCCACAGAGTAACTACCATTGTAGTGAACTCATCCCCTGACAGGCTATCATGCATGGTGAACAACCAGGACTTCGCATCAGTTTCTTCGGTACCTAGCATGTGCTGCACCATCTCTTCGTTTGCTAGGGCCCAAACACATCTAGACATGTTGCATTGCATCAGAGAGTGGCGCCAGCTATCCTCAGCACCACACATACCGCACACACTGGTAGTTGCCATATTTCTGTGGTTTAACAGGTCTCCAGTCGGCAACGATTGCTGCGCCAACCTCCACAGAAACACTTTCAGTTTTGTAGGAACCCGTAGGTGCCAAAGCGAGGACCATGCTTTCCCATCCGCGTCGGTACTCGACCGCCCTGCATTTTATTCCAGCCAGCCTTCTCTGGACAGTTTTGTATTGATTATCATACGGTAACATGACCTCACTGAGAAGATCCCTTTCGTATCCTCATGCCAAGCCCAAAAATCCTCAATCTGCCGAGTACAGAGTGGAATTTGGAGAATCAGCTCTGCATCATATGCTGTACATACCGAGCGGACCAGTTCGGCATTCCATGTTGCCGTTGTAGCATCAATGAGCTCCGAGACCATTGTCGGTGGTTCCTGAATAAGAGACTATATCGGCCGCTTCAAACCTGTCCTCGGTATCCAGTTTGTTGTCCAAATATGTGTGGAATTACCATCTCCAATCCTCCTGATAAGACCCTGCCTGAGGATCTCTCTGCCATCAAGAAGTGACCGCCAGATCCGTGATGGTTGAGGCCCAAGTTCAGCATCCAAAAGAGAGCCCGAAGGGAAATATACTGCCTTGAGAATTCTGGAGCTAAGCGTTTGTGGGTCTTCTAAAATCCTCCAAGCCTGGCGGGAGAGCAATGCCAGGTTGAACGCCTCTATATCTCTGAATCCCATGCCCCCAAGGCATTTTGGGAGAGTCATAACATCCCACGATACCCAGCAGGGTTTCCGTTTCCCACGCTTACTCCCCCACCAAAACTGACGAATGATCGAAGTAATACTGTCACAAAGGCCTCTTGGCAATCTGAAACAAGCCATAGAATAAACAGGGATGGCTTGGGCTACACTCTTTATTAAGACTTCTTTTCCGTCCGCCGATAATAACTTCTCCATCCACCCTCTGACTTTCTCCCAAACTCTATCCCGAAGATATCTAAATGTTCCATTGATTGATTGACCAACATCTGTAGGCATTCCCAGATATTTGTCACTGAGGGATTCATTGTGTACATTCAAAGAGTTCATAATGCCTTCTTTCATTGCTTGAGGACAACCTGAGCTAAAGAATATTGAAGATTTATCATGATTGATTCTCTGCCCTGAGGTGACACAGTAAACATTAAGCGGGTTTGATACTTCATTAGCACCCTCGATACTCGATTTGAAGAGCAATAGGCTGTCATCTGCGAACAATAGGTGGTTTACTGCCGGAGCTGTAGGTGCCACCTTAATGCCTTGAAGAGCTGATGACTGAGAACGAGATTTTAAAAGGCACGAAAGGCCCTCTACTGCAATCAAAAAGAGATAAGGGGAAATGGGATCTCCCTGTCTAATACCTCTTGTAGGTTTAAACTGATCTAACCTCTCTCCATTAAATAAAACAGAGAATGATACGGAGTTAATCATACCCATCACCGTGTTAATCCATGACTGGTCAAAACCCAGCTTAACCATTATGGCCTGCAAATATGGCCACTCCAACCTGTCATAGGCCTTCATCATGTCAAGTTTGAGTGCACAAAAGCTATTGCTCTTCGACCTGTTTCGCTTCATGAAGTGAAGGCACTCATAAACGCATATGATGTTGTCGGTGATGAGCCTGCCCGGCACAAAGGCCGATTGTTCCTGGGAGATAATATCAGGCAAAATCTGTTTCAGTCTGTTAGCTATCACCTTAGAAACTATTTTGTAAAGAACGTTGCACAAACTTATAGGCCTGAATTGGGACATCAATGTCGGGCTTGCTATTTTAGGGATCAGGACTAGCACAGTCTCATTAATAGCATCAACACTCTCCTCCCCCTTGACGATCTGGAGCACAGCAGTGCTTACTTCATCTCCATAGATGTCCCAGTGCCTCTGGTAGAAATGAGCTGGAAATCCGTCGGGCCCAGGCGCCTTTGTCGGAAACATCTGGAAGAGAGCAACTTTCACCTCCTCTCGTGTGTAGGGAGCACACAAGATTGCATTCATCTCGGGAGTTACTTTGGAAGGCACATGATTCGTCACCTCTTCTATGTCCTGCACCCCTTCAGTGGTATATAGATTTTCATAAAATTCTTGGACCATAGCCTTGAGCTGCCTTGGGTCGTCAACCTGTACCCCCAAAGCATTTGACAGGGCTTTAATCATGTTCTTTCTCCTCCTGAGACTAGCCCTCATATGGAAAATTTTGGTATTCCTGTCCCCTGCGGTTAGCCACTCTAGCCTGGCCCTCTGCCTCCACATAAGCTCCTCCCGGTGATACAGTTCTACCAACTTCTCATTCATTTTCAGCTCTCGATGGCTCGATCTATCACGCAAAGGGTCATTCCTCAACTGCTCCAGTTCAGTTTTAATATGCTTTATCTCCTTTCTGACGCTGCCGAAAGTATTAAAATTCCACCGGTCTAGATCTTGAGAAACTGTAGCCAACTTATTCTTCAAAGATTCAATATTAGTCGTCGGTTCCCCCGCGCCCCACATTGTTGTTATGTTCTCTTTCCAGGCCTCATGTGTTTCCCACATCGTTTCATACTTGAAGCTTCTCTTCGGTGCTCCTTGGCTATGTCCGCCCTCTGTACGCAGCAATATTGGGCCATGATCAGAAGTAGCAGCAGTTAGATGTGTCACTTTTGCCATTGGGAACCTGGACATCCAGTCCGCGTTTGCTAGTGCCCGATCCAGTCGCACCCGAGTATAAGTTCCTCCGGTGACTTTTTTCTCAAAGGTCCAAAACCTCCCCTGATAGCCAATGTCCATAAGCATGCAATCATCAACAGCGTCTCTAAACCCTTGTATCTGTGCATTACTCCGGTTCGCAACTCCTTGATGTTCTTCCGGACGTAAAACCTCATTAAAATCGCCTATACATAACCATGGCAGGGCGCTCAGACTGCAAATACCTCTCATGAGGTCCCATGTTTGGTGCCTCAACTGTGTCTATGCCTCTCCATAAAAGCAGGACAGCCTCCACGGATCGGTACCCGGTTCAGTTATCTTAGCACCAATATGGTACACCGAATCACCCAAGATTTCAACATCCACTGTGTTATTCCAAAAAATGCCGATGCCTCCACTCCTACCACTACTATTAATAGCATAAGCTTTATCATATCCAAGAGTACTAGCTAGCATTTCTACACGTGCCCCATTAATTTGGGTTTCGACAATACAGAGCACGGTAGGGGCAAATTTCCTCGCGAGGTCGCGAAGCTCTCGAACTGTCGCAGCTTTGCCCACGCCGCGGCAGTTCCAACATAGGGCACTCATTGTGCTCGGCGGCGCTCCTCCAGGGAGCCCGCCAACTCTGGTTTTGCGATGCTTGAAGCACTACCCTTGCCTTCCGTGCCATAATTGCGCGATCTCTTTGGCTCCCTCTTCGGGGGAGGGCTAACCGGGATATTCACATGAGGAACCAATGCTAGCTGGTTCTTGGGTTCCCCATCCACTCGATCAGTTTTCTTCTTGTTTACCTCTTCCATCCCCACATCTAGTGATGCGGTATTCATGTCCTCTTCGCCACCAGACAGCCCCTTGCTCCTGTTACCCTCTGAACGCCCACCAGCGAGATCCGTTCGTCCTCCTCTCCTTCCACCACGGCGGCCTCGGCCTCCCCCTGGTCCTTCCCCTATGCGCATTGCCCATGATGCACGGAGGTCCTTGAAGTACAGAGAAGACGGGGGGTGAACACCGTCCCCATGCTCCTTATACAAATGCCCTAAGTGGCCACAGACAGCGCACCAGTCCGACAGTTTCTCATAACGGACTCTATATATCTGGCGCTTGGAGTTCCTCATCATAGACACAGCGTTTTTCAAAGGTTTACGGACGTCTATCCTCACCCATACCCTGAAGAAGTTGCCGGCAAAATCCTGGGAGTTGGTTTCTGTGAATAAAACCTCGCCGATCTTCCCTCCAAGGGCCGGCACAAGGTGGGCATACAAATCAGCGACGTCGTGGATCTGGACCCAGATGTTTAGAAAGTACAAAGGGATCTGTGTGGGTTGAGTAATCCCATCATACGGCTCAATCACGACAGCGTTTCTGAAGTTCCATGGGCCTTCGTTCATCACGCGCTCCCAGTCCCCCAAGCAGGAAAATTGCATCTTATTCAAATTGCTGTCGAGAGGCTTAAATTTCACGTCATGCGCTAGATCCCAGGTTGTGCGCATGTTCTTGAAAAACCAGTATTGACTATAGAGTTTGTCGATGTGCACCCTTGCAACAGCCATCCAACGTGCAGCATCAGCCGGAGCTTCTTTCTCGTCAAAAACCACATCATCCAGATCCTCATCACGGAGCCCTAGCTCCTCCATCATCCTGTCAATCACTTCCGTAGCTGCGGAACCCGAGCCCGGCGCCGCCGACTTCGATCCATCCGCCTCCATCTATCTTCCTTGAACCCTAGCCAGAAAAACAGAATCAGACTTTGCGAAAGAACCCTAACTCCCCTCTCAACCCTCACGCGCTAGCCAAGGCCGGGAAGCGATCCAGGATCGCCCCTTAATCAGCCCGGACCAACAGATATGAGGAGACCGGGGGAGGGAAGGAGAAAGTCTCGACGGCGGCGGAAAATCGCCTCCGAGAGGAGCAAACCCTAACTAGAGGGGATAATTGCTCTGGTCCGTCACCTAACTTGGAGTTCCTGATAATATATATAGGTAAAATGTTTGGGGCACCTAGGTGCCTGGGCACCGAGGCCCATTGTGCATGACATACCTATCCGTGCATGATGTTCCTTCCTTAAAATAGATGTTTCCAATTTTTGTTTGCATCCACTCTGATTGGTTTCCAAAAAAGTAATATTATATTTTTTTCCTAAGCAACATTCTGTTCCAAAATACCTCAAGTACGTATACACACCTAAGATATTTTAGGTTATGTATGTATATACCTACTGATTTATTCAAGGTATTAGACATTTATTTCCGATTGTGTATATACCTAGTGATATAGACCTACTGATGTATATACCTCAAATATTTTGGGTTATGTATATACCTACTGATGTATATACCTAAGATATTTTGGGTTATGTATATACCTGCTGATATATACCTATTGATGTATATACCTACTAACGTAATTCATGTGTCCAACACTCATATATTTTTGAATTAACACTTGTATTTTCTAATGATGTACTTTCAAGGTATTCGTCACTTATTTATTTTATTGATGGGACATACTTTTTGAAGACTAGTTTTCCTGTTGTATGTAAGGTGACAAGATAATCTAAAACGATATCCTAATTATTTTTTACTTTTTTGGACATATACATACCATGTAGACATCCAGACCTGATATATTTACGTACATATACCTAATACAATGTACCAACATCTGGGTTTTTAATACATGTATTGCGTTCAAGACATACCCCGAAAATTTTGTAGTTTTAGTAGTGACATACTCAAAAATAATAATATACTATTTTTTGAATATAAAGTATATGCTTGAAGACATACCCATTAATAGTATTGGACACATACCCCAAAATGATACACTTTGAAAGGAGACGTGCTCAAGGACACGTACGTTTTATACCCGTACATACATGGGTATTTTTCCATGGAGACAAAAGATAACCATACCTTATATACCCAAGACGATGATATACCTAAGTATATAACTGTATATATGACTTCGTATTTTATTATTAAAAAACAAAAGTAATGCATGAATAAGAGAGAAAGAAGGGCACGTGTCATGGAGCATGCATGGCCTTAATGGACCATTAATTGGTGATTTCTCTATCTTTCCTAGTCTAGGCTTTAAGTGTCCATATAAAGCAATAATTAACAATAATTCTTTCCAAATAAAAGAGTTAACAATTTTCAATTATTGTTAATACTAGTCACACATGCACACATCTCAATGTAATCCAACGGTTTCTAGGCAAGGTGCCCGGGCACCTAGGTGTCCCATATGGGCGTCCTATATATATTTGTGTGTGTGTGTGTGTGTGTGTGTGTGTGTGTGTGTGTGTGTGTGTGTGTGTGTTAGTTTGACTGAATATACTTGCACAATACGTACTAAGTAGCCTTTTCTATTCAAATATAATGTTGCACTAACATGTTAAGCAACTGACACAGCTGACCCTGACATCTGAGATCTCACTACTAGGGAAAACCCTAACAATAGTGTGTGTTTATAGCCTATCAGTAGCGCGGGGTGCAGCGCTACTAGTAAGGCGCTACAGCTAAAGGTTAGCAGTAGTAGCGTGGGTTGGACCACGCTACTGCTATATTGACTAAGTAGCAGCGCTTTGTACTATGAGCGTTACTGGTAATTAGTAGTAGCGCTTCTCCTAGCATGTGCTACTACTATTATTTCGTATTTCTTTTTTATTTCATGTTGTGTTCATACACATTTATACAAGTTTTCATACCGCAACAATTTAGAGAATGATTTTACATCATAATGAGTTATTATATCATTGGGAGAAAGAACCGTGGACTAGTTTCAAGTGGATGGACATCCACTTGAAACTAATCGCGGTTCTTTCACCCAATGATATAATATATCATCATCATCATCATATCATTAACAACTTATCATCATAATACATCATTGTCATATAACACCTCCTCATGATCATCGTTTTCATCAATGAGACATCACATACAAGTTGGTCACTAGACATAATCACAACTACTTATCATCATCAACTCTCATAAACATATTGTACCTCATAGGACCTACTACATTCTCTTAGGACCTACTATATTATCCGAGGTAAAATAGCATAAAACAAGATAGCCCCTGACTCTCTATTATGGAAAATGGAGATTATCCTGTCTCCAATTCTTACCTTTCGCACAATGTTGCTTCCAAGAACCTCCTTACGACTGTCCATACATTTTTTCCATTCTAAGATTAGCATGTGTTCACCGGTTTTAGAAATCTGGTATGGACAGGTGAGATTCGTAGGATGACCTGGCTGTATGTTCAAAACATCAAGGTGACCATACTGATACATCAAATGAGGCACACAATCCAACGGGATTCTCTGTTGAAAAACATTGTAATACTTCATAGTTAGCAATGATGTACTAGTTTTAGAAGTATGCAAAAGATGCATGGATGCCGTAATAGTAAAAAAATCTTACCAGGATATCTCCATGGAAGTTACCATGGTTCAACGCGTGCACTAGTGGCACGTATTGACCATAATTTGGAGGAGCTCGAGAGAAGGCATTGGAATTCTCAAGATCAGTACAATATGCGACCAGATGACTTTTCTCCTCATAAGTTAACTCAGAGCCATCGGTGTAGTTGGTTCTGTCTACCATGTTCCGCACATTCTTTGAAGAATGAAAGTAAGCTATCAATGGAAATAAGCTATCAACTATTTTGAAATAAACAATATAAATTACTTAATAACTATGTTTGAGGAACTCACATAGCGGTAGAATTGGAAGCGTATCAACAAGGACCCAAATGTCCACATTGTCTTGGTCGATGTCAGGATCACCAAGATCCATGGTGACAAATATACCCTCTTGAAAATCATACATCTTGCAAAGTGCTTCCCAACCCGGGCAACCAAAATGGGATATGCTCTAAGAATTGTATAGATTTACCTCAAAATCCATACCATGATGGGTCCTTAGGTTAATTTTGTTTGTTTCATTCCTCTCATGATCTTCAAAACCCATCCTCTCCAAGACATAGCGTCTTGCATGGCGTGGGATAAGCTAGTCGAATTGTAAAAGACGAAAATTACACGTTGAAGTGGTAGAAGTCGAGCTTAATTACGAAAAAAACAATTTGCGTCATAGCTTACCATATCACAATCGAAGGCCTCCTCGAGCTTAATGCTGAAGCACCGACCTTCATCCAGGTGAGGCCTGTCGCAGATACTCCGGTTGTCACCGCACCAGGAGCACTCCCCGGGACCTTCTTCATCCGACGACATTTCCTATGTTCATTATTCAAAGATTAAATTTATACATTTAAAACTCTCAGCTTGTTCTTTATTCATCACGGGTTGACTATCGGTATATCGAGTCTTTTCTTGAAAATTCTCAGCTCACGTGGTGTATAGATGCGAGTGCATAACACCAAATTGTCTAGCACACGGGAACGAAAAAGAAGCTACCCCCACGACAATAGTTAGGATTCTTCGTCCTCTCATATATGGTGGAGACTCTCCCTCATTGATTCCTCTCTGACATTTCCGACCGTCGGTGATGGTCGTTACTTCTCCTTCCCCTAGTGCATAACAAAGGTCTAGCACCTGAAGAAGAAGGAGAAATGACCCCCACGACAACAGTCGGGATTCTTCGGCCTCGACAGACTTAAAGTTAACCCGAAATATCGTGTAATTATTTTCTAGAAAATCCAGGCCACTCGATATTTCCTACATATTCTAGCACAAGTCATGCCAAAATTTACGGAAAATTCCGGCATGACCTTTGCTAAACCAGGACATATCGAGCGCCTGAAATTTGCCGGAACGGAAATTAATCAACACTCCGGTAAAACATAGGCCACTCGGAGGTGTAACCTGAACATGACCGGCCACTTGGGCAACCACATATCCTATTTGAGCAACACAAGATATACATGGTTGTATCTGCATCATATCTTATAGGACTCATATTGACATGGAGATTTGTCTGGTCTCACCTCGAGGTCGGAGGGGTCGGTGACGGGGACGACGGCGGGGATGATGGAGGGACTCCTTGATTTCTACAAAAAACAAAAACCCTATAAGTTATCACTAATACAGCCCGAATAGTATCATACATATAACATCACTAATACAACTAAAACCCTAACGAACGACGGGTATCGATGACGCGGATGCGGGATAGGCATCGCCGACGTCGATGCGGGAATAATTGCTTAAACTAAAAAAATAACAACAAATGTGACATGTTCAACTAGTTCTATTAATTCAACTAGTTCTTACTAAATATAAACTTACTATAAATAGAAATAAACTAGTTCTTTCTAAAAATAAACTAGTTCAATTAGTTATATTAATTTTCTTACTAAAAATACATTAGTTCTATTAATTCAACTAGTTCTTACTAAAACTAAACTAGTTCAACTAGTTTATTAATTTACTTACTAATTATTTTAAACACTTACTAAAAATAGTAAAAAACTACATTATACAATAGTAAAAACTACAGTGAAAAATAGAAAAAAAGAGGGAGGGCGGTCGGAGGAGGAGGAGGGAGGGGGGGGGGTGGAGGGGGGCGGAGGAGGAGGAGGAGGAGGGGGGGGAGGAGGCGAGGGGCGGCTGGAGGAGGAGGAGGAGGGCGGGGTGGAGGGGCAGGGGCGGCCAGAGGAGGAGGAGGGAGGGGGCGGCCGGAGGAGGAGGAGGGAGAGGGGCGGTGGGAGGAGAACGGCCGGAGGAGGAGTGGGGAGGAGGGAGGAGGGAGTACCTCGACGAGAAGCAGCGCAGCGGCGGCGGACGACGTACGGGTTCGGCGCAGGCGAGAGCAAGAGCGAGTGAGAGGGAGTGAGTGTGTCCAGGATAAGGTAGTAAGTAGTAGCGCGTTTTGGAGAAACGCGCTACTGCTACGGTCCGTAGTAGTAGCGCTTGTCAGTGGTATGCGCTACTGCTAAGTGGGGCTAGCCATCTGCGCCCAGTACAAATATAGCAGCAGCGCGGTTTCGCAGAACGCACTACTGCTAAAGTACTAGCAGTAGTGCGGTCTATTTAAAAACGCTACTACTAAGTAGCAGTAGCGTCCTGTTTTGTCCAGCGCTACTGCTAAGATGCTGTGTATAAGGTTTTCCTTAGTAGTGTCTATTCGTTGTACTCATCAACACGATAATCTTTGGTGACCGAGAATGAAATTTTGAATCAGACATTTTTTGGTGTTACACTGAGGGAGGGCCTTTTCATCCTCCACTAGTCGCCTATAGTATTTTATTTGACATCATCCATTTCTATGTTTAATTCTCATTTATTGTGAAATGATTTATTTGAGCACTTTAGTGAGCTACTCTTAGTTTTTTCATCCAGTGACAATGGGTAGGTGCAACCTTCGGAACAAAGTGTGCCAAGGCAGCAATTGTAGTTGGTAACATGAGCTGCCCCAGTCGCATGGCAGTGTTCTGGCCAAGATGGTACGGCATATAGTTGCTCACCCAAATGAAGGGAATGTTGATCTGGTAACAATCCTTATTGGATCTTTTGTCATAACTGGCCAACTAAGTTTAGTACTCCCACCGTACCAAATATAAGATGTTTTTGCAGTTCAAATTGAACTACAGAAACGTCTTATATTTTCATACATAGGTAGTAGCTTCCATACAAAATGCATACGGGATGTCCAAGGATGCTACTTGGTGCTTTGATATTATCTTCCTTTTTGCACGTATTAATTGTTCTTTGGTAGTTGTCTTTGTTAGTCATGTTCAATAATTTCGGATGATGCCTACAACTGGGGCTTTGTCATCTACCCAAATACAACTGTTACAGCAAAGTTTACTTCTCTCAGGCAAAAGAAATACAAAACTTTCTCAAAAGAAGAAGCTTGAATGTTGTTGTTTTCGTATGTAGAAGCTGCTGCTATTGCCGAAAATCCTCTGACCTGTAGCGTACTAATAACTTCCAGATAGTCAAATTGAACAACGATCTTTTGGCAACCTAGCTGTTTTGATAACTAAACTCCATTCAAAACAGCTTGAGCCTCGGGAAATCTATAGATCTTTAGATAGCCTTGGTTTGGAGGTAGGATAGTCTTATTATCAGAATCATGTATGATGAAAACAATTCTATATAGAATGGGTTGCTATAGTGCGCTACCCGTTAAGGTTTAAGAGTTGTGGAGTCTAATCTTGTTTTCGGGTTTTAGCTCATATCTGTCTAATTAACTGGTTAGGTTTTCCTCTTGAGTTCCCACTTTTAAAATATTGTTTGCACATATGTTGTCAATACTGTCGTTTGATGGTGTATGTCAACCTTAGTCCCTGAAGAAAATTGCTTTCGTTTAATCATTTGGTGATCTGATTTTTTATCACGATGTTGATGTTCCCTTTTTTGTTTCCGTAAACAAATACTATGGTTTCTATTAGAAATTGAGTTCCCCCTTTGACATCGAATAGAAGTTCTCAGCACCCTGGGTGTTTGAATCATGATTTGTTTTATTTTTACATTTGTCAAAATGCTTAATTGTTAAGTACAGTAGTCAACAAAGAATAGCATGATTTAATTCAGGTTTTAAGGATTTTTAAAATTTCTTAATTGCATTGTCTGAAATGCCATATTGAGTAGTTTGTGACAGAACAAACCGACAAAACGTACTATGTTCCACAGCTAATTTACAAATGTTATTTGATGTACATGTCATATTTAGCTCTCCATGATTTGCTTTACTATCCTGCTTCCATAGGTGAATTTACATAGAGCCATATAAGCATTCCATTATTTTACTATTCATGCTAGCTGCGAGAGTTGTTCTAAGAGCACAACTGCTAACCTTTATTTGTTGAAAGCATGGAATAGCCTTCTCCCATTAATGTTTTACATGCATCAGTGATGTCTAATTCAAATTGTATGTTTGTAGAGAACCAAGTGCCCTGACCTACTCTATAAAGAGATCATGTGAAAACAAAGCTGAAGTTCTTGCTCGGGATGAGAAGGAAAGTTGATCTATCTTGCATTATGATGGTCCATTAAACATACTTGGTTGAGTTGCCAACCCAGTAGGAAGTTTGCTTTATTTTTGGTACTATGGCCTACTTTCTTGAAGCAATTGATGGGGACAACGCATGTACTCATTTTGGTGCTATCGCCACTAGGTCGGGTTCCTTGAGGACCCTGACCGGCGCCGCGTCTGACATGGCGAACGTGTAGCTACAGGCAACGTTGCTTCGATCTTGCCGCGTCGCCTGCCTCGCCGCCCTTTCGCCGAGGTAGTTGAGGATGCAACTATGCGCCTTGGCTATGGCAGGCAACCTTTCCTTCTTGCCTTGCCTGCACCAGTTGTGCAGGGTGGCATGGCCAGCTCATAGATCCGAGCATACCTGTTGTGCAGCGGCGGCGATGCTGGCTCCTCCTTTACGCGGCGCCCGATTTGGACGCGCGCGGTTGCTTGCCGGCTCCTATTTGACACCACATCCGATTTGGACACCGCGGTTGCGTGAGAGGACGAGGGCTCCTCCTTGATGCGCTGGAGAGTGACGCCAGCTTGTCCAAAAAGTGCTGGTGCGACAGGGATTGCAAATCCTCCGTGATGGGTCTAGGCAGCGAGAATGACGTCGGACCACACTTCAGGAGAGACCACTGTCATGATCTACATCTGTTGGACGAATTCCTCGTTCGTCGGAGAGGCATTGGCGAGGATATGCGGCTACCGCAGCGGTGGCGGTTGGTCCACCTCGTTGCCAGAGGAGAAGAAATCTCCTCCTTTCCGGAAGAGCTAGAGAGCGTGGAGTCTGAGGTCCACGGAAAGTAGGTGTGGCGGCGCCAGGAGCCGGACAAAGATCCACTCACCCTGACGTCAATGCTGGCATGGAGAACCATGACTTTTTCATTGCTGGAAGAGGAGGAGATCTGGAGGTATGGATGTGAATCGCCGAAGCACGATATATATAGCCGCGGCTAGGCCAGGCGAATGGATGGTCAGCTCGCTTTAATGCGGTGCAGCGGACGGAGTTGGTTTCTCTAGACGCTGCGTCCACATTGAAGGGGCGTCACCCAAGAGGTCGTGTCCTTCTGCGCCGCCATCCCGTCCGAACACATCGGTGACACCAACTCAACCCGACGAGGATTTAGTCCACTTTTTTGCCATTTTGTTCGCCAGGAGGGCGGGCGTCCGTCCCCTATCTGTCCTTTCCTCGGCAGTGCCCCCAACGGGGCAGCCCATTTGGTCTACCCCATCCGTTTTTTTGTTAATAAAATTGTCATCGTTCACAACCAAATAACAATTGGCACTAGAAGAAAACGGGCTTTTAGTTCCGGATCTGGAACCGGGACTAAAGGGTCGGGACTAAAGGCCCCCCTTTAGTCCCGGTTCTGTTATGAACCGGGACTAAAGGCCCTCCACGTGGCTGCTTTCTGGAGCTCAACCTTTAGTCCCAGTTGGTAACACCAACCGAGACTAAAGGAAATTTTACTAATTTGTTTTTGAATTTTTTGAATTTTTTTCCAATTTTCAAATTTTTGAATTATTTTACAATTTAATCTCTAACCACCCCTCATCACTGCTCAATTTAACCTCCGATCTCTAATCACCCTCATCATTCCAAATCATATAACTTCTCGGCCGGTCACCCATCCTCTCACTACGCCATCCTGAGCACGCTTAACTTCCGGGTTCTATTCCCCCTCGTTTCCAAGTCTGCACTTGTTGTTTTCCTGACAATAGTAAGATGTCAATCCTATTAACCCTCAAGAGTTTAGCTTGAGCATGAAGCCACACGTTTCACTGTTTGGGTTTGAAACTATTATTCCAAAGACAATAATTATTTAGTAACACTAATATTTCTTGAATAAGTAGTTTGACCATTATTTGAACACAGTTTCACTAATGTTTGACCAGATTTGACCAAAATTCAAAAAAACTAAAATAATTATTTAGTAACACTAATATTCTTGAATAATTGTTTAGTAACACTAATACTTCTTGAATAAATAGTTTGTCCATAGTTTGACCAGATTTAACCAAAATTCAAAATACTGAAATTTGAGCATAACTTTTATTCCTTTTAGAATTTGATTATTCTAAAATTTTGCAAAACGGCCTACGGGGATATGCCTGTCCCCAACAATAAGAATATCATATCTCCTTTTGATAGGGCACTACTAGGGAAAACCTTATACACAGAATCTTAGCAGTGGTGCGGCCCAAAAAGAAGCGCTGCTGCTAATTAGCAGTAGCGTACTCGAGAAAACCGCGCTACTAATAATCCGGTAGCAGTAGCGCTCTAGGTGAAACAAGCGGTACTACTATAATTGCCACGGTGTTGCCTCCAGGCTAGATATAGTAGTAGCGCCCTTCCCTGGACGCGCTACTGCTAAAGTACTTAGTAGCAGCTTTTTTCTTCAAAACTCGTTGCTGCTAAGTTTTGCACCTAATTAAGTTTAGTCACATACTGCTAAGCGAACAAGGTGTTGACTACCATCAATATGTTACTTCTCAAACTATCTCGAGCACTTGGTCTTCATTGAACTATATGTGTAGGATTTGTGGCTGCAATATGCATCTTCACCAGTACCTATTGTGAGGATTCATGTTGACTATTTAGATTCTACACAAAAAGATCAATGATGACCAATGTATATTTTTGATGCGTGGTTAGACTTAGCAGTAGCGTTTTTCTCTAAAACGCGCTATAGCTAAATTAGCTATAGCGCGTTTCCTAAAGTGCGCTACTGCTAGTTCGACTTAACTACCCGCAGGCTCAAAATTTCACTAAGTCCTGCTTCCCCCATCTCCTCCTGTTCCCCTAACTAATCTGTCGCCGCCGCCCGAGCCCGAGCCTGCCCTCACCGCCGCCGCTCGAGGCCGCCCTCAACCTCACCGCCGCCACTCTCGACCTCACTGCCGCTGCCCTCGACCTCACCACCGCCGCCCGAGCCCGCCCAGGATCACCGCCTCCCGATCCCGAGCCCGCCCTCGCCGCGCCTACCTCTCCGTCACCGAGCACCTCCCCGCCACCGTCTCTCCCCTCTCTGTAAGCCCCCCCCCCTCTCTCTCTCTCTCTCTCTCTCTCTCTCTGCTTAGTTACTAGATGTTTTTTAGTAGTAGATGTTAATTTAGGGTTCATAGATAATGATTTTTAGTAGTATTAGATGTTAATTAGTAGTAGTGATGGTATTAGTTAACTAGGGCAGTACGGTTAATAGTAGATGTTTTTACTATTGTATAATGTAGTTTTGTTTACTATTTTAGTAAGTATTTAAAATAATTAGTAAGTAAATTAATAAACTAGTTGAACTAGTTTAGTTTTAGTTGAACTAGTTTAGTAAGTAAATTAATAAACTAGTTGAACTAGTTGAATTAATAGAACTAATGTAATTTTAGTAAGAAAGTTAATATAACTAGTTGAACTACTTTATTTTTAGGAAGAACTAGTTTTTTTTTCTATTTATAGTAATTTTATATTTATTAAGAACTAGTTGAATTAATAGAACTAGTTGAACATGTCATACTTGTCGTTATTTTTTTAGTTTAAGCAATTATTCGGGATGTATTAGTGATAACTTATAGGGTTTTTGCTTTTGCACAAATCAAGGAGCCCCTCCATCATCCCCGCCGTCGTCCCCGTCACCGACCCCCTCCGACCTTGAGGTGAGACCAGCCAAATTTCCATGTCAATATGAGTCCTATAAGATATATATGATGTAGATAAAAACATGTATATCCTGTGTTGCTCAAATAGGATATGTGGTTGCCCAAGTGGCCGGTCATGTTCAGGTTACACCTCCGAGTGGCCTATGTTTTGCCGGAGTGTTGATTAATATCCATGCCGGCAAATTTCAGGCGCTCGATATGTCCTTTTTTTAGCAAAGGTCATGCCGGATTTTTCCGTGAATTCTGGCATGACTTTTGCTAGAATATGTAGGAAATATCAAGTGGCCTGGATTTTCTCAAAAAATAATGATCTAATTTAGGTTTTTAGTACATATATTTAATTGTACAAGTTTAATCTTTGAATTATGAACGTAGGAAATGTCGTACTCGGATGATGAAAGTCTCCCAGCACTAGTAGAAAAAGGACCTAACATGAGACACATTAGTGCCGGTTTGATTTTGAGCCGGCACTAATGTGTCCAATAGTGCCGGTTGCAACGGCTAGCCGGCCGTTCTCATTAGTACCGGTTCGTGGCGAACCTTTAGCACCGGTTCGTGCCACGAACCAGTACTAAAGAGAGTGGTGGCAGGGTGTTGTCAGTCTGGGGCCCCTCCAGCACCTTTAGTACTGGTTCGTGGCACGAACCGGTACTAAAGGTCGACCTATAAACCCTTAATCCACCGAGCCACTCTGTTCTTCCCCTTTCCCTCACTTCCTCTGTTCTTCCCCTCTCTTCCTCGAGCTCCTCACAAATTTTGCCCAAAATTTGTCAAGATTTGAAGGCCCCCATCCATTCAAATGATCACAAAGGTTAGCCACTTTGTCCTTTCAACTCTCATTGCTAGATTAGCTCTTACAATGCTTTGTATAGTGATTAATTTGGGAGGAATTATATTTGCTAGTATTTGATTTATATGCAATTTGAGGTCAAAAATAACACTTAGTTTGCATATGTAGGTGTGGTTTACTTAGTGCCTTCAGAATCTCCGTCGTAACCACCGTCGATCGCCCGCACCGTCCCGTCGCCGGCACCACCTTGTGGTGAGGCTCTTGTTCATGAATGTTTTACATTACCAAATTGATGTTTGTGTGATTTGGATATATAGTTACTCATATAATTATCTTACCCTTATGTTGTTTGTTATACATAGTGCCATGGTTTTGATATCCGTCCCCGTCGGCCCTCGTCCTTGTTATGATTCGGATGTGGTATATTCTCTTTTAAAACTAGTTGTTGCATTTCGTGTTTAAGACAAATTATGCCCATCAAGTTCACATAGATATTTTTATCTAGGAGGTATGTGAACCGGAAATTCCAACCGACCCTATTGTCGAGAGGTTAAATTTAGTTGAAAGAGAAAACGAGTATTTGAAAGAAAAATTGAAAAGAATTGAGAGGGAGAAGATGGAATTGGAGTTGCATGTTGCCGATGTAAATGCGATGATCACAAGATCAAGATGGAGAAAATGAGGTTGAAGATTAGAAAGATTAGAAAATATGCCATTGATAGTGTGGCTTGGTATCATTATGCTGTTGGATCAATTGTTACATTAGTTGCGATCTTCATCGCATTTGTTGTTGCATTTAAATTCTTTAGCTAGAGAGTTATTTGTATGTTGCATTTAATTAAGTGCTGTATATGAACTTTATGTATGAACTTGTATTAATTTGGTCTATTCGGTGTTGTGTAATGAAGATGAGCCGACAATGGATGTATGATGACAGATGCTCTCCCGAGTTCATTAATGGCGTGCATACTTTTCGCTTGCCGCTGAGGCAAACAAGCGGCGGATGGTTTTATGCCTTGTCCATGTGCTGGCTGTAAGAATGGTCACAGTTACTCTACGTCAAGAACCATTCACGTCCACCTATTTGAGTCCGGTTTCATGCCCCACTATAATGTTTGGACCAAGCACGGAGAAATAGGGGTTATGATGGAAGACAATGAAGAAGAAGAGGACGACGACGACGGCTATCCTAGCCATGGGTTCCCTGAATACGATGACACAACAATGGGGGAAGAAGCTGAGCCGGCAATGCAGGAAGAAGCTGAAGAAGATGCATTAGATGAGCCTGCTGATGATCTAGGTCGGGCCATTGCCGATGCAAAGAGAAACTGCACAAGTGATCTGGAGAGGACGAAGTTGCAGCGCATGTTAGAGGATCACAAGAAACTGTTGTACCCCAATTGCGAAGCTGACAACAAAAAGTTGGGCACCACACTTGAATTGATGCAATGGAAGGCAGATAATGGTGTATCTGACAAGGGATTTGGAAAGTTGTTGGTAATGATAAAGAATATGCTTCCAAAGGACAACGAATTGCCCAAGAGTACGTATGAAGCAAAGAAGGTTGTCTGCCCTCTAGGGTTAGAGGTGCAAAAGATACATGCATGCCCTAATGACTGCATCCTCTACCGCGGTGAGTACGAGGATTTGAACGCTTGCCCGGTATGCGGTGCATTGCGTTATAAGATCAGTTGCGATGACCCTGGTGATGTTGAGGGTGAGCGCCCCAGGAAGAAGATTCCTGCCAAGGTGATGTCGTATGATCCTATAGTACCAGGTTGAAACGTTTGTTCCAAAACAAAGAGCATGCGAAGGCGATGCGGTGGCACGCAGAAGACCGTAAGAAAGACGAAAAGTTGAGAGTACCCGCTGACGGTTCGCAATGGAGAAAAATCGAGAGAAAGTACTGGGAGGAGTTTGCAGGTGACCCAAGGAACCTATGATTTTGTCTAAGCGCAGATGGCTTTAATCCTTTTGGGGAGCAGAGCAGCAACCATATCACGTGGCCTGTGACTCTATGTTTGTATAACCTTCCTCCTTGGTTGTGCATGAAGCGGAAGTTCATTATGATGCCAGTGCTCATCCAAGGCCCTAAGCAACCCGGCAACGACATTGATGTGTACCTAAGGCCATTAGTTGAAGAACTCTTACAACTGTGGAATTGAACAGGTGTACGTGCGTGGGATGAGTACATGGGGGAAGAATTTGACCTAAAGGCGTTGATGTTCGTGACCATCAATGATTGGCCTGCTCTCAGTAACCTTTCAGGACAGACAAACAAGGGATACCGCGGATGCACGCACTGTTTGGATGACATCGACGGTATATATATGAATAGTTGTAAGAAGAATGCGTACCTGGGACATCGTCGATTTCTTCCGAGCAGGCATCCCGTAAGAAAGAAAGGCAAGCATTTCAAAGGTGAGGCGGATCACCGGACGAAGCCTCGCCACCGTACTGGTGCTGATGTACATGATATGGTCAAGGATTTGAAGGTAATATTTGGAAAGGGTCCTGGCGGACAACCTGTTCCGAAGGACGGTGACGGACGCGCACCCATGTGGAAGAAGAAATCTATATTTTGGGACCTGCCATATTGGAAAGACCTAGAGGTCCGCTCCGCAATCGACGTGATGCACGTGACGAAGAATCTTTGCATGACCCTGCTTGGCTTTTTGGGCGTGTATGGGAAGACAAAAGATACACCAGAGGCACGGGAGGACCAGCAATGTATGCACGGAAAATACGGCATACATCAGGGTCAGGCCAGCTATGCTCTTACCAAAGAAGAGAAGGAAATCTTCTTCGAATGCCTACTCAGCATGAAGGTACCGTCTGGCTTCTCGTCAAATATAAAGGGAATAATAAATATGGCAGAGAAAAAGTTCCAGAACCTAAAGTCTCATGACTGCCACGTGATTATGACGCAACTCCTTCCGGTTGCATCGAGGGGGCTTCTACCGGAAAACGTTCGATTAGCCATTGTGAAGCTATGTGCATTCCTCAATGCAATCTCTCAGAAGGTAATCGATCCAGAAATCATACCAAGGTTACAGAATGATTTGGTGCAATGTCTTGTCAGTTTTGAGTTGGTGTTCCCACCATCCTTCTTCAACATCAGGACACACGTCCTAGTTCACCTTTGCGAACAGATTAATGTTTTGGGGTCCTGTATTTCTACACAATATGTTCCCCTTTGAAAGGTTCATGGGAGTGTTGAAGAAATATGTTCATAACCGTCCTAGGCCAGAAGGAAGCATCTCGAAGGGCCATGAAAATGAGGAGGTCATTGAGTTTTTTATTGACTTTATTCCTGACCTTAAGCCGATTGGTGTTCCTGAATCGCAGCATAAGGGCAGACTGGAAGGAAAAGGTACGCTAGGAGGGCATCAAATAATATGTATGGGCGGGCATTCTCTCACTGAAGAACACTACACAGTTCTACAGAATTCCGCCTTGGTAGCTCCGTATATGGAGGAACACAAGAATTTTCTACAGTCCAAACACCCGGAGAAGTCTGACGACTGGATTAGACGGGAACAAACAAGGACTTTCGCTGGTTGGTTGCAGAAACGTGCCCTGAATGATGGCGATATTCAAAATGACTTGTACTCGCTGTCCCAGTTACCATCTTTGAATATAATGACTTTCAAATGGTACCAGATAAATGGGAATACATTTTACACGATCGCCCAAGATAAGAAGAGCACCAACCAAAACAGTGGTGTCCGCTTTGATGCAACAATCAACACGGGAAAGGAAACATCTTATGGTTACATAGAGGACATATGGGAACTTAACTATGGATCAGGTGATTTGAAGGTCCCTTTGTTTGGTGCAAATGGGTCAATATGACACGGCGGGTAACGGAAGACCAGCGATGCGGAATGACAACAGTGGATCTCAACAATCTTGCGTATGCAGAGACGAACCATTCGTCCTAGCCAATGATGTGGCGTGGGTTTTTATGTGAAAGACATGTCTACCAGGCGAGAAAAAAAAAGATAAGGAAGCGAATGGATCATACGACGAGCCAAAGCGCCACATAGTTCTTTCAGGAAAAAGAAACATCGTGGGAGTGGATGACAAGACAGACATGTCAGAAGATTATGAAAAGTTTGATGAAATTGCTCCATTCACAGTGAATATTGACCCGAGCATCCAGTTAAATGATGAAGATTTTCCATGGCTACGGTGTAAAGGGACACACGAGAAGAAAAAGTTTCACACCCAAAGATCTGGGATGTGATCGGCTTCACTATCATCACTTTCTTCTGTGTTTCACACCCAGGAGGGAATGTCTGTAATAGTTAGGGTAGTTAATTATGTGTTTTGGCATTTGAAGCCCGAAGAAATTTTATGTGCAAACAAATTCTTTTCATGCATCTACTGATTTTTTCCAGCTAAATGACCCTGAAATTGAAAAGCATTTGGAATGAACTCAGAAAAGGTTGAAAATTGGCATGATATCATAATTTCTTACAAATAGCTTGTGCAAAAAAGTAGAGAGGGTTACGGCAAAAACTGGATACACTTCGTGTACAAAATGGACAATCTCTTTCGAAGTATCAGGGTTTCCGACGAAAACTGAAATCTTACAAAGGCATTTCATTTTTTAAATAACCTAAGCATTACCAAATAAGATAATGATAAAACACACTAATATTAAACATAAGAAAAAAGAAACACTGAAAAAACTTTTTTCAAAGTTAAGTTATTCACAAACTAGTGATTCACACAAATTTCAAATAATTCAAAATTTAAACTATTCAAATTTGAAAACTGCCGGCACTAACAGAAAGTTTGTAATTTTTTGTACCTAAAGCAAAAATATTCACAAAGAAACTCTAAATACAGCAAAAAACAACTCAAAAATAAACAAAACAAAAATAAATAAAGCGAAAAAAATTAACAAAATAAAAAAGCCCGCCTACTGGGCCAAAGCGGCCTGCATACGACTAGGAACACAACCTTCATATGGGCCAGGATGCAGGCCCGCAAAGGCCCAATAGGCCCACAGGGCAGAAGAGGACAGGTAGGCCAAGTAGGCCTGCTTAGGAGAGGAGCTCGAGAGAGCTACCGCACTAGGGCTTATAAACCAGTGCGGTAGCCCCTCGGTTAGCGAGGTGGGACTAAACTTGCGCACCGCCTGGAGCCAGCGCACCCCCTTTAGTACCGGGTCGTGGCTCCAACCGGTACTAAAGACCCCCCCCCCCACCGCTTGGCCTGGCCAAAACAGACCTTTAGTACCGGTTGGTGGCTCCAACCGGTACTAAAGGTCCATCCTATATATACAACAATTAAAAAAATTCAGTTTCCCTCTGTTTCTTCGCTCTGTTTCCTCTCCCTCTCCGTCGCGCCACCCTGCCCCGATCGGCGCCGTCCCGTCGGCGTCGCCGCCTCCGCCCTCGTCGCCGACCCGGCCGTCCCGCCCTCGTCGCCGCCCCGTCGGCGTCGCCGCCCTCCGTCCCGTCCCGCCGTCCCGTCGTCCGCGTCGCCTGGCGCCCGATGTCGCCGCCCGGCCGCCCGCCCAACCGCCCGCCGTCGTCGTCGTCGCCGCCCCGTCCCGTCGCCCCGTCGTCGCCGCCCCTTCATCGCCTCGCCGGTGAGCTCACCCCGGCCGCCATGTCTACACACACACACACACTACACACACACACGCACACACATTATTAGTTTGTTTGTTATAATTTTTTCTGTTTTTTAGTTATAGAAATGTTAGGAAATTATTCTGTTTTTTAGTTATATAAATATTAGAAATGTTAGCTATATAGAAATGATATAAATGTTTTCTGTTTTTTAGTTATAGAAATATTTATAGAAATGTTAGCAATTTTTCTGTTTTTTAGTTATATAAATATTAGAATTGTTATAGAAAAATGTTAGTTATATAATCAGGAAATTTTAGAATTAGTTTTAGTTAGATGAATTAGGTTAATGTCAAATTGTTAGAATTTGCACATATATAGAATTTTAGTTATCACAATCCAATCATTTAAAAAAATGTTACTTTTTGCGGGCATATAGTATTTGTTCTCGACGATATGCCTGGCCCGCATCCTCGTCGTCGACCCGTTCGGGACGACGTCCTGCATCAGAGGACCCATGTCCGGGACTGGGCTCCGCCGGGCTGGCACTGGGAGGTGCTACCTGGAGGGGCGCGCCGCTTGGTGAGGAACCCGACCTCGGGTCCCGTCATAGACCCTGATCTTCGTTGGTGGCGTTCGCCTGGGCCACATTCGGTGCAGAGGCAGCCGGCCCCGCCGGAGGTGGTGCGTCGCCGTGTTAGGGAGGAAGATGAGCACGTCCATGGCTACATGGCTGCTATGGACGACGTCAGGTTCTTCACTACTTGGCGGGTTCTTTGGGCAGATGACCGGAGATATGATCATGTGATGGTTCATTCTCTTTGGGTGTGCACCGCCCGCGCCCCATGAACCGCGAGTGGCGCCCTAGATTCTTCTGTAGTACTCGATCTTTATTAGGTACCTAGCCAGTGATGTATTCGATATATAATATTCGAGACGATGTATTCGAGATTATATATATTAAGACGATGATGTATTCGAGATTATATATTTGAGACGATGTATTCGAGATTCAGTTTTTCCTTATTGATTAATTGCATCCATGCATTGTAATGTGAATACTAAATTGTTTTATATTTCTTCTGTATTAATTAGTAAAGTAAAAGCTATGGCAGACAATACCGGCAGAGAGAGAGAAGAGGAATTGTTCGACATCATACGTAGCCCTCATAGGGTAGATGATCTTGATGACGGCTCCCAATATCTGAACAATACCGGAGAGGGTGATGAAAAGATATTCGATCTCGACGACCGAGCTGACGAAGTCATGAACTATGATTATGATGACACAGACAATGTTAGTGATGACACAGACAATGCTGATCTTCAAATAACAAAGACTTCCGGCGAGGTATATATTTATATAAGCATGCATCCTGGTGATGATCACATGTTATTTTATTGAAGATATCTTAACGAATCGATCTTTCCTCTTTTAGCCCTCCGGATCGAGCAAATCTGCTTCTACAGACAGCAAGACAAAGCGAGGCCCGGGTAGATTGTTGAAGGATGGTGTAAAGTACCACATCGAATCCACCAAACTTAGTGGCGAACTCCTCACGCCTAAGAACGTTGCAGACAAGTGGACTCGTCAGTGCGGAGTTCTTGTGAAGGACAAACTCCCGATCTCCATTCAAGAATGGAAAGAGCCAAAGACTAAACGTCCAGGTGTTACTTGGGTCGATGACAGAGCCAAAAAAAGACCTAGTGAAGTCTCTGATGGAACATTTCACCCTACAAGATCATTTCACTAAAGCAGATGTGGACAAAGTCAAGGCCGCTGCTCTTAAGAAGATGGCAATTGCATTCAACACCCACAAGAAAACTGTATGGGCCAACTACCTCGCTAATGAAAGGAAGACTCCAGATTTCAAGGGAACACTGGAGAAGCAAAGAGAACACTGGGACGATTTCCTGACCTTCAATGATTCAGAATTATCTAAGGAACGGTCGATGAAAAACAAAGGCAAATGCCGCAAGAAAGACGCAGTTCCATAGGCTGGGCCCAGGTGGCTACGCGGTGGGATTGCCTAAGTGGGATAAGTCTGAGCAAGAGATGGAGGGTGCAGGGGTCACTCCGATTACTAGGAGCTGGCCCCCGAGGTGCAGAACTTGGTTCTATGCGCACGGGGGGCCGTTGGACCCGAAGACAGGCCTGGTTTCGAAGAAGCCAAGTCAAAAAGGAGCTGAACAAAAGATACTTGACGCAATAGAAGAAGCTCGAACGGGGTGTTCACGCCCAACAGAGAGAACGACGAGCTTCTGGCATACAGGAAATCCTGAACACCCGGGAAGAACACGAGGCATGGGCGTTATTCCCTGGCATGAGGGCTTTTCGGACTGGAATGACAACTACAGGTCACGTGCAAGAAAAAAGATGGAGGACGAGAAGAAGAGGAAGCTGGAGGAGGAGCAGAGGAAGCAGGACGAAGAACGCTTTCAAGGCCTAGAAGCAAGGCACGCGGACCTGGCACTTCAATTCCAGCAGCAGTAGCAGCAGATCGACTCACTTAGCCAGGAAAGGGGGTCTCAGCAGCGGCAGCAGCAAGCGGATGATCATCCAGCATTGGATAGCATCGTCCCATCCATGCCGAAAAGCAGCGTTGGTTCTGCCCCGGGCGACACACTGCTGGATACATACCCTGTGGATGACATCATAGAGAACACTAACTGTGAGCTACACTCCAAAATGAAGAACATATCCATGAAGGTGGCGGACGGCGTTGCTTTTCCAGTGACCCCCGAAGCAACCTACCATTGCATCCCAATTACAGAGGGCTATGCTCGTGTCATGGTTGATGAAGTGGTGGACCCTATTCGGGGCTAACGCTTGACATTCCTGGAGGTGAAGACGAGCGCACACTGCGAGAGGCCATACATCATATCATCCTATGGAGAAAGGATTGCATCATCTTTCGAAGTCCACCGACACCACGTCGTCTGCCGATTCCTCGAAGTCCGCCACCGAGTCAGCAGAATCCCGCTCCTCCAAGTCCACGAACGCGTGAGACGACTCCTCCTCGAAGTCCGCCACCTCCTCCGCCGGTTTCAAGTTCGGCACCGTGTCAGGCCACACCTCCTGCTTCAAGTCCGGCACATCGTCAGGCCACTTCTCCTGGTCCAACTCCACGTCAGCCGTCTCCGCCGTCTCAGCAATCGCAGAAGAGACATGCCGCAGCTTTGGTGCGTAGCGGTACGAGTCGAGGTAGTTCAGGAAGTACAGGCGAAGAAAAGCGATATAAATATGGTCCAAGCCTCGCTCCTGTTCCTCAGAGGCCTTACGACATGACCGAGGAGCAAAACGCAGCCATAGTGCAGGCCCAAGTGGACGCCCATTTTGGACCGAAACCGGCACCGCCGCCAAAGGAGAAGGTGCCTGAGAAAACGATTGACCACTTCATTCATATGTCTAGAGCACCAGCTCCCAAGCCTGTTGACTCAGACTATGAGCGTCAAATCAGGAAGCTACATCGAGCACGGCTACAAAAGGAAGCGAGCTCGAGCTCGAGCCAACAAGCAGCTGGCAAAAAATGCGGGAAAACCGTTCCCCAGCTGGGAAAACAGGCGGCGCAAGCGATCCCCCCGCTTGTTGTGCCAACAACAAATGAGAGGAGTATGTGCCAAATATTATTGTGGGCAAACCGTTGGCGTTTCCCAGCAGGGCGATGTGGTAATAACGGAGGAGCATATCAAGCAGGCTGAAATGCTCAAGATCTCTGTTGGACAACTCCTCGAAATCGAGCCCATGTCTCCGCTTAAAGAATCGGAAATAAAATGGAAATATGCCTGGGGCAAACCTTTGGTCCATCCAGACAAGGTCAAGGACCTCCCAACGAGAATGTATGAATTGCATCAATGGTACATGAACATGACCAAGATTTCCAATTGAGTGTCCCTCATGGTGAATGTCAAGAAGGATCATTATTACCAGGAGAAAGCTCTGTCCATTGAGTATACAGAACTTTTTCAGTTATACAATCAAGACGCACTTGACAGGTCTATCGTCAGTTGCTATTGTCTGTAAGTGATTTCTTTCTGTAATTTAAGTCTCAAGCTAATTATGTAGTGATAATTTTGATCAATCATTACATGTAATTATCCTCACTATATTCTTTTCTATGGTATTATATGCAGGATGAAGATGTATGAAATGAAAAAATCTGGACGCTATGGCATTGGGTTCATTGACCCAAATACTGTTAATGAGGACATATGGAAGTTTCCATTTTATCAAGCATATGTATAGGCCAGCATGGTAGAGTTCTTGAAGCGCCTCAATAGCAATGAAGATATACTACTTCCTTACAACTTTCCGTGAGTCACACTATATTGTACTACAAATTCTGTTTTTGCTTACTAGCTAGGTAGATGTTAATAATTAAGTGTATACGGTTTACGGTAGTTGATTAATTTTATGCACATGCCCGCTTATTTAAGACATGCAAACGTGTGCGCATGCAGTTGGCACTGGGTCTTGATAGACATTAAAGTTGAGGAAGGAAAAGTTGAATTACTGGACTCATTAACTAAAGAAGAAAGTGACTTCACCATCGTGAAGGGATAGTCAACAGGTAATTTCAATCATTATTAACTATATATATATATATATATATATATATATATATATATATATATATATATATATATATATATATATATATATATATATCTCGCCTACTATTAGTTCGTCATTTCCTGATATGAACTATTTAATAACCCCTTTATTAATTTTCTTTGCCGGCGGGCAGGGCATGGGCAAAGTTCATCGCGGTGACTCCAGGCGAATGGAAACAAAAGTTGTTTTGGCATCGACCAAAGGTAAGTAATTAAGTAGTACTAGCTAGCTACCATCTCTTTAATTCTTGTTTAAACATCATTAATTAATTATCATGATTGATTAATCATTATCTGATTCAATTCCATTCTCGTAAAGGCCCTGAAGCAGGCGCCGGGGAATAATCTGTGTGCATTCTACGTTTGCGAGAACATTCGCATGATGACGTCTGAAAGGAGCAGATCTGATAGACAGGACTGGGTACGTTTTTCAGAACACTATTCACACTATTATCGATATCTAGTCACACAACTAACACACATGCATATTGATCTCCTTCTTAACAGTTCAGAGAGGTGCGGGATAAGCTCCTACCATCGGAACGCATAGTAGCACTTCAAGAGGAAATAGCCGGATTTTTGCTCGACCAGGTCATAAATCCCAAAGGAGAATACTATTACCCGCTACCACCCACATGAACCACTTCTCATCGTGCTCCGGAGGCACGAACATATGTAGGAGAAATTGTATATGTATATACATGTGTATGTGTGAATAATGGTGTTGGTTAATTGTGAGACATTCGATGATATATATATATGCGGTTCTATACGTGCGAGAAAATCTATTTATATATATGCATAACGTGTACCAGCAAACAAAAAAAATGTAATGGAAAATTAAAAAAAGCACCCAAACATTTAGTATCGGTTGGTGTTACCAACCGGTACTAAAGCCCTACGCGCACCCGGGCCTGGCTCGTTCCACGTGTTCGCACTTTAGCACCGGTTCGTGATGAACCGGTACTAAAGGGGGGACCTTTAGTCCCCACTCTTTAGTGCCGGTTGTGGAACCGGCACTAAAGGCCGTTACGAACCGGCACTAAAGGCCGGTTCTGCACTAGTGCAGGGGAGTGCAGCTGGTGCCACGACGATCGAGGTTTGTGCGACAGGTGCCCTCACCAGGACGAAATCGGCTCTTCAACATTAAGCTCGAGGAGACCTTCGACGTTGAAACGGTACACAACGACGACAAGTGTTTTTTCGTAATTAAACATGACTTCAACTATTTCAACGTCTAATTTTCATCTTTTACAATTCGACTAGTTTATCACATGCCATGCAAGACGCTATGTCTTGGAGAGGATGGGTTTTGAAGACCATGAAAATTTTGAAACAAAGAAAATACACCTAAGGACCCATCATGATATGGATTTTGAAGTAAATCTGTACAATTCTCAGAGCGTAACCCATTTTGGTTGCCAAAATTGGGAAGCACTTTGCAAAATGTATGGTTTTTATGAGGGTATGATTGTCACCATGGATCTTGGTGATCCTGACATCGAGCAAAACAATATGGACATTTGGGTCCTTGTTGATACGCTTCTGATTCTACTGCTATGTAAGTTTCTCAAACATAGTCATTAAATAATTTTTATTGTTTATTTCAAAATAGTTGACAGCTTATTTTCATTCTTCAAAGAATGTGCGGAACATGGTAGACAAAACCCACTACACCGATGTCTCCGAATTAACTTATAAAGAGAAAAATCATCTGATCGCATTTTGTACTTACTTTGAGAATTACAATACCTATTATCAAACTCCTCCAAATTATGGTGAATACGTGCCACTAGTGCACGTGTTGAACCACGATAACTTCTATGGAGATACCCTGGTTAGATTTTTTACTATTACGACATCCATGCATCTTTTGCATACTTCTAAAACTAGTACATCAACGAAGTTATTACTATGTTTTTCAACAGAAAATCCCGATGGATTGTGTGCCTCATCTGATGTATCAGAATGGTCGCCTTAAAGTTCTAAACATACAGCCAGGTCATCCTACGGATTTCACCTGTGCATAACGGATTTCTGAAACCGTTGAACACATGCTAATCAAAGAATGCAAAAAATGTTTGGACATTCGTAAGGAGGTTCTTGGAAGCAACATTAAGCGAAAGGCAAGAATTGGAGACAGGATAATCTCCATTCTCCATAATGGAGAGCCAGGGGCTATCTTGTTTTTTGCTATTTTACCTTAGAGAATATAGTATGTCCTAAGAGAATGTAGTAGGTCCTATGAGGTACAATATGTTTATTATGTGGTACAATGTGTTAGAGTTGAAGATGAAAGCGTTGTTTTCTACTAGTGTGAATGAAATATTGCACATCATTAAATAAAAAAATGACATACTTTATAAACAAATAATTAAAAATCACATAGTTTGTAATGAAATGAATTTAAAATTGTAGCGAATACATTGGAAGAAAAAGAGTAGATACACCGACGCATTGTCCAACAACTATTCTTGTCCCATGATGATGTGTGTGAGTAGTCTTATATCGACTGTGGTCCATAACACTAGCTATGTGTCATCTTCTCTCTCTCTCTCTCTCTCTCTCTCTCTCTCTCTCTCTCTCTCTCTCAATTTTATCACTTGCTTGTGTTCAGTTTAATATAATCTTGGTATGTTTTAAGGGTGTTATGATTGCGATTTTCTGTTAAGACTTTATTCGAATTATTTTGGTTATGTATGCATGATTTATAGATGTATATGTTCTTTCATCTAACCGTTTATCATGACAAGTCCAATGTTCTAGCTTGTCTTGTTATAATTGATATACGATTCTTTGCAAATTCACATATGTACCATTGTCCAATCTAAGGACGGAACATGTCAGCTAGCACATGGATGAGAGGGTCTACCGGTAAGTCTTGTTAGTTGGATATCATCTACTCAAAAATATATTCCATCAATCCAATGTTTTTGTTTTATTTTAGAATTTTTGAGAAGCCATTAATCCAGTCTTTAACATACATAATCTTTGCATCACACTTTTTACCTTTTTTCCATCAGAAATTTTGACACTTCAACTTAAGATGATGCCTAGGAGGTTCCCAGAACCTGGCTATGAGATGTGTGCCATCATCTGTGAGGAGATAGAAGATGATTACCAAAACAACACATCTGACTTGTGCACACTAGTAACCTAAATAATAGATCCAGCTTCGTTTCAATGAAAATGTAATTTCCACTTTGGATAAGAAAATGAAACCCCCGCGCCGCCATGCCTAGGCGACATGGGGGCGACCACGCCGCCAGCCCTAGGCCTATGATGGCGGCAGCGGGGCCTTATCACTCGCGCGGTGGTGGCGTTTTTTCCGACGGCGGCGGCGTATCGTTCGACGGAGATCCGGCGGCAAGGAGCGGCGGGATTCCTACGGCATGCGTGACGGCGGAGTCAGCGGAGGCGCAACCTCCCCGCGGCGGAGTCGCCCCTGTGGCGGCGGCCGAGATCGCCGATCTGGTCTTGCCCAGATGGGCTTGGGCGGGCCGGCAGTTTCGGTGTGCATCTACAAGCGAGCGTGGTGGGCCTGACGGCGCCGGCTGTAGGCGCCGTGGATGTGCCATGGCCGGTTAGGCGGAGGTCTGGATCCCTTTCGTCCAGTCCCCGGCAGAGATGGTGGCAGTTCGTGCACGAGATGCTTCAGGGAGGATCTTCGAACAGATCTGGGTGAAAATCTGCTCTCGGCTAGCTGCCAAGACCGGCGGTGGCGGCGCTGTCTGTGTCGTTCACTTTTTGAAGGCATCATCCTGGGGAAGTTCAAGGCCACTCTATGCTACCTCCGGGGGAAAACCTAGATCAGTAGATCAGATGATGGCGGCGCTATGGTACCGTTTCCCTCTTGGGGGCGTCATTCGTGGAGGTGTACACGGACCGAGGGACCAGTGGAAGGCTTTCTGGTGGAGTGGTGCTTCAGCTTACACATTGATGGCGGCGGATCTCAGCGGCATGGCGCCGTGGAGACTCGACGTCTGATGCGCGGAGATGGACTCGCGTAGGGAGGTGGCGCTATCTGGCGTCGTGATGGCGTCGACGGCAGCTAGACCGGGCAAGGTTGATGCAGCAGTACATCACTGAAGATGGATTGGTGGCAGGTGGCTGCGGCAGCCTCATACTCGGCAGGCGTCCTGGTTGGGACCTCAGATGGTAGGTTTGTCTGTGAGGTCTGTTTGGTACTAGGCCCAGACTATCAGCATCTCTACATCAACTGGATAGGAATAGCTACAGATGTTGCCTAGATGGTGGCTTTAGTCTTACTGTTGTATAACTTTGTAAGGTCTTGTGTGAATAATTAATAAAGTGGCTGCATGTATCGTCCAGATGCAGAAGCCGGGGTCCTTCTCCATTTCTAAAAAAATCCTTTTCCGAAAGTGCAATTGGGTGAAAAGTTGCAAGTTGCATTATTCGCAAAAATGAACTCGCGCTTTTCAAAATGAGTAGATTCCATATCCATTATTGAAATTTTGGCCATCCCATATGGCACTCAATTTTTTTGTGTCTCAAACATCGCATTGAACTCGAGCTTTCAGGCTCGGCTCGGGCTCGGCCAGGCTCGGCCCGAGTTTGATTCGGCCCGAGAAACAAAAAGGCCGAGCCGAGCTGCGTTATTGGGCTTGTTTCGGCCTCGGGCCGAGCCCAGCTCGGCTCGAGCCAGCCCGTGAGCTTGTCCAACTCTGCAGCCCAAAGTGGCCCAGCACCAGCCACTTGACCTAGCGCCTACCTCACCCCGAGCAGCACTCATCCTCTTTCCCCCGCCGCCGCCAAGACTCCGCCTGCACAGGCGTCGCTGACAGCACGCCACCGCTCCCCTCTGCTCCTCCCTTCCCTCCTCTCCTTCCTCCCCAAGCCCCTGCCGGCGCGAGCTTTGCATCCCGGCCTCCAGCGCTGCTGCGACACGCAGATGAACCACCAGGCCGAGGCCACGCTCGCCGGTGTTTTCTTCCTGCTCGCCGCCGCGGCCGTTGTAGTTGACGACTTGCTCGCTCCCCTCGTCCTGCTGGCAAGTTCCTCACGCCCCGCGGCCGCCGGAAACGGAGAGGACCACCTCAAGCTCCCATGGCCGAGCAAGGCGGGGAGAATCCACTCGCTTCCCCAGTGGCAAACGGCCACGACCTGCAGCACCATCCCGACGCCCGCGACGCTGCCGGGTGCCATCCTCCACCGCTCCAGGCGCTTCAGATGGTGGCCCCACATGGCAGCGACCAGTTGCTGTTAGGCTTGCCGAGCCTCCCGAGCTGCACCGAGCAAGAGGCAAGCTCGGGCCGAGCCCCAATCTCTAGCTCGTCTGACCACTGGGCTCGGTTCGGCTCGGCTCGAGAAGAGGCGAGCTAAGGCAGGCTCGGGGCGAGCCCGGCTCGGCTCAGCTCGCGTCCAGGTATAGATACACATATGCCACTACTGTTTGTTGATCCTTGGTACGAGCAGCGGGCATTCGTCGCCGAAACCACCATGTCCTTGAGAGGGAGGGAGGTAGAGAGAGAGGAGGAGAGAGAGAGAGAGAGAGAGAGAGAGAGAGAGAGAGAGAGAGCAACAATTGAGATCGGTGCTTCGGAGCGATCCTGCTGGTAGCCAAGTCGATCGTGCTGCACAACGGGGGTGGGGTGGGGGAGTGGGGGAGCATGGTGCCGCTCTCCTGTCCGATACTGACGCCTGAGAACTACACCGTATGGGCGAGGGCGGAGGCCGTGCGTGATGCCAAGGGTCTATGGGAGGCCGTGGCGCTGACAGACGGCGCGGCGGTCCACGACAAGTAAAACAAGACGGCGCGTGCTCGGCTGGTCGGCGCGCTGAGCGAAGACCTCTTGAAGTAGGACTCGATGAAGAGGAGCGCGAAGGACATCTGGGAGAGCCTAAAGACGCGCTTCGTCGGTGCCGACCGCGTAAGGTGGCGAGGTTCTCCATCTTCTGTGGAGAGTTTGATCGGCTAGGCATGGACAATGGTAAGGGGTTGGACGCGTATGTCGGCAGGATCGGCAGCATGGCGGCGAGGTACGCAAGGCTCGGATCAATGAGGCCATGGTGAAAAAGCTCGTGGACACTATGCCGGATCACCTGTACACTGTGGTGGACGGCATCGAGCAATTCTGCGACGTCGAGACCATGGACATTGAGGAGGCGCTGGGACGGCTGAAGACGATCGATGAGCGGTCGCGGCGGCGCAAGCTGGACGGCGGCGATCAGCTGCTGCTCACGGTTGCCCAGTGGGAGGCGCGGCGGCGGCTCAACCACGATGACGACAACGGCAGCAACAGCGTGGCATCAGGTGGAGGGAAGCGGCGCGGCAGATGCTACAACCGCGGTATGCACGGGCATTTCTCCCGCGATTGCTGGAAGACGAAGAAGGAGAAGGACGCATAGGTTGTCCTCACCGACATCGACGACGACGGGTCGGCCCTCCTGTAATAAGCCACGACATGTAAGGATCAGTGCTGATTGCGCCGGGCGCCTGTCCGTCGCCGCGTCCAGGCCATGGCGGGTGTGTGTGCGTGCATGCACTCAACGCGCGGGACTAGGGCCAGGTTGTTGGCGATAGTGGCGGGGTGATCGTGGCGATCAGTAGCGGGCTAGCCACGTCACGCGTGTGTGCGTGCGTGTAGTGAGCGCCGCCGATGCGGCTCGATCGTGCGCCCGTGCGGGTAGCGGGTGTGGGGTGCGTGCCCTGGTGCTGGCCCCAGGTATAAAACCCTCGTCATGCTCGTTTTAATAGTTCTGGGCGGAATTTGAGCTTAGAAAAATCACAACGTACGAGCAGCGGGCATTTGTCGCCGGAACCACCGCGTCCACTGTCTTCCTCCTCCGTTCGAGTGCAGCGAGCGAGAGAGAGAGCGATAGCTATGGCTAGAACCCAACAAATACTATGTCCAGCTTAATTTGCACTTTTTCGACTGAAGGCAGCCGGCCGGTAATACGTGGCAACCAGATAAATGCACATGGCAACTGTGATTAATCATACATGGCAACTACGGTTAGATTACACATGACAACTACGTAAACACACACGGCAACTAATGTTTGATCATATGTGGCAAATACTTAATCACACATGGCAACTATGATTTGATTACACGCGACAACTACCATAAATTTAACATGACAACTATAGTTAACCAAAATATATAAAGTTGCCATGCTTTTACAATTACATTTGCCATCCCGGATAACTACATCTGCCATCCCGGATGGCAACTAAATTGTCATTCTCCGGGGTACCTAACGTAGTTGCGGCAGGACGTGTGGGCATTTTTGCTTCGTGCAACACACACAGGATGAAGAAAAATAGTAGTTGGGCGTGTGGCATGAAGTAGCTACGCCCACATATATGGGCAATTCTAATGTTCGCCCACACACAACCCGTGTGGGCTGCCACCAGCTCACGCCACACACGATGTGTGGGCGGATGTCTAGTATTCCACATGTGTGAGTGTTATCGGCGTCCAAGATCTAAACATATAAGGGAAAGCGCATGCCCGAACAAACTGAAGGACAGAAAATGTTAGGTACGAAGTATATGTATAAGATCATGTATATGGTCAAGTAAGGGAAAGCGCGCACTCATAAGGGCATCTCCAGCCGCGCCCCCAACAGGCCCTTCCCAGGCGATTTTGCCGCGCCGGCGTAAAAAAAAGGCCCCAGTCGCGCCTCCAGAAGCCCGTTTTTCGCCGGCTAGGGCCAAAACTGGTGCCGGCGGACCCAGGCGAACCCGCGCCTGGGGCGCTTGGGGAGCGGCACAAGTTTAAAAAAAGCGCGTGGGCCCGCCTCGAGGCGACCCGAGGCCTTTTCCGCCGTTCTTCGCTTTTACGCCGCCGCATCTCTCCCGCTCGCTCGCCTTCCTCCCGCCATTCTCTCCCTTTCTCCCGCCAAACCGCCTCCCGCTCGCCGCGAAGAAGCACGCCATGCCGCCGAAGAAGTACGCCATGCCGCGCGCGGCGGCAACCGCGACTGGCCCCGTGGCCCAGCCAAAGCAGAGGAAGCCGAGGGCGCCGCCATCGAAGCCACCGGGCCTGTCGAACGCCGAGTGGAGGGTGGAAGTTCAACGGCGCGAAGCAGTCACCGCCCACAGGCGGAACAGGGCCATAGCCAAGAAGGCCCGCGACAACGCGGCGCGCGCGGTGGCGTCTTCCTCATCGGTCAACCAGGCGGGGATGAATCCACCCGTCGTCAGCCACGCCCAGTACGCGCCCTGGGGACCGCAAGGCGCCGGATCTCCATGGGGTTCATCGTCGCCCGGCTACGCCGACGGCGACGCGCACGGTGGGTTCAATCCAAACGTGACCTTCCCTCATGGTCACCCCGCTACGCGCACGCCCTCGCCCGCATTCGTCGGCGTGCAGTACCCTCCATACAACTACGCCGCCGCCGCCGCCACGCGCCCACACCGACGCCCCATCTCTACCGTGGACCGCTACCCTTCTCGCACCTCGGCGACGCCGACGACACGGGAGCCGACATGGACGACATCATCGCGGCAGGATCGACCGCGGCCGCCGCGTCTCCCGGGTTCGCCACCCAGGACGAGGTGGTGGACCTCAGCGGCAACATGGAGGCCGAGCTCGGCTACGTCTACGGCGACGACGCGCAGGAACCCGAGGAGGAGGAGGAGGACCAAGAGGAGGAGGAGGAGGAGGAGGAGAAGGAGGAGCCGGCTCCTGTTCCGACGAAGGGCGCGGAATAAGAAGAAGCGGGCGGCTAGGTCAGGCAAACCCCGCATCAAGTGGACGTCCAAGGAGGAGGAGTGCCTCGCCAAAGCTTGGAAAGTCGTCTGCCTCGACCCGACTACCGGCACGAACCAGAGCTTGGAGACGTACTGGGAACGCATCAAGGCCGAGTTCGACGAGCGGAAGCTCGTCGACCCCTACTTCAAAGGCGTCTACATGCAGCGCGGCTCCAAGGCGATGGCGAACCATTGGGGGCGTGTCCAGTTGGCGTGCAACAAATGGCATGGAATCGTCGAGGAGGTCGCGGCTCGCCCGGAGAGCGGCGCCAGCGTTGAGGCTCAGGTACGCACGCCGTTCGCCCGCATATCTTCGTCCCCTACGCCCGCCGCCCGCCAACTTTTCGTCCCTCCGCTGCGTATGTTCGCCATGTATCGGGGCGACAACCAAGACGCCGGCTTCAAGCACCTCCACGTCTACAAACGGATTGACAAGTGCGAGAAGTGCGCGGAAGTCCGACGTGCCCTCGACAAGGCCAAGGAGACATACAAGCCGGACGCGGCGACTCCGGCGCGTCAGAGGGGCGGCCGGACGGCAACAAATTGGCAAAGAAGGGGAAATGCGCCGACGCGGCAACCGCGCGATTACAGGAGTCCATCGAGCATTGCCTCGCCGACGCCCAGGCCCGGGCCGTCCTACGCGAAGAGAAGACCGAGGCGCAGTGGTCGTCGCTAATGAAGACCAACGCCATCAAGCTCGACCTGCTCCGGACGAACGTCGCCGCGAAGAAGAGAAACACCGACATGGCTTTTCTGATGGGCGGGGCGGACATGCTCCAGAGCAACGACGAGAAGCTCAAGGCGTGGTACCTGGCGCAGCGAGGCCTCATCCTGAACGAGCTGCCGACGGCAACGCCGACGACGCCGACGACGCCCACGCCCACACGGACGCCAAGCCCGAACGACGCGTCTCCATCGCCGCCCAGCAGTGCCGAAGCCGCGCCGACGCAGCCCAGCACCGAAGCAGCTCCGACCCCGACGAGCCCGCGCACGCCGACTCCGCCAACGCCTGGAGCCGACACCGCCGAGTGAATCGCCGTGCGCATGCGATCGCCGGATTCTATTTTTTTGTAACGCCAGACTACGTCCGATCGCCGGATTTGCGGCGTCTTTTGAGAGCGGGAACGACCAAGTTTAAATTTTTCACATCCTGGGACCGGCGCGTGGGGGCGTGACTGGGAGCTAGGTCGCCCCAGAGGCCGAACTAGCGCCGGCACGCCCCCAGGCCGCTGGATTTAGGCGCCTGGGGCCGAACGGCTGGAGATGCCCTAACATACCGAATGTTTTCATTTTTCGGGCATGTTGCTGTTCAAACAAGTTAATGGCACGGATCAAATGCCGAGCAGGTGCGTGTCCCCGTACTTGTTTCCATGACTAAACCTAAGATTAACCATATCATTTCCTCTTTTTTTCGTGAATGTGGATAACAAGGCTTGTTCTTATTTTTCTGTGCACATGTTCATAGTGATGATAGTAGTCCCTCCAACATCAAATTGCTTACAAAATATACTCTAAACGACATGAATAACTCATATATAAGATAATATAGTATGGTTGATGGGTGAGCATAGAAACTTGGGTGAGCATAGAAACTGAAAGTCTGGATGCAGACCCCACGTACAAATATATTGATTACATTGTCGTCCTCTTGCTCGTTGTGATTATTTCCGTCATCCTTGCCGTGGTAGTGGTAACCCCGGGATAACTACATCCTAGCACTTGCCCCCACGTCGCTCTCCCAGGAGAGGCTCGGGCGGACCTGCACGCCGCCACGGCCGGCTCCCTCCCGCCTCCTCACCCACCTCGCGGCCGCCATAGGGCGCCCTGGGCAAAGCCCGCACGGCATCGGCGGCGGCGGGGCTATCTTCTCTCGCGCCTCGACGGATCTCGAGGGGCGGCTGCTGATGTGTGTACGTCGGCGGTGCGGGCCTAGGAGCAGGGCGCGGTCTTGTAACTTACCTCGCGTGTCCGGGTCGCATTCAACGGTGCTGGAGGCTGGCAGCTGTGGCCGGGCAGCGGCCGGTTCTCGCGCCGACCCGACGCCGGGGTGGCGGCCTTGGAGCTTGGTGGTGCTCCTGCTCGGCACTCGGCGAGCGGTGGCGGGGCATGGGGCGCGCGACGGCGGGCCACGGCAGGTGGTGGCGGGCGCTGAGCTCGCGGCGGCGCTCCGGCGTGTGTAGGCGGCTGCAGCGGCCCCTGTGTAGAAGTTAACCACGTTGCCTCAGTACACGTAGGATTAGGAAAAAGGGTAAGTACGAGTCCTGGTAGTATTAGGATTCCTAGTCCTAGTCTATTTCCATAGTCCCTTACGGACATGTATAAAAAGCACCCCAGGGGTGCTCCTTGTAACGAGACCAACGAAAGCAATACAAAGAAAGGTAGCGGGCTCGACGCGAGCCTGTAGCTATCACCAAAGATCTTCCATCAATCGTTGTTTCGTTTGCTACGTTTACCTGACGTTTTGCCGAGAGCCTCACGTACGGAAGCTACGGCAAGGTGTACGTACATACGCAAGTCGCCCGCTAGACACCATCCAGCAGCTTGCCTGCTTGGTTGCTAGCTAGCTAGCTTTGCACGTCGTACGTGTAGTTCCTGGGTGAGTTGATCTATCGTTCAAAAGCCAACAATTGGTATCTAGAGCCCTGACGATCTACGATGACGGACAGCGATGCTGAGTCAGTCAAGTCCGGCAACGGCGGTTCCAAGAGGAACAAGTCCGGCAACGGCGGTTCAAGGCAAACAAGAACTGCGACAAGGTGAAGAAGGGCGGCAAGTCAGCGACTAGTGGTGACGGAACGGGCGGCGCCAACGTACTGGCGCATCGCAACATCCCCATCCAGTACCCGATGCTCACCGACGCCAACTACGGCGTGTGGGCGGTGAAGATGAAGATCATTCTCCGAACCCTTCAAGTGTGGGAGGCCATCACGGACGACGACGTCGACGAGGAGTACGATGAAGGTGCCATGGCCGCCATAGCCCAGTCTGTGCCGGATTCCGTGCTAATGACATTGGCGGGGTTCGAGACAGCAAGAGAGGCGTGGAACGCACTCAAAGATATGAGGATAGGAGAAGATCGCGTCACGAAGGCTCGGGCACAAGTGCTGAAGCGCCAATTTCACAAGTTGCAGATGGAGGAAACTGAATCGGTGAACGACTATGCCATGCGTCTGACTACTTTGGTGGGAGAGATCCGCGCGCTTGGTGCAAAGCTCAACGAGACCGAGATTGTGGAGAAGTTTTTCTGTTCGGTGACTGATAGATTCATGTACATCATCGGCACGCTCGAGCAGCTTTACGACATCGACGACATGACCATAACGGAGGCGATCGGACGCTTGCGGACATGGGAAGAGAATGCTCGTGGCTGTCGGAAAGGCAAAGGAGGAGGTGGTGACCAACTCATGTACTCTCGCGCAGATTGGGAGTCCCCAAGTAGCAAAGGAAGGCGTGACGGTGGAGAAGGCTCAAGCAACGCGAAGCGCGGACAAACCGGAAAAGGCAAAGGAAAAGGCAAGTCACAAAGTCATGGTAAGGCGGACCGATCGAAAGAGCGGAAGTCACGGAACTTGGATATGTCCGAGGTCAGGTGCTATAACTGCAACGAGATGGGTCACTTTGCGAAGGATTGTCCGGAGCCTAATAAGCGGGAGATCAAGACAAATTTGGCAAAGCAAGAAGACGAACGTCCAGGTCTTCTGATGGCCGAAGTTTGTGATCTCGTCCAAACAGCGGTTGTGAAACCAAACCGGAGGGTGCTACTTCATGAGAAAAAGGTAACACCAAAGTTATCCGGGAGCCAGAACGTGTCGTGGTATCTAGACACAGGTGCCAGTAACCACATGATGGGGTGCAAGGAGAAGTTCCTCGAGCTGGAATATGATGTTCAAGGCTTGGTCAAGTTCGGTGATGGTTCAAATGTGGAGATTTGCGGGCAAGGCTCTGTCCTCTTTGAGGATCTCACAGGAGAACATCACATACTCACCGGAGTGTACTACACCCGAAGGATTCGCAACAACATCATCTCCGTCGGAAACTTGACGAGAATGGATGCAAGGTGTATATTGAGAACGGAGTGATGACGATCTTCGACAACCTCCGAAACGTGCTAGCCCGTGTTAATCGCACATGGAACAGGCTCTATATCCTTAACCTTGATCAATCTCAACCGGAGTGTTGGCTCGCCAAGAGTGATGATGATTCGTGGTTATGGCATGCTAGATTTGGGCATGTCAACTTCTATGCCTTGAAGAAGATGTCGAAGATGGAGATGGTATCCGGGATGCCATTTATCGACCATGTTGATCGAGTATGTGACGGGTGCTTGGTTGGAAAACAGCACCGCAGGCCATTCCCTGCTCAGTCTACCTATCGTGCAAGTGATGCACTCGAGCTGCTCCATGGTGATCTATGTGGCCCTATCACCCCAGCAACTCACGGAGGAAAGAAGTATTTCCTCCTAGTGGTAGATGACTACTCGAGATATATGTGGGTCGTTCTCCTACGATCTAAAGATGAGGCGTTTGAAGCGTTTAAGAAGCTGAAGGCTGCAATGGAGATGGAACACAAGTTGAAGGTTCGCACTCTAAGGACAGATCGCGGCAGAGAGTTTACGTCAAACGAGTTCAACGACTACTGCGAGAAGATTGGCATAAAGAGGTTCCTCACGACATCTTATACGCCGCAGCAGAACGGGGTTGTTGAAAGGCGCAATCGAACCGTCGTTGACATGGCGAGAAGTCTACTCAAGAGCAAGAACTTGCGGGGACTTTTTGGGGAGAAGCTGTCTTGACGGCGGTCTATCTTCTCAATCGGGCTCCAACGAAGGCAGTGATCGGCAAGACTCCGTATGAAGAAATTTACGGACGGAAGCCGAATGTGTCTCATCTACGGACGTTTGGGTGTGTGGCACATGTGAAGACGGCGGAGCCGCATCTCTCAAAGCTTGCCGATCGAAGCACCAAGATGGTGTTCGTCGGATACGAGAGGAGTTCCGGCACCAAGGCATACCGCTTCTACGATCCACGAACCAAGCGTCTACGGATTTCACGCGACGTTGTGTTTGAAGAAAACCAAGCGTGGAATTGGAGTGCAGTAGCCAACGATGCTCCAAACGGTAACATATTCACAGTTGAATTTCCAACTGATGATGATGCAAGGGAGGACGTCCAGGTGGTTAGCAAGACGCCCAACCAAGATGACCACAATGGTAGTGATCATCATGGTGCTGACACCGATGACGACGCGCATGGGTCGCAAGGTGATAGCGACAAAGATGCGCAAGACACGGGTAGAGATCTCGGCAACGACATCGACAACGAGGCGCATAGTGATGATGACAATCAAGATGATGGTCACGATCACGACGACTACGCCGACGACGCGGATGCCAATGACCCAGCATCTACCACGCCCGAGACTCAACCGTCTTCCTCAAGTGCATCGACGCCTACACAATTTGTGCCGCCTCCTTCGCAAGCCACAATGGATTCTTCTGGGCCTCGTCGCTACAAGACCCTCAAGAAAGTCTACAAGTACGCAAAGCCAGTTACACTTGAGTACTCCGATTTGTGTTTACTCAGAGTTGAGGAGCCGGCGAACTTCGTAGAGGCGAGCAAAAGTTCAAGTTGTATGCACGCCATGGATGAGAAGATGAAGGCGATCGAGAGCAATGGCACGTGGACTTTGGTAACCCGACCTCCGAACCAAAAGGCCATAGGTTTGAAGTGGGTTTACAAGTTGAAGAAGGACACGAAGGGTGCCATTGTGAAGTACAAGGCAAGACTCGTTGCAAAGGGCTACATACAACATCAAGGAGTTGACTATGAGGGGGTGTTTGCACCGATTGCTCGAATCGAGACGGTGAGAGTGCTCCTAGCTTTGGCAGCACAAGAGGATTGGAAGGTTCATCATATGGATGTGAAATCCGCTTTCCTCAACGGCGACCTTAAAGAAGGAGTGTGCGTGGAACAACCCCTCGGCTACGAGAAGAAAGGCAAAGAAGGGAAAGTTTACAAGCTCAAGAAGGCACTTTACGGGCTGAAGCAAGCGCCAAGAGCTTGGAACGCAAAGTTACACCGAAGTTTGATCTCGCTCGGGTTCAAGAGATGTCCCCTCGAGCACGACGTCTATACAAAGAACTCCAGAGGATCAAACCTGCTAGTTGGAGTTTATGTCGACGATCTGATTATCACCGGAGATAGCGCGCAAGAAATTGAACATTTCAAGGCGTAGATGAAGGAAAAGTTTAGCATGAGCGATCTGGGATTACTCAGCTATTACTTGGGTATCGAAGTGAAGCAAAGCTCCGAGAGATTTCCCTATGTCAATCGGCTTATGCGGTTAAGTTATTGCACAAGTGTGGCATGACAGATTGCTACGAGACAAAAGCTCCAATGGACCAACGCCGCAAGTTGAGCAAACGTAGCTCAAATCCGCCGGTGGATGCCACAATGTATGGAAGCTTTGTGGGTAGCCTAAGATATTTGGTGCATACCCGACCTGACTTGTCTTATTCAGTCGGGATCGTGAGTCGTTTCATGGAGAATCCGACAACCGAGCACATGAGCGCGGTCAAGCAAATCTTGCGCTATGTGAAAGGCACTATAAATCTTAGCTGCACGTATAGAAAGGGAAAGGAAGGGTTGGTCCTTCATGGATACTCAGATAGTGACATGGCAGGTGATGTTGATGATCGAAAAAGCACAACGGGCATGATATTCTACCTTGGCCCAAATCCTATCAGCTGGAATTCTTAGAAGCAAAAGGTGGTTGCACTGTCTTCATGCGAGGCAGAATACATAGCGGCAAGCACGGCGGCTCGTCAAGCAGTGTGGCTGAGAAGACTCCTAGCTGATCTTGAAAGCGGGAGGTGCAGAAGGTGTTATTAAAGATCGACAACCAAGCTGCAATCTCATTGTGCAAAAATCCGGTTCATCACGAGAGGAGCAAGCACATAGATACCCGGTTCCACCATATCCGGGAGTGCATTGACGAAGGGATGATCGAAGTTCAGCACGTGAACACGAAGGAGCAGCTTGCCGACATTCTCACGAAGTCCCTCGGTCGATAGAAGTTCATCGAGATGAGGAACAAAGTCGGAGTACATGAGATCCAGTCAAGCAACAGGGTTAAGGAGGTGAATGTAGAAGTTAACCACGCTGCCTCAGTACACGTAGGATTAGGAAAAAAAATAAATACGAGTCCTGGTAGTATTAGGATTGCTAGTCCTAATCTATTTCCATAGTCCCTTATGGACGTGTATAAAAAGCACCTCAGAGGTGCTCCTTGTAACGAGACCAACGAAAGGAATACAAAGAAAAGTAGCGGGCTCGACACGAGCCTGTAGCTATCACCAAAGGTCTTCCATCGATTGTTGTTTCGTTTGCTACGTTTACCTAACGTTCCGCCGAGAGCCAAAGTGAATCGATCGCTAGCTCGCTCACGTACGGAAGCTACGACAAGGCGTACGTACATACTCAAGTCGCCGGCTAGACACCATACAGCAGCTTGCCTGCTTGGTTGCTAGCTAGCTAGCTTTGCACGTCGTACGTGTAGTCCCTGGGTGAGTTGAACTACCGTTTAAAAGCCAACACCCTGTGCGCGGTCGGCGACTCCCTCTCCGACCTGAATGGCGCGGGGGTGGCGGTGGCCCGGCGTGGCCGGCGATCTGGATGCGGTCGGTCCGGCAGCTCGCTGGTCTACCGGATATTCACGAGCATCATCGTCTCCGACTCGATCTGCTTCGGTTCATGCTAGATCCGGTACAGGGAGATAGTCGTCATCTCCCGGTGTTGGCTACATGGATCTGGCGGCGACGGCTAGAACTTTGGTCTAGTCTTCGACATAGAAGGCGGCTGTCCGAGCACAAGAAGCGGATGGAGTTCTTCGAACAGATCTGGGTGAAAACCTACTCTTGGCTAGATGCCAAAGCCGGCGATAGCGGTGCTCTACGGTGTCATTCCCTTCTTGAAAGCATTGCCGTGGAGAAGTTCTAGACTACGATCTGCTACCTCCGGGGAAAACCTTACATCGATAGATCAGAAGACGGCGGCGCGTTTGTGTCGTTTTCCCCTTGGGGGCGTCTTTTTTGGAGGTGTACGCGGGCTCAAGGGACCAGTGGACAACGTGTTTGGTGGAGCGGTGCTTCTTCATGCACATTTATGGTGACAGATCTTGAGAGTAAATAGCATAAAACTACTACTTTACAGGCTAGGGTTCCAAAAACTACCGGTTTTTAATTTTTCTCAGATAACTACCGAATGGGCGGTCGGCTGTTTCAAAAAACCCTGATGATAGAGTGTTTTACAATTAATCATGATTATGACAGTTGGGCCCCATGCGTTAGAGCTCTAATTATTTGACCGTTAGTTTGACCGTTAACTGGCACGTGGGACCTACAAGTCAGTGTATTTCTAAAAAGCAATCAGGTCCCTGAAAATATTTTAAAAAGCAATCAGGTCCCTGCATCTTTTTCCGAAAAGCAATCAGGTCCCTGCTAAAGGTCACAGCAGCCACCGGCGCTGCTCCTCTCGATGCCGCCTCGTCCAGCCGGCGAACCACGCCCGCAACCGCCGTGAGCTCACCGACGGGCGGCCTCTCTCTCTTTCTTCTTCCTTGCGCCGGCTCGAGGTAGGTCTAGGCAAGCAACGGGATGGGGTCCAGGCGGTGCTCCTTGCAGGCGGCTGCCACTGCTCCTGGCCATGGCGCGCTGCCTCGCCTGTGCGGCCGTCGCCATGCCCTGCCATCGTCTATGCGGCCGCCGGCATGCCCAAGAAGAATGCAACGGCCGTCGTCGCCGAGAGGGCCAAGCACCTCACCTACGCCCGCCGTCGATGCCTTCGCCCTCCTCCTCGAGCTCCCCGCAGACGACCACGCGTACGGCCTGCGCCGCTGCCGGAGCGCGCGCCTGCCGCCGCCGCGGCCGAGGACGGCCTTTGCTGCGGCCGCCGAAAGGTGAGGGTGGACCCGGTGGTGCGGGGCGAAGGTGAGGGGCAGAAGCGACGGATGGCGGGGTGGACACGGTGGGTGGTCATTGCCGCGCCGGGGAGGGCCAGTGAACGGCGGCGGAGGACAGGGCATGCTCGCCGGCGAGAGGAAAGTAAGGGAGGCACGGAGGAGGGAATACTCAGGGAGGAGGAGGAAAAAGTGTGGAAGATACACTGACATGTGGGCCCCACATGTCAGTTAACGGTCCAACAGACGGTCAAATAGACGGATCGTTTAGGTGCGGGCCCGACCTGTCATAAACATGTTTAAATTTTAAGCAACGGTCATTTGGAGTTTTCTGAAACAGCCGACCGCCCATTCAGTAGTTATCTGAGAAAAATTAAAAACCGGTAGTTTTTTGGAACCCTAGCCTGTAAAGTAGTAGTTTTATGATATTTACTCCAGATCTTGATGGCTTGGCACTCTGGAAATTAGGCGTCTGATGTGCGCTGATGGAATCACGCAGGAGGGTGACGCTGTCTGGCGTCGTGGTGGCGTCGACGACAGTTAGACCGAGTAAGGTAGATGCAACAGTACAACACTGAAGATGGATTGGTGGCACGTGGCTGCAGCGGCCTCATACCCGGCAGGCGTCCTGGTTGAGGAGTGTGTCAGACTGGTGGGTGCCCCATACCCGGCGGGCGTCCTGGTTGGGACCTCAGGTCTTAGATGTTAGGTTTGGCTGCGAGGTCTGTTTGGTATTAGGCCCAGACTATCAACATCCCTTCATCTACTGGATAAGAGTAGCGACAGTTGTTGCCTAGACGGTGGATTTAGTCTTACTGTGTATGACTTTGTAAAGTCTTATGTGAATAATTAATAAAATGACTGCATGCATCATCCAGATATAATAATTAATAAAGTGACTACATGCATCATCTAAATATAATAATTAGTAAAATGACTACATGCATCATCCAGATACAAAAGCCCGGGGTCTTCCTCCATTTCTAAAAAATATAATAACCCCGTGAAATATCCTATCCAAGCAGTTCTCGTCATTGCTTTCCTGGCAATACACATCGCAACTACCAAGGTCCAACCTGGCGGACCAGTTCACATAGACATCGGGAGAGGAGTAGTAAACACGGTCCGCTTCCACGATGCCGCGCTTGCCCACGGCCGACACATGCACTGCCTTGCAACAACCTGGACCTACAAACAATACATTGTCGCCCAAACTCGCCACGATCGTCCCACTTGTATTTGTAATTGTATGTCCTTGTTTTATCACCGTATGTAGCAAGCTGGAAGATCCTGAAATATTCAGTCTTGTTGTGGTTCCTGATCTCCACGGCTATTGCGAGCTTGCCGCGCAGCTCAAAGACGTATTTGGCATATCCATCCCTAGTGGGTCTTGTGATCAGCTCGTCGGCCGAGATAACAATCAGAGCATCATTTCTTCTTCGGCCAAGGACGAGCCTGTATTTTTCTCTAAAAATAAAGGACGAGCCTGTATAGTGTGCAGGACGAGATGCCGTAGAGCTAGCCATTGCAAAACGCAATGTGTATTAGTTTGTGCCATAAGTATGGGTCGCATCCACGCGTGGTCCACACAAGGTTCTGGCTGCGAGGATTACAGAGGTCATGCTATGCACACGATAAAATCAGCATGATTCACAGATGATGGTTAAATCAGGCCATACATGCGTATAAGTGAAACAACACAGGACGCTGGATTTACATATCGTGCACACGTCGGGCACCAGTATCGTTCATGGAGCAGTTTCGATTACAGAGCCCTGTCGTGTAGCTTGTGGTCATTGCGGCAAGGATGCAGATCCTTTGAAAATATGATTTTCTCGATGAAGAGCTTGTTGGTGGCGTGTTTATGCATTGGACATCTACATACAAAGTCCCTAGCGAGCAGCACCTGGCACGGGTGAAGAGGTTCACACCACGACCTGGGACCCAACGGTGGCCGCGACCCAGCCGCTGTCGAAGGACCCAACGATACGCTTGCCCCTCTGTGGTGAGCACGGCAGCGGGTCCTCGGGACTGTACGCCCGGGTCGCTAGGTCGCGCGGGCGGCTGTCGGTCGACGGGAGCAGCAGCGGGAGGGCAGGCAGCTTGGGGTAGGTGTTGGAGGTCACAACAGCACGCCAGGACGTGCAGACAGCGGCAAAGCGAGCGCGGTCATATAGCGAGGCGCACTGGGGGTAGATCTCGCCGAGGAGGTCGCTGGGGAGCCCTTCGGCGCTGGCCATCAAATCGGCAGGGAAACGTTTCAATAGGGCGGACCGGCCGAAAATTACGCCGGTCACACACGGGCCACGCAATGGAGAGAATCATACGGCCACGGATGCGACTATTATCTATTTCGCAACCTCTACCAACCACTCATCCCGTTGTCTTCCTCAATCCCCTGGCTCCCGCTTCTCTCTCCTGCCCCCATGGATAAGTCCCTCCTGCCATTGTCTCTCTGTCAACCGTGCATGCACCAGCAAGGGCCGGTGCTGAGCAAACAAGATACGCCATGGATGAGATCCTGAGGAGTCGAAGCCGTAGGTCCACGAAGAGACGCGCCACGTGCAAGGGCCAGTGACGGCGGAGATGCGACCACGCTGACCACATGCTAGAACCGCGCACACCAGAGCTGCTCCCACGGTAACCGCATGCTAGAACCTTGAATACAGGAGCTGCAACCGGCCGATGGTGGAGGCGGGACCGCGGTGACCACGCGTGCCAGAACCGTGCACACCGGGAGCTGCACGCGACGACGATGTCGTCTGCAGATGTTACAATCATGTATCACAGAGCTACGACAAGCTCTCGGTGATGCTACGACCGTGCACACAGGAGCTGCAACCGGCAATGTCGTCGTCGGCGAAAGCTACAACCGTGCACACAGGAGCTGCAACCGGCAGTGTCGTCGTCGGCGAATGCTACAACCATATCCTGCAGGAGCTACAAGCCTACAACCGTGCACACAGGAGTTGCAACCGGCAATGTCGTTGTCGGCGAATGCTACAACCATATCCCGCGGAAGCTAGAACCATGCACACAGGAGCTGCAACGCGAATGCTACAACCATATACCGCAGAAGCTACAACCACGTGGGCCAGAGCTGCAGCCATTTTGGCGATGCTACAACTGTCTCGCCGGAGCTGCAACCGGTGGCGCCCATCTTCGGCGTATGCTACATCCGTGTACAGCAGAGGTTACAACCACGTGAGCCAGAGATGCAACCGTTTGGCGATGCTATGACCGTGTAAGCCGGAGCTGCAACCGCAACGCCCGTCGCCGCCGAGGCTGCAAGCAGGAGCACACGCAGTTGCAACCGGGCAGCGGTGCATGTTTGGACTGGCGATCGACGGTGTGATTGAATTGGTACGACCATGGCTGTTTGCTTGCTATGAGACGACAAGTGTGTGCTGGAACAAGTACGGCCGTGTACTGCTACCATGGCCGCGAAATGCTGGAACCATGGAGACCAAAAGCTCGGACCTCGACATCCATGTGCTGGAACCCCACAGCCGGGGTGCTGCAACCAGGGGCGGCGCCAGGGGTCTTCTTGGGTATTCGGTTGAATACCCAAGATTTTGACAAACCATTGAAATTTTATATAAAACAGGCGATTTTTTTTTGCAAAACAGTGATGATTTGGGCAAACCCTCTAGAACCTGGCGCCGCCACTGGCTGCAACCACGGCCACCGCCACAACGGCGGCGAGAACGTGCTGTTACCACGTCGGCCTCCTGCTAGAACCTTGACGCCGCGCGCTGGAACACCGTGAACTGGGGTGTTGCGGCTATGTCCTTCAATAACGACAACGGCGAGCATGTACTGCGACTATGCCGCCCGTGTGCTGGCCAACGACGAGCAACGACGGAGCGCTATGAGATGGCGGTCGCGTGCTTGCTGGCGACGAGCAACGGCGGAGCGCTAGGAGATGGCTACCGCAAAGGCCGGCCGGGGTGCCACGTGGAGCGAGCGCACAAGGACAAGCAGTTTCGCTAATTACCGGCTGGATCGAAACGGCTGTGCCCGAGGTTAAAAGGGAAAGGCACATGTAATCTAATGGCTGTGGCCGAAAGATCGTACGCGCGCGGTACGACCGGCCGAATTTGGGCCGGTCGACCGGCGGCTAGTAGTGGCCAATCGGCAGATCGTCTCGCGTCTTTTTTTTTGCCAGAAACTATGGTAGCTTTATTGATGAAGTAGCATGTAATTACAATCAGCCCTTAGGCTGTTAACAAGGAAAGGAGGGCAGTCCTCAAGCGAGCATTTGAAGCCAATAAGGCAGAAGCCTTCTTGGCACACAGATCGGCCAAAGTATTCACCTCTCTGGATACATGCCTAATCGAAAAAGAAATAATGATGACTTCTCCCAAATTTTATCTAAGATAGGCGCGACAATTGATGTCGAACTATCACGCAAAGACCAGAGGTTGACAACCTCTAAACAATCCACCTCCATCACTATGTGTGAGAACCCACGTAGTTGTGCGAAGATAACTCCTTCCCGTAACGACAGAGCTTCAGCAACGAAAGGATCTGTCACTCCCGGAAAAGGTTTACTCCAAGCTCCCATGAACGACAGATAAGACCTCACCACGCCTCCTCCTCACGCACATGAAGCTTCAGTGTTTATTGCTCCATCCGTATTTATCTTAATCCATCCCGCATCAGGAGGACGCCAGTGGAGACCCAAAACGCCTTGCATAGGCTTGGAAAATTCAAGCAATAACAGATCATTACGAACAGTTTTGATCGCATGAACTGGATCATAAGATGGTTGATCATGGGTCCACCGATTCCTTTCAGACCAAATCGCATGCATAACTGTGATAATTTTACATCTGTCTTGGTCCATAATCTGATCATCCATGAGCACATCTCGTGCCCAAGAGCCCGGATCCAACAGCGGCAAATTGACACCCATGAAATCACGGGCTGCAGTCCAAAACAGCCCTGCATGCGAGCACCCAATTAGCGCATGGTGCAAGTCTTCCGTCGTAGTCTTGCATAGATCACATATCGCCATCGTACAGATATGACGATGATGGAGAGTAGCATAGTCCGGGAGGATTCCCCGCAACACTCGCCACAAAAAAACTCAATACTCTGGGAATAACCTTGAGCTTCCACAAGGCAGTCCACGTGTGTTTATCTGACGATTATGGTTCCGTTATCATTCCTTCCTCTGGAGCAGAACGCTCGTTATGAGTCATTAGAGCACGATAAGCCGACTTAATAGAATAAACACCAGACCTCTCGAGATCCTAAGCAATATAATCCTCCCCACTGGAAGCTCTTAATGGTATGTTCAATATAGCCGCAGCATCTGATGGTAGAAAGTTCCTTCGGACTAGATCAACATCCCAAGACCCCGTCTCATGATCGAACAGTTTCGAGACCCGAGGTATAGGATCAGTCCCAATCCGGCCAGTAGGCTTATGAGTACTCGTGTTCGGGATCCACCTATCCGACCAGGTGGAGATAGATTCACAGTTCCCTACATGTTTAATCAAGCCACATTCCAGCGCCTTTTGACCTGCTATGATCGCCTTCCAAGTCGCCGACACTGAGCGAGGCGTCTGTGCTTCCATGAAATCACAATTATGAAAGTATTTTCCCTTCAAAACTCTGGAGCATAAGGAGTTGGGATGGGTCAAAAGCCGCCAACCATGCTTGCCAAGCAAGGCTAGGTTGAAATTCTCAAAATCCCGAAACCCCGTACCTCCATTCATCTTTGGAACAGTAAGATTTTCCCAAGACACCCAATGCAAAGACCGTCGGTCAATGGAGCTACTCCACCAGTACTTTGCCATCGGAGATGTAAGTTGTGAGCAAACTTTCTTGGACAACCGAAAACAAGACATGCTAAAAGTGGGTATTGCTTGAACCACTGATTTGAGCAAGATCTCCCTACCTGCACATGCCAAGTTTTTCTCATACCATCCTTGCATTTTGTTTCTGCCCCACTCAACAATGTGAGCAAAACTACCACTCGTAATCTTGCCAACCGCTGTCGGTAGACCCAAATATCGTTCAGTGAAAGCTTCCACAGCGATTCCAAGTGTTTGTTTAATGCCCCTCCTCAACTCTTGAGAAGCATTGTGACTAAAGTAAACTGCACTTTTCTCCCGGTTGACTGTCTGACCAGAGCAGACAACATAAATCCTGAGAATATCATTCAATCTATTTGCACTCTCCACTTTGGCGCTCATGAATATTAAACTGTCGTCCGCAAAGAGCAAATGATTAATCCACGAAGAATGGATGCTCACCCTGACCCTCCTGTCAACATATGCACCACCATAATAATTCATCAAGATGGTCTCGCGTATGTTGTGTCTTGGGCTCTTGGCAACGCGAGGCTGGTGTGGTAGATGGTATAGAGACATGCAGCAAAACGAACACAAGCTCGAGGTCGGCGGAGCAAACGGGAGCAGCACGCAACAGCCCAAGGTTTGGTCTGGGCTTGCCTTTCCAGATTTTAGACTATCTGTAGATAAATAAAAGTAGGATAAAAAGGTCCGAAAATCCTAGTCCTATGGGGAAAAGCTACGTACGGACTGAACATACGGGGAAAATCTCTCCCAGTAATCTCACCCCCTGAGTTTTAGAGATTGGACCTTTGTCAAATTGCACCCAAATTTTTGCGTGGTACGATTTTTTTTTTTGGGATAAAGGAAGTTTATTGCATAGGTATAGAGTTACAGTCGAGAGGTCACAAATCCTCGATACATGATGGAACCAAGCCAAGCCAAACAGCAGTGGCACGCTCGGTGCGGCTATACTTAGCCAACCGATCGGCAATTCTATTTTGAAGTGTACTAATCTTTTGAGAAAAAAACTCCCTATTATCTAAGAGTGACTTGATCTCCAGGATGATCTGTCCATAAGCCGAGCGAAGAAGTGCATCATTTGTCAAGCTAGACAATGCTTTAGAGGAGTCCGTTTGAACCACCACCGATAAATCAGAATGTTGTAATGCTAGGGCCATCCCCTGCATGTTCGCATGCAATTCCGCCTCGAGTGGGTCATTGCAATAGAAGATGAACCGGTAGGCTGCCATTAGGATCTCGCCTCTGTCGTTCCGGAGCACCATACCGACGCCCGCAGAGCCATCCTCCTGCATAAAGGAACCGTCGACTGACAGCGCCAGCCTGCCAGGCGGCGGCGCCGGCCAGGGATCCGCCGACGGCTTGACTCCTGGGACCGGCAGCGCCACCGCCGAGGTCGACATTTTTCCTTTAATGATCTCCTCCGTAGAGTAACGCGCATCGAGCATTATAGAAATTCGACATTTGTAGTAACTGTCCAGAAATTCGACAGTGGCTGGCACAGGAGGCACCTCATTCCCGTGTGTCAGATCATTATGAAGCTGCCAAATCCGCCAGAAAAACATAATCAGCATATCTTGTACATCCGACGAGCATTTCGACAGCAGAGAAATTAGCCACTCCCTCCCTTCATGGATAAGGAGATCATCGTCCCATTGTGGCCAACGAAGACGCATATTTGTCCAGAGCATTCTCGCATGAGGGCAAGTTATCATTGCATGGAATGAATCGCCGTCCTCCACCCCGCAAAGCATACAGGTTGAGCGCGTCGCCAAGTGTCGGAAGGCTTTAAAACTCTGTGTTGCCAACGTTCCTGTTACACATATCCACACATGGATCTTCATTTTCTGCGGTACCCCGGACCGCCAAACGTAGTTCCACCCCGCTCGATTACCCTCTGGTGCAGCACTTGACGCACCATTAGCAGCGGCAGCATTATGATCACATGTAGCCAACTTGTAGGCACTTCTCACCGTAAACCCCCATTCTTTTCCGGGTACCATGCCAAGAAATCATCCCTCTGGCGAGGCGAAGTTCTTATTTTCAGAATGTGATCAATATCCATCGGCCAAAAGAATTCCCTCAACCTGTCCTGCTTCCACGCTCCATTGCCATCTAAGAAATCAGACCCTGTGGAAACGACAATTTCCCTTCGGAGTAATCGGACGGAATGAGAAAGGCCGAGGCAGCCAAGGATCACGCCAAGTACGAATCTTCATGCCACTACCGACTCGCCAAATGACGCCCTTCTTGATCAACTCAAGGCCATGCAGTATTCCCTTCCACACCTCAGACCCGGAGCCCGGGAACACAGTATCCAAAAGCTGACTAGATGGATAGTATCTCACCTTCAGTATACGCGCACAGAGGCTATCTGGCCGATCCAGTAGCCTCCAGGCCTGCTTAGCTAGTAGCGCCTGGTTAAACGCCCACATGTCCCTAAAGCCCATACCACCCATGGCTTTGGGCAAACGCAATTTATCCCAGCTCATCCAGGCCATCTTCTTCTTCCCATTCTCCACCCCCACCAATACTGACGTATCATCCTTGTTAGATCATCACAGGCTGACGCCGGGAGTTTGAAAACGCTCATAACATATGCTGGTATGGCCTGTGCCACTGATTTGATTAGTATCTCCTTGTTCCCTGAAGACATGTACTGCTCACTCCAATCCACAAGGATTTTCCTCGACTGCTCTTGGATAGTCTCAAAGTGCCCTTTGTGGATCCTCCCCTCCTGAACCGGCAAGCCCAAATACTTAGGCTCAAACGCCTCCTGGGTGATGTCCAGCGTGTCTTTGACCTCTTTAACCATATCAGGTTGACATTGATTTGAGAATAGAATGGAACACTTCGACGGGTTAATAAGTTGTCCTGTGGCCGTCGCAAAGGTGTTCAACACCCCTTTCACTAATAATGCATGCTGATTATTTGCTTGAAAGAATAGAAGTGAATCATCCGCAAACAAAAGGTGTGTAATCTCTGGAGCACCTCTACATATTCTGACCCCAGTGAGACCATCTTCCCGTTGCAGCCTTTTCAATCAACGCAGAAAGAGCATCAGCTAAAAATAAGAAGAGGAATGGAGACAGTGGATCACCTTGACGGAGTCCCCTCGAGGGGGAGAAGGACTCCAGTAGCTTCCCATTAAATTTTACCGAGTACTTCACTGACGAAACACAAGCCATAACCCGAGCAATCCAGATGGGCGAGAAGCCCCATTTAGCCAAAGCTTTCTCCAAAAAAACGCAGTCCACCCTGTCATAGGCCTTAGAAAGATCTAGCTTGTAAGCACAGAGGCCGGTTGCATTATTCCTTACCGACTGAATATGGTGAAGACATTCAAACGCAATAATAGAGTGGTCAGAAATCAGCCTCCCCGGGATGAAGGCGCTCTGATTTTCAGAAATGAGATCAGACAGGATGGGTCGTAGCCTGTTTACCATACACTTAGAGATTATCTTGTATATAACATTGCACAAGATTATCGGTCTAAAATCCTTCAGATCGTTCGGATGAGGGATCTTAGGAATTAGCACAATAGCCGTGTTATTAACTCCATTAGGCATAACACCAGAAGCAAAGAACTCGTGGACCGCCGCAACAATCTCCGTTTTCAATAGTGCCCAATTCCGTTGAAAGAACCTAGCAGGAAGTTCATCACAACCCGATGCTTTCAGTGGCCCGATCTGAAATAAAGCATTAGAGATCTCCTCATCTGAGTGGGGCCTGCATAAAGAAGCATTCATCTCCTCTGTTACTTTTGGGGCAATACAGTCCAACACCGCGTCCGGAGAGAGGGTTGGATCTTTGGTGAAAATCTCCTTAAAGTAAGATTGAGCCATTCTTTCCATGTCCGAAGGAGCATTAGACCATGTTCCATCTTGTTTCCGAAGACGTTGAATCAGATTCCTACGAGCACGCCATACCGCTCTCCAGTGCAGATATTTGGTATTACGCTCACCTTCCTTAAGACAGGTGATGCGTGACCGCTGGAGCCATAGCATCTCCTCCCTGTATAAGAGCTCGTCGAGCTGGTTCATTTTGTCCCGTACCTGAGCACAGTCCGCTCCAGCCAGTTGCAGGCCTGCCAGTTGCGAACGGAGCCTCTCAATATCCTTCAACACATTGCCAAACTTCAATCTACTCCACTCCTTCAACTCCTTTAAAACCTCTCGCAAGGACGTGGCTACCGAACCCAAGCTGCTAGGGGTCTTGTGTTTATTTCAAGCTTCAGCTATTACATTGGGTAGGGTATTGTCACGTTCCCACATGATTTCATAGCGCAAACATGGGGGCCGACGCTGCTGGTCCTGCATCCCCTCCAGTTGTATCAAAACAGGGCAATGATCCGAACATGAGGTGGTCAAGTGGACCACCTTTGCAAGCGGAAACGTATCACGCCAAGCTTCGTCTGCACAAGCATGGTCCAAGCAGACCTGAACATTGCGGTCTGAATCCTGGCCATTGTTATATGTGAACGGAATACCCGAGAAACCAAGGTCGTCGAGCTCGCACTTCTCCAAGCAATCTCTTAAATCCACCATCTGAGCCTCCGAGCGCTCGGTCCTCGACAGATGCTCGTGCTGCCACAGAGCTTCATTGAAATCACCACACACCATCCACGGCTCACGCGAGTAAGCACTAAGCCTACAAAGGTGCTCCCACATGCGATGACGATTTTCAGCCCGAGGCTCCCCATATACAAAGGTGCATCGCCAAGAAGTTCCTGACCGACCATCGACCACACTAACACCAATAAAACGATTGCAAGAATCAATCACCGTGACAGAGAGGGACTCATCCTAGAAAAGTGCTAAGCCCCCACTTCTTCCATCACTACTCACTCCATGAAAACCTTTCAGACCGAGTCTCCATCGCAGCTTCTCTACTTTCACAGTAGCTTGCCTTGTTTCACACAGAAAGACAAGCTTGGGGTTATTGGCTTTTGCGAGGGCCAAAACCTCACGAACTGTTTGGCGGTCCCCCGGCAGTTCCAAACTAGGGTATTCATTGTGTCCGGCGGTCTTCCTTGAGGGAAGCCTCCGATCTCTCTGTGGTAGCATGATCCTTGGTGAGCTTGATCCGTTTACTGCTCGAAGAGCTGCTCGTTGGTGAGGCGTTCTCTCCCAGGTCTTGAGCACTGCCATCCGTGATGGCCAAAACCACATCCTTGCTTTTCGGTCTGTTCACAACATCAACTCCAGCACTGTCCATGTTCAATCTCTTCCTCGCATCTCTATCAATTTCCGTGAGTGCACCCGGTGTTTTCACCGGGCTTGTGGTGGTGTCGAGCGTCTCAGGATCCATAGCCTTGAGGCTAGGGTCCAATGGAGCACTAGGGCTGCCGTTCTTCTTCTGCTGACGAGGTGCATCTGCTTTGCTGGGGTTTTGGTCAGGCCTCGGTCGGCTAGGGCCATCGGCATATAGCCAGTCACCAAACTTGAGATTCTTCTTATCATGGACACTAGATCCGCACTCCTTATGCTCATGTCCTATCCGACCACAGAAACTGCAAAAACGGGCCAACTTCTCATACCACACCAGAAAAACTTGCCTCTCCTGCGCACGAACAATGCTCACAAACTTTGTAAGAGGCTGCTTAATGTCATGGTTAACCCTAATCCTAACATAGTCCCCACGGGTGTTGCTGTTTAAACGCATCTCCAAGATCTCGCCGGCCCCCTTTAGGAGCCGCTCCACGATACCCTGCTTGAAGTAGGGATCAGGAATTTTATGTATCTGTAACCAGATGGGCATATGATCAAAAACCACATCGTCCGCCTTGGTGAAACCATCGTACGGACACATCAGAACCGCCATGTTGCGGAAGAGCCAAGGGCCTGGCATCATCATCCTCTCCCAGTCGCCCAGGCAAGAAGCTTGGACAACGAATCTGTTAGGTCCGGCCGGGCGAAATCTTACCCGTTGCGCCGGATTCCAGGCCGCCCTCATGTCCTTCTAGAAAGCTGCCGGCGAGAAATTCTTGTCGGTGTGAACCCTAGCTAGGGCTACCCACCGTAAGCTCTCTTTGATTTCGGGATCCTCTTCATCAATCTCAACATCATTGAACCTCGTCGTTCAGATCCAGTTGATCGAAGAATTCTTCCAGGGCAGCGTTAGCGGCCGCCGAAGCACCTCCGCTCGTGGCCGAGTTAGCATCCGAGGGGGAGGCCATCCTGACGTGGTTGGGCGCTGCGCAATCGGCGAGGATGTCGATCGAGCCTTGCGGCAGGTGAGGGGACTCAGGGGCGATCAAATCGCCCGAGAGGAGAAAACCCCTAGGCGCTGGGTGTAGGGGAAAACAATTCATACACTAGTCTGATTTGCATACGTGCTACGATTGTTGCCTAGGTAAAAAATCATACAGGAATCAATTTACGGGCTGATTTGGCAATAGTTGGTTGGTGTTGACGGGCAGAGTGCAGACCAAATCATACAGGAATCAATTTACGGGCTGATTTACATATAATTTTTCCTGCAGAATGATGGTCCCATCTTTACAGGGCGCTGTCTACGAACAACATTAGTGGATCCATACCAGCAACCCTGTGCAATCTGACAAGCTTGGTCAACCTTCATCTCTATGACAACCTTTCACCGGCACGGCCACATCAGGACGCTGTGTTTTTTGTACGAGTCTTGCTGCAACAATTTCCAGTGATGGGATGCTAAAATGCCTATTATCTCCAACGGATGAAAACAATATGTTGGTGTCTATTAGTATTTTTATTTTGAAAAGGAGGATGACCCCTGACCTCTCATTTGATTATTTATTCACAAAGACCTTATGAAGTAATACATTAATATGTCTGAGCCGCCATCTTGACAACATTTACCGCTACTTCTATCCATGATGAAGGAATGCTGAAAGTATGAGCCGAATACCCAGGCCTCTCACCTAAACCAAATATATAAAGCCAGAGGCCCCATCCAAGCCACATACCAGGTCTAGGGCACAAGCCGGTCCGACGCACATAGATCGTCACCGCCGTCTTCCATCGATCTATATTCATTCTTGAGAGCAGATATCAACGCATCGACCTTGCCAGGCCTCTGTCGACGTCACCAAGGCGCTAGACAACACCTCCTCCCTACGCGCGTCCATCAAGACACATCCATCGTCGAGGCCCTGCCGCGTCACGCCGCCGAGACTCTAGTCATCGATGTATCACATGTGTGGAATGACAATATTTGCATTGATTGTATTGCTCATATGCCATAGCATATATAGAGTACATGGGCTGCGAGATCTCAACCATATCCGCTATACAAGGAAAGGATCGGGAGATATCGCTAAGCTAGGAAAGTAATTACAAGAGATCCTAGCCGCCAGATATACATGCAATAACAACCTTGCTCAACACCCCGCAGTCGATACGTCGCCAGTGACGCATAGACTGGACCGAAACTCCTCGAATGTAGAAGTCGGTAACCCCTTCGTCATGACATCGGCGAACTGCTGCGCGGTGGGTACATGAAGGACACGAACATGCCCGAGGGCCACCTGCTCACGCACGAAGTGAATATCAAGCTCGATGTGCTTCGTGCGGCGATGATGAACGGGGTTGGCGTAGAGATAAACAGCAGAGACGTTGTCGCAATACACAAGAGTAGCGCGAGTCACGTCGTGATGGAGCTCCTGAAGAAGCTGTCGGAGCCAGGAGCACTCTGCAACGGCATTGGCCACAGCCCGATACTCAGCCTCAGTGCTAGAGCGCGATACCGTGGGTTGTCGCTTGGACGACCACGATATGAGAGAGGGGCCGAGGTAGACACAATAGCCGGAGGTGGAACGAAGAGTGTCCGGACAGCCAGCCCGGTCAGCATCGGAGTAGGCAACCATGTCAGTGGAGGAGGATGCTGTCAGGGTGAGACCGAGAGCCATAGTGCCGCGGATATACCGAAGAATCCGCTTCACGAGGTTCCAGTGACTGTCCGGAGGAGCGTGCATATGAAGGCACACTTGCTGCACGGCGTACTGTAAGTCCGGTTTGGTGAGGGTCAGGTACTGAAGTGCACCCACAATGGAGCGGTATAATGGCCCGTCTGGTGCAGGAGAGCCGTCGAGCGCTGAGAGCTTGGCCTTCGTGTCAACAGGAGTAGTGACGGGCTTGCAGTTAAGCATGCCGGCACGCTCAAGGAGCTCATGCGCATACTTCTGCTGATGAAGAAAGAAGCCGTCGAAATGCCGAACTACCTCGATGCCGAGGAAGTAGTGAAGAGGCCCCAAATCCTTCAGGGCGAACTCGGCACTGAGACGAGCGGTAAGCTGACCGAGAAGCTCAGTCGAGGAAGCCGTGAGGATGATGTCGTCCACGTAGAGGAGAAGGTAGGCAGTAGCAGCGCCGTGATGGTACACAAAGAGGGAGGCGTCAGAGCGAGTAGCTCGGAACCCCATCTGCTGTAGGAAGGCGGCGATGCGCTGGTACCAGGCTCTCGGTGCCTGCTTCAGCCCGTACAGAGAGCGGAAGAGCAAGCACACATAGTCCGGATGAGTGGCGTCGACGAAGCCAGTGGGCTGCTCACAGTAGACCTGCTCAGCCAGATGACCGTGGAGGAACGCGTTGGAGACGTCGAGCTAGTGCACCGGCCATGCACGAGAGACCGCGAGCTGAAGGACAGTGCGAATCATGCCCGGCTTGACGACCGGAGCGAAGGTGTCGGTGAAGTCAACTCCGGCGCGTTGCCGGAAACCGCGGACGACCCAACGAGCCTTGTACCGCTCAAGGTTACCGTCGGAACGCGTCTTGTGGCAGAAAACCCACTTCCCGCTAATGATATTAGCATTGCGGGGACGCGGGACCAGTTGCCACGTCCGATTGCGTTGTAACGCGTCGAACTCCTCCTGCATGGCGGCCAGCCAATGCGGATCACGCAAGGCCGCGCGGGCGGAGGACGGAACCGGCGACGGTGAAGACGTCAAAGCGGCGCACAGGTACTGCTTGGTAGGGTACCGCGTGCTCGGACGGAGAACCCTGGTGCGCGCCCGAGTCGTGACCCCAAGCTAGGGCACTGGGACTGGCGGCTGCCCATGGGCCGCAGCGGTCGATGAAGGAGTGCCCGGACCAGGAGATGCCGATGTAGACGGGCCCGGCGAAGCAGCACGAGAGGACGCGCTAGAGGCGTCCGAGGTAGCCTCCAGGGCCTCATCCGAGGCCGCCGAGATGGTGGCTGACCCAGCCAAGCCTGGCGGGGCAGCGACACCCGGCAGGGCTGCCGCAGCTGGCGGGGTGGCGGCGTCCGGCGGAGGCGTCAGAGGGCCGAGAGCGGGCCATGGGCGCCCGCCATGGGGCTGAGGCACCGCTGGTGAAGGGCCGCCAAACAGAGGCGGCAGCGATGAAGATGATCCGTCAGCAGATGGTACCTGATGAAAAGGAAATACTTTTTCGTCAAAGTACACGTGTCGCGAGGTGATCACTCGATGAGGGACGGGATCGTAGCACCGGTAGCCCTTCGTGTTGGGTGGATAGCCGAGGAAGATGCATGCAAGTGACTGCGGGGCGAGCTTGTGCGGAGCGGTGGAGGCAATGCTAGGGTAACATAGACACCCAAACACGTGAAGGCCATCGTAGGATGGGGGAGTGCCGAGGAGAAGGTGATGTGGTGCATAATTCCAGCGAGTACGACAAGGGCGGATGTTGACCAAGAGAGACGCCGTGGCCAGGGCATCCGGCCAGAAGCGGGGCGGGATGTTGGCATGAAATAACAGAGTACGAACGCAATCATTCAGGGTGCGAAGGACGCGTTCTGCCCGCCCGTTTTGTTGCGAGGTGTAGGGGCATGTGAGACGAAATATGGTGCCATGTGTGGTGAGTAGGTGGCGGACGGCGAGATTATCGAACTCTTTCCCATTGTCGGTTTGTAAAGCGAGAATGGGACGCCCAAAGTGGGTGCTGACATAGGCGTAAAAGGCCGACAGAGTAGAAATAACATCCGATTTCTGCCGAAGCGGAAAGGTCCACACATAGTGAGAAAAATCGTCTAAAATGACAAGGTAATAAAGATAGCCCGAGTTGTTCGCAACAGGAGATGTCCAAACATCGTTGTGAATTAACTGAAAGGGGTATGAAGCTACTGAGGAAGACTCACTAAAGGGAAGACGGACGTGTTTGCCGACACGACATGCATGACAAGTGTGATCGGCAATTTTATTACATGTGAAAGAAAAACTCCTAAGAATATGACGAATGGTAGTTGCGTTTGGGTGACCCAAACGAGCATGCCAGAGGTCCACACCGACGGAGAGGGCAACAGGAGCAGTGACGGTGGTGGATGACGGGTGCACCGGGTAGAGTTCGTCATAGCTGTCACATCGGTGGAGTACCATACGATTACGGGCGTCCTTCACAGAAAAACCACAACCATCAAACTCAACAGTGATAGGATTTTCACGAGTAAGAGAACGAACAGAGACAAGATTTTAATAAGTTCAGGCGAGACTAAGACATTAGACATGTTAATAGGAGTAATAAGAAGGAAACGATGCATGGCCAATATGAGTAATTGGGAGCGAAGAACCATCACCTACAGTGATGTGAGTGGAGGTGTTGGTGGGAAAAGAAGTGACCAGATTACCGGGATGGGCAGACATATGAGCGGTTGCCCCGCTATCCATGAACCAATCGCCTCCCCCGGTGTAGGTACTGGGCGTAGGGGCGGAGTGCAGCGCCGCGAGAAGCGCGGGATCCCAGGGTGCAGCCGGCAAGGGTGGCGTCATGGGAACAACATGAGCACCGAGCTGTGGTGGAGGCGCCGGCAGCGCCGGATAGGCGCCAAACTGCTGCGGGGCGGCGACGTGAGCCTGGTGTTGCGCCGGACGAGGACCAAGAATGCCGGGGGCTGGCGCGCGTGGGATGGGCATCGAGTAGGCGTGGACTACTCCAGTCCACGTGTTATGCCCGAAGGTCCACGGCGGGGTGGGCATCTGCTGCTACTGGCCATGTGCCCCGCCCGTGTTGGTGCCGCGCGGCTGGCCCTTGCGGCCGCCCTTGCCACCCTTGTGACCACCGCGATCGGTGGCAGGAGCGGGCGCCGGTGCCCTGGGTGCGGGAACGGGAACGGCGCGAGGCGGCTGGAGTGGAGCCGGTGGTGGCGGGGCAGGCGGGCCACGAGAAGTGCCCGTGGCGAGGGCGGTGTGAACAGCCCGAGTCTTGAGCTGCTTCATCCGGCGCTCCTCCAAGCGCAGGTAAGCGACGACCCGTGGAAAAGTGGGGTTGGGGATGAGCGTGAGGTTGGCCGCGGCGTTGCCGAACTCCTCGTTGAGGCCGGCGACGAGGGTGCTGAGGAGGAGGTCGTCGGAGACCTTCTCGCCGATGTCGTGAAGCTCATCGCAGAGGCGCTTCAGGCGCATACAGAAGTCGTCCACCGAGGAGTTGTTCTGGTGGCACCCGAAGAACTCCTGTTGGAGGAAGACGAGCCGCTGGAGCCGATTGTCGGTGAAGAGGCCGTTGAGCTTCGTCCAGACGGAGTGGACGTCGTCCTCGTCCTTCACCACCGTGTAGAAGAGGTCGGCCGAGATGGTTTGATAAAACCAGCGAATGAGAGTAGCTTCAACGGCCGACCACTCGGGGTCGTGCAGCATGGCCTTGGCGTCGACGGAGCCATCCACGTGCTCTCGGAGATGATACTCATGAAGACAAGATGGAAGTAGGTTTTCCACGGGTAATAGGAGGAGTCCTCTTGGGAGAGACGGACAGGGACGCGCTTGGTGATGTCGATGTTGCGGATGTCCTCGGCTGGGACGGGTTCAGGTCCGGCCAAGGGGTTGGATCCGCCGGACAGGGAGGAAGAAGTGGTGGAGGACATGGCGTCGGGTGTGGGAGGGGGGTTGAGGCGGCTGGAGGAGGAGGGGTAGGGGGAGGAGGGGGCGGCGGCAGGATTGGTGCGGCGGCCGGGAGAGAGGGAGGTGGCGGCGGCTACGGTGCGGCGGCGGCGAGGAGCGGCGGCGGCACGGTGCGGCGGTGGCAGTGGAAGAATTTTAGGTTAGGAACGATCGGTATCTGATACCATGTGGAATGACAATATTTGCATTGATTGTATTGCTCATATGCCATAGCATATATAGAGTACATGGGCTGCGAGATCTCAACCATATCCGCTATACAAGGAAAGGATCGGGAGATATCGCTAAGCTAGGAAAGTAATTACAAGAGACCATAGCCGCCAGATATACATGCAATAACAACCTTGCTCAACAACATGGAACACTGCTGCACCACATATGTCATCCACTGAACCTTCAAGCCTACGCATACCTCCAAGAATGACGCCCCCAAGAGGGATACAACACAAGAATGCCGCCATCATCCGATCGACCGATCTAAGGTTTTCTTACATCCTGCTCTTGCTTATATTATGGGTGTATCAAGGTAGAGACTTGATGTACCTCGAGATCGTAAGTTGTGGTCTACACCTCAGGCGTAATGATGATGATGATGATGAATGTGAGATGTTGTGTATTGACTAGCCTGGTCTCGGCTTATATAATGTACTAGAGGCCTAGGATAACAAGACTCCTAGACGCGTACATTGCTGGAGAGGACTCCTTGTCTTGATCACCAAGTCTTGTGGAATATTCCTCGTATATGTCATGTGTTGTGCGAAGTGCCTCATTAGTGAAGCGCCACGGGGGTCGTTGGCCCGACCCACTGGTCGGGTGATGATGTGGTGAGTACCCCTAGTTTAGGACATCGTCAATAAGCAGAGCAGTTTCGATTCTGAATACAAGATCTCACTTGTGCCCATACATCCGCCCCTCGTCGCTTGCATGGAAAAGTTGCCAAAAGAAGTAACATCTATTGTGGATGAGCTTCCATTGGAGAGGTTACAATTGATGGCAAGTGAAAGAGTTAAGACGAGATTTGTTTATGAGGTCGTGCATATATGTCAAGCACTACTGGAATCAGCGCCTTTACCGAGTGCCTAAAAAACTCGACAGAGGGCAAAAAAAAATCGGCAAAGGGCAAAAAACATGGCAAAGGTTTTGCTGAGTGTTGTACTCGGCAAAGGACACCCAACATACCCCCTTCCGGCAAACGGAAGTTTGCCGAGAACCATTTGTCGGACACTCGGCCACAAGTTTGTCGAGCGTTTTCATGGTGCTCGGCAAAGGTTTAAACTCCGTAAAAAAAGAACTAATGGAGAACAAAAAAAGGAGGAAATCAGTCAGTTTGCCTGGTGTCAATGTTTTGCCGAGTGTTGCACTCGGTAAAACTTTTTTGCAGAACAAAAGGACACCAGCAGCGGCGCTGATGGCTGGAGCGTCGCGCTTGCGGTAGGGCGGGGCTCAAGACGACGGACGGGTCTACCTATTGTTGTCTAGGCGCTCGTCGTATCAGTACACACGCACATATCAGCCATCGAGCTTCTAATCCAAAGCATGTACGTGCATCATGCCGGCCGAGCCACAAGCATACATCAATACACAATAAACTGGCATGGAAGCATCAACATGCCAACATAACACACGCACGTAGAATGCCAGACAACACACACGCATCACGCCGGCAAACTGCATAACGAGTTGAAGCCTTTGATCTCCGAGATGTCGTAGATGTTCGGGCCACTGCCATGCTCGAGGTTGAACTTGACCAGCGTGATGAACAGCTGGCCGAAGAGCACGCTGCACAGGGTGCCACCCAAGTCACAGGTCTTCTGCTCTTCTCCGGCGGCCAGTGGTGAACACTGAGATGTGCTTGGTGTGAGAAGATAGAAAAGAAAGAGAGAGGAGGTGTTTGTGGCTGTGATTGAGAGGGAGGAAATAAGGAGAGAGAGAGGGGGGGAGGCGCTGTGAGATAAAGCCAGATGGAAGGCTACCACGTGATCAATCCATGTGATTTCGTGAGATTGGTCGAGAGTGTGCTTTCTCTTTGACAATCAGTAAAAGCATGACTTTTACCGAGTGTAACGCTCCATAAATACAAAAAAAAATATTAGAAATATTGCAAATGAACCAAAAATTTAGGAATTGCCATCAAATATTGTCTACTTTATGTGAAAACTGGAATGGAGCCATTCTTCATCCTATTTTTTGTACTTGCTTCACAAAAGATACACATTTTACATTTAGAAGATAGTAAATAATTTTGTTGTACAAAACAGGTAGAAAATCTATTTGGCAACATTGTTTGTAATGGTAAGATGCACCTATGTGTCTAATTTGTGCACATTCCAATAAACTATGCAGTGAATATGTTGATCACCTTGGTCATTTGGCATGAAAGTCATGAATGTCCATACACGATAGCCCGTTTTGTAAAGGATTTTTTTCCAAATTGTCACATTGGAAGTTCGGCATTTTTCCTTGCAACTAATACACATAAAAGGAGTCCATGCGAAAGGATTTTATTTTTTGAACTCGTATTCTTTTTTTTCAAAACAGGGTCAAAATGGCCGGCATGGCTATTCATGACAAGGGGTCGCATCTCTCACAGCTCTAAGTGGTTTTTCCATATAATGTCTACTTCTGTACCTAAACATGTGTTTTGTTAATTTTTAGGACAGAGATATCACACACTTAATGTTCAAATTCTGATTACTTTCGGGAAATCAACATAAAGTCATTGAAATGTGCGGAAGTAACTAGAAATATAGAAATTTTATAGAACTTGGGAATTGTCCATTACAGACGGTCTACATTATGTGAAAATTAGAGTGCTATCAATTTGCAACATGGTTTTTGTACTTGCTTCACAAAAATATCCATTTTTGACACATAGGAAATAGAAAATGATATTATTGTATAGAAAACTGAAAACTCTATTTAGGCTACATTGTTTGCAATGCCAATATGCACCTATATATTGAAGTTCACCACATTATCATAAATTATGCAATGAATATGGTCATCACCGTAATCGTTTGGCTTGAAAGTCATGAATGTCCATATTTTATAGCCCATTTTGTGAAGAATTTTTTTAAAATTGTCGCAATGTAAGTTAGGAATTTTTCCTCACAAATAGTACATATAAAAGGAGTCCATGCGAATCGATTGCAGTTTTTGAACTTTTATTCATTTTCCTTCATATTTTCAAAAGGGGTCAAAATGCCCGGCATTATAGCAGGAGTTGAACATTTCCAAACTATAAGTGGTTCTTCCATATAATGACTACTTGTGTACCTAAAAATATTTGTTTGCTAAATTTTAGGACAGAGCTTTCACACAATTGCAGTTCAAATTGAATTACTTTCGGAAACAGCATAAAGTCATTTAATTGTGTGAAAGTAACTAGAAACCTACAAAATCTATAACACTTGGATGTAGTCCATCAAATATGGTCTACTTCATGTGAAAATTGGGATAGAGCCATTTTGCACCCTGGTTTTTGTAATTGCCTAAAAAATACACATTTTGTATACTTAGAAAATAGAAAACAATATTTTTGTACAAAAAGTTCAAAACTCTATTTGGCAACATTGTTTGCAACCTATATGCCCAAGTTCACAACATTATCATAAAGTATGGAATGAATACGGTCATTGCGTTGGTCATCTGAGACCAAATATTTCTGGGAAAAAGTATAAATAATATGGCCTCAAATGAAAAACTAAGAACATAAAATTATCAGTCTCATCCAAATGAACAACTTTGATTTTTGAAGCATCTTCATCCGAGGTCGTATGCGACTGCTACAGCCAAAACAATGCATTGTAGCTAAGACTCCCTTTTTCTGACTTTAGCACTCGGCAACAGCCTGGTTGCCGTGTTTTGTTGTTTTACCGAGTGTCTCATTGACGATACTCGGCAAAGTACCTGTTTGCCGAGTTTTAATTTCTGTCGAGTACTTCTTTGGTAGGAACTCGACAAAGATACTATTGCTGACTGCCTAACATATTGCACTCGGCAAAGAGCCAAACACTAGGCAAAGACGAAAATTCCAGCAGAAAAGCTTTAAAAAAGCGAGTACGTGCTTAGCCAGTTTCTTGAACCATCGGACTTGATCATGGAACAGCCGAGGAAACGATTCAACTGGACTAAACGCTACGAGCTCCTGTATATGAGTGGAAATGTCTCCGTTAAAACTCGCAAGGCCTCGATGGTGGACTTCAATGATATGGAGAGCGAGGTTGAGGTGATGCTTGCATTGAACAAGGTGTGTGTAGAAGGTATCACCCACTTTGCAGGGTCGCGTCTGGTGCTCCTCGATGTTGTGTGGAACCCTTCTGTCCAAAGGCAGGTGATTGGATGTGCATGTCGAATTGGTCAGCAAAAGATTGTCCATACATACAGTCGAATCCCAGAAAGAACACAAGAGAAGGGCAAATGTGATATACAAGCTAAGAAGGAGAAAATGTCCAAATTGTTGTTTTCAAGTGAGCCACAGCCTGCGGAGTGCAACCCTTCATCAGAATTTATTTCCATTGATAGGATTTTGGAACAAATGACAGAAGATGAAAATCTGAAAGAGATTTTTTTGAAAATAGTCCCATCATAGTGACAATAGAACTTATAGATCTCTGGTAAATAGAAGCTTCTAAGACGATGATGTTGCAATTTCCATATTTGTTTGTGATACTTATCCTTTTATATCATTTGTGGACAAGCAGTCGTTCTATCAAATTTTGAATTTATGGATTCTTGAACAAAAGAAGTAAAATTATTTGTAGGGTATTGAAAATAGGAATTCTAAATGGAGATCATGTGGTACCCCTCCTTTGGGTGAAAAAATTGAAAATGGCAGCCCTACAATTTTTATATCTATCTGGAAGATGGGGCGGCACCATTCAGGTGCTTCCATTGCTCATGTCGTACGGAGTGCACACACACACACACACTCCATGCACAAGCCCATAGCTATAGCTAGGCTCACACAAGTCTGATCATATAAACGATCGGGCTCCCTCATCTTGTGTTGACATTTCTAATGTTCTAGCTTTATATTTTTATATTTGTTATAGTCGGTCTTTGTTCATTTCCATTTGGAGCCATTCTCTTCACAAGTGGGTGTAGGTTTGCTTTTGGTTCCTCTTATGCACATAAGGTGTTTGATGAAATGCCCCAAGAGCATGAAACAAACATGACATGAAGTGTTGGAGCCACACTCCTCGATCGCGGTTAGCAACTTGATGAACCTTTAATGTGTCATTGATAAAATATGCATGTGTGTAGTTCATTGTTTAATTTATATTGTTTGTAGCTAGTTAGTTTAACAAATGCATGATGGTTAATTATATATTTTATATTATAATAATGCAGATGAATCGGCAATGGATGTACGGTAACCGACTCTCCGGCGAGTTCACTACGGGTTTGAAAGATTTCCTCGTAGTGGCTAATGCGAACAAGCGGGGGTTTTGTTATCTGTCCATGTGTTATCTGTAAGAATCAGAAGGGTTACTCTTCCTCAAGAGATGTTCACATGCATCTGCTTCGGCACGGTTTCATGCCAAGCTATAATTGTTGGACCAAGCATGAAGAAAGAGGGGTTATAATGGAAGAAGATGAAGAAGGGGATGATTTCATCGATGAAAGCTATCTTGCTCATTTCGGTGATACTTTCATGGAGGATTTGAAGGTGAAGGGAAGGTGAAGAAGAGGCACGTGATGATCCCGTTGATGATCTTGGTTGGACCATTGCTGATGCACGGAGACGCTGCGAAACTGAAAAGGAGAGGGAGAATTTGGATCGCATGTTAGAGGATCACAGAAAGGCGCTGTACCCCGGATGCGATGATGGTCTGAAAAAGCTGGGCTGCACAATGGATTTGCTGAAATGGAAGGCAGAGGCAGGTGTAGCTGACTCGGCATTTGAAAACTTGCTAAAATGTTGAAGAATATGTTTCCAAAGGATAACGAGTTGCCCGCCAAGACGTCTGAAGCAAAGAAGGTTGTCTGCCCTCTAGGTTTAGAGGTTCGAAGATACATGCATGCATCAACGATCGCATCCTCTACCATGTGAATACGAGAATTTGAATGAATGCCCGGTATGCACTGCATTGCGTTATAAGATCGAGGCGATGAGCCTGGTGAGCGATGTTGAGGGCCAGAAACCCAGGAAGAGGGTTCCCGCCAAGGTGATGTGGTATGCTCCTATAATACCACGGTTGAAACGTCTGTTCAGGAACAAAGAGCATGCCAAGTTGTTGCGATGGCACAAAGAGGACCGTAAGTCGGACGGGGAGTTGAGACACACCGCAGATGGAACGCAATGGAGAAAGATCGACAGATGGTTCAAAGATTTTGCAGCTGACGCAAGGAACATAAGATTTGTTCTAAGTACGGATGGCATGAATCCTTTTGGCGAGCAGAGCTCCAGCCATAGCACCTGGCCCGTGACTCTATGCATCTACAACCTTCCTCCTTGGTTGTGCATGAAGCGGAAGTTCATTATGATGCCAGTGCTCATCCAAGGTCCGAAGCAACCCGGCAACGACATCGATGTGTACCTAAGGCCATTAGTTGATGAACTTTTACAGCTGTGGGGTGGTGTCTGTTGGGGAACGTAGTAATTTCAAAAAAAATTCCTACGTACACGCAAGACCATGGTGATGGCATAGCAACGAGAGGGGAGAGTGTCCGTCCACGTACCCTTGTAGACCGAAAGCGGAAGCGTTATAACAACGCGGTTGATGTAGTCGTACGTCTTCACGATCCGACCGATCCAAGCACCGAACGTACGGCACCTCCGAGTTCTGCACACGTTCAGCTCGATGACAATCCCCGGACTCCGATCCAGCAAAGTGTCGGGGATGAGTTCCGTCAGCACGACGGCGTGGTGACGATGATGATGCTCCACCGACGCAGGGCTTCGCCTAAGCTCCGCGACGATATGACTTCTCCGGCGCAGGGCTTCGCCTAAGCTCCGCGACGATATGACTTCTCCGGCGCAGGGCTTCGCCTAAGCTCCATGACGATATGACGAAGTGGAATATGGTGGAGGGGGCACCGCACACGGCTAAGGAACGATCCGTAGATCAACTTGTGTGTCATGGGGTGCCCCCTGCCCCGTATATAAAGGAGCAAGGAGGAGGTGGCGGCCAAAGGAGGAGGCGCACCAGGGGGAGTCCTACTCCCACGGGAGTAGGACTCCTTCTTTCCTAGTAGGAGTAGGAGAGAAGGAAGGGAAGAGAAGAAGGTGCGGCCCCTCCCCCTAGTCCAATTCGGACTAGGCCTTGGGGGGGCGCGCGGCCTGCCCTAGGCAGCCCCTCTCTCTTTCCCGCAGGGCCCAATAAGGCCCAATACTTCTCCCCAGCGAATTCCCGTAACTCTCCGGTACTCCGAAAAATACCGAATCATTCGAACCTTTCGAACTCGAATATAGTCGTCCAATATATCGATCTTTACGTCTCGACCATTTCGAGACTCCTCGTCATGTCCCCGATCTCATCCGGGACTCCGAACTCCTTCGGTACATCAAAACTCATAAACTCATAATATAACTGTCATCGAAACCTTAAGCGTGCGGACCTTACGGGTTCGAGAACTATGTAGACATGACCTAGAACTATTCTTGGTCAATAACCAATAGCGGAACCTGGATGCCCATATTGGCTCCTACATATTCTACGAAGATCTTTATCGGTCAAACCGCATAACAACATACTTTGTTCCCTTTGTCATCGGTATGTTACTTGCCCGAGATTCGATCGTCGGTATCCAATACCTAGTTCAATCTCGTTACCGGCAAGTCTCTTTACTCGTTCCGTAATACATCATCTCATAACTAACTCATTAGTTACAATGCTTGCAAGGCTTAGGTGATGAGTATTACCGAGAAGGCCAGAGATACCTCTCCGACAATCGGAGTGACAAAACCTAATCTCGAAATCGCCAACCCAACATGTACCGTTGGAGACACCTGTAGTACTCCTTTATAATCACCCAGTTACGTTGTGACGTTTGGTAGCACCAAAGTGTTCCTCCGTAAACGGAGTTGCATAATCTCATAGTTACAGGAACATGTATAAGTCATGAAGAAAGCAACAGCAACATACTAAGCGATCATGTGCTAGGCTAACGGAATGGGTCATGTCAATCACATCATTCTCCTAATGATGTGATCCGTTAATCAAATGACAACTCATGTCTATGGCTAGGAAACTTAACCATCTTTGATTCAACGAGCTAGTCAAGTAGAGGCATACTAGTGACACTATGTTTGTCTATGTATTCACACATGTATTATGTTTCCGGTTAATACAATTCTAGCATGAATAATAAACATTTATCATGAAATAAGGAAATAAATAATAACTTTATTATTGCCTCTAGGGCATATTTCCTTCAGTCTCCCACTTGCACTAGAGTCAATATTCTAGTTCACATCGCCATGTGATTTAACATCAATAGTTCACATCTATATGTGGTTAACACCCATAGTTCACATCGACATGTGACCAACACCCAAAGGGTTTACTAGAGTCAGTAATCTAGTTCACATCGCTATGTGATTAACACCCAAAGAGTACTAAGGTGTGATCATGTTTTGCTTGTGAGATAATTTTAGTCAACGGTGCTGTGACATTCAGAGCCGTAAGTATTTTGCAAATTTCTATGTCTACAATGCTCTGCACGGAGCTACTCTAGCTAATTGCTCCCACTTTCAATATGTATCCAGATTGAGACTCGAGTCATCTAGATTAGTGTTAAAACTTGCATCGACGTAACCTTTACGACCTAACCTTTTTCACTTCCATAATCCGAAACATATCCTTGTTCTACTAAGGATAATTTTGACCGCTGTCCATTGATCTACTCCTAGATCTCTATTGCACTCCTTGCCAATCTTAGTGGTAGGGTATGCAATAGATCTAGTACACAACATGACATACTTTATAGAACCTATGGCTGATGCATAGGAATGACTTTCATTCTCTTTCTATCTTCTGCCGTGGTCGGGTTTTGAGTCTTACTCAATCTCACACCTTGTAACACAGGCAAGAACTCTTTCTTTGACTGTTCCATTTTGAACTACTTCAAAATCTTGTCAAGGTATGTATTCATTGAAAAACTTATCAAGCGTCTTGATCTATCTCTATAGATCTTGATGCTCAATATGTAAGCAGCTTTCACCGAGGTCCTTCTTTGAAAAACTCCTTTCAAATACTCCTTTATGCTTTGCAGAATAATTCTACATCATTTCCGATCAACAATATGTCATTCACATATACTTATCAGAAATGTTGTCGTGCTCCCACTCACTTTCTTGTAAATACAGGCTTCACCGCAAGTCTGTATAAAACTATACGCTTTGATCAACTTATCAAAGTGTGTATTCCAACTCTGAGATGCTTGCACCAGTCCATAGATGGATCGCTGGAGCTTACACATTTTGTTAGCACCTTTAGGATTGACAAAACCTTCTGGTTGCATCATATACAACTCTTCTTTAAGAAAACCATTAAGGAATGCAGTTTTGACATTCATTTGCCAGATTTCATAAAATGTGGCAATTGCTAACATGATGCGGACAGACATAAGCATCGCTATAGTTGAGTAAATCTCATTGTAGTCAACACCTTGAACTTGTCGAAAACCTTTCTGCGACAAGTCGAGCTTTGTAGATAGTAATACTACTATCAGCATCTGTCTTCCTCTTGAAGATCCATTTATATAATATGGCTTGCCGATCATCGGGCAACTCCATCAAAGTCCACACTTTGTTCTCATATATGGATCCCATCTCAGATTTCATGGTCTCAAACCATTTCGCGGAATCTGGGCTCATCATCGCTTCCTCATAGTTCGTAGGTTCATCATGGTCTAGTAACATGACTTCTAGAATAGGATTACCGTACCACTCTGGTGCGGATCTTACTCCGGAAGACCTACGAGGTTTGGTAGCAACTTGATCTGAAGTTTCATGATCATCATCATTAACTTCCTTATTAATTGGTGTAGGAATCACTAGAACTGATTCCTGTGATGAACTACTTTCCAATAAGGGAGAAGGTACAATTACCTCATCAAGTTCTACTTTCCTCCCACTCACTTCTTTCGAGAGAAACTTCTTCTCTAGAAAGGATCCATCTTAGCAACAAATATCTTGCTTTCGGATCTGTGATAGAAGGTGTACCCAATAGTTACCTTTGGGTATTCTATGAAGACGCATTTCTCGATTTGGGTTCCAGCTTATCGGTGAAAACTTTTCACATAAGCATCACAACTCAAACTTTAAGAAATGACAGCTTAGGTTTACTGCTAAACCATAGTTCATACGGTGTCATCTCAACGGATTTAGATGGTGCCCTATTAAACGTGAATGCAGTTGTCTCTAATGCATAACCCCAAAAGATAGTGGTAAATCGGTAAGATACATCATAAATCGCATTATATCAAAATAAAGTACGGTTACGACGTTCGGACACACCATAATGTTGTGGTGTTCCAGGTGGCGTGAGCTGTGAAACTATTCCACATTGTTTTAATTGAAGACCAAACTCGTAACTCAAATATTCATCTCCACGATCAGATCGCGGAAAATTTATTTTCTTGTTACGATGAATTTCTACTTCACTCTGAAATTCTTTGAACTTTTCAACTATTTCAGACTTATGTTTCATCAAGAAGATATACGCATATCTGCTCAAATCATCTGTGAAGGTCAGAAAATAATGATACTTGCCAGGAGCACTCAACACTCATTGGATCGCATACATCGGTATGTATTATTTCCAACAAGTCGGTAGCTCGTTCCATTGTTCCAGAGAACGGAGTTTTAGTCATCTTGCCCAAAAGGCACGGTTCGCAAGCATCAAATGATTCATAATCAAGTGTTTCCAAAATCCCATCAGCATGGAGTTTCTTCATGCGCTTTACACCAATATGACCTAAACGGCAGTGCCACAAATAAGTTGCACTATCATTATTAACTTTGCATCTTTTGGCATCAATATTATGAATATGTGTATCACTATGATCGAGATCCAACAAACTATTTTTATTGGGTGTATGACCATTGAAGGTTTTATTCATTTAAACAGAACAACAATTATTCTTTGACTTTAAATGAATAACCGTTTTGAAAACAATTTTCATTGGGTGTATGACCATCGAAGGTTTTATTCATTTAAACAGAACAACAATTTATTCTCTTACTTAAATGAATAACCGTATTACAATAAACATGATCAAATCATATTCATGCTCAACGCAAACACCAAATAACACTTATTTAGGTTCTACACTAATCCCGAAAGTATAGGGAGTGTGCGATGATGATCATATCAATCTTGGAACCACTTCCAACACTCATCATCACTTCCCCTTCAACTAGTTTCTGTTCATTCTGCAACTCCCGTTTCGAGTTACTACTCTTAGCAACTGAACCAGTATCAAATACCGAGGGGTTGCTATGAACACTAGTAAAATACACATCAATAATCTGTATATCAAATATACCTTTGTTCACTTTGCCATCCTTCTTATCCACCAAATATTTGGGGTATTACCGTTTCCAGTGACCATTTCCTATGCAGTGTAAGTACTCAGTCTCAGGCTTAGGTCTAGACTTGGGCTTCTTCACTCGAGCAGCAACTTGCTTGCCGTTCCTTTTGAAGTTCCCCTTCTTCCCATTGCCATTTTCCTTGAGACTAGTGGTCTTTGTCAACCATCAACACTTGATGTTTTTCTTGATTTCTACCTTCGCCGATTTTAGCATCGCGAAGAGCTCGAGAATCTTTTTCGTCATCCCTTGCATACTATAGTTCATCACGAAGTTCTACTAACTTAGTGATGGTGACTAGAGAATTCTGTCAATCACTATCTTATCTGGAAGATTAACTCCCACTTGATTCAAGCGATTGAAGTACTCAGACAATCTGAGCACATGCTCACTAGTTGAGTGATTCTCCTCCATCTTTTAGCTATAGAACTTGTTGGAGACTTCATATCTCTCAACTCGGGTATTTGCTTGAAATATTAACTTCAATTCCTGGAACATCTCATATGCTCCATGACGTTCAAAACGTCTTTGAAGTCCCGATTCTAAGCCGTTTAAGCATGGTGCACTAAACTATCAAGTAGTCATCATATTGAGCTAGCCAAACGTTCATAACGTCTGCATCTGCTCCTGCAATAGGTCTGTCACCTAGCGGTGCATCAAGGACATAATTGTTCTGTGCAGCAATGAGGATAAACCTCAGATCACGGATCTAATCCGCAATATTGCTACTAACATTTTTCAATACAATTTTCTCTAGGAACACATATAAAAACACAGGGAAGCAACAACGCGAGCTATTGATCTACAACATAATTTGCAAAATACTACCAGGACTAAGTTCATGATAAATTAAAGTTCAATTAATCATATTACTTAAGAACTCCCACTTAGACAGACATCTCTCTAGTCATCTAAGTGATCACGTGATCCAAATCAACTAAACCATGTCCGATCATCACGTGAGATGGAGTAGTTTCAATGGTGAACATCACTATGTTGATCATATCTACTATATGATTCACGTTCGACCTTTCGGTCTCCGTGTTCCGAGGCCATATCTGTTATATGCTAGGCTTGTCAAGTTTAACCTGAGTATTCGCGTGTGCAACTGTTTTGCACCGTTGTAGATGGACGAGAACTTATCACACCCGATCATCACGTGGTGTCCGGGTACTACGAACTTTGGCAGCGGTGCATACTCAGGAGAACACTTCTTGATAATTTTAGTGAGAGATCATCTTATAATGCTACCGTCAATCAAAGCAAGATAAGATGCATTAAAGGATAAACATCACATGCAATCAATATAAGTGATATGATATGGTCATCATCATCTTGTGCTTGTGATCTCCATCGCCGAAGCACCGTCATGATCACCATCGTCACCGGCGCGACACCTTGATCTCCATCGTAGCATCGTTGTCGTCTCGCCAACTATTGCTTCTAAGACTATCGCTACTGCTTAGTGATAAAGTAAAGCAATTACATGGCGTTTGCATTTCATACAATAAAGCGACAACCATATGGCTCCTGCCAGTTGCCGATAACTCGGTTACAAAACATGATCATCTCATACAATAAAATATAGCATCACATCTTGACCACATCACATCACAACATGCCCTGCAAAAACAAGTTAGACGTCCTCTACTTTGTTGTTGCAAGTTTTACGTGGCTGCTACGGGCTGAGCAAGAACCGTTCTTACCTACGCATCAAAACCACAACGATAGTTTGTCAAGTTGGTGCTGTTTTAACCTTCGCAAGGACCGGGCGTAGCCACACTCGGTTCAACTAAAGTGAGAGAGACAGTCACCCGCCGGTCACCTTTAAGCAACTAGTGCTCGAAGCGGTGAAACCAGTCTCGCGTAAGCGTACGCGTAATGTCAGTCCGGGCCGCTTCATCTCACAATACCGCTGAACCAAAGTATGACATGCTGGTAAGCAGTATGACTTATATCGCCCACAACTCACTTGTGTTCTACTCGTGCACATGACATCAACGCATAAAACCAGGCTCGGATGCCACTGTTGGGGAACGTAGTAATTTCAAAAAAAATTCCTACGTACACGCAAGACCATGGTGATGGCATAGCAACGAGAGAGGAGAGTGTCCGTCCACGTACCCTTGTAGACCGAAAGCGGAAGCGTTATAACAACGCGGTTGATGTAGTCGTACGTCTTCACGATCCGACCGATCCAAGCACCGAACGATACGGCACCTCCGAGTTCTGCACACGTTCAGCTCGAGAACATCCCCGGACTCCGATCCAGCAAAGTGTCGGGATGAGTTCGTCAAGACGACGGCGTGGTGACGATGATGATGCTCCACCGACGCAGGGCTTCGCCTAAGCTCCGCGACGATATGACTTCTCCGGCGCAGGGCTTCGCCTAAGCTCCGCGACGATATGACTTCTCCGGCGCAGGGCTTCGCCTAAGCTCCGCGACGATATGACCGAAGTGGAATATGGTGGAGGGGGGCACCGCACACGGCTAAGGAACGATCCGTAGATCAACTTGTGTGTCATGGGGTGCCCCCCTGCCCCCGTATATAAAGGAGCAAGGAGGAGGTGGCCGGCCAAAGGGAGGAGGCGCACCAAGGGGGGAGTCCTACTCCCACCGGGAGTAGGACTCCTCCTTTCCTAGTAGGAGTAGGAGAGAAGGAAGGGGAAGAGAAGAAGGGGTGCGGCCCCTCCCCCTAGTCCAATTCGTACTAGGCCTTGGGGCGCGCCTGCCCTAGGCAGCCCCTCTCTTTCCGCAGGGCCCAATAAGGCCCAATACTTCTCCCGGCGAATTCCCGTAACTCTCCGGTACTCGAAAAATACCGAATCATTCGAACCTTTCGAACTCGAATATAGTCGTCCAATATATCGATCTTTACGTCTCGACCATTTCGAGACTCCTCGTCATGTCCCCGATCTCATCCGGGACTCGAACTCCTTCGGTACATCAAAACTCATAAACTCATAATATAACTGTCATCGAAACCTTAAGCGTGCGGACCCTACGGGTTCGAGAACTATGTAGACATGACCTAGAACTATTCTTGGTCAATAACCAATAGCGGAACCTGGATGCCCATATTGGCTCCTACATATTCTCGAAGATCTTTATCGGTCAAACCGCATAACAACATACTTTGTTCCCTTTGTCATCGGTATGTTACTTGCCCGAGATTCGATCGTCGGTATCCAATACCTAGTTCAATCTCGTTACCGCAAGTCTCTTTACTCGTTCCGTAATACATCATCTCATAACTAACTCATTAGTTACAATGCTTGCAAGGCTTAGGTGATGAGTATTACCGAGAAGGCCCAGAGATACCTCTCCGACAATCGGAGTGACAAAACCTAATCTCAAATCGCCAACCCAACATGTACCTTTGGAGACACCTGTAGTACTCCTTTATAATCACCCGATTACGTTGTGACGTTTGGTAGCACCAAAGTGTTCCTCCGTAAGCGGAGTTGCATAATCTCATAGTTACAGGAACATGTATAAGTCATGAAGAAAGCAACAGCAACATACTAAGCGATCATGTGCTAGGCTAACGGAATGGGTCATGTCAATCACATCATTCTCCTAATGATGTGATCCCGTTAATCAAATGACAACTCATGTCTATGGCTAGGAAACTTAACCATCTTTGATTCAACGAGCTAGTCAAGTAGAGGCATACTAGTGACACTATGTTTGTCTATGTATTCACACATGTATTATGTTTCCGGTTAATACAATTCTATCATGAATAATAAACATTTATCATGAAATAAGGAAATAAATAATAACTTTATTATTGCCTCTAGGGCATATTTCCTTCAGTGTCCGTGTGTGGGATGAGCACAAACAAGAGGAATTTGACCTACGAGCGTTGCTTTTCGTAACCATCAACGATTGGCCTGCTCTTAGTAACCTTTCGGGACTGTCAAATAAGGGATGCAATGCATGCACGCACTGCTTACATGAGACTGAAAGTGTACATTTGCCAAATTGTAAGAAGAACGTGTACCTTGGGCATCGTCGATTTCTTCCGAAAATTCATCCGATGAAAAAGAAAGGCAAGCATTACAGCGGCAAGGCAGATCACCGGCGAAGCCTGTGGGAACGACCGGTGCTGAGGTATTTGATATGGTCAAGGATTTGAAAGTCATCTTTGGAAAGGGTCCTGGCGGACAATCAGTTCGAAGGGAGCCGACGGCACGCAGCCATGTGGAAGAAGAAATCTATATTCGGGAGCTAGAATATTGGAAAGTCCTAGATGTCCGCTCTGCAATCGGCGTGATGCACGTTACGAAGAATATTTGCGTGAACCTCCTAAGCTTCTTGGGCGTGTATGGGAAGACAAATGATACAAAGGAAGCACGGCAGGACCAGCAACGTTTGAAAGACCACGATGACCGGCATCCGGAATGGTTTCAAGGTCGTGCCAGCTACGCTCTGACCAAAGAAGAGAAGGTCATCTTTTTTGAATGCCTGAGCAGTATGAAGGTGCCGTCTAGATTCTCGTCCAATATAAAGGGAATAATAAACATGGCGGAGAAAAAGTTCCAAAACCTGAAGTCTCACGACTGCCACGTGATTATGACGCAATTGCTTCCGATTGCTTTGAGGGGGCTCCTGCCGAAAAAGATCATCCAGCGGATCTCGGAAGCCAGCAGCGGAGAAGCAGCGTGGCTTCCACGGAGGCCCCACCGGCTGGTGCAGATGCACCGACGATCGAAATTACTGCGCCGGAGCCTCTGGTGGTCGAAATTACTGCACCGGAGCCTCTGGTGGTCGAAATTACTGCACCGGAGCCTCCTCGCTACCCCGTGGACGATATAAAGGAGATGAAAGAATGTCATCCGTATTATCCTATCGGGAACATGTCCATGAAGGTAGCCATCGGCAGTGCTTTACCATGTTTACCTGGAGCACTCCACCACAACAACCCCATTCAAGATGGCTATGCTCGTGTCACGGTGGAGGACATAGTCCAAGGGTTTGAGGACACGGAGATTGACATTGCTACACTGAAGGGGAGAAAAGACTTGGAGATGTCAAGCGCCATTTCATTCTATGGCAAAAGAAGTTTATCAAGTTTCGAGCGAGGCGCCAAGGACAACAAGTCCACCCCTACGGTGGTGGTGGTGGCGGTGGCGGTGGTGGTGGTGGTGATGGTGGTGGCGGTTCACCTACACCTCCGTCACGTCGATCGACGCCGCCCCATCCACAACGTCCGGCGGGTGATCAGCCGCCGCCCCGATCCTCGTCCGGCGGGTGATCGACGCCGCCCCCAATCCACCTCCGCAAAGAAGCGAAGCAATCCTGGATTATTAACCCGGACCCTTATGTACCTAAGACCACAAAGGTACCGGAGCCATCATCAAGCCTCTCCCCACAAGGCCTTGGGAGCGTAGTGCCGAGGAAGTCGGCAGCGACGCTGCTGCTGATTTGGAGAAATGGAAGGCGGACTGCAAGAAGAAAAGAGAGCCCGAGCCCAAGCCAGTATTTTCGATGAGCAAAAGAAGTGGGCTAAGTCATTTTTAGCACACCGTCCCAAGCCATGAAGAATCTGCCTAACGACTATGCACGTGAACTTGCAGGCAGGCACTCATGTTCAAGGAGAACAAAGAGCGGAGAAGGCGAAAGTAAAAAAGCGGAAACAAGTTGCCCAGCTCGGGAACAAAGTAAACAATCGATTGCCCGCTTATAGTGGAAGCCGCCGGTCCGGATGCCCCGAGATCATACAAGCTGCGGCAGCTGAGGATTGAGTATAACGAAGTGCGGAGAACAAGCGGCCAACTTAGGTATTACTCTTCGTGAACTGTTAGGCCTTGATGAGGCGCCCGATGAAGGAGGTAGTAATTACATATGTCAAGAATGGGCCTCTCGTCGAGCCTGCTTGAGAAAAGGATCTACCTCCACAAATGAAAGGTCTGCTGAAATGGTACAAGGGTTACATAAAAATAAAACGCCAAAGAATATATTTATGCGGAAGTTAGACATGAGCATCACTTCAAACATTACTATGTACAAATTGAACTGAGTGAATTGTTCCAGCTTTTCAATCTGCTGCGAGCTCGACAAATCTATCATCGGTTGCTACGTTACGTAAGTGATTTATTAATTTCTACCCCATCTCGTTCATATTGCCTGCACTATATATATGTCCTAACTATATTGTTGTGTCCGCTATTATACATGCAGAATGAAGATTAAGGAATGCAGAGTAAGGAACATCCATGATGTTGGGTTCATTGACCCACACATCGTTAATGGACATGTGTTGGAGCGTCACCCCGCCGACATGGAGGCAGACCTGTGGCAGTTTCTTACAAAGTGTCAGGACCCTGATCCTAGGTCACACCGATCTAGCATGTAACACATCATATCACTTTGCGGCCTCACGCACGGTATTCCCGCGGGTGTCGCCTTACCATGGCCCGGGACCGTTTGCGTCTTTTGGCTCACGTATATGATAGTGTCGCTAGCATCCATATGACGAAGAACCCGGGCCGACATGGCTAGTCGTGAACCCAAAGCGGCGCTAACCCATGGGGACAGGCATACATGAATCACATCGAGCATGTCGGTCATCAACGTATGTACTCGGGCTGTAGCGCTGGGCTAACAGGACTCCGGTATCCCGGGCTGTAGCAGGCTAGGCAGGACTCCGAATACCACCGCGTGACATTTCCCCGAAGGGACAGACATAGGAACGAAGTGAAACACATGCCGGCCAGTCAAGTGTCCAAGCAGTAGTGCTGGGCTAGCAGGACTCCGGTGAACCGGGCTGTAGCGGACTACTATCGCTCGGAGGCACGAGACTACATTTCCCCATATGAGAGGCTGCCAAGGATAAACAACTAGTTTGTCGGATCCCACACATACCAAGCATTTCAAACATACACACAATATGCTCAATATGTGTAGATACAACATGGCATCACAACATAACTCTCGACTCAAAATATTATTCATTAGGCTCAAGAGCGAGATGTTACAAACATGGGTCTCATGACCCAACACTCAGAGCATACAAGTCAAAGCACAAGCGGAAGCTAATCATGTCTGAGTGCAGACAACTATAAATGGGAAAAGGCTGAGAAGCCCGACTATCTACCAGATCCTGCCGAGGGCACAAGATCGTAGCTGAGGTAACAAGCTAAGCGTCAAGTCCAAGCGGAACTACTAGCGAGACCGACGTCTCTCGCAAAACATAAAATAAGCAAGCGTGAGTACAATTGTACTCAGCAAGACTTACATCGAACTAACTACATATGCATCATTATCAAAAGGGGTGGTGGAGTTTGACTGCAGCAAGCCAGCTTTGACTCGGTGGCTATCCTGAACTACATCGCAAGTAACTCTTTTGAGGTGGCACACGAGTCCACATATTCACCATGGCAATACACCACTATGGACCCGCTCCCGTCTCCCTCACGGAACGCCATCCATAGCACTCACGCTTATCTTGCGCATTTTAGAGTATCCACTTGTCACTTGTCTATGAACTGATATAGGTAACCCGAAGTCCCTTTCGCGGACACGGCTATTGAATAGATCATATTAAAACCCTGCAGGGTGTACTTCTTCACACACGCTCACCACTTACCGCCGTTTACGACATGTACTCGGCAACCTTCAAGCGGAAGCCCAACGTGGGTGTCGGCCACAGCCTACCTAAACACTCAAGTCCCTAGTCGGGTTTATCGCCTATTCGGGTTCCATCCGCAGGGAGTCCGCCGAGGTTTCCCATACAGCCCGAACGATGTGTGCAGGGTTCCCGAGATACCAAGCGGGCACTCGGTACACGGGCCACGGTGCCTACCGCAACACAACCCACCCCTAAGGTCAGCGTTGCGTGCGGCCCTGACATGCTACAAACACGAAACTACTTGCAACTCCCGGATGAGGACAAGGGTGGTTAAGAAGCCGAGAGGGTCAATTAAGGATCCCAATGCGTGGTAGTAACTGTTTCATGGATCACAAACACAGAACTCAGTTCCTGAGGACGGCTGCAATGAGACAACCCACCATGTACTCCTACATGGCCTCTCACCGCTACCTTTACCAAATCGTATTCACACACTTAGCTCTCACACAATAGAACATGTTCATAACAATTCCAATTCATTCCCGATGAATCGGACCGACTCAACTCTAAGCATAGCAGGCATGACAAACAAACATAAATGAGTAGGCACAACATGGCTCAAACAACTCCTACTCATACTAGTGGGTTTCATCTAATTCTTGTGGAATGACAGGTCATGCAAAGGATCAAGGGGTTCAGCTACATGCAAAGTGATTGAATCGATGTTGTCCTAATGCAATAAAATAGAGCAGGAGCGAGAGAGTGGGATTGTATCGGAATGCACAAGGGGGTTTTGCTTGCCTGGCACTTCTGAAGATAATATAGTTCTTCATCGGTGTCATCGAACTCATCGTCGGTACATCGTCTATCGAGAGGGGACAATTACCGGCAAACAAGAGAGAGCACAATCAATGTAATGCACATATATGATGCATGATCATGTTAAGGTACTGAATTCACCTAATGCAATAATAATCCAAGTTAGTTGGAGTGGAATTCAAACAAGGTTGAATTCCAACTCAAAATGCTATTTCCTAAATTACCCTAATCATGATTCATCCTATTCAGTGATGTTAACTTGTTCAAACATGCATGATCATGGCATAAACAGATTATTCATATTTTTCTGATCATTTTTCATATATAAATTATTTCCATCCGAGTTACGGTTGAATTTATATGATTTTTAGAAGTTTAGAGTATTTTCTGGAATTTATAATCATTTCCTAATTTATTTTAATTATAGAATTACTTTACTGCGTCAGCATGATGCCGGTGTGACGTCAGCAAGTCGACAGGGTTGACCAGAGTCAAACCTGTGGCGCGGGACCCACGTGTCAGAGTCATTAGACTAACTAATTTTAGTTAGTCCTAATCCTAAGTTTAATTAGCGAGGCGGCCCACACGCTTGATGACCTGTGGGGGTCAAACCAGGCCAAACCGGGTCAACTCGCGGAGTTGACCCGCGGCTCGTCGCCGCGGAGAGAGGCAGACGGACGGAGGGGAGGTTTCCTCCTCCGGTGACCAAAAGAGAGGCGGAGGGTCCACGTGACGCCTGGCTCGCAAGCATCTAAGGAGACTAGCGGGAGGTGCGGGGTGGCGGAATCTCGCCGGCGTCGAGCTTTGGGCGGCCGGAGTTCGGGTTCCAAGCTTTAGGCGTTCACGGGCACGGCGGGCGGCCGATGGGCTCTCTTGGTTGCTGGGATCACCATGAACACGCGGAGGCAACAAGCGCAGGTGGAGGAGCTTGGGAGCCTGGCTCGCCGTCCATGGCGGCCGGAGCTCGGGTTCGGTGGGGCAGCTAGCTAGGGAACGAAATCAAATGCACGGGTGAGGGGAAGAGAAGAGGAGCTCACGAGGAGTGCGGAGGTGGCCTCGGCGTGCTCGGGGAGGGGCTGGTGACGACGGGAGGTCGCCGGCGATCTCGGTGGCCCGAGGAGGAAGAAGACGTCGAGGACGGCGCTCCGGGGCTCTTCAGTCGCTGAGACGACGAGGAGGACGAGGGCGGAACGGCGGAGGCCATGGACACGTCGGCGAGGCGAGGGAGGGCCTGTGGCCGTGGCTACGGCGAGCGGTGGCGACGGCGGCTCTCGGGCACGAGGCGCAGAGCGAGAGAGAGGAGGGGAGAGGGGTGCGGGGAAGAGTGAGGGGGGTCCAGGGGGGTCGGGGAGGCGCGTGGCATCGCAAGGAGGTCGGGGAGGCCAGGCAGGCAGGGTGGAGGTGGCCTGCGCGCGGCGGCGACACGCCGTGTCCCTCCTCTGCCTACTGGCAGAGGTAGGCGACGAGCGGTGCGGCGCTGGTGGGCTGGGCCACCAGCTGGGCCAGCGTGGGGAGGGGGAGGAAACTGGGCCGGGTGGCTGCGCAGGTGAGGCCAGGTGCAGCATTCTCTCTCTTTCTTTTATTATTTATTTTAGTTTTCTAATATTCTGTAGGTTTTAGGGCTTTATTAAAAATACCAGGGCACTTTTAAAAATCCTGAAAATAATTGTGGCCACCTTCTGAAATATATGCAACAGCCCACATTTAGTTTCAGAATTATTTGAGCATTTAAATTATTTATAGCATTCAAATGCCCAAATTCAAATACTTCACGAATTAATTCAAAAATCCATAAATGGCCAAGAAATATGCTCATCATTTTTGGCAGAGGGTTTTACCTTTATCAAAAATCATGAACATCTCCAAAGGCATTTTGGGTTCATTGAAAATATTTTGAAGTTGAACCTATTTGAATTGTTTTAGTGCTAGGGCTTGGTCCTCCCCATTTCAATTTTCATGGAAATTAACATGATGACATGAATGCCTTAATGCAACTAATGTCAAGCAATTCTAGGGCTGTGACAACTCACCCCCACTAAACAAGAATCTCGCCCCGAGATTCAAGACGTGAGGTAAGAGGAAAAGGGAGGTCACAAACTATTACAATTTCCATGATCCAATTGCCTTCTCGAAGATGTTGGTTCACTCCATCTTCTTGGTCTTGACGTCTTCGAGATCTTCACCCGACACGACAACAGAAAGAAGGGGAAACCCTACATGATTCGATCTTCACGAAGATTAAGCAAACATGATCGACATTACGGACTGAGACAGTGACACATCTCGAGTTGAGACACCAAATGCATCGAGAGTAATGGAAGAAACAACAACGGGGTTTGATTGGTGGCAACAATTCCACGCCTAGGGAGATGGTGGATGGTGTCAAGGTGGTGAGGAAATATTTACCATGATCCCGTAACAGGACACCTCGAGAAAGGTGACGCCAAGAACTATTCCCTTAAGTGGCAAAAAGAATTACTTTTGATCCATAGATCATTGGAACTCTTTATACCAGCCTAAGGCAGTCGCAAGCGATCACGTGGTGGAAGGCAAAGAAATGGTACACCCGGACTAGAATGGATGATGTGGACTACCTTGTTGAAGACAACGCAATGGATGATTTTTGCTTATCATCGGAGGTGGAGGGGGCCTAGGGTAAGTCCACTTTGAAGATAACCCTGGACAAGAATTGCTAAGAAGACCGTCTATAGCGAGATAGCACAAGGACGGTGCAAGCTGGGAACGAAATGCAGCTGTTGGAATGTTTCAACCATCATATCTGCCTGAGATTCAGATCTGGTTGGTGTTAGGATATTTCAGACTCAGCATGTCTGAAAAGGAAAGGTTGCAACACAATTTGACGCGATGGCGTTGCGAGATTCTCGGGATATGAACTATGATAGCAAGCTCCAAAACATGAGCTGGTTTTGCTACAAACATGTGAACACGTTGTCCTAGACAAGCATGACCACATGGTAGTCTTATAATAAAACACTACCGAGTTCGGTTGGGAACCATCATCGAGGATAACGAAGTCCTATCATAAGTCATGACTAGTTGTTATGAAGGAACTCCTTCTCCTTGAACAATTCAATCAGTGGCTTGGTGTGCTATGGAATCCATATGGAATGAAGATGATCAGTCTATCAGACCATAGAATACTTCGCACGTGCATGACTGACTTGGAATGATTCCAGAGGAAGCAAAACAAACCTTCCTCAAGTTCATGGCGGCAACTTACATCAGATGCACATGAACTAGAGGAAGTCACTACTTTCATCCAAACATATGCTTCATGAACAAAACATGAAGAAATGCTTTCACAAGCTTCCAATACTAGGTTGATGCTCAACATGACTCATGGGGGAGACAAAATGCTACTGATGGGCTCAACAGCAACTCATCGGAATTTCCATATCACTGGACTTCCACCATCATGTGAACACGTGATAGTATTGGTCAGACCAAAAGATGTAATGGTGTATGCTCGAAGGATCAACCACGAGTAAGACAACATTACGAATATCGTTGGTTCTGATTTGACTTGACAATGGCCCATACCCAAGTCAAAGAATTGGTAGGACAATAGATCCAGCAACTGATCACAGGGACCACTCGATGAAGGTATCATCTTTCTTCAACACACACTACACAAGAATATCCCTTTGGAACGAACTAAGTTAGGCAAGCTTTTATCTTCCAACTCTCCAAGTTATTGTCTAGCTTAACCAACTAGCTCAGGGATAACCAACACAGATTCTTGGAGAAGGGGTGGTTCACAAGAAACCAACTTGATCACGAGCTTAACATAACAGTCAGGGAACAACCCGGTAACACTTCCAAGAAGATATTTGGAAAGTCACGAACCACCGGTATGTTACTAAGCTCGAGAACAATCTTGCTTTTGAGGGCAAGACGATATGATTGAACGAGTGAGGACTTGACAGGATCCTAACTCATAGATCGAAGAGTGCACCAGAACTAAGGACTAGGTAGCACGATCAATCTTAGGATGATGGTTTAATAACCAACACGCTAAGAATGAGAATATTGTCCATTCACTATCAAGCAACAAGGTTCTTTGGGAGTATCGATTTCACACATCACAACTCACTTGTCGGCATTCCGGTTATAATAACACGGGACCGAGGAATGAATGATGATGGTGAGAAGTATCACTACGTCAAAATTCATGAGAGTTAGTGCAATCCTCATGACACTCTTGACATAAAGATGGTAACACTCAAGGTAGAACAGAGCAAAAGCTGAATTGGCGTTTTGATCTGCGGGATACAGCTACTTTGACCCAATCCCAGAAATGGATGAGGTACTGGAGTTTGTTTCTCCTAGTCATTCCGGAATAGAATGGCTTGACGGACCACAAGGATAAAATGCATCGATGAACACAAATGCACACATACCCTTGGCTATCAATTGATAGATGAAGGTCAGAAGGCATCTAGGAGAACAACTCAAAGGAACATATAATTTTTTGAGTTGCGGATGCACCGATTAGTATGTCGAGCAAGCTCAACATTTCTTCCGGATAACCCATGCAGAAAGGTAGAATTGGCAGATTCACAGTTATGAATGGAGTACTTCTCAAGAGCACTCTTATTGTGATCTTTTGGCTCAAAAGAACTTCTGCCATAAGCGATTCATGGTATTTGGAAGAAGGATATACCACGGACCTCGGGGACTATCGCAAAGGTTACTAATATCCTAAAGGCACTAGCAAATACTAACAACATGAAGTAGGATGAATCTCGGGTTCAGCAACCCAGGAGTAGAATACCTACTACTAAATGGCATCACGGGATGCTTTCGAAATTGATGGCCGGAATCATCACACTAGGGATACAAAAGCATTGCTAAATTGCTAGGTGACTTCCTAAACACCTAGGGTCATAATAATAGTTCCAACATATATGTCGAGGCAATGGAGTACCTCGACTGACTGGTTAGTGTGCTTAATCTGGCCCAAAAGGACATCAGGAACGGAAGAAGGGATTTGCAAATGCATCAGACTATTTAGAGACCTGGGATAACTCGGACAGCATAACGGTTGTAAATGCTCAAAATGATTTGAGACATCCTGCAGAAAATGGTGGCATAACCACTCAACAGCATCATAGCAAGATTCTGAGATCAACAGTTATCATACAGGAGTAGTAGGAACTGAACTGGGGATTAGAACCAACAATCTTAAAGGTCTATGGATTAGTAACACGTCATCCTAATAGATAGATGAGAAGCCTAGTTCTTAAACCCCGTAGGAGAGAAGAGGATGACTCAGATCAGAAGGCCATGAGGTATAAGGAGTAAAAGAGCCTTACGTTCCCTTCCACAATCAATTCCCTTACATAGCTAAAGCATTTCTAGACGCAACTTCGACCAGTTTGGCTTGGTAATCCTACAGGCAGTCAGGCTCTGATACCAACGCTGTCAGGACCCCGATCCTAGGTCACACCGATCTAGCATGTAACACATCATATCACTTTGCGGCCTCACGCACGGTATTCCAGCTGGTGTCGCCTTACCATGGCCGGGACCGCTTGCGTCTTTTGGCTCACGATATGATAGTGTCGCTAGCATCCATATGACGAAGAACCCGGGCCGACATGGCTAGTCGTGAACCCAAAGCGGCGCTAACCCGTGGGGACAGGCATACATGAATCACATCGAGCATGTCGGTCATCAACGTATGTACTCGGGCTGTAGCGCTGGGCTAACAGGACTCCGGTATCCCGGGCTGTAGCAGGCTAGGCAGGACTCCGAATACCACCGCGTGACATTTCCCGAAGGGATGACATAGGAACGAAGTGAAACACATGCCGCCATCAAGTGTCCAAGCAGTAGTGCTGGGCTAGCAGGACTCGTGAACCGGGCAGAAGCGGACTACTATCGCCGGAGGCACGAGACTACATTTCCCCATATGAGAGGCTGCCAAGGATAAACAACTAGTTTGTCGGATCCCACACATACCAAGCATTTCAAACATACACACAATATGCTCAATATGTGTAGATAAAACATGGCATCACAACATAACTCTACGACTCAAAATATTATTCATTAGGCTCAAGAGCGAGATGTTACAAACATGGGTCTCATGACCCAACACTCGTGAGCATACAAGTCAAAGCACAAGCGGAAGCTAATCATGTCCGAGTACGCATAACTATAAATGGGAAAAGGCTGAGAAGCGACTATCTACCAGATCTCGCCGAGGGCACAAGATCGTAGCTGAGGTAACAAGCTACACGTCAAGTCCAAGCGAACTACTAGCGAGACCGACGCGTCTCTCGCAAAACATAAAATAAGCAAACGTGAGTACAATTGTACTCAGCAAGACTTACATCGAACTAACTACATATGCATCATTATCAAAAGGGGTGGTGGAGTTTGACCGCAGCAAGCCAGCTTTGACTCGGTGGCTATCCTGAACTACGATCGCAAGTAACTCTTTTGAGGTGGCACACGAGTCCACATATTCACCATGGCAATACACCACTATGGACCCGCTCCGTCTCCCTCACGGGAACGCCATCCATAGCACTCACGCTTATCTTGCGCATTTTAGAGTATCCACTTGTCACTTGTCTATGAACTGATATAGGTAACCCGAAGTCCTTTCGCGGACACGGCTATTGAATAGATCATATTAAAACCCTGCAGGGTGTACTTCTTCACACGCTCTCACCACTTACCGCCGTTTACGACATGTACTCGGCAACCTTCAAGCGGAAGCCCAACGTGGGTGTCGGCCACAGCCTACCTAAACACTCAAGTCCCTAGTCCAGGTTTATCGCCTATTCGGGTTCCATCCGCAGGAGTCCGCCGAGGTTTCCCATACAGCCCCGAACGATGTGTGCAGGGTTCCCGAGATACCAAACGGGCACTCGGTACACGGGCCACGGTGCCTACCGCAACACAACCCACCCCTAAGGTCAGCGTTGCGTGCATTGCCCCAAAGATGCTACAAACACCGAAACTACTTGCAACTCCCGGACTGAGGACAAGGGTGGTTAAGAAGCCGAGAGGGTCAATTAAGGATCCCAATGCGTGGTAGTAACTGTTTCATGGATCACAAACACAGAACTCAGTTCCTGAGGACGGCTGCAATGAGACAACCCACCATGTACTCCTACATGGCCTCTCACCGCTACCTTTACCAAATCGTATTCACACACTTAGCTCTCACACAATAGAACATGTTCATAACAATTCCAATTCATTCCCGATGAATCAGACCCGACTCAACTCTAAGCAGTAGCAGGCATGACAAACAAACATAAATGAGTAGGCACAACATGGCTCAAACAACTCCTACTCATACTAGTGGGTTTCATCTAATTACTGTGGAATGACAGGTCATGCAAAGGATCAAGGGGTTCAGCTACCGCGGCAAGTAACAGTTGAATCGATGTTGTCCTAATGCAATAAAATAGAGCAGGAGCGAGAGAGTGGGATTGTATCGGAATGCACAAGGGGGTTTTGCTTGCCTGGCACTTCTGAAGATAATATAGTTCTTCATCGGTGTCATCGAACTCATCGTCGGTACATCGTCTATCGAGAGGGGACAATTACCGGCAAACAAGAGAGAGCACAATCAATGTAATGCACATATATGATGCATGATCATGTTAAGGTACTGAATTCACCTAATGCAATAATAATCCAAGTTAGTTGGAGTGGAATTCAAACAAGGTTGAATTCCAACTCAAAATGCTATTTCCTAAATTACCCTAATCATGATTCATCCTATTCAGTGAGGTTAACTTGTTCAAACATGCATGATCATGGCATAAACAGATTATTCATATTTTTCTGATCATTTTTCATATATAAATTATTTCCATCCGAGTTACGGTTGAATTTATATGATTTTTAGAAGTTTAGAGTATTTTCTGGAATTTATAATCATTTCCTAATTTATTTTAATTATAGAATTACTTTACTGCGTCAGCATGATGCCTGTGTGACGTCAGCAAGTCGACAGGGTTGACCAGAGTCAAACCTGTGGCGCGGGACCCACGTGTCAGAGTCATTAGACTAACTAATTTTAGTTAGTCCTAATCCTAAGTTTAATTAGCAGGGCGGGCCCACACGCCAGTGACCCAGGGGGGGGTCAAACCAGGCCAAACCCGGGTCAACTCGCCGGAGTTGACAGCTGCTCGTCGCTTGGCGGAGCCGAGACGACGGAGGGGAGCGGGTTTCCTCCTCCGGTGACCAAAAGAGAGGCGAGGGGTCCACGTGACGCCTGGCTCATGGCGCATCTAAGGAGACTAGCGGGAGGTGCGGGGGTGGCCGGAATCTCGCCGGCGTCGAGCTTTGGCGGCGGCCGGAGTTCGGGTTCCAAGCTTTAGGCGTTACGGGGCACGGCGGGCGCGGCCGATGGGCTCTACTGGTTGCTGGGATCACCATGAACACGCGGAGGCAACAAGCGCAGGTGGAGGAGCTTGGGAGCCTGGCTCGCCGTCCATGGCGGCGGCCGGAGCTCGGGTTCGGTGGGGCAGCTAGCTAGGGAACGAAATCAAATGCACGGGGTGAGGGGAAGAGAAGAGGAGCTCACGAGGAGTGCGGAGGTGGCCTCGGCGTGCTCGGGGAGGGGCTGGTGACGACGGGAGGTCGCCGGCGATCTCGGTGGCCCGAGGAGGAAGAAGACGTCGAGGACGGCGCTCCGGGGCTCTTCTGGTCGCGTGAGACGACGAGGAGGACGAGGGCGGAACGGCGGAGGCCATGGACACGTCGGCGAGGCGAGGGAGGGCCTGTGGCCGTGGCTACGGCGAGCGGTGGCGACGGCGGCTCTCGGGCACGAGGCGCAGAGCGAGAAAGAGGAGGGGAGAGGGGTGCGGGGAAGAGTGAGGGGGGGTCCAGGGGGTCGGGGGCGCGTGGCATCGCAAGGAGGTCGGGGAGGCCAGGCAGGCAGGGTGGAGGTGGCTCAGGCTGGCGGCGACATCGCCGTGTCCCTCCTCTCGCCTCTTGGGCAGAGGTAGGCGACGAGCGGCGGTGCTGGCTGGTGGGCTGGGCCACCACCTGGGCCAGCGTGGGGAGGGAGGAAGCTGGGCGGGTGGCTGCAATGAGGCCAGTGCAGCATTCTCTCTCTTTCTTTTATTATTTATTTTAGTTTTCTAATATTCTGTAGGTTTTAGGGCTTTATTAAAATACCAGGGCACTTTTAAAAATCCTGAAAATAATTGTGGCCACCTTCAAATATATGCAACAGCCCACATTTAGTTTCAGAATTATTTGAGCATTTAAATTATTTATAGCATTCAAATGCCCAATTTCAAATACTTCACTTAATTAATTCAAAAATCCATAAATGGCCAAGAAATATGCTCATCATTTTTGGCAGAGGGTTTTACCTTTATCAAAATCATGAACATCTCCAAAGGCATTTTGGGTTCATTGAAAATATTTTGAAGTTGAACCTATTTGAATTGTTTTAGTGCTAGGGCTTGGTCCTCCCATTTCAATTTTCATGGAAATTAACATGATGACATGAATGCCTTAATGCAACTAATGTCAAGCAATTCTAGGGCTGTGACACAAAGCAGGAACTCAAAAGTGATATTCTATTTCCTTACCATTTTGGGTGAGTGTTTACATCTTGAGCACATTCTCTTTTGTTTACTCCATGCATGGTATGTGGCGGCTAATCGATGAGTTATGCATTACGTCTGTGCATGTATCGTGTCCGCAGGTTCCTTTGGATTCTGCTAGTAATTAAAGTTAACACCTCGTAATGTCTCGCCCACGACTCTCGAATATGGATCCAAAGCTTTGGGCGGCATGAGAAGAATGCTGCAGAAGTAATTATTTTCATTCATTTGCGCCTATATCGATCGGCCTATTTCGCTCATTTCCTAATATCAAGTAACTAATAACTCTCTTGTTCATTTAATTTTCTTTGCCTCGTAGGGTTTGGAGACGGTTCGTAGATACAAAGGTCGGTGAATTCAAAAAGAGCTAGAATTCAAAAGGTCAAAGGCTAAGAATGCTGGGGATATTCAGCCACCGGAGACCAATCTATGTGGATACTATGTTCGTGAGATGATCCGAGATACACCTCTGAGCGGGTTCCGAGTGATACCAATGCTCAGAGGAATAACCTCCGTGGATGCTTAGTCCGAAGCTCGCTTCCGACCACTTCAAGAGGAACTAGCTGGATGGTTCAGCAGGAAGTCCTCCATCCTAAAGGAGAACACTATTACGAGGACGTAGAACTTTATATGCATTAAATCATGTATGGAAACTTGTTCAAAATTGTATATGGTCATCCGATGATATTGAATATATATTGTATATTCCTCTTGAATTTTTTTGGTTCTAATTTCAAATTTATTTGAAATTGTACATTCATATGCATGTATGTAGTACCGTAGAATATATGAAACTCCTTCAAAATTAAAATAAAGCACAAAAGAAATAAAACAATACAAATTAAACAGAAAACAGGTTTAGGGGGGCTAAAACCCTAAACCTGTGGCGCCTTTAGTCATGGTTGGCGAGAAGAACCGCGACTAAAGGTCCTCCGCTTGACGGCCGCTTTGGCGCCCACGTGGACGGGCCGTTAGTCGCGGTTCTTAAGCAGCCGCGACTAAAGGTGGGGGCTTTAGTCGCGCTTATTTGGTCGCGGTTGCGCAACCGCGACTAATGGCAGTTGCGAACCGCGACCAAAGGCCTTTTTTCCACCAGTGATTTCCAAATTCACAAGTATAGTATTTTTCAATCTGGGATAGAACAGACTGGATGCCTCAGACCTAAGGGGTCTGCTGGCATGTCTTGATAGTATGTATGTCATGTATACTGATATCATATTCCATCAGTCCAATTTGTTTGTTTTTTTAGAAGGCATCAACACAACGTTTGATCTATGTCATGTGTGCTTCACACTTTTTCATCCCTTCCCAACAATATTTGCTGCACTTCAATCTACAATGTGAGTAGAAGGTGCTGAGAGCCTGAATCGAGTTGCCCGTTGTCTATCGTCGGGAGATGGAAAATGATTACCCGAACAATGGACCCGAAGAAGAGGCGCCATGGTCCGCTAACGAGTTGAAGCAGGTCAACGTATTGTATGTTGGCTTGAAGAAGTGGCGGCGCGGTCAGCTGATGGTTCGAAGCCGCCGGTCCAGCCGAGGTGTCAAAGCCTTCATGTCAGCTGACGAGTCGAAGCAGGTCGGTGTGTTGGATGTTGGCTTGAAGAAGAGGCGGCATGGTGATGACGACGCAGGTCAAAAATTTTGACGCGGTCGATTCCAGGTTGATGAAGTAACTGCGTGGCGATGATAGTGTGGCCGCCTCGTGTAATTCGTGGGGCAACGACATTGGTGATGATTTAGTCTTCGCCATGCCGAACTCTTGGTTGGCTCACCAAGGCGATGATCCAATGAGGTTGACCTCGGCTCGATGAAGTGATGATCTATCTAGTGCAAGTCGGCAGCCCCGGAGCAACGTTGTCGGGCTGGTTTGACACCAACGCGACGGTGAAGATTACCTCGAAAAAGGCTTTAAAATTTGTGGGCACATGTTTGAGAATAGCACACAATACTCTAAGAATAAATCCTCCAGAAAGTATGTCCAATATCGCGTTCATGAAGAAATATCCAAAAAATGATGCACTCCTCGGACTCGACCCGCAGTTTGAACGGTCGGATCGAGCTGAAATTTTGATAGTTGGTCGGTATAAAAATTTCATAGCCAATGAATGGTTGGATATTCCAAAGCATGTCCCAGCTGGACACTGTACTCCTCACCGTAAGCTCATCTAGATTCCGGTCCAGATTCGATAGCACTCCGGTATATTGGAGATTACCGGAGATTCATCCATTGGAACATAATGAAATCTGAGAGGTTTGTTCTAGACTCAATTCTGCACAATTCTACCAAAGCAATCTTCAAAGCGACACTCGAGCTGGCAGGGACGGCGAACACGAAACCAATGTCCAGAAAAGGTGCACGCTTACCTTAGAACAATGTTGACATTGAGGCCCCGGGCTCGATGGATGATTCTCCCATGATACATCGGAGTTGATGTTGATGAAAGCTTATCATGCCTCAGCTCTATATTGGGGACGTAAGATCCGCTAACTAGAGATTCAAGAACGGATGTCGCGCCATGAAGATCTAAGTCATTGATCCTTCTTTCGATCACACAGTAGAACTCTCAATGAAAGCACCAATGTCGGTGTCAAAACCGGTAGACCTTGGGTAGGGGGCCCGAGCTATGAGATATGATTGATGGGTAACAACATACAAGAAAACGATGTTTTTACCCAGGTTCGGTCCCTCTTTGAGGAGGTAAAACCCTACATCCTGCTCTTGCTTATATTATGGGGGTATCAAAGAAGGATTTGATCTACCTCGAGATCACAAGTTGTGGTCTACACCCTAGTGGTAATGATGATGATGATGATGATGATGATGAATGTTAGATGTTGTGTATCGACTAGCCTGGCCTATGCTTATAGAATGTATCGGAGGCCTAGTCTAACAAGAGTCCTAGACGGTTATGTTGGTGGAGTGGAGTCCTTGTCTTGATCACCAAGTCTTGTGGAATCTTCCTCGTATATGTCATGTGCTGCCCGAAGTGGCCCATTAGTGACCGGCCACGGGGGTCCTTGGCCTGACCCACTAGCCGGGAGATGATGTGGTTCGAACCCCTAGTCTATGACATCGTCAATAAGGGCAGCAGTTTTGATTCAGAATACAACATGTCTCTTGCATCCGTACATCAGCCCCTTGTCGCTGGCATGGAAAATTTGCCAAAAGAAGTAACATCTATTGTGGACAAGCTTCTGTTGGAGAGGTTATGACTGATGCCAAGTGAAGAAGTTAAGACGAGATTTGTTTATGAGGTTGTGCGTCTATGTCAAGCACTACGGGAGTCAGCGCCTTTATCGAGTGCCTAAAAAACTCTGCAAAGGGAAAAAACTTGGCAAAAGTATGGAATGAATATGGTCATTGCGTTGTTCATTTGAGACCAATTTTTTCTGGAAAAAAGTGTAAATAATATGGCCTCAAATGTAACACTTGTCAACATAAAATTATCAGTCTCATCAAAATGAACAACTTCGATATTTGAAGCATCTTCATATGAGGTCGTATGCAACTGCTACAGCCAAAAAATTGCATTGTAGCTAAGACTCCCTTTTTCTGACTTTAGCACTCGGCAACAGCCTGGTTGCCGCGTTTTGTTGTTTTACCGAGTGTTTCATTGACTATACTCTGCAAAGTACCTATTTGTCGAGTTTTAATTTCTGCCGAGTACTTCATTGGTAGGAACTCCGCAAAGGTACTATTGTTGACTGCCAAACATATTGCACTCGGCAAAGAGCCTAACACATGGCAAACACGAAAATTCCGGTAGAGAAGCTTTAAAAGAGCGAGTGCGTGTGTTTAGCAAGTTTCTTGACCCATTGGACTTGATCATGGAATAGCCGAGCAAACAGTTCAACTGGACTAAACGCAACGAGCTCCTGTATATGAGTGGAAATGTCTCTGTTAAAACTCGCAAGGCCTTGATGGTGGACTTCAATGATATGGAGAGCGAGGTCAAGGTGATGCTCGCATCGACCAAGGTGTGTGGATAAGGGATCACGCTCTTTGGAGCGTCGCGTGTGGTGCTCCTCGATCGATGTTGTGTGGAACCCTTCTATTAAAAGGCAGGCGATTGGACGTGCATATCGAATTGGTCAGCAAAAGATTGTCCATGCATACAATCTAATCACAGAAGGAACACAAGAGAAGGCCAACTGTGATATACAAGCTAAGAAGGAGCAAAATTCCAAATTGTTGTTTTCAAGTGAACCACATCCTGCGGAGTGAACCCTTCATCAGAATTTATTTCCATTGACAGGATTTTGGAACAAATGACAGAAGATGACAATCTATTTTTTGTGAAAATAATCCCATCGTATTGAAAATAGAACTTATAGATCTCTGGTAAGTGGAAGCTTCTAAGATGAGGATGTTTAAATTTCCATATTTGTTTGTGGTACTTATCCTTTTATATCATTTGTGGACAAGCAGTCATTCTATCAAATTCTGAATTAATGGATTCTTCAACAAAAGAAGTAAAATTATTTGTAAGGTATTAAAAATCGAAATTCTAAATCAAGATCGTATATGTGGTACACCTCCTTTGGGTGAAAAAATTGAAAATGGCAGCCCTACAATTTTCAATCTGTTTGGAAGATGGGGCAGCACCATTCAGGTGCTTCCATTGCTCATGCCATATGGAGTTCACACACACACTACATGCACCAGCCCATAGATATAGCTAAGCTCACACAAGTCTGACCATAGAAACGATCGGACTCTTTCATCTTGTGTTGACATTTCTAATGTTCTAGCTTTATATTTGTTATGGTCGGTCTCTGTTCATTTCCAAATTCACAAGTGTATTATTTTCCATTGCTCATGCCGTATGGAGTGCACACACACACTCCATGCGGCAGCCCATAGCTATAGCTAGGCTCACACAAGTCTGACCATATAAACGATCGGACTCTCTCATCTTGTGTTGACATTTCTAATGTTCTACCTTGATATTTGTTATGGTCGGTCTCTGTTCACTTTCAAATTCACAAGTGTATTATTTTTCAATCTGGGATAGAACAAGCTGGATGCCTCAGACCTAAGGGGTCTGCTGGCATGTCTTGATAGTATATATGTCATGTATACCGATATCATATTCCACCAGTCCAATTTGTTTGTTTTTGTTTCTAGAAGGCATCAATACAACGTTTGATGTATGCCATGTGTGCTTCACACTTTTTCATCCCTTCCCAACAACATTTGCTACACTTCAATATACAATGTGCGTAGAAGGTGCTGAGAGCCTGACTCGAGTTGCATGTTGTCTATCGCCGGGAGATGGAAAATGGTTAACCGGACAATGGACCCGACTCCTGCACGTGAACAACCTGAAGAAAAAGTTCAGCTTTATTTTGGTAAAAATGTATCATCCACTTCTCTAAAAATGAAGTCGTGCTTTTCAAAATGTGTAAATTCCATGTATGTCTTTGAATTTTTGGCTTTTTGGTTGTTGTCTTGAAGAAGATGCGGCACGGTCAGCTAACGAGTTGAAGCAGGTCGGCGTGTTGTATGTTGGCTTGAAGTAGTGGCGGCACGGTCAGCTGACAAGTTGAAGCCCCTGGTCCAGCCAAGGTGTCAAAGCCTCCATGTCAGCTGGCGAGTCGGAGCAGGTCGGCGTGTTGGATGTAGGCTTGAAGAAGAGGCGGCATGGTGATGCCGACGCATGTCAAAATTTGTGATGCGGTCGATCCCAGGTTGATGAAGTAACTGCATGGACATGATAGTGTGGCCACCTCGTGTAATTCGTGGGGCGACGATATTGGTGATGATTTAGCCTTCGCCATGCCAAACTCTTGGTCGGCTCACCAAGGTGATGGTCCAATGAGGTAAGTGGAAGCTTCTAAGATGAGGATGTTGCAATTTCCATATTTGTTTGTGGTACTTATCCTTTTATATCATTTGTGGACAAGCAGTCGTTCTATCAAATTCTGAATTTATGGATTCTTCAACAAAATAAGTTGAATTATTTGTAAGGTATTTAAAATAGAAATTCTAAATTAAGATCGTATATGTGGTACCCCTCCTCTGGGCGAAAAAATTCAAAATAGCTGCCCTACAATTTTTATATCTATCTGGAAGATGGGGAAGCACCATTCAGCATGCCGTATGGAGTGCACACACACACTCCATGCACCAGCCCATAGCTATAGCTAGGCTCACACAAGTCTGACCATATAAACGGTCGGACTCTCTCATCTTGTGTTGACATTTCTAATGTTCTAGCTTTATATTTGTTATGGTCGGTCTCTGTTCATTTTCAAATTCACAAGTGTATTATTTTTCAATCTGGGATAGAACAGGCTGGATGCTTCAGACCTAAGGGGTCTGCTGGCATGTCTTGATAGTATGTATGTCATGTATACCGATATCATATTCCATCAATCCAATTTGTTTGTTTTTGTTTTTCTGGAAGGCATCAATACAACGTTTGATGTATGTCATGTGTGCTTCACACTTTTTCATCCCTTCCCAATAACATTTGTACACTTCAATCTAGAATGTGCGTACAAGGTGCTCAGAGCCTGACTCGAGTTTCCCGTTGTCTATCGTCGGGAGATGGAAAATGATTACCCGAACAATGGACCCGACTCCTGCACGAGAACAACTTGAAGAAAAAGTTCAGCTTTATTTTGGTCAAAATGTATCATCCACTTTTCTAAAAATGAAGTCGTGCTTCTCAAAATGTGTAAATTCCATGTACGTCTTTGAATTTTTGGCTTTTTGGATGTTGTCTTGAAGAAGAGGTGGCACGGTCAGCTAACGAGTTGGAGCAGGTCGGCGTGTTGTATGTTGGCTTGAAGAAGTGGCAGTACGGTCAGCAGATGAGTCAGAGAAGGTCGGCGTGTTGGATGTTGGCTTGAAGAAGAGGCGGCCTGGTGATGCCGACGCAGGTCAAAATTTGTGACGCGGTCGATCCCAGGTTGATGAAGTAACTGCGTGGCGATGATAGTGTGGCCGCCTCGTGTAATTCGTGGGGCGACGACATTGGTGATGATTTAGCCTTTTCCATGACAAACTCTTGGTCGGCTCACCAAGGTGATTATCCAATGATGTTTACCTCGGCTCGACAAAGCGATGATCTATCTAGTGCAAGTCAGCAGCCCTGGAGCAACGTTGTCGGGCTGGTTTGGCATCAACGCGATGGTGAAGATTACCTCGAAAAAGGCTTTAAAATTTGTGGGCACATGTTTGAGAACAACACACAATACTCTAAGAAAAAAATCCTCCCGAAAGTATGTCCAATATTGCGTTCATGAAGAAATATCTAAAAATTGATGCACTCCTCGGACTCGACCCGGAGTTTGAACGGTCGGATCGAGCTGAAATTCTGAGAGTTGGTCGGTATAAAAATTTTGGGGCCAATGAACGATTGGATATTCCAAAGCATGTCCCCGATGGACACTGTACTCCTCACCGTAAACTCATCTAGATTCCCGTCCAGATCAGATAGCGCTCCGGTATATCAGAGATTACCGGAGATTCATCCATTGGAACACAATGAAATTTGAGAGGTTTGTTATAGACTCAATTCTGCATAATTCCACCAAAGCAATCTTCAAAGTGACACTCGAGGTGGCAGGGACGGCGAACACGAAACCACTGTCCAGAATAGGTGCACGGTTACCTGAGAACAATGTTGACATTGAGGCCCCGGGCTCCATGGATGATTCTCTCGTGATAGATCGGAGTTGATGTTGATGAAAGCTTATCACGCCTCAGCTCTAAATAGAGAGGTATGATCCGCTAACTAGAGATTCGAACACGGAAGTCACGCCATGAAGATCTAAGTCATTAATCCTTCTTTCGATCACACAGTGAAACTCTCAATGAAAGCACCAATGTCGGTGTCAAAACCGGTAAACCTCGGGTATGGGGCCCGAGCTATGAGATCTGATTGATGGGCAACAAGAGACAAGGACACGATGTTTTTACCCAGGATCGGTCCCTCTTTGAGGAGGTAAAACCCTACGTCCTGCTCTTGCTTATATTATGGGTGTATCAAAGTAAGGGGCTGATCTACCTCGAGATCGTAAGTTGTGGTGTACACCCTAGGGGTAATGATGATGATGATGATAAATGTGAGATGTTGTGTATCGACTAGCATGGCCTGTGCTTATAGAATGTACCGGAGGCCTAGTCCAACAAGAGTCCTAGATGGGTATGTTGGTGGAGAGGAGTCCTTGTCTTGATCAACAAGTCTTGTGGAATCTTGCACGTATATATCATGTGCAGCCCGAAGTGGCCCATTAGTGAACGTCCACGGGGGTCTTGGTCTGACCCACTAGCCGGGAGATGATGTGGTGAGTACCCCTAGTCTAGGACATCGTCAATAAGGGCAGCAGTTTTGATTCAGAATACAACATGTCTCTTGCATCTGTACATCAGCCCCTTGTCGCTCGCAGTGAAAAGTTGCCAAAAGAAGTAACCTCTATTGGGGACGAGCTTCTATTGGAGAGGTTACGACCGATGGCAATTGAAGTTTTTAAGACGAAATTTGTTTATGAGGTTGTGCGTCTATGTCAAGCACTACCGGAATCGACGCCTTTACCGAGTGCCTAAAAAACTCAGCAAAGGGCAAAAAAACTCGGCAAAAGTATGGAATGAATATTGTCATTGCGTTGGTCATTTGAGACCAAATTTTTCTGGAAATAAGTGTAAATAATATGGCCTCAAATGTAAAACTTGTGAACATAAAATTATCAGTCTCATCAAAATGAACAACTTTGATATTTGAAGCATCTTCATCTGAGGTTGTATGCAACTACTACAGCCAAAACAATGCATTGTAGCTAAGACCCCCTTTTCAGACTTTAGAACTCGGCAACACCCTAATTGCCGTGTTTTGTTGATTTAGCAAGCGTTTCATTGAAGATACTCGGCAAAGTACGTGTTTGCCGAGTTTTAATTTCTGCCGAGTACTTCTTTGGTAGGAACTCGGCAAAGATACTATTCATGACTGCCTAACATATTGCTCTCGGCAAAGAGCCTAACACTCGGCAAAGACAAAAATTCCAGTAGAGAAGCTTTAAAAGAGTGAGTGTGTGTGTTTAGCCAGTTTCTTGAACCATTGGACTTGATCATGGAACAGTCGAGGAAACAGTTCAACTGGACTAAATGCAACGAGCTCCTGTATATGAGTGGATATGTCTCCGTTAAAACTCGCAAGGCCTTGATGGTGGACTTCAATGATATGAAGAGCGAGGTCAAGGTGATGCTTGCCTCGACCAATGTGTGTGGAGAAGGTATAAGCCTCTTTGGAGCGTCGCGTGTGGTGCTCCTCGATTGTTGTTGTGTGGAACCCTTCTGTCAAAAGGCAGGCGATTGGACGTGCATATCGAATTGGTCAGCAAAAGATTGTCCATACATACAATCTAATCACAGAAGGAACACAAGAGAAGGGCGAATATGATATACAAGCTAAGAAGGAGCAAATGTCCAAATTGTTGTTTTCAAGTGAGCCACAATTTGCGGAGTGAACCCTTCATCAGAATTTATTTCCAGTGATAGGATTTTGGAACAAATAACAGAAGATGAAAATCTGAAAAAGATTTTTTTGAAAATAGTCCCATCATAGTGACAATAGAACTTATAGATCTCTAGTAAGTGGAAGCTTATAAGATGAGGATGTTGCAATTTCCATATTTGTTTGTGGTACTTATCCTTTTATATAATTTGTGGACAAGCAGTCGTTCTATCAAATTCTGAATTTATGGATTCTTCAACAAAAGAAGTAAAATTATTTGTAAGTATTGAAAATAGAAATTCTAAATTGAGATCGTCTATGTGGTACCCCTCCTTTGGGTGAAAAAAATTGAAAATGGCAGCCCTACAATTTTTATATCTATCTGGAAGATGGGGCAGCACCATTCAGGTGCTTCCATTGCTCATGTTGTATGGAGTGCACACACACACTCCATGCACCAGCCCATAGCTATAGCTAGGCTCACACAAGTCTGCCCATATAAACTATCGGGCTCTCTCATCTTGTGTTGACATTTCTAATGTTCTAGCTTCAAATTTGTTATGGTCGATCTCTGTTCATTTCCAAATTCAAAAGTGTATTATTTTTCAATCTGGGATAGAACAGGCTGGATGGCTTAGACCTAAGGGGTATGCTGCCATGTCTTGATAGTATGTCTGTCATGTATATCGATATCATATTCCATCAGTCCAATTTGATTGTTTTTGTTTTTTTAGAAGGCATCAGCACAACGTTTGATGTATGTCATGTGTGCTTCACACTTTTTCATCCTTCCCAACAACATTTGCTACACTTCAATCTACAATGTGCATAGAAGGTGCTGAGAGCCTGAATCGAGTTGCCCGTTGTCTACCGTCGGGAGATGGAAAATGATTACCCGGACAATGGAACCGACACCTACACGAGAACAACCTGAAGAAAAGTTCAGCTTTATTTTGGTCAAGATGTATCATCCACTTCTCTAAAAATGAAGTTGTGCTTTTAAAAATGTGTAAATTCCATGTACGTCCTTGAATTTTTAGCTTTTTGGATGTTGTCTTGAAGAGGAGGCAGCACGGTCAACTAACGAGTTCAAGCAGGTCGGCGTGTTGTATGTTGGCTTGAAGAAGTGGCGGCGCGGTCAGCTAACGAGTCGAAGCCCCCGGTCCAGCAGATGTGTCAGAGCCTCCATGTCAGCTGACGAGTCGGAGCATGTCGGCGTGTTGGATGTTTGCTTGAAGAAAAGGCGACATGGTGATGCCGACGCAGGTCAAAATTTGTGACGCAGTCGATTCCAGGTTGATGAAGTAGCTGCAAGGCGATGATAGTGTGCCTGCCCCGTGTAATTCGTGGGGCGACGATATTGGTGGTGATTTAGCCTTCGCCATGCCGAACTCTTGGTCGGCTCACCAAGGTGATGATCCAATGAGGTTGACCTCGGCTCGACAAAGCGATGATCTATCTAGTGCAAGTCGGCAGCCCTGGAGGAACGTTGTTGGGCTGGTTTGATACCAACGCGGCGGTGAAGATTACCTCGAAAAAGGCTTTAAAATTTGTGGGCACATGTTTGAGATCAGCACACAAAACTCTAAGAAAAAATCCTCCAGAAAGTATGTGCAATATCGCGTTCATGAAGAAATAGCCAAAAAATGATGCACTCCTCGGACTCGACACGGAGTTTGAACGGTCGGATCGAGCTGAAATTTTGAGAATTGGTCGGTATAAAAATTTCGTAGCCAATGAACCGTTGGATATTACAAAGCATGTCCCAGCTGGACGCTATACTCCTCGCCCTAAACTCATCCAGATTCCTATCCAGATTCGACAGCGCTCCGGTATATCTGAGATTACCGGAGATTCATCCATTGGAACACAATGAAATTTGAGAGGTTTGTGCTAGACTCAATTCTGCACAATTGCACCAAAGTAATCGTCAAAGCGACACTCGAGGTGGTAGGTACAGTGAACATGAAACCACTGTCCAGAAAAGGTGCATGGTTACCTTAGAACAATGTTGACATTGAGGCCCCGGGCTCCGTGGATGAGTCTCCCGTGATAGATCGGATTTGATGTTGATGAAAGCTTATCATGCCTCAGCTCTCGATGGAGGAGGTATGATCCGCTAACTAGAGATTCGGGCACGGAAGTCGCGCCATGAAGATCTAAGTTGTTGATCCTTCTTTCGATCACACAATGGAACTCTCAATGGAAGCATCAATGTCGGTGTCAAAACCGGTAGACCTCGGGTAGGGGGCCCGATCTATGAGATCTGATTGATGGGTAACAAGAGACAAGGACACGATGTTTTTACCCAGGTTCGGTCCCTCTTTGAGGAGGTAAAACCCTACGCCCTGCTCTTGCTTACATTATGGGTGTATCAAAGTAAGGAGCTGATCTACCTCGAGATCGTAAGATGTGGTCTACACCCTAGGGGTAATGATGATGATGATGAATGTGAGATGTTGTGTATTGACTAGCCTGGCATGAGCTTATGGAATGTACCGGAGCCTAGTCTAGCAAGACTCATAGATGGGTATGTTGGTGAAGAGCAGTCCTTGTCTTGATCACCAAGTCTTGTGGAATCTTCCTCGTATATGTCATGTGCAGCCCGAAGTAGCCCATTAGTAAACGGCCACGGGGGTCCTTGGACCGAACCACTAGCCGGGAGATGACGTGGTGAGTACCCCTAGTCTAGGACATCATCCATAAGGGCAGCAGTTTTGATTCAGAATACAACATGTCTCTTGCATCCGTACATCAGCCCCTTGTCGCTCGCATGGAGAAGTTGCCAAAAGAAGTAACCTCTATTGTGGACGAGCTTCTGTTGGAGAGGTTACGACTATAGCCAAGTGAAGGAGTTAAGACGAGATTTGTTTATGAGGTCGTGCGTCTATGTCAACCACTACCTGAATCGGCGCCTTTACCGAGTGCCTAAAAAACTCGGCAAAGGGCAAAAAAAACTCGGCAAAAGTATGGAATGAATATGGTCATTGTGTTGGTCATTTGAGACCAAATTTTTATGGAAAAAAGTGTAAATAATATGGCCTCAAATGTAAAACTTGTCAACATAAAATTATCAGTCTCATCAAAATGAACAACTTTGATATTTGAAGCATCTTCATCCGAGATCGTATGCAACTGCTACAGCCAAAACAATGCATTGTAGCTAAGACCCCCTTTTTCCGACTTTAGCACTCGGCAACACCCTAGTTGCCGCGTTTTGTTGTTTTACTGAGCGTTTCATTGACAATACTCAGCAAAGTACCCGTTTGTCGAGCTTTAATTTCTGCCGAGTACTTCATTGGTAGGAACTCGGCAAAGATACTATTGCTAACTGCCTAACATATTGCACTCGGCAAAGAGTCTAACACTCGACAAAGACGAAAGTTCTAGTAGAGAAGCTTTAAAAGAGCGAGTGCGTGTGTTTAGCCAGTTTCTGGAACCATTGGACTTGATCATGGAATAGCCGAGGAAACATTTCAACTCGACTAAACGCAATGAGCTCTTGTATATGAGTGGAAATGTCTCTGTTAAAAGTCGCAAGGCCTTGATGGTGGACTTCAATGATATCAAGAGCGAGGTCGAGGTGATGCTTGCATCAACCAAGGTGTGTGGAGAAGGTATCACCCTCTTTGGAGCGTCGCGTGTGGTGCTCTTCGATCGATGTTGTGTGAAACCCTTCTATCAAAAGGCAGGCTATTGGACGTGCATATCGAATTGGTCAGAAAAAGATTGTCCATACATACAATCTAATCACAGAAGGAACACAAGAGAAGGGAAAATATGATATACAAGCTAAGAAGGAGCAAATGTCCAAATTGTTGTTTTCAAGTGAGGCACAACCTGCGGAGTGAACCCTTCATCAGAATTTATTTCCATTGACAGGATTTTGGAACAAATGACAAAAGATGAAAATCTGAAAGAGAAATTTGTGAAAAAAGTCCCATCGTAGTGACAATAGAACTTATAGATCTCTGGTAAGTGGAAGCTTCTAAGATGAGGATGTTGCAATTTCCATATTTGTTTGTGGTACTTATCCTTTTATATCATTTGTGGACAAGCAGACGTTCTATCAAATTCTGAATTTATGGACAAGTAAAATTATTTGTAAGGTATTGAAAATAGAAAGTCTAAATTGAGATCGTATATGTGGTACCCCTCCTTTGGGTGAAAAAATTGAAAATGACAGCCCTACAATTTATATATCTATCTGGAAGATGGGGCAGCACCATTCAGGTGCTTCCATTGTTCATGCCGTATGGAGGCACACACACATTCCATGCACCAGCCCATAGCTATAGCTAGGCTCACACAAGTCTGACCATATAAACGATCGGACTCTCTCATCTTGTGTTGACATTTCTAATGTTCTTAATTTATATTTGTTATGGTCGGTCTCTGTTCATTTTCAAATTCACAAGTGTAGTAATTTTCAATCTGGGATAGAACAGGCTGGATGCCTCAGACCTAAGGGGTCTGCTGGCATGTCTTGATAGTTTGTATGTCATGTATACCGATATCATATTCCATCAATCCAATTTGTTTGTTTTTGTTTTTTTAGAAGGCATCAATACAATGTTTGATGTATTTCATGTGTGCTTCACACTTTTTCATTCCTTCCCAACAACATTTGCTACACTTCAATCTACAATGTGCGTAGAAGGTGCTGGGAGCCTGAATCGAGTTGCCCGTTGTCTATCATCGGGAGATGGAAAATGATTACCCGGACAATGGACCCGACTCCTGCTCGAGAACAACATGAAGAAAAAGTTCAGCTTAATTTTGGTCAAAATGTATCATCCACTTTTCTAAAAATGAAGTCGTGCTTTTAAAAATGTGTAAATTCCATGTACGTCTTTGAATTTTTGGCTTTTTGGATGTTGTCTTGAAGAAGAGGCGGCACGGTCAGCTAACGAGTACAAGCAGGTCGGCGTCTTGTATGTTGGCTTAAAGAAGTGGCGGCACGGTTAGCTGACGAGTTGAAGAACCCGGTCCAGCCGAGGTGTCAAAGCCTCCTTGTCAGCTGATGAGTTGGAGCAGGTCGGCGTGTTGGATGTTGGCTTGAAGAAGTGGCGGCACGGTGATGCCGACGCAGGTCAAAATTTGTGAGGCGGTCGATCCCAGGTTGAAGAAGTAACTACGTGGCGATGATAGTGCAGCTGCCTCGTGTAATTCGTGGGGCGACGATATTGGTGATGATTTAGCCTTCTCCATGCCGAACTCTTGGTCGCTCACCAAGGTGATGATCCTATGAGGTTGACCTCGGCTCGACGAAGTGATGATCTATCTAGTGCAAGTCGGCAACCCTGGAGCAACGTTGTCGGGCTGGTTTGACATCAACGCGACGGTGAAGATTATCTCGAAAAAGGCTTTAAAATTTGTGGGCGCATGTTTGAGAACATCACACAATACTCTAAGAAAAAAATCCTCCAGAAAGTATGTCCAATATCGCGTTCATGAAGAAATATCTAAAAAATTGATGCACTCCTCGGACTCGACCCGAAGTTTGAACGGTCGGATCGAGCTGAAATTCTGAGAGTTGGTCGGTATAAAAAAAACTTAGCCAATGAATGATTGGATATTCCAAAGCATGTCCCAGCTGGACACTGTACTCCTCACCGTAAACTGATCTAGATTCCCGTCCAGATCAGATAGCTCTCCGGTATATCAGAGATTATCGGAGATTCATCCATTGGAACACAATGAAATTTGAGAGGTTTGTTCTAGACTCAATTTTGCACAATTCCTTCAAAGAAATAATAAAAGTTACACTCAGGTGGCAGGGACAGCGAACACGAAACCACTGTCCAGAAAAGGTGCACGGTTACCTGAGAACAATGTTGACATTGAGGCCCCAGGCTCCATGGATGATTCTCCCGTGATAGATCGGAGTTGATGTTGATGAAAGCTTATCACGCCTCAGCTCTAGATGGAGGAGGTATGATCCGCTAACTAGAGATTCGGGCAGGGAAGTCGCGGCATGAAGATCTAAGTCATTGATCCTGCTTTCGATCACACAGCGGAACTCTCAATGAAAGCACCAATGCGGTGTCAAAACCGGTAGACCTCGGGTAGGTGGCCCGAGCTATGAGATCTGATTGATGGGTAACAAGAGACAAGGACACGATGTTTTTACCAAGGTCCGGTCCCTCTTTGAAGAGGTAAAACCTTACGTCCTGCTCTTGCTTATATTATGGGTGTATCAAAGTAAGGGGTTGATCTACCTCGAGATCATAAGTTGTGGTCTACACGCTAGGGGTAATGATGATGATGATGATGATGATGATGATGATGAATGTGAGATGTTGTGTATCGACTAGCATGGCCTGTGCTTATAGAATGTACCGGAGGCCTAGTCTAACAAGAGTCCTAGATGGGTATGTTGGTGGAGAGGAGGCCTTGTCTTGATCACCAAGTCTTCTGGATTATTCCTCGTATATGTTATGTGCTGCCCGAAGTGGCCCATTAGTGAACGGCCACGGGGGTCCTTGGCCCGACCCACTAGCCGGCAAATGATGTAGTGAGTACCCCTAGTCTAGGACATCATCAATAAGGGCAGCAGTTTTTATTCAGAATACAACATATCTCTTGCATCTGTACATCAGCCCCTCGTCGCTCCCATGGAAAAGTTGCCAAAAGAAGTAACCTCTATTGTGGACGAGCTTCCATTGGAGAGGTTATGACTGATGCCAAGTGAAGGAGTTAAGACAAGATTTGTTTATGAGGTCGTGCGTCTATGTCAAGAGCTACCGGAATCGACGCCTTTACCGAGTGCCTAAAAAACTCGTCAAAAATATGGAATGAATATTTTCATTGCGTTGGTCATTTGAGACCAATTTTTTCTGGAAAAAAGTGTAAATAGTATGGCGTCAGATGTAAAACTTGTCAATATAAAATTACCAGTCTCATCAAAATGAACAACTTTGATATTGGAAGCATCTTCATCCGAGGTCGTATGCAACTGCTACAGCCAAAACAATGCATTGTAGCTAAGACCCCCTTTTCCGACTTTAGCACTCGGCAACACCCTAATTGCCGCGTTTTCTTGTTTTAGCGAGTGTTTCATTGACAATACTCGACAAAGTACATGTTCGCCGAGTTTTTATTTCTGCCGAGTACTTCTTTGGTAGGAACTCGGCAAAGATACTATTGATGACTGCCTTACATATTGCACTCGGCAAAGAGACTAACACTAAGCAAAGACGAAAATTCCAGTAGAGAAGCTTTAAAAGAGTGATTGTGTGTGTTTAGCCAGTTTCTTGAACCATTGGACTTGATCACGGAACAACCGAGGAAATAGTTCAACTGGACTAAACGCAACGAGCTCCTGTATATGAGTGGAAATGTCTTCGTTAAAACTCACAAGGCCTTCATGGCGGACTTCAATGAAATGGAGAGCGAGGTCAAGGTGATGCTTGCATCGACCAAGGTGTGTGTGGAGAAGGTATAAACCTCTTTGGAGCGTCGCGTGTGGTGCTCCTCGATCATTGTTGTGTGGAACCCTTCTGTCAAAAGGCAGGCGATTGGACGTGCATATCGAATTGGTCAGCAAAAGATTGTCCATACATACAATCTAATCACAGAAGGAACACAAGAGAAGGCCAAATATGATATACAAGCTAAGAAGGAGCAAATGTACAAATTGTTGTTTTCAAGTGAGCCACAGCCTGCGGAGTGAACCCTTCATCAGAATTTATTTCCATTGACAGGATTTTGGAACAAATGACACAAGATGAAAATCTGAGAGAGATTTTTTTGAAATAGTCCCATCGTAGTGACAATAGAACTTATAGATCTCTGGTAAGTGGAAGCTTCTAAGATGAGGATGTTGCAATTTCCATATTTGTTTGTGGTACTTATCCTTTTATATCATTTGTGGACAAGCAGTTGTTCTATCAAATTCTGAATTTATGGATTCTTCAACAAAAGAAGTAAAATTATTTGTAAGGTGTTGAAAATAGAAATTCTAAGTTGAGATCATATATGTGGTACCCTCCTTTTGGTGAAAAATTTGAAAATGGCAGACCTACAATTTTTATATCTATCTGGAAGATGGGGCAGCACCATTCAGGTGCTTCCATTGCTCATGCCGTATGGATTGCACACACGCACTCCATGCACCAGCCCATAGCTATATCTAAGGCTCACACAAGTCTGCCCATATAAATGATCGGGCTCTCTCATCTTGTGTTGACATTTCTAATGTTCTAGCTTTAAATTTGTTATGGTCGATCTCTGTTCATTTCCAGATTCACAAGTGTATTATTTTTAAGTATGGGATTGAACAGGCTGGATGCCTCAGACCTAAGGGGTCTGCTGGCATGTCTTGATAGTATGTCTGTCATGGATACCAATATCATATTCCATCAGTCCAATTTGTTTGTTTTTGTTTTTTTAGAAGGCATCAACACAACGTTTGATATATGTCATGTGTGCTTCACACTTTTTCATCCCTTCCCAACAACGTTTGCTGCACTTCAATCTACAATGTGAGTAGAAGGTGCTGAGAGCCAGGCTCGAGTTTCCCGTTGTCTATCGTCAGGAGATGGAAAATGATTACTCGAACAATGGACCCGGCTCCTACACGAGAACAACCTGAAGAAAAAGTTCAGCTTTATTTTTCTCAAAATGTATCATCCACTTTTCTAAAAATGAAGTTTTTCTTTTCAAAATGTGTAAATTCCATGCACGTCTTTGAATTTCTGGCTTTTTGGATGTTGTCTTGAAGAAGAGGCGCCATGGACCGCTAACGATTTGAAGCAGGTCAACGTGTTGTATGTTGGCTTGAAGAAGTGGCAGCGCGGTCAGCTGACGATTCGAAGCCGCCGGTCCAGCCGAGGTGTCGAAGCCTCCATATCAGCTGACGAGTCGAAGCAGGTCGGCGTGTTGGATGTTGGCTTGAAGAACAGGCGGCATGGTGATGACGACGCAGGTCAAAAAATTTGACGCGGTCGATCCCAGGTTGATGAAGTAACTGTGTGGCGATGATAGTGTGGCCGCCTCGTGTAATTCGTGGGGCGACGACATTGGTGATGATTTAGCCTTCGCCATGCCGAACTCTTGCTAGGCTCACCAAGGCGATGATCCAATGAGGTTGACCTCGGCTCGAATAAGTGATGATCTATCTAGTGCAAGTAAGCAGTCCTGGAGCAACGTTGTCGGGTTGGTTTGACACCAACGCGACGGTGAAGATTACCTCGAAAAAGGCTTTAAAATTTGTGGGCACATGTTTGAGAATAGCACACAATACTCTAAGAATAAATCCTCCAGAAAGTATGTCCAGTATCTTGTTCATGAAGAAATCTCAAAAAAAAGATGCATTCCTCGGACTCGACCCGGAGTTTGACCGGTCGGGTCGAGCTGAAATTTTGAGAGTTGGTCGGTCTAAACATTTCATAACCAATGAATGGTTGGATATTCCAAAGCATGTCCCAGCTGAACACTATACTCCTCACCGTAAACTCATCTAGATTCCCGTCTAGATTCGATAGCACTCCGGTATATTGGAGATTACCAGAGATTCATCCAATTGAACATAATGAAATCTGAGAGGTTTGTTCTAGACTCAGTTCTGGATAATTCTACCAAAGCAATCTTCAAAGCGACACTCGAGGTGGCAAGGACGGCGAACACGAAACCAATGTCCAGAAAAGGTGCACGGTTACCTTAGAACAATGTTGACATTGAGGCCCCGGGCTCGATGGATGATTCTCCCATGATAGATCGGAGTTGATGTTGATGAAAAATTATCATGCCTCAGCTCTATATGGAGGACGTAAGATCCGCTAACTAGAGATTCAAGAACGGATGTCGCGCCATGAAGATCTAAGTCATTGATCCTTCTTTCGATCACACAGCAGAACTCTTAATGAAAGCACCAATGTCGTTGTCAAAACCGGTAGACCTTGGGTAGGGGGCCTGAGCTATGAGATATTGTTGATGGGTAACAAGATACAAGGACACGATGTTTTGACCCAGGTTCGGTCCCTCTTTGAGGAGGTAAGACCCTACGTCCTTCTCTTGCTTATATTATGGGTGTATCAAAGAAGGAGTTGATCTACGTCGAGATCATAAATTGTGGTCTACACCCTAGGGGTAATGATGATGATGATGATGATGATGATGATGAATGTGAGATGTTGTGTATCGACTAGCCTGGCCTATGCTTATAGAATGTATCGGAGGCCTAGTCTAACAAGAGTCCTAGACGGGTATGTTGGTGGATTGGAGTCCTTGTCTTGATCAACAAGACTTGTGGAATCTTCCTCGTATATGTCATGTGCTGCCCGAAGTGGCCCATTAGTGACCGCCACGGGGGTCCTTGGCCCGTCCCACTGGCCGGGAGATGATGTGGTGCGAACCCCTAGTCTATGACATCGTCAATAAGGGCAGCAGTTTTGATTCAGAATACAACATGTCTCTTGCATCCATACATCAGCCCCTTGTCGCTGGCATGGAAAAGTTGCCAAAAGAAGTAATATCAATTGTGGACGAGCTTCTGTTGGAGAGGTTATGACTGATGCCAAGTGAAGGAGTTAAGAAGAGATTTATTTATGAGGTTGTGCGTCTATGTCAAGCACTACGGGAGTCGGCGCCTTTACCGAGTGCCTAAAAAACTCTGTAAAGGGCAAAAAAACTCGGCAAAAGTATGGAATGAATATGGTCATTGCGTTGTTCATTTGAGACCAATTTTTTCTGGAAAAAAGTGTAAACAATATGGCCTCAAATGTAATACTTGTCAACATAAAATTACCAGTCTCATCAAAATGAACAACTTTGATATTTGAAGCATCTTGATCCGAGGTCGTATGCAACTGCTACAGCCAAAACAATGCATTGTAGCTAAGACCCCCTTTTTCCGACTTTAGCACTAGGCAACACCCTCGTTGCAGCGTTTTTTGTTTTACCGAGTGTTTCATTGACGATACTCGGCAAAGTACCTATTTGCCTAGTTTTAATTTCTGCCGAGTACTTCATTGGTAGGAACTCCGCAGAGGTACTATTGTTGATTGCCTAACATATTGCACTCGGTAGAGAGCCTAACACCTGGAAAACACGAAAATTCCGGTAGAGAAGCTTTAAAAGAGCGAGTGCGTGTGTTTAGCCAGTTTCTTGACCCATTGGACTTGATCATGGAACAGCCGAGCAAATAGTTCAACTGGACTAAACGCAACGAGCTCCTGTATATGAGTGGAAATGTCTCCGTTAAAACTCGCAAGGCCTTGATGATGGACTTCAATGATATGGAGAGCGAGGTCAAGGTGATGCTTGCATCGACCAAGGTGTGTGGATAAGGGATCACGCTCTTTGGAGCGTCGCGTGTGGTGCTCCTCGATCGATGTTTTGTGGAACCCTTCTATTAAAAGGCAGGCGATTGGACGTGCATATCGAATTGGTCAGCAAAAGATTGTCCATGCATACAATCTAATCACAGAAGGAACACAAGAGAAGGCCAATTATGATATACAAGCTAAGAAGGAGCAAATTTCCAAATTGTTTTTTTCAAGTGAGCCACACCCAGCGGAGTGAACCCTTCATCAGAATTTATTTCCATTGATAGGATTTTGGAACAAATGAAAGAAGATGACAATATGAAAGAGTTTTTTGTGAAAATAGTCCCATCGTAGTGACAATAGAACATATAGATCTCTGGTAAGTGGAAGCTTCTAAGAGGTTATGAGGTGATGATCCAATGAGGTTGACCTCGGCTTCACGAAGCGCTGATCTATCAAGTGCAAGTCGGCAGCGCTCGAGCAACGTTTTCGGGTTGGTTTGACACCAACGCGACGGTGAAGATTACCTCAAAAAAGTCTTTAAAATTTGTGGGCACATGTTTGAGAACAACACACAATACTCTAAGAAAAAATCCTCCAGACAGTATGTCCAATATCGCATTCGTGAAGAAATATCCAAAAATTGATGCACTCCTCGGACTCGACCGGGAGTTTGAACGGTCAGATCGATCTAAAATTCTGAGAGTTGGTCGGTGTAAAAATTTCGTAGCCAATGAACGGTTGGATATTCCAAAGCATGTCCCAGCTGGACAGTGTACTCCTCACCGTAAACTCATCTAGAGTCCCGTCCAGATTCGATAGCGCCGGTATATCAGAGATTACCGGAGATTCATCCATTGGAACACAATGAAATTTGAGAGGTTTGTTCAATACTCAATTCTTCACAATTCCATTAAGAAATAGTCAAAGTGACACTCGAGGTGGCAGGGATGGCGAACATGAAACCACTGTCCAGAAAAGGTGCATGGTTACCAGAGAACAATGTTGACATTGAGGCCCCGGGCTCCATCGATGATTTTCCCGTGATAGATCGGAGTTGATGTTTATGAAAGCTTATCATGCCTCGGCTCTAGATGGAGGAGGTATGATACACTAACTAGAGATTTGGGCACGGAAGTTGCACGATGAAGATCTAAGTCGTTGATCCTTTTTTCGATCACACAGCGGAACTCTCAATGAAAGCACCAATGTCGGTGCCGAAATCGGTAGACCTCGGGTAGGAGGCCCGAGCTATGAGATCTGATTGATTGGTAACAAGAGACAAGGACATGATGTTTTTACCCAGGTCCGGTCCCTCCTTGAGGAGGTAAAACCCTACGTCCTGCTCTTGCTTATATTATGGGTGTATCAAATTAAGGAGTTGATCTACCTCGAGATCGTAAGTTGTGGTTTACACCCTAGGGGTAATGATGATGGTGATGATGATGATGAATGTGAGATGTTGTGCGTCGACTAGCCTGGTATCAGCTTATATAGTGTACTGGATGCCTAGGATAACAAGAGTCCTAGACAGGTACATTGGTGCAGAGGAGTCCTTGTCTAGATCACCAAGTCTTGTGGAATCTTCCTCGTATATGTCTTGTGTTGCCTAAATTGGCCTATTAATAAAAGGCCACGGGGTCCTTGGCCCAACCCACTGGCTGGGAGATGATGTGGTGAGTACCCCTAGTCTATGACATCGTCAATAACGGCAACAGTTTTTATTCAGAATACAACATGCCTCTTGCATCCGTAAATCAGCCCCTTGTCGCTGGCATGGAAAAGTTGCCAAAAGAAGTAAAGTCTATTGTGGACGAGCTTCTTTTGGAGAGGTTACGACTGATGCCAAGTGAAGGAGTTAAGATGAGATTTGCTTATGAGGTCGTGCGTCTCTGTCAAGCACTACGGGAATCGGCGCCTTTACCCAGTGCCTAAAAAACTCGGCAAAGGGCAAAAAAACTAGGCAAAAGTATGGAATGAATATGTTCATTGCGTTGGTCATTTGAGACCAAATTTTTCTGGAAAAAAGTGTAAATAATTTGGCCTCAAATGTAAAACTTGTCAACATAAAATTATCAGTCTCATCAAAATGAACAACTTTGATATTTGAAGCATCTTCATTCGAGGTTGTATGCAACTGCTAAAGCCAAAATAATGCATTGTAGCTAAGACCCCCTTTTTCCGACTTTAGCATTGGGCAACACCTTGGTTGCCGTGTTTTGTTGTTTTACCGACCGTTTCATTGACGATACTCGGCAAAGTACCTATTTGCCGAGTTTTAATTTCTGTCGAGTACTTCGTTGGTAGGAACTCGGCAAAGATACTATTGCTGACTGCCTAACATATTGCACTCGGCAAAGTGCCTAACATTTGGTAAAGATCAGAATTCCAGTAGAGAATCTTTAAAAGTGTGAGTGTGTGTATTTAGCCAGTTTATTGAACCATTGGACTTGATCATGGAATAGCCGAGGAAACAGTTCAACTGGACTAAACGCAACGAGCTCATGTATATGAGTGGAAATATCTCCGTTAAAACTTGCAAGGCCTTGATGGTGGACTTCAATGATATGGAGAACGAGGTCAAGGTGATGCTTGCATCGACCAAGGTGTGTGGAGAAGGTATTACCCTCTTTGGAGCGTCACGTGTGGTGCTCCTCGATGTTGTGTGGAACCATTCTGTCCAAAGGCAGACGATTGGACGTGCATATCGAATTGGTGAGCAAAATATTGTCCATACATACAATCTAATCATAGAAGGAACATAAGAGAAGGGCAAATATGATATACAAGCTAAGAAGGAGAAAATGTCCAAATTGTTGTTTTCAAGTGAGGCACAGCCTGCGGAGTGAACCCTTCATCAGAATTTATTTCCATTGACATGATTTTGGAACAAATGACAAGATGAAAATCTGAAAGAGATTTTTGTGAAAATAGTCCCATCGTAGTGACAATAGAACTTATAGATCTCTGGTAAGTGGAAGCTTCTAAGATGAGGATGTTGCAATTTCCATATTTGTTTGTGGTACTTATCCTTTTATATCATTTGTGGACAAGCAGTCGTTCTATCAAATTCTGAATTTATGGATTCTTCAACAAAAGAAGTAAAAATATTTGTAAGGTATTGAAAATAGAAAGTCTAAATTGAGATCGTCTATGTGGTACCCCTCCTTTGGGTGAAACAATTGAAAATGGCAGCCCTACAATTTTTATATCTATCCGGAAGATGGGCAGCACCATTCAGGTGCTTCCATTGCTCATGTTGTATGCAGTGCACACACACACACTCCATGCACCAGCCCATAACTATAGCTAGGCTCACAAAAGTCTGACTACATAAACGATCGGACTCTCTCATCTTGTGTTGACATTTATAATGTTCTAGCTTTATATTTGTTATGGTCGGTCTCTGTTCATTTCCAAATTCACAAGTGTATTATTTTTCAATCTGGGATAGACCAGGCTGGATGCCTCAGACCTAAGGGGTCTGCTGGCATGTCTTGATAGTATGTATGTCATGTATACCGATATCATATTCCATAAATCCAATTTGTTTGTTTTTGTTTTTTTAGAAGGCATCAATACAATGTTTGATGTATGTCATGTGTGCTTCACACTTTTTCATTCCTTCCCAACAACATTTGCTACACTTCAATCTACAATGTGCGTAGAAGGTGCTGAGAGCCTGACTCGAGTTTCCCGTTGTCTATCTTCGGGAGATGAAATGATTACCCGGACAATGGACCCGGCTCCTGCTCGAGAACAACATGAAGAAAAGATTCAGCTTAATTTTGGTCAAAATGTATCATCCACTTTTCTAAAAATGAAATTGTGCTTTTCAAAATGTGTAAATTTTATGTACGTCTTTGAATTTTTGGCTTTTTGGATGTTTTCTTCAAGAAGAGGCGGCACGGTCAGCTAACGAGTTCAATCAGGTCATCGTGTTGTATATTGGCTTGAAGAAGTGGCGGCACGGTCGACGACGAGTTGAAGCCCCCGGTCGAGCCGAGGTGTCAAAGCCTCCATGTCAGCTGATGAGTTGGAGCAGGTCGGCGTGTTGGATGTTGGCTTGAAGAAGAGGTGGCATGGTGATGCCGACGCAGATCAAAATTTGTGACGCGGTCGATCCCAGGTTGATGAAGTAACTGCGTGGCGATGATAGTGTAGCCGCCTCCTGTAATTCATGGGGCGACGACATTGCTGATGATTTAGCCTTTGCCATGACAAATTCTTGGTCGGATCACCAAGGTGATCATCCAATGATGTTGACCTCGGCTCGACAAAGCGATTATGTATCTAGTGCAAGTCAGCAGCCCTAGAGCAACGTTGTCGGGCTGGTTTGACATCAACGCGACGGTGAAGATTACCTCGAAAAAGGCTTTCAAATTTTTGGGCACATGTTTGAAAACAACACACAATACTCTAAAAAAAATCCTCCAGAAAGTATGTCCAATATTGCGTTCATGAAGAAATATCTAAAAATTGATGCACTCCTCGGACTCGACCCGGAGTGTGAACGGTCGGATCGAACGGAAATTCTAAGAGTTGGTCGGTATAAAAATTTTGTAGCCAATGAACGATTGGATATTACAAAGCATGTCCTAGATGGACACTGTACTCCTCACCGTAAACTCATCTAGATTCCCGTCCAGATCCGATGGCGCTCCGGTATATCGGAGATTAACGGAGATTCATCCATTGGAACACAATGAAATTTGAGAGGTTTGTTCTAGACTCAATTCTGTACAATTCCATCAAAGCAATCGTCAAAGTGACACTCGAGGTGGAAGGGACGGCGAACACGAAACCACTGTCCAGAAAAGGTGCACGGTTACCTGAGAACTATGTTGACATTGTGGCCCCGTGCTCCATGGATGATTCTCCCGTGATAGATCGGAGTTGATGTTGATGAAAGCTTATCACGCCTCATCTCTAAATGGAGAGGTATGATCCGCTAACTAGAGATTCGAACACGGAAGTCACGCCATGAAGATCTAAGTCGTTGATCCTTCTTTCGATCACACAGCGAAACTCTCAATGAAAGCACCAATGTCGGTGTCAAAACCAGTAAACCTGGGTATGGGGCCCGAGCTATGGGATCTGATTGATGGGTAACAAGAGACAAGGACACGTTGTTTTTACCCAGGATCGGTCCCTCTTTGAGGAGGTAAAACCCTACGTCCTGCTCTTACTTATATTATGGGTGTATCAAAGTAAGGGGCTGATCTACCTCGAGATCGTAAGTTGTGGTGTATACCCTAGGGGTAATGATGATGATGATGATGATGAATGTGAGATGTTGTGTATCGACTAGCATGGCCTGTGCTTATAGAATGTACCGGAGGCCTAGTCTAACAAGAGTCCTAGATGGGTATGTTGGTGGAGAGGATTCCTTGTCTTGATCACCAAGTCTTGTGGAATCTTGCACGTATATATAATGTGCAGCCTGAAGTGGCCCATTAGTGAACGGCCACGGGGGTCTTGGCCTGACCCACTAGCCGGGAGATGATGTGGTGAGTACCCATAGTCTAGGACATCGTCAATAAGGGCAGCACTTTTGATTTAGAATACAACATGTCTTTTGCATCTGTACATCAACCCCTTGTCGCTCGCAGTGAAAAGTTGCCAAAAGAAGTAACCTCTATTGTGGACGAGCTTCTGTTGGAGAGGTTACGACCGATGCCAGGTGAAGTTTGTTAAGACGAGATTTGTTTATGAGGTCGTGCATCTATGTCAAGCACTAGCGGAATCGATGCCTTTACCGAGTGCCTAAAAAACACAGCAAAGGGCAAAAAAACTCGGCAAAAGTATGGAATGAATATTGTCATTGCGTTGGTCATTTGAGACCAAATTTTTCTGGAAATAAGTGTAAATAATATGGCCTCAAATGTAAAACTTGTCAACATAAAATTATCAGTCTCATCAAAATGAACAACTTCGATATTTGAAGCATCTTCATGTGAGGTCGTATGCAACTGCTACAGCCAAAACAATGATATGTAGCTAAGACCCCCTTTTCCGACTTTTGAACTCGGCAACACCCTAATTGCCGTGTTTTGTTGATTTAGCAAGCGTTTCATTGAAGATACTCGGCAAAGTACGTGTTTGCCGAGTTTTAATTTCCGCGGAGTACTTCTTTGGTATGAACTCGGCAAAGATACTATTCATGACTGCCTAACATATTGCACTCGGCAAAGAGCCTAACACTCGGCAAAGACGAAAATTCCAGTAGAGAAGCTTTAAAAGAGTGAGTGTGTGTGTTTAGCCAGTTTCTTGAACCATTGGACTTGATCATGGAACAGTCGAGGAAACAGTTCAACTTGACTAAATGCAACGAGCTCCTTTATATGAGTGGATATGTCTCCGTTAAAACTCGCAAGTCCTTGATGGTAGACTTCAATGATATGAAGAGCGAGGTCAAGGTGATGCTTGCCTCGACCAAGGTGTGTGGAGAAGGTATAACCCTCTTTGGAGCGTCGCGTGTGGTGCCCCTCGATCGTTGTTGTGTGGAGCCCTTCTATCAAAAGGCAGGCGATTGGACGTGCATATCAAATTGGTCATCAAAAGATTGTCCATACATACAATCTAATCACAGAAGGAACACAAGAGAAGGCCAAATATGATATACAAGCTAAGAAGGAGCAAATGTCCAAATTGTTGTTTTCAAGTGAGCCACAGTTTGCGGAGTGAACCCTTCATTAGAATTTATTTCCATTGACAGGATTTTGGAACAAATGACAGAAGATGAAAATCTGAAAGAGATTTTTTTGAAAATAGTCCCATCATAGTGACAATAGAACTTATAGATCTTTGGTAAGTGGAAGCTTATAAGATGAGGATGTTGCAATTTCCATATTTGTTTGTGGTACTTATCCTTCTATATCATTTGTGGACAAGCAGTCGTTCTATCACATTCTGAATTTATGGATTCTTCAACAAAAGAAGTAAAATTATTTGTAAGTATTGAAAATAAAATTTCTAAATTGAGATCCTATATGTGGTACCCCTCCTTTGGGTGAAAAAATTGAAAAAAATGGCAGCCCTACCATTTTTATATCTATCTGGAAGATGGGGCAGCACCATTCAATTGCTTCCATTGCTCATGCTGTATGGAGTGCACACACACACTCCATGCACCGGCTCACACAAGTCTGCCCATATAAACGATCGTCCTCTCTCATCTTGTGTTGACATTTCTAATATTCTAGCTTTAAATTTGTTATGGTCGATCTCTCTTCATTTCCAAATTCAAAAGTGTATTACTTTTCAATCTGGGATAGAACAGGCTGGATGCCTTAGACCTAAGGGATCTGCTTCCATGTCTTGATAGTATGTCTGTCATATATACCAATATCATATTCCATCAGTCCAATTTGTTTGTTTTTTTAGAAGGCATCAACACAACATTAGATGTATGTCATGTGTGCTTCACACTTTTTCATCCTTCCCAACAACATTTGCCCCAAAACCCAGGGGGGGTTGGAGAAAAAGATGGTGGTATACCCTTCAGGCATATATGGGAGCAGTTTTGTTCAAAATTCACCGCCCCTTTGCCCTTTTCCCCAAAAGTTGCCAAAAAAGTAACTCATTGTACGGCCGGGGTTTGATTCCAAAAATTAAGGTTTGAAGGGGGTTTCCCCTAGTCCCAAACCACCTAAGGCAAAAGGGTTTGAAAAAAAGGAATAAATGGTTTTTTGGATTTAGACCTTTTTGGAAAAAAAAAATTAGAAATTAAAATTGAACAAAAATTTAATTTTAAAAAACAATTTGAATTTGGTTTTGGGTTGCCGCCAGCAAAAACATTTATTTTTCCCCGTTTCAAACCCCACCCGGGGCCTTTTGAAAATAAAATTTGGGAAATTTAATTTGGGGTCCATTTGGAACCCAAAATTATTGAAAAATTTAAAAATCTAAATTAAAAAAAACATAAAATTTAAAAACAAAAGGGGCCCTTTGAAATTGGAAAGGGAATGCCGGGAAAATTTCAACCACAAACCAATGGCTTTGTTAGGTAAAGCCCCTTTTCGAAATTTTGGATTCAAAACAAGGGGGCGGGTGTCGCTAACCAATTTAGAAGGTACCCTTTTGGAGGAATGGGCCTTCATGGTTTGGGTTTAAAAACCTTTAAATTTAACAATTGCCAAAATTTCAAAAGAAAAAGTTTTAAAAAAGAAGGGAAAAAGGGGAAAATTGGGTTTAACCTTTAAAAGAAATTTAAATTTTTTAAAAGGGGAAACAAATTGAAAACCCAAAGTTTTTTGAAAAATTTTTAAAAAAAAGTAAAACCTGGGGGAAATTCTAAAAGGGGGTAAATTTTTTTATAATTTGGGAAAGGACATCTTTGGGAATTTTGGGACGATTTTTGAATTTTAAAAAGAAATTTTTGGAGAATGGGTTAAAAATTTTTGGGGTTTTAAAAATTAAAAACCCCTACAAAAACAGAAGGGGGAATTAGGGTTTTTTCAGCCTAGGAGGGCAACCAAATTCCAGAAGCCCCAAATGAAGGAAAACTCCATTAAAATCATTTTTTTTGAACAATTTTTTAATTTTAAAATTTTTTTAAAATTTCCCTTTATTTAAATTAGAACTTTTGGTCCCCCGGGGGTTGGGCTTTTATGGATGTTGGAAAATTTTCCCAATTTTTTTGTTTTTTTTTCCTTTTTTTTTTTTTTTTAAACCTTTTTCTTCCCAAAAAGGCAATTTTAAATATTTAAGGGGAAAAATGGAAAGGGAAAAGGACTGGACCCCTTTTGGGTAAAAAAATTTTAAAAAAGAAGCTTTTAAATTTTTCAAATTAAATTTCACCCAAAAAGGGCCCTTTTAAAAGGAAACCCCCAAATTTGCGAAGGGCAAGAAGGGGACTTGAAAAACGGTCACCCATGGCCCCTTGTTTTTTAAAGTTTGGCGGGGTTGGTTTTTAAAACCGTTAGGTAAAATTTTTCCCCGGGGAAAGGGAAAAGGGCGACGGGGGGGCAAATTTGAGGTTTTTTAGGAAAATTTTTAAAATTCCACCCCCTTTTTTTTGTTTTTTAAAAATTTTCCCAAAAATTTTTGATGTTTTTGGGTTCCCCTTTTCATTCCCAAAAATTTTTTAATCACCCGGCCAAATTTGGGGGGAGGGTTTTTTCAAAAAATTCCCCAAAGAGTTGTAAAAAAATTAAAAATTAACCTTAAGTAAAATATATAAATTTTTTGAATTTAAAATGGAATTCCAAATTCCCTTTTAAAAAATTTTTTTGAGTTTGTTTAAAAAGGGCCCTCCTTAAAATAAAAAGGTTTTTAAATTTGGGAAAGAAAAAACCCACGTAAAGAAAAGGGGAAACCCGAAAAAAATTCCCGGGCCCGGATGCCCGGGGGGTTGATGTTTGAAATTTCAGGGGAACCTAATGAGAGGGGAAAGGGTGAGAAGTTAAGCATTGATTTCATCCCCCTTTTAATGAAAAAATGGGTTCCCAAAAGGGGTTGGCCGACATGGATCATTGTGGGGCCAAGGAAATGTTTTCCAAGGGGTCAAAGGGAAAATTTGCCCCTTTTTAATTAGGGTTTAAGAATTAACCCTAATTAAATTGGGTTTAAAAAATTTAAAGAAATTTTTAGAATGGAATTGTTTCGAGGGTTCTTATGAACCGGACCATTAAAAGAGGATGGGTTGGGTTTGGAGAGGGGCCTTTTTAACCAATTTTGGTTTTCCCAATGTTTTGCGCCCCCCAAGTGAACCCCGGGTCCGGCGACCCCTGCCCAAATGGTTGGAGCCCTTTAACACAAAAAGGGAGGTTTTTTAGAAACAAAATTTTCTCGAATACCCTCGTGCCCAGGGAAAAAAAAAAGTAAATTTTTGGGGCCCGGGAGGGAAAAATAAGGGAAAGCAAGATTTGTTTTGGGTTTTAAAGGGAAAAGACCCTTTCCAAACCAAAAAGAAAAAGGAAAAATTTTTTCTTTTGAAAATTTTTTTTAAAAAAGGGAAAAACTTTCAATTAAAAAAAGCCTTCAAAAAAAACTTTGTATTGGAAGCATTTATGAGGTCGAGCAACCCAACAAAAATGTTTTTAAAGGCCCCTTTTAAACCCCCCCTTTGCTTTTTTGTTTTAGGTTTTTGACAAACCGAAAAGTAAGTTGGGTTTTTTTCCCGGATTTTTAGGAAGAAAGAAATTGTGATTTTAATTTAACCGGGAAAACCAAAAAAAAAATTCCAAGAGGTTTGGGGGGGTTTTTACCCAACCTTGGTTTCCAAAAAGGGCGGATAAACGAACGGTCCGTTGGGGAAAATTCCGAAAATAAACCCTTTGGGGAAAAAAGGAGGGGTCAAGGGGCTTTCCCATGGGGAAAATTCCTCCCGGGGGTGCCCCGACTTTTGTTGGAACCCTTAAAAAGGTTTGGACGGAACAATTTGGGAAAAGAATTTTTAAATTTAAAAGGCAAAGGAAAGGCCAAAAGAATCAATAAGAAGGGCAAAAAAATTGGTTTTTAATGAAATCATGGGTGCCTTACAATTTTTTCCTTGAAATTTTAAAAAAACCGAAAAAAAGGGTTTTTTAAATTCCCTCAAACAAAGAACTTTTTTAAAAGGGAATTTAAAGGAGGGTTGCAATTTCCAATTTGTTTGTGGTAACCTTTTTCATTTTGGCAACTTGCACAAATTTTTTTGGTTTTAACAAAAGAATAAAATTTTTAAAGGGTTTAAAAGAAATTTAATTGGCATATTTTCCCTTTTGGGAAAAAAAAAAAAATTTTATATCTTCCGAAGAAGCAAATTCCTTTTTAAGGTTTCCCCCCTAACCCATGTTTTAAGGCCAACCAAGGATTAAAATAGGGCCCCGGTTAATTTTAATGTTTTTTAAATTTTTTTCCTTTCATTTTTCCAAAAATTTTTGGGGCAGGGGGGCCTGGGCTGGGCCAGTTTGTGAGTTTTTCCAAAACCCTCTCCTTTGTTTGTTTTTTTTTAAACTCAAAAACAATTAGTTCAATTTTTCAAAATTTCCCCCCAACAACTTTTCCCCAAACCAATTATAAAGGTTAGGCCAGGTATTTGTTTTTCCAAAGGAAAAAACCAAAATGGCCCCCTCCCCAAGAAAAAATTCAGCATTTTTTCCAAAATGACAATTTAAAAAATTTTTTTAAATTTAAATTTCCCCTTTGAATTTTGGTTTTTGGTTTTTTGGAAAGGGGGGACCCAAGGAAAGAGGTGGTTGATTTGGTTGGGTCCCAAACCCTTTATTCGGGCCCCAGGGGGTTTAACCCCAACCCGGGGTAAATTTTGGAAAAGGTGGTTGAAAAGAGGGAAAAAATTTGCCCCTTTTTGAAAATTTGGAGATAATTTTTCCCTTTTGTGGGGCCCAAATTTGGGAAATTTTGCTCCCAGGAATTCCCGTCCTCCCAAAATGCATTTAAAACTCAAAAGTTGTTTTTGAAAGGGTTTCCTAAATTTTTTGGTTTGAAAACAAATTTAAAAAAAACCCTTTAAAAATTTTAAAGTATTTTTAATTTACCCGTTATTTTAAGTTTGGGTTCAAAAGGGAATTTTAAAAAGGGTTGCTCCCCCTGAATTGCCCGTGGGTCAAACAAATTTAAGAATCTTTAAAAGTGTGAGTGTGTGTTTTAGCCAGTTTCTTGAACCATTGGACTTGATCATGGAATAGCCGAGGAAACAGTTCAACTGGACTAAACGCAACTAGCTCATGTATATGAGTGGAAATCTCTCGGTTAAACTCCAAGGCCTTGATGGTGGACTTCAATGATATGGAGAGCAAGGTCAAGGTGATGCTTGCATCGACCAAGGTGTGTGGAGAAAGTATTACCCTCTTTGGAGCGTCATGTGTGTGCTCCTCAATGTTGTGTGGAACCATTCTGTCCAAAGGCAGAGCGATTGGGCGTGCATATCGAATTGGTCAGCAAAAGATTGTCCATACATACAATCTAATCACAGAAGGAAAACAAGAGAAGGGCAAATATCTTATATCTTATATCTTGTATTTACTAATCGGAAGCACCAACGAAGGCTCCCCGTTAATTCTTAGAAAATAACTTATAGTCCATCGGATCTTCATATTAGTTATTGACAGCCGTCAGATGTATCCAAAGTGTCCACGGCCATTGTCCCACTCATAGGCCTTCATGGTTGATGAAAAAAAATATCCAAAGAGTCCATGGTTGTTGTCTCATTCATAGGCCTTCACGGTTGATGAAAAAGATCTTTTTATCTACGTGTTGATTAAAGAATCCTGACTAAAATGCTACACGCAGCATCTCTGTAAAAAAACATGCTAAAGAATCCTGACTACATACTACACGCACGCAACTTCTCTCTAAAAAAATAAACAATAGGCTAGCAGCGCTCCTCGCCTTCTTCTCATAGTCGCCCTCGCCAATCCCCACGACATCGTAGACTCTAAATAGAACTATCCAAACCAGTCTGTCCCCAATCCCCTTCCCTCAAGCCTTTTAATTTTCTGTGCCCAACCCCGCTGCAATCTGTGTAGCTGATGAGGTCCTTTGAATCTCCTCCGCTTTCATGTCTCTCGACTATACTATGGACGCTACAGGGGGGACGATGGTGCATCAACGACAATTTGAATCTGTTTTTGCAGGCGTCGTTGTTGGTGAGGCTGCTGATTGAAGGAACCACTCCAGATTCATAGCGTCGTGGTTAACCCTCGAATTTGAATCAGTCTAGCAGCTGCCATTGTTAGTGATGCTCCACGGCCGAAGATTGGAGAAACTACTCCAGATGGACAGCGCCACGATTCACGCTCTCTATGCTGCTCGAGTTCGTCGCCATTCGCTACTATCCTCATAATGTCAGTAAGTAACATTATCATTAAATCCCCCTACTATTCTACAGCAGGTCTGTTCTATTCATCAATACAACTCCCAAGTAACTGAATCAATAAATATTTAATGCTTGATAAAGAAAAATTGGTACCGTGCATACTCATCAAATAGCAGCAGTCACCAGTCATGACCAGATTATCTAAAGAGCCAAGGAGAACCAACTGCTCATCTCAAGTGGCAAGCACGTAGTCCCTTTTAGAGGATTTAGGATTGTCTTTCTTTGGGGAATAAACTGTATGGGAACATGCATTATGAAACTGTAATAGTGAAATATCAATGATGTTCCAGCCAGTGGCTACTCCAACTGAACTGGGACGACACCCATGGTTCCTAAGCTTGGAGGGATGGGCCTCCTAATTTTGTTGATGCTGTTTTGTAAAGGATGGTTGGTCCTCAAAAGGTCAAGGACTCAACTCAAAGGCTGATCTCCTCTCCGTGACTCAGTGGGTAGGTAAGTTTCGTTAGAAATTAGCTGATCTTTATATACACATACCTGATTTGGATCTCTAATATTTATTTTTCCTGAATACAGGCTAAATCTTCTTCTATTATCTCCATGCTATTGCTCAGATTATCATCCTGCCTAAGCAAAGGGATGAGGCCTAGGCTTCAATTATCTTCCTATACAAATGATATTTAAGTTATACCAACTTCGGTCTTTCAAAAAAGTATTTAAGGTTTTTCAAACAGTTATACCAACTTCCATTCATCCACTGATCGAGTACTAGCTATTGTATGAAATAGATAGGTATATATCAAATGTCAATGGAGCATCCAAAACTTTCAAAATAGCATACATACGACTTTTAATCCTATACAATTGATTTTGCTTAAGCAAAACACAAAGCAGCAACTGACTTCCAGAGAATCTACAATTACTAATAAATAAGGGATTCGAAATTAATATGCGTCAAATATGACGATTTGAACCATAGAATTTTTTTGTTTCTTTTCAAAAGCAAAGAAGACTGAAAGACCTAACCACTAATGGGCAGGTGCAGCAAGGAGGTGCTCAGCAGAAGTGTAGAAGGACGGGAGGCTCACCGTCGACAGATTGGCAGATTTTGGCTACTGGCGGGGTGATGCACAAGTAGTATGTGATGCTTGCCCTCATTCCTTCCAAGCGAGCGTATTGTTTTCTCTTCTATTAGTTTGAAAGTTTTTACAACTATACTGATATGTTCCATGAGAGGATAAAATACATAGCTTACTATTTTCTGTTCATTTAGTTCCAGATTACAAGGATGCCAATGTCCAGAATTAATCCATTACTGAAAAAATAGACACCACCGTCATAGTTGCTAGGAAATCAGTGCATATCAGTTTTTTGTTGGGGCTGTACGTCAGATTAAGGCTCCCCGTCGTACAATGACTTTGTTGAAACATTGAACTTATTTATTCGATTTCCTTTACTGGACTAAAAATGTAGTTTATCTTCCTGTACATATGTTTTTTTCTTCAGATTGTATGACATGGGTGGCCGAATTTAAAAAAAAAATTGTTTGGAGTTTTATTGTGAGATTTTGTTCAAGCAAAAGAATATGCCTCTATTTGAGTTAGAATTTTGGCAGGATATCCATGCAATAGCACAATACACATAAGTATATCTTGCACTGAAGTTATTCAGTATGACCTTCAGGTTCATGGCATAGAAGCAGAAGTTGAAGCAGTAGATCGGAAATTAAAGAGAGAAAGAATACAAGTAAAATTACTACAAGTGTTGATGATGCTACCTTGAGAAATTCTGTTGTTTGTTGTTCTATACCCAAGCAAGCAGGTAAGCGTTTACTGGACATAGAAAATATGGAAAATGCAGCTTTTTTTCATATTTTCTTGCTGTTTGTTGGAAGAGTTAGATCATTTGAAATAGTTGTATGACATGCCTTTTATTCCGTCGAGCGATTTCTAACGTGCCATTTTATGTTCACCAACTTAGGCTTCATATATCATATGCAACATATCTTATCCAAGTTTTAACACCTTCAATTATTTCAATCAGCTTTCTTCTTTTCAAGTGATGCTAAATATCATAGATAGTTATGTAGGTCTTTTTGATATTGTTGATTTTTTTGGCAAGAATATTGTCATAACAGTACTAACATATATTCATGTGTTAGCAGCCTTCCACGTATAGCAGTATTCTTGCATCAATCATGGATGATATTCCTCATTATTTTCATAAGTTAAAGTTCCTCTTATTCCGAGGCCAGTATTGTTGTCCCCACACCTCAGCAACTTTAAAATTTTAATTCGTATAGGATGTATCCAGATTCGTCACATTACCCATGTAATTACATTCTATATAGACTTATTACATTAATATAGGATGATCGCCAGAAGGGTTATGCTCTGCGGTTTCTTTATAGTGTTGTGCCTAATTTCTTCTAATGGAGTGACTTATAAAAATGTGTCATGTTTGTCTTTTCATTTTCAGATGGCACATCAACCTTCTTAGAACTCGCATGGTCTCCATATAGTGAACATTTCTACCCTTCAGCTGATTCGTGAGTCTTGAATCTTCAGTTGTTGTCAAGTGTGTAATATCGTAAAAGCACAAGGTACCCTATATATATGACACTGAAATGCACCTAAGCTTTATTTATCTTGACTGGATTATGATAAGGATGAATATAACTCAGAAACATATACAAGCAGGCGTTTCTTGGCACAAATATGATTGCCACATTAGCATCTGTAGGAGCAAACCAAACAGGAAACTCGACAAAATTTAACTAATGTCCCGGATTTCTCTATGCATTTGTAGGGCCATCGTTATTTCTTGCTTCTTCAACCATAGATCCTAAAATTGTATCGTCTGAATATTTTATTCAGTAATGAGCTTTGATAATCTGGCTACCTTAATTTTAAAATGGTGAGCTGATATTGGTATTCGCTTTTTTGTTGCAGTTGTTAGAGAAGCATATAATGCATTTATTGTAGAAAATAGATAAATTTTGCTAACTTTGTGGGGGGTTAATCGCCATGAAAATAGGACTACAAAAGCTACCAGCCTTGAAAAGGTACAAGATAACAACATTGGTGCCCAACAAATTTACGTCTTTGTGTATCAAACCTTGATCTTAATTTATAATATTTGGAAAATATATAAATAAGTGGATATTGTTTCAGATCTAAAAAAGATCAATGAGCATTGTATTCCAATTTGATACTACATGAAATCTTTATTGCACTGCATTGAATTAAAAATGAAACCGTCTTTACTTCTTGAGTAGATATGCGGATATACACCAACTCACATTATTTGCTAAGAAAATACAAATTACAATATGTTAAATCTTGAAAATAATATTGTTCAAAATTTATAAAGACTAGCCCGTGCAGGCGCACGGGTTGACGACTAATGATATACAAGCTAAGAAGGAGCAAATGTCCAAATTGTTGTTTTCAAGTGAGGCACAGCTCTGCGAGTGAAACCTTCATCAGAAGTTATTTTCATTGACAGGATTTTGGAACAAATGACAGAAGATGAAAATTTGAAAGAGATTTTTGTGAAAATAGTCCCATCGTAGTGACAATAGAACTTATGGATCTCTGGTAAGTGCAAGCTTCTAAGATGAGGATGTTGCAATTTCCATATTTGTTTGTGGTACTTATATTATGGGTGTATCAAAGTAAGGGGTTGATCTACCTCGAGATCATAAGTTGTGGTCTACACCCTAGGGGTAATGATGATGATGATGATGATGATGAATGTGAGATATTGTGTATCGACTAGCATGGCATGTGCTTATAGAATGTACCGGAGGCCTAGTCTAACAAGAGTCATAGATGGGTATGTTGGTGGAGAGAGTCCTTGTCTTGATCACCAAGTCTTGTGGAATCTTCCTCGTATATATCATGTGATGCCGAAGTGGCCCATTAGTGAACGCCACGGGGTCCTTGGCCCGACCCACTAGCCGGAGATGATGTGGTGAGTACCCCTAGTCTAGGACATCGTCAATAAGGGCAGCAGTTTTGATTCAGGATACAACATGTCTCTTGCATCTGTACATCAGCCCCTCGTCGCTCCCATGGAAAAGTTGCCAAAAGAAGTAACCTCTATTGTGGACGAGCTTCCGTTAGAGAGGTTACGACTGATGCCAAGTGAAGGAGTTAAGACGAGATTTGTTTATGAGGTCGTGCGTCTATGTCAAGCACTACTGGAATCGACGCCTTTACCGAGTGCCTAAAAAACTCGGCAAAGGGCACAAAAACTCGGCATAAGTATGGAATGAATATTGTCATTGCCTTGGTCATTTGAGACCAAATTTTTCTGGAAAAAAGTGTAAATAATATGGCGTCAGATGTAAAACTTGTCAACATAAAATTATCAGTCTCATCAAAATGAACAACTTTGATATTGGAAGTATCTTCATCCGAGGTCGTATGCAACTGCTACAGCCAAAACAATGCATTGTAGCTAAGACCCCCTTTTCCGACTTTAGCACTCGACAACACCCTAATTGGCGTGTTTTCTTGTTTTAGCGAGCGTTTCATTGACGATACTCGGCAAAGTACATGTTTGCTGAGTTTTTATTTCTGCCGAGTACTTCTTTGGTAGGAACTCGACAAAGATACTATTGATGACTGCCTTACATATTGCACTCGGTAAAGAGCTTAACACTCAGCAAAGCGAAAATACCAGTAGAGAAGCTTTAAAAGAGTGAGTGCGTGTGTTTAGCCAGTTTCTTGAACCATTGGACTTGATCACGGAACAGCCGAGAAACAGTCAACTGGGCTAAGCATAGCGAGCTCATGTATATGATTGGAAATTTCTGCGCTAAAACTGCAAGGCCTTGATGGTGGACTTCAATGATATGGAGAGCGAGGTCAAGGTGATGCTTGCATCGACCAAGGTGTGTGGAGAAGGTACAACCCTCTTTGGATTGTCGCGTGTTGTTCTCCTCGATCGATGTTGTGTGGAACCCTTCGTCAAAAGGCAGGCGATTGACGTGCATACTGAATTGGTCAGCAAAAGTTTGTCCATACATACAATCTAATCACAGAAGGAACACAAGAGAAGGGCAAATATGATATACAAGCTAAGAAGGAGCAAATGTCCAAATTGTTGTTTTCAAGTGAGCCACAGCCTGCGGAGTGAACCCTTCATCAGAATTTATTTCCATTGACAGGATTTTGGAACAAATGACATAAGATGAAAATCTGAAAGAGATTTTTTGAAAATAGTCCCATCATAGTGACAATAGAACTTATAGATCTCTGGTAAGTGGAAGCTTCTAAGATGAGGATGTTGCAATTTCCAAATTTGTTTGTGGTACTTATCCTTTTATATCATTTGTGGATAAGCAGTCGTTCTATCAAATTCTGAATTTATGGATTCTTCAACAAAAAAAGTAAAATTATTTGTAAGGTGTTGAAAATAGAAGTTCTAAATTGAGATCGTATATGTGGTACCCCTCCTTTGGGTGAAAAAAATAAAATGGCAGCCGTACGATTTTTATATCTATCTGGAAGATGGGGCAGCACCATTCTGGTGCTTCCATTGCTCATGCCGTATGGATTGCGCACACACACTCCATGCACCAGCCCATAGCTATAGCTAAGGCTCACACAAGTCTGCCCATATAAGCGATCGGGCTCTCTCATCTTGTGTTGACATTTCTAATGTTCTAGCGTTAAATTTGTTATGGTTGATCTCTGTTCATTTCCAAATTCACAAGTTTATTATTTTTCAATCTAGGATAGAACAGGCTGGATGCCTCAAACCTAAGGGTTCTGCTGGCATGTCTTGATAGTATGTCTGTCATGTATACCGATATCATATTCCATCAGTCCAATTTGTTTGTTTTTTTAGAAGGCATCAACACAACGTTTGATGTATGTCATGTATGCTTCACACTTTTCATCCTTCCAACAACATTTTCTACACTTCAATCTACAATGTGCATAGAAGGTGCAGAGCCTGACTCGAGTAGCCCATTGTCTATCATCGGAGATGGAAAATGATTACCGGACAATGGACCCTACTCCTATATGAGAACAACCTGAAGAAAAAGTTCATCTTTATTTTAGTCAAAATGTATCATCCACTTCTCTAAAAGTGAAGTCGTGCTTTTGAAAATGTGTAAATTCCATGTCGTCTTTGAATTTTTGGCATTTTTATGTTGTCTTGAAGAAGAGCGCACGGTCAGCTAACGAGTTGAAGCAGGTCGGCGTGTTGTATGTTGGCTTGAAGAAGTGGCGGCACGGTCAGTGACGAGTCGAAGCCCCGTCCAGCCGAGGTGTCAATGCCTCCATGTCTGCTGGAGTCGGAGCATGTCGGCGTGTTGGATGTTGGCTTGAAGAAGAGCGACATGGTGATGCCGCGCATGTCAGAATTTGTGCGGTCAATCCCAGGTTGATGAAGTAACTGCATGGTGATGATAGTGTGCCCGTCCGTGTAATTCGTGGGGCGACGATATTCGTGATGATTTAGCCTTCACCGTGCGAACTATTGGTCGGCTCACCAAGGTGATGATCCAATGAGGTTGACCTCGGCTGGGCGAAGCAATGGTCTATCTAGTGCAAGTCGGCAGCCCGAACAACGTTATCGGGCTGGTTTGACACCAACGACGGTGAAGATTACCTCAAAAGGATTTAAAATTTGTCAGCACATGTTTGACAACAGCACAATACTCTAAGAAAAATCCTCAAGAAAGTATGTCCAATATCGCGTTCATGCAGAAATATCCAAAATTGATGCACTCCTCGGACTCGATCCGGATTTTGAGCAGTCGGATCGAGCTATAATTTCGAGAATTGGTCGGTATATAAATTTGTAGCCAATGAACCGTTGGATATTCCAAAGCATGTCCCAGCTGGACGCTGTACTCATCGCCCTAAACTCATCCAAATTCCTGTCCAAATTGACAACGCCGGTATATCTGAGATTACCGGAGATTCATCCATTGGAACACAATAAAATTTGAGAGGTTTGTTCTAGACTCAATTCTGCACAGTTCCACCAAAGCAATCGTCAAAGCGACACTCGAGGTGGCACGGACAGTGAACACGAAACCACTGTCCAGAAAAGGTGCACGGTTACCTGCGAACAATGTTGACATTGAGGCCCCCCATGATAGATCGGAGTTGATGTTGATGAAAGCTTAGCATGCCTCAGCTCTCGATGGAGGAGGTATGATCTGCTAACTAGAGATTCTGGCACGAAAGTCGCGCCATGAAGATCTAAGTCGTTGATCCTTCTTTCGATCACACAGCGGAACTCTCAATGAAAGCAGATTAATGTCTGTGTCAAAACAGGTAGACCCCGGGTAGGGGCCCGGGCTATGAGATTTGATTGATGGGTAACAAGAGACAAGGACACGATTTTTTTACCCAGGTTCGGTCCTTCTTTGAGGTAAAACCCTACGTCCTGCTCTTGCTTATATTATGGGTGTAACAAAGTAAGGAGTTGATCTACCTCGAGATCATAAGTTGTGGTCTACACCCTAGGGGTAATGATGATGATGATGATGATGTTGATGATGATCATGATGATGAATGTGAGATGTTTCTTATCGACTAGCCCTGGCATGTTCTTATAGAATTTACCGAGGCCTAGTCTAACAAGAGTCCTAGATGGGCATGTTGGTGGAGAGGAGTCCTTGTCTTGATCACCAAGTCTTGTGGAATATTCCTCATATATGTCATGTGCTGCCGGAAGTGGGCCATTAGTGAACGGCCGCGGGGGTCCTTGGCCCGACCCACTGGCCGGAGATGATGTGGTGAGTACCCTAGTCTAGGACATCGTCAATAAGGGCAGCAGTTTTGATTCAGAATACAACATGTCTCTTGCATCTGTACATCAGCCCCTTGTTGCTCGCATGGAAAAGTTGCCAAAAGAAGTAACATCTATTGTGGACGAGCTTCTGTTGGAGAGGTTACGACTGATGCCAAGTGAAGGATTTAAGACGAGATTTGTTTATGAGGTCGATGCGTCTATGTCAAGCACTACGGAATCAGCGCCTTTAATTACGAGTGCCTAAAAACTCGACAAAGTGCAACAAAAAGTCGGCAAAAGTATATGGAATGAACATGGTCACTGCGTTGGTCATTTGAGACCAAATTTTCTGGAAAAAAGTGTAAATAATATGGCCTCAATTGTAAAACTTGTCAACATAAAATTATCAGCCTCATCTAAATGAACAACTTGTTTTTTTTGAAGCATATTCATCTGAGGTCGTATGCAACTGCTACAGCCAAAACAATGCATTGTAGCTAAGACCCCTTTTTCTGACTTTAGCACTTGACAACACCCTGGTTGCCGCATTTTGTTGTTTTACCAAGCGTTCCATTGATGATACTCGCAAAGTACTTGTTTGCGAAGTTTTAATTTCTGCCGAGTACTTCTTTGGTAGGAACTCGCAAAGATACTATTGCTAACTGCCTAACATATTGCACTCGCAAAGAGCCTAACACTCGGCAAAGATGAAAATTCCTGTAGAGAAGCTTTAAAGAGCAAGTCGCTGGGTTTAGCCAGTTTCTTGAACCATTGGACTTGATCATGGAACAGCCAAGGAAACAGTTCAACTAGACTAAACGCAACGAGCTCATGTATATGAGTGGAAATGTCTCCGTTAAAACCCGTAAGGCCTTGATGATGGACTTTAATGATATACAGAGCGAGGCCAAGGTGATGCTTGCATCGACCAAGGTGTGTGGAGAAGGTATCACCCTCTTTGGAGCGCGTGTGGTGCTCCTCAATGTTGTGTGGAACCCTTCTGTCCCAAGGCAGGCGATTGGACGTGCATATCGAATTGGTCAGCAAAAGATTGTCCATACATACAATCTAATCGCAGAAGGAACACAAGAGAAGGGCAAATATGATATACAATCTAAGAAGACCAAATGTCCAAATTGTTGTTTTCAATTGAGACACAGCCTACGAGTGCAACCCTTCATCAGAATTTATTTCCAATGACAGGATTTATGAACAAATGATGAAGATGAAAATCTAATGAGATTTTTGTGAATATTCTCCCATCATAGTGACAATGGTGTTAGAATAAACCTTGCGTGTTCAGAGTTTCAGTTAGTTCAGTTAGCTCAGGTGTTTGTTTCTTCAGTTTATCGATTAGCGCTGCCTGGGAGTAGCTCGTCTGCAGCGATCGAGTCCGAGTCTTGCGCCCTCAATCTGTTCGTGGGATGGCACGAACGTTGTGGAGAGGAGTGGCGACAGTCCGGAGGCCATGAGCCCCGCTTTCCTTCGTTGTAATCTCACATAAAGGTGGATCAGTAAACTGAAAACTGCGGCAAGTTTGCGCAGCAAAACCTTGTCTTCGACCTCGCTTCACTCGATCATCATGTCAACTCCGACAATTGGCATCAGAGCTGGTTCTTGATTGTGGGAATGGCAGGCCCACGACTCCGGGGAGCAAGTCGCCGCCACTCCGAGCACGGGTCTCCGATGGCAACGAGCTTGCCGTGGCCGAGAGATCCACGGCGCGATGGTGCGCGACATCGCGGGCGGCGTGCGCAGCTGACCGAACCAACTACACCGACGGGCCGTTCGATGTAGGTCATGATGGAGGACCGCTACTCTGGGACGCCGTGCAGACGGGCACGGGCGAGGCGCGCGATGACCGGCGGCGCTCGAAGCAATCCTGCGCGGGTGCCACGGAGATGGCGCCACCATCGCCGCAAGGCCATGGAGAAGGAGCGTGGGACACGTCAAGACTATGCGTCTAGGTGTGGCGCGCGACGTGAGGCTAAGCTCGCGACCATCTCCAAGCAGTACAGCGACATCCGCCGCCACGGGCGAGACCGTCGATGATTTCGCCGAGGATCTCAAACATGGTGGCCAGATGGCACAGCTCGGAGAAACTGTGCCCGAGAGCGGGTTGTGCGCAAGTTTCTCCGTCGTCCCCAAGAGGTACTCTCAGATCGCGCTCTCCATTGAAACTCTCATCGATTTGGACACACTGTCGTGGAAGAGCTCACCGGCGGCTCAAGGCGCGAGGAGAGGTATGATCTCGAGCAGGCTGAGACCGGCGTCGGCCGCTCCTCGATGACGGAGGAGGAGGGCTGCACGCCTCAAGGGCGGGCGGCTCACAGCAACGCGCCATGAGGCGGCGGTCGGCGCGGAGAGGCCGTGGACGTGGCGCAGCGGCGCAGCAACGGAAAGGACGATGACAAGTGCAGATATCTGCGCATTCCCGACCATTGGGCTGGACTGTTGCAGAAGAAGGGAGGAGGCTGCAAACCCCACCCAGGCGAAGGCGCAGAGGATGAGGATCCAACCTTCCTCATGGCGCAGGTGTGCACCATCACTAACGACGGCGAAGCGCCGACGAGCACGTCGAGCTTGTTGAAGACACGCCGAGGTTCACCTCGGCGCCGGAGGAGGAGTACGACTCAAGTCGACTTGGACACCGGCGCCGAACCACATGTCGGGAAGCACGGCGTGCTTTCACGAGCTCGACCGCCGCGCTGCGCAGTGAAGTTCGGCGACGGTTCAGTCGTGGCGATTCAGGGCGCGGTCTGTCCTCTTCACCGACAGCAATGGAGGCCTCCGCATCCTCACCGGAGTCTACTTCATTCCCGTCTGCGCAGCTCCATCATCAACGCGGGCAGCTGGACGAGAGCGGTTGCAGGACGGAGATCGCCGACGCATCTTCACACCGAGTGATCGACGCGCACCGTGTTTGCACGCGCTTCGAGCTCGCAATCGCCTCTACCCATACGACATGCAGCTAGCCAGGCCGGTGTGCTTGGCGACGCGGCGCCCATCCGACGAGGCGTGGCGGTGGCATGCAAGGTCGGGCACATGAACTTCAACTCCTCCGATGCTGGCTCGACAGGCATGGTGCGCGGATGCCGGCGGTCGAAGCACGCCGATCAGCTCGCGACAGCTGCCGGCAGGCAAGCAGCGCCATGCGCGTCCTGCAGCGCGAACTATCGAGCTGAGCGGCATCGGAGCTTGTACACGGTGATTTGTGTGGCCCTATCTTCCGGCGACTCCTCGGTCGTCGTTACTTCCTGCTCCTTGTTGACGACATGTCCAGGTTCATGTGGCTGACATCGCTACGCAGCAAGGATGAGGCACGGACGCGATCCGCCGCTCCCAAGAGCGCGCGAGATTGAGTCTGGTGCAAGCTTCACGCCTGCGACCGATCGCGCGGCGAGTTCACGCTCGTGTTGTTCGGCAGTACTGCGCCGATCGTGGCGTTCAGCGACAGCTCACCGCTCCGTACTCACCCCAACAGACGGGTGGTCGAGCGGCGCAACCATACGGTGGTGGCAATGGTGCGCAGCATGCTGAAGGCGACGGCGATGCCCGCCAAGTTCTGGGGGGGAAGCGGTGACCACGGCTGTCTTCCTCCTCAACCGCGCGCCTACGAAGAGCGTGCGCGTCATGACACCGTACGAGGCCTGGCATGGGGTGCACCCTGCAGTGCACTTCCTTCGCACCTTTGGGTGTGTGGCACATGTAGAACGTCGCGCCCACCTGAAGAAGCTCGACGACAGATCGACGCCGATGGTGTTCATCGGCTACGAGGAAGCGGCAAGGCGTATCGCGTCTTTGATCCAGTGGGTGGCGCGTCCATGTGACGCGCGACGCCGTCTTCGACGAGGTTGCACACTGGAACTGGATGCGGAGGAGCGCACGGCAGCGCCAACGCATTCACCGTCGACTACGAGGTGCGTCGTGTACCTGCAATGGCGGGAGGATCGTGCCTAACACACCGCCACGCCAATTCTCGTGCGGCCGAGCGACGCCCGAGCGAGAAGCGCAGCCGATCAACGGCGGGCGGCGCGTCGAAGCGATGGCGGCAGCGTCCCCAACATGCACCGCGCCGCGACGCCCAGCTCAGCGGCAACGGCAGCATCTCCAACACAGACCGAGCCGCAACGCCCAGCTCAGAACAACTTCAGCATCTCAGCGAGCAGTCCACGGATCACCTACGCCACGCCACCAACTCCATGTTTGGAGATGCATGATGCAGCCGTGGACGCCCACGGTCCTCTTCGCTCGGCGTGTCGGACCTATTCGACACATACCGGATGAGGAGGAGGAGCTACTGCTCACTCTGCAGGAGCCTTCCTCGTCTCGAAGCGAGCACGAGCCGAGCTGGAGAAAGGCCATGATCGAAGAAATAGGCTCGATCGAGGAGAATCAAACCTGGAGCTCACCGATCTTCCCCAGGTCACATTTCCATTGGACTGAAATGGGTGTTTAAGGTCAAGCGACGAAGACGGTGTGGTGACCAAGTACAAAGCGCGCTGGTGGCAAGAGGCTTCGTCCAGCAGGAAGGCATCGACTTCGACGAGGTATTCGCGCCGGTCGCTCGCATGGACTCGGTGCATCTGATGCTCGCACTCGCCGCGCAGGAAGGCTGGCGCGTCCATCACATGGATGTGAAGTCTGCCTTCCTCAACGGCGACTTGGCGGAGGAGGTGTACGTCTGGCAGCCGCCGGGCTTTGTGTTGCAGGAGAGGAGCACAAGGTGCTGAAATTGAGGAAGGCACTCTACGGCTTACGACAAGCACCGCGGGCTTGAATGCAGCTGGACGCCACGCTGGCTGCTCGGCTTTGTCGAGCGGATCGAGCACGCGGTCTACGTCCGGCGCGGCTCTTGGTGGCGGTACGCCGCGACCTCCTCATCACCGGACCAAGGGACGACGACATCCGCAGCTTCAAGGGGAGATGATGGCCAAGTTCGCATGAGCGACTGGGCCTACTCACCTACTACCTCGGCATCGAGGTGCACCGAAGCGCGCGTGGTCACGCTCGCAAGCTGCGTCGCGCCAAGATCCTGGAGAAGGCGGACATGCTGGATTGCAACCCCTGCCACGCACCGATGGAGCCCAGGCTCAAACTGAGCAAGAACAGCGAGGCTCCACCGACGGACGCCGCGACTCTGAAGCATCGTCGGCAGTCTCGGTATCTGGTTCACACTCGACCGGACATTTCGCTTTGCCGTTGGGTATGTGAGCAGGTTCATGGAAGCACCTACGATGGAGCACCTCACGGTGGTCAAGCATATCCTGCGCTACATCACCGGCACAATCGACTACGGCTGCAGCTACCGGAGGAGCGGTAGCCCAGTTCCGTCCGGCAAGTGATGTGACTTGGGAGGCGATCCAGACACGCAAGAGCACCACTGGTCTCCTCTAGTACTCGGTGACAGTCCGGTTTCATGGCAATCCCTGAAGCGAAAGTGTTGGCGCTTTCGTCTTGCGAGGCCGAGTACATGGTCGCCACGGCGGGCGTGCTATGGTGTGTGGCCCACTCGTCTCTGAAGGATCGGAGAGAAGCTGGTGTGCCCATTCTGAAGATGGACAAGTCTGCAATCGCCTCGCCAAGAACCCTGTCCATCATGATCGCAGTAAGCACATAGATTTGCGATTTCATTTCATCAGGGACTGTGTGGAGGAGAAGAAGATCACGGTGGACTACATCGGACTGCCCTTCAGCTCGCAGACATCTTGACAAAGCCGTTGGGCAACATCAAGTTTCAGGAGCTGAGAAGCAAGATCGGAATCGTCAAAATAAGGTAGGAACAGCAAGGCTTAGGAGGAGATTGTTAGAATAAACCTTGCGTGTTCAGAGTTTCAGTTAGTTCAGAGTTTCAGTTAGTTCAGTTAGCTCAGGTGTTTGTTTCTTCAGTTTTCAGTTAGCGCTGCCTGGAGTAGCTCGTCTGGCAGCGATTGAGTCCGAGTCTTGCGCCTCTAATCTGTTCGTGGGATGGCACGAACGTTGTGAGAGTTGTGGCGACAGTCCGGAGGCCATGAGCCCCGCTTCCTTCGTTGTAATCTCACATAAAAGGTGGATCAGTAAAACTGAAAACTGCGGCAAGTTTGCAGGCAAAACCTCGTCTTCCACCTCGCTTCACTCGATCATCATCTCAACTCCGACAAATGGAACCTATAAATCTCTGTTAAGTGGAAGCTTCTAAGATCAGAATGCTGCAATTTCCATATTTGTTTGTGGTACTTATCCTTTTATATCATTTGTGGACAAGCAGGTGTTCCATCAATTTCGGAATTTATGGATTCTTCAACAAAAGAGGTAAAATTATTTGTAAGGTATTGAAAATAAATTCTAAATTGAGATCGTATATGTAGCATGCCTCCCTGCTGGAGCCGGCGGCATGATCCGCTGTGCCACCCGATGCGGCTTCCTAACCGTGCTACAGCACCAGGACTACCGTTCGTATCCCTTTGGCTTGCCACTAGCTCTCAATGTCAGGCCAAGAAAGAGGGCGGCGAAGATGGCATCCTTGCAGTAGTGAGCTTCCATGAAGGAATCAGAGTGGGAAGAGATAAGCTGGACGTGGTGATCAGGTTCGTGGGCTCATCTGTATCGTTGGCAACAAAGAAGGAGTAGGTGGTGGGGCTTAGCCTTGGTCTGTCTCCTCTGTCTTTTCTGGGAATCCTATATTCTCCTGTAATCGTTTACAATTTTGTGAGAACAAGTAATGGGAGGTTAATTCTCAAGTACATAGATTAAGCTCCATTATATTACGCTCATCAAATCATTGAAGTATACGTTATTCTCCTATCATCACTTGCCGAATTCCTTTCTCTTAGTTTTTACGCCACCTCCTCCCAATCCTTTAACTATGCATGAGCTAAATAGAACGAGAAAAAAATTAGGTGAAAGGGTTGCCTCCTGCCTAGCACCGCCTGACCTTCCTCATAGGAGGCTAACCAGGGGTGCGCACCAACCACTAGTTTGGATTATGGTCCATAACACTAGCTATGTGGCATCTTTCTCTCTAGTTTCTCAATTTTATCACTTGGTTGTGATCAATTTGATGTAATCTTTGGAATGTTTTATGGTCGACTTTCTGTTAACATGGTATACAAAGTATTTTGATAATGTATGCATGATTTATATATTTATATGTTCTTTGATCTGATCGAATATCATGAGAAGTCCAATGTTCTAGCTTATCGTTCTTATAATTGATCTACACTTATTTGCAAATTCACATATGTACCACTGTCCAACCTAACGACAGAACATGCTAGTTAGCACAGCGATGAGATCGGAAAGTCTTGATAGATGTATATCATGTATTTTGAAAAAAGATTCCTTCAATCCAATATTTTCGTTTTATTGTTGAGAAGCCATCAATACACTTATTAACGTACATCATGTGTGCACCACACCTTTTGCATTTCATTCCATCAAAAATTGCGACACATCAATCTACAATGATCCATAGGAGGTGACCAGAGCATGGCTATGAGATGTGTGTCATCATGTGCTACAAGACGGAAGACGATTACCCAAACAACAGACCATACTCATGTACGCAACCTGAAGAAAATGTTGAGCATCATTTCAATGAGAATGTAATCTCGACTTTTCCACAAATGCAACTAGGTGAAAAGGTGCAAGTTGCATTGTTCGCTAAAATGAACTCGTGGTTTTCAAATGAGTAGATTCCATATATGTCATGGACATTTTGGCAATCCCATATGTCACTCAATTTTTTTGACTCCCTAACATATTGTTGAATGTTTTCACCGGGTACTCATATGCCACTACCGTCTATTTATCGTCAAGTGGAAGTTGGAAGGCATTTTTCCTTGGCACAGAAGAAAACAATCTATGCAGTTTTTATCTTTTCTATTGGATTTGTCATTTGACTAGAGAATGAACAACTCAATTTTTACCTTTTTGCAAAGCCTAAAAAACAAATTAAGATTGGACAGATGCTTGGAATGTTGTTGCTGGACAAATTTGCCTAGCTGTCTATGAAATCCACATCATAGGGCAAGGCCACTCTTACTGTATGGTCCTCTAATAGACCATTTGCATGATGAAGAGATTTTCTGAACATAACCATGGCCATGGAACAATGCAATCCTGTGATCTTCAAGTTTGCTTTACTGGTCAGCACCTGCTTCGAAATTTCTGCAACAACACGGCATTCTCCACCAGCAGCACATGCATCCCTTACACGGGTTGCGCTCTCGAACGTTGATCGGTCCAGGGGCAGTGGTATTGCTGCAGCAGGCATAATTTCAGGAGTCGGCTACTTATTGTTATCGCCTGTTGCAGGAGGATCGAGGCTGGAGTGGCCTTCTAATAGCGTTGTTGTTTTAATGTGGGATGGTGGCACTAATTTATGGTGGAGGAGTGTGAAGAGAATGTTGTGGGCGAGAGACACTACTACAAGGCCACATAGCACTCACCGAAAAATGTATTATCACTGACGCTTAGCAGCCCGTCGTTGCTTCCGGTCGGTGATGACATCATTGTCCCACACAGGCCGGCCGACCGGTCAGTGATGATGATGTATCATAGGTCGCTGCTCGGTCAGTGAAAATAACTCTAGTACCACATCTATGGTTGGGCTTTCTTGTATGTTTTATTACCAGCCATGCAAATGAAGTTGAGGAAAATGCAGGGACAAAGACTCAAAACCAATACCTCAGATCTGATACCATATTAAGATACATTCAATTAATCAACTGTCTTCCTTGAAAAAGAGACAAAATTATATCTCGTTTCTTCAATCCCACAACCTCCGAGGATTATCTTACATAAATACATTTTAATTAACTAAGCTATTCAAGGTAGGGTTGTCAAAATTATCAAGGAATCATGGCTTCTAGGAATCTTTCCCTACCACAAAGCAATTGCAAAAAAAGTGTTTACAAAATGAAGCGTACATAATTCAAATTTCTACCTCAATATTACTTTGAAATAGTTCTAGCTCCAAGAGCCTCAATAAATGCTATGTTAAATAACTTAACCACTATTTTTCGCAGCACTTGAATGTGATCTGCACCCACTTTTCCTCCTAGTTTACATCATAGTTCTAAGAAAAGTAACTTTGTTGTGTCATGGAAAAAGCATGTCACAAATTTTCTCATAAGAACTACAAATATTTTAATAAAGGGCTTCATTCCAGGTCACAGCTTTCGAGGAAAAATAAATCTCAGATTGTGTTTCAAGGTCTCAACGGCAGGATTAACAACATGTAGAACTATCTTCTTTACATGCATATTGTACCTCCCTATATTCTATCTTCCCTATCAGTTATTGCCTATTCAACGGTGCCAACCTGTTGAGTGGTCTTGTGAGTCGTCACCCTCAGGCTCCCACTGGGCATTGCTATTCTCTATTATCTAAAGGTCCAAACAACAGACTTTCTTGATCGACTGCCAGGACATCCACCATCATACAAGCACTAAGGGCTTGCTTTTTTCAGGATTGGTAAAATTTGGAAGAAGATATTTTTTTATTCAAATAGTGCACTGGGAGTTTTACCGAAGAGAAATGATTGAGCTCTGTCTGCTAATAGATTTTGGTAAACTTTTGGAGAGCATATTATTGTTGCACATAAATTCCTTCATGAAACGTTGAGGATGTTTTAAGGTGTTAAAAACAGTGCCACAAAATCATTTTGTTCATGGTGGTAAGTGTTAAGATGCTGAAAAATGGGGCAATGGAATAGCACCAAGACTGAAAATTACTAACATGGGTCCATATACCTCTATGACGATTACAAATGACAACTCATGCAACAAGATTAGCCTAAGCTGACCGGCCCTTTTACATTGTACTTTTTCATATACAAACTGGTAAAAAATACACAACAGAGAAACCCTACAGTCTTCCTTAAAATAAGTGACAAGATTATGTCTCATTTCTTCAGTCCAGGAACCTCCCAGGATTATATTACAGAAATAAAGTTCAATTAACTAAGCTATTTAACATAGAGTTGTTGAAATTATTGAAAACATGGCTTGTAGGAATTTTCCTGCCATGGACCACAAAGCAATTGCAACACAGCGTTTACAAAATGAAGAGTACATAATTCAAATCGCCATCTTAATATTTCAATTTTAGCTCCAAATTGCACTCAAATAAATGCTATACTTTAATAATTTTAACCACTGTTTTCTGCAGCACCTGGATGTGATCTGCAGCCACTTTTCCTCCTAGTTTACATCTTCATTCTAAGAAAATTAATTTTGTTGTCTCAAGGAGAAAGCATGTCACAAATTGTCTCACAAGAATTGGAAATTTTTTAATAAAGGGCTTTGTGCCTAGGCACTCCTTTCCAGGAAAAAAGTTTTAGATCATCATTCAAGGTCTGAACGGAATGATTAACAGCATATATGATCATCTTCTTGACCTGCATTTTGTACATAATATGTTTGTCACAGTTCCTCAAGCAAAGACACATGCAAGTACAAATCTGGAATCAACAAGCATGTAATCACAGAACCCAATACGATTGAGTTTGTGTTCTGGAACATAGTTCTATTAAACTATGTTTGCACCAAAACATAGGGTTAACATAATGTTGTAAAGGTTTACCTCTAGTTTATCTTCCTTTGATCTATGATCTTTGTGTAATAAGAGGCAATCTTACGTTCAGCATCATAAATTGTCTAACATTCTCAGGAAACAAAGTCTATAGCAATCTTGGTACAAGACTACAAAAGTAATAGAAGAACACAACCAGTTACATATTACAGAAACAACAAACCAGTTTTGATGTCAAATGTGATCATGTCTATACCTATAGTTTGTTCAGGCGATATATACCTGAATTTTTCGTACTTGATGTGGACAGCTGGCTTCTATGAAAACAGTCTCTCAAGTTTTTGTAGTGTAGTCCATGGCTCTACTCCTGAAACACATTACCAATTTGGATAGATATAACACTTTAGTTTACTTTTCTCTGAAACTTCATACATATTGTGTGATTGTGCAGGTACTACAATACACCATGTTCAGTTTTAATCTTTCTCTTGTGGTGTTTTCTTAGATAAAATGTTTAAATCGTGCACTGGGTTATACACCTGCAACACAATATCAAATGAGAAGTATACTGTACACATACTTATGTTATCAACAGTACTAACCTTTTTACTTGACAACAACCTAGATGAAGAAATTCTTTGGAATGCTCTCTCAAATATTCTTTCAATCATGGGACATCCTCTGTTCTGAATATATCCCAGCGAGCACCTTCCTGACCCTCCATATGTTCAGGTGATGGATTATGTTTTGCATAGCCAACCCTGTCTATATCATCACTGCATAATCCCTTTTTATCTTTGGCCTTGTGTTTTAATTTCAGAAAAACTATGGCACTTTCTTGCATCCTATAAGAGCCAACCTTGGCAGCATGCATCATTACATTGACCTAATATTAGAACAAACCTTAGAAATGAATAAAACCACTAGTAGGGGCACCATTTCATATAATGCATATTAATCTAAAATGAATTATAGAATGAAGTTCTCGCCACTTATTACATTTTACCAAGGTAATTAAGGAATTCTCTTGGTTATAGTCATACACTTATCTATCTGACTTACCGCATCAGTTAAGTCACAATGAAGCCTGGTAACAGAATCTCCTCTTTCAAGTTCTTGTGAAATATCGTATCACTAGTGGAAAACAGGGAACTAGTTCTGATTCTGGAACCAGGACAAAACGGTCGGGACTAAAGCCCAAAACCTTTAGTCTCGGTTCGCTTCTGACGGGACAGAAGGGGCTCCTTGACCGCTGCAGGGCACCCAGGCAGGAGGACCTTTAGTCCTGGTTGGTAACACCAACTGGGACCAAAAGGTAGCCACCATAGCGTCAACAGCTTCGCTGCACGCTGGGGTTTTTTAGGGGGATTCACGGGTTTTGGAGGGATAATTTAGGGGTTCCATATTATGTTAGCTAGCTAATAGAGAGAAGTGACATCTCTTTATCTCGTGCTTGGTCAACGCTAGCTACTATACATATAGCTGGAGGAGGCAGTGTGCCCTCATGCAATCAAGGAGGAGGAGGAGGAGGAGGAGGCGCCCAGTTTAGAATCTTGATGTACTCCTTCCTCCATAGACAGATACTCCTTAAAGCATAAACCAGATGAATCTCCCCTTCACCTGTAGGGTAGTCAAGCTCCAGCTCCTCAAATCCCTCCATTATTTCATCCACCGTCACAACAGCATAACCATGTGGAATTGTACGGGAAAGAAAAGTTCCCTCAGCTTGAGGAGGTACAACAGAGCCGACAGTCGCCTTCAAAGTCAGGTTCTGGCATTTCGTCATTAGCTTGCAATGTTCAGCCTCCGTGATAGTATCCACAAGGTAGCAAGGAGCCGTGAAATCAGGCTGAACGAGCTCCGTGGAAGCCACGCTGCTTCTCCACGGAGATGGTGGGGTAACTTCTGGGGCAGCATTGAAGCAAGGATCATCGTGCCGCTGAGATGGTTGGTTGATAGCTCGCTGGTCTCAAGTTCCTCTAGCTTTTCTATTCTTGCATTGAGCTTCTGCATTTCGCTAGCTTCCACTTTCCTCTTTCTCTCTTGAATTCTGTAACCACCATGTTGGGAAACCCAGCCACCCATGAAACGGAGCCTGGTATGCCTCGTGTTCGTCTGTGGTGCTCGTGGATTCCCGAGGGCCTCTGTCAGCTCTTTCTTCTCTCTCGTCAGAATGAACGTACCTTCCTGCACTGCCATGAGTGCTTCTGAAGCTTCTTGATGGGTACTCAAGTTGCTCATCCGTCCAACGACACTCCCATGTTTCGGGTCCAAAGATCCCCAACCCGAAGAACCAAGTCCTTGAACGATCCGCCGTTCAATGTCGCTAGTTGGGCCCCTTTAGCAAGAAGGTCTTGCTCAGCTTTATCCCACAATGGCCAGGCTTTGTAGTAGCCACCGACCCGTGTGATGGTGATACTTCTTCTTTGCAACATTTTTCTTGTTTGTCAATGACATTTTCTTACGCTTCTCGATTTCTTGTAGGCCGAAATGCGGGCGATGATCTCTTATCTTCTCATATTGACCGTGAATTCGAGTCTTCCCATTGTCAACAAACTTTGTGTTCAACTCTTTCTTCCAGTTCTGAATAGATTTGTCATCTTCTTGAGCAAGCGCCTTGACCTTTGGCTCTATAACTGGCTTATTTGGATCCTCCTCTGGCGGTAGGCTGAAATTTGTCATCGGCGAGGTTCAAAGATCATCTCTCCGCTATCGTTGACATAAGATACTTCAGGGTCGTCCTTGTTTTATTCCATTGTGGACGCTGATCAGACGCTGTCCCTAACAACAACTCCGCACCGATATGATGTACAAATGCGCCCTTGGTCCGCTTGGGTTCAATCGATTGGCCATCGTTCGTGACTTCGTGATCATGAACCTTTCTTCTGGCGCAACCTTCTCTTGGTCTCATATCCTTAGGGAAGTTTGGCTCAATCCAAGGGTTAAAAGAAGAAAGAAGCATTAATATATGTACATACCAAAACAATTAATGCATCAATTCAGCACAGGCTTAATTAATATATATACCTCACCGGACTTTGCAACAGCTCCCTCCTACGTTCGATCACTGGAACAGTCATCATGATCTCCTTCCTCCTGCATTCGGTCACCGGAGTCGTCATGATCTCCTTCCTCCTCCATTGTTGGATTACCGGAGCCGTCATCCTCTCCTTCCTGACAATTGGTGTCTTTGAGAAACGACAAGGGATCACCTCCGTCGTGGATTATATCCCCCAACAACTCCTCTTGTTCTAAGTTTCTGTCCATAGTTTCTACAAATATTACAACATGGCAGTATATAAACATGGGAGATGGATATATTAGTGGCAAACATAGACCTAGCTAATTAATCACAACAAGGAATCATATGCATATATGAGCAATGGATTAGTTGAGGACCGCCTCTCTCATGCATGTCCGACAATGCTTCTAGGGTTTGGGGTGGCCTCGACAACCCTCTTTAACTTTGTAAATTTGGATGGCCTCACAACGCTTCTAGGGTTTGGGGTGGCCTCGACAATGCTCTTTTAACTTTGTAAATTTGGCTGGCCTCGACAATGCTTCTAGGGTTTGGGGTGGCCTCGACAACGCTCTTTTAACTTGGTAAATTTGGGTGTCCTCGACAACACTTCTAGGGTTTGGGGTGGCCTCGACAATGCTCTATTAACTTGGTAAATTTGGGTAGCCTCGACAACTCTTCTAGGGTTTGGGGTGGCCTCGACAACACTCATTTAACTGATTTAACTTGGTAAATTTGGGTGGCCTCAACAACTCTTCTAGGGTTTGGGGTGGCCTCGACAATGCTTTTTCAATCCCGGTTTGGGTGGACTCGAGAGTTGGTCGGGCGAGGGGGTTGATCGACGACATCCCCTCATGTCGGGTTACAAGAGTTTTCTATATGAACAAATAAAATTCCACATGACATGTCCGACGAGCGGACCACTCTCTCTCTCATGCATGTCGGCGACGCCCCCTCATGTCGGGTTATCGGGAGGGATAGACCGACAACAACGTCGCTCTTTCTTCTAGGGTTTGGGTGGCCTCGAGAGTTGGTCGGGCGAGCGTATTGGGAGTAAGTAACATCTTAACTCATTTTCAATATATGAACATTTTAACTTAGTAAATTTTAACTAATTTATATGAACAAAAAAATATTCTATGAATAAAAAACATCATATGATCATTTTCTATATTTAGAAGAAAAGAGTAGATACACCGACGTATTGTTCATCGTCTTTTCTTGTCCCATGATGATGTGTGAGTAGTCTTATATCAACTATGGTCCATAACAGTAGCTATGTTCCGTCTTATCTCTCTCTCTCTCTCTCTCTCTCTCTCTATCTATCTATCTATCTATCTATCTATCTCTAGGTTCTCAATTTTATCACTTGGTTGTGTTCAGTTTGATACAATCTTCCTATGTTTTAATGGTGTTATGATTGTGATTTTCTGTTAAGACTATATTCAAATTATTTTGGTTATGTATGCATGATTTATAGATGTATATGTTCTTTCATCTAATCATTTATCATGAGAAGCCCAATGCTCTAGCTTATCTTTGTTATAATCGATCTACGCTTTTTTGCAAATTCACATATGCACCATTGTCCAATCTAAGGACGGAAAATGTCAGTTAGCACATGGATGGGAGGGTCTAGTGGAAAGTCTTGTTAGTATGTACATCATGTATTCTAAAAAAATATTCCATCAATCCAATGTTTCCGTTTTATTTTTGAGAGGCCATTAATCTAGTCTTTAACATACATCATGTGTGCATCACACTTTTTACCTTTCTTTCCATCAGAAATTGTGACACTTCAATCTACGATGATTCATAGGAGGTTCACAGAACCTGGCTATGAGATGTGTGTCATCATCTGTGAGGAGATAGAAGACGATTACCCACACAACACACCGACTCGTGCATGATAGCAACATGAAGAATATGTCCAGCTTCATTTCAATGAAAATGTAATTTCCACTTTTCGGAAATGCAACTGGGTGAAAAGTTGCAAGTTGCATTATTCGTGAAAATGAGCTCACACTTTTCAAAATGAGTAGATTCCATATCCATTATTGACATTTTGGCCATCCCATATGTCACTCAAATTTTGTATCTGAAACATCGATTGAACTTTTTTCACCAGATACACATATGCCACTACCGCTTGTTGATCCTTAGTTCACCGTCAAGTGGAAGTTGGACGAAAATTTTCCTTGGCACAACCAAAACAATCTATGCATTTTTATTTTGTTGTTGCTTTTTCATTTGAAGGAGAATGACCATCCTTTTAATCTTTTGCAAAGCCTAAAAAATTACTATTGACAGATGCTTGCTGATACGCTCCAACGTATCTATAATTTTTTTGTTCCATGCTATTATATTATCTGTTTTGGATGTTTAATGGGCTTTATTATACACTTTTATACTATTTTGGGACTAACCTACTAACCGGAGGCCCAGTCCAAATTGCTGTTTTTTGCCTGTGTTTCACAAAAAAGGGATCAAACGGAATGAAACCTTCGGGAGAGTGATTTTTGGAACAAATGTGATCCAGAGGACTTGGAGTGGACGTCAAGAAAGAAGCGAGGAGGACACGAGGCAAGGAGGCGTGCCTGCCCCCTGGGCGCGCCCCCCATCCTCGTGGGCCCCTCGCAGCTCCACCGACCTACTTCTTCCTCCTATATATACCCATATACCCCCAAAACATCCAGGAGCACCATAGATCGGGAGTTCCGCCGCCAAGCCTCTGTAGCCACCAAAACTAATTGGGACCCTGTTCCAGACCCACCGAGGGGCGATCCCTCACTGGTGGCCATCTTCATCATCCCAGCGCTCTCCATGACGAGGAGGGAGTAGTTCACCCTCAGGGCTGATGGTATGTACCAGTAGCTATGTGTTTGATCTCTCTCTCTCTCGTGTTCTTGATTTGGCACGATCTTGATGTATCGCGAGCTTTGCTATTATAGTTGGATCTTATGATGTTTCTCCCCCTCTACTCTCTTGTAATGGATTGAGTTTTCCCTTTGAAGTTATCTTATCGGATTGAGCCTTTAAGGATTTGAGAACACTTGATGTATGACTTGCATGTGCTTATCTGTGGTGACAATGGGATATTCACGTGATCTACTTGATGTATGTTTTGGTGATCAACTTGCGGGTTCAGTGACCTTGTGAACTTATGCATAGGTGTTGGCACACGTTTCCGTCTTGACTCGTCGGTAGAAACTTTGGGGCACCTTTTGAAGTTCTTTGTGTTGGTTGAATAGATGAATCTGAGATTGTGTGATGCATATCGTATAATCATACCCACGGATACTTGAGGTGACATTGTAGTATCTAGGTGACATTAGGGTTTTGGTTGATTTTTGTCCTAAGGTGTTATTCTAGTACGAACTCTATGATAGATCGAACGGAAAGAATAGCTTCGTGTTATTTTACTACGGACTCTTGAATAGATCGATTAGAAAGGATAACTTTGAGGTGGTTTAGTACCCTACAATATTCTCTTCGTTTGTTCTCCGCTATTAGTGACTTTGGAGTGACTTTTTGTTGCATGTTGAGGGATAGTTATATGCTCCGATTATGTCATTATTGTTGAGAGAACTTGCACTAGTGAAAGTATGAACCCTAGGCCTTGTTTCCTACTATTGCAATACCGTTTTCTCGCACTTTTACCATTAGTTATCTTGCTGTTTTATATTTTCAGATTACAAATACCTATACCTACCATCCATATTGCACTTGTATCACCATCTCTTCACCGAACTAGTGCACCTATACAATTTACCATTTTATTGGGTGTGTTGGGGACACAAGAGATTCTTTGTTATTTGGTTGCAGGGTTGTTTGAGAGAGACCATCTTCATCCTACGCCTCTCACGGATTGATAAACCTTAGGTCATCCACTTGAGGGAAATTTGCTAATGTCCTACAAACCTCTGCACTTGGAGGCCCAACACGTGTCTACAAAAATAAAGTTGCGTAATAGACATCACTTGCCATGAAGTTCCTGGAAAAAAATTATTGACAGGCTATGAAAATCACATCATAAGGCAAGGCCACTATCACTGTATGATCCTCTAATACAACATTTGCATTCTTTAGAGCTTTCGTGAAAATTACCACGACCATAAAACCATGCAATCTTGTGATTGTCAAGTTTGCTTTGTTACTAGTCAGCACCTGCTTCTAGAATTTCTACAACAGCAAGGTGTTCCCCACCAGCAGCATATGCATCCCTTGCATGGTGTTGACGTCTCCAACTTTGGTAGGTCCTGGGGTTGGCATTGCTTCGCCTGGCATGATTTCAGGTCTCGGCTGCTTATTTTTCTCGCCCGTTGGACAAGGATTGAGGCCGGAGTGGCCTTCTGCTTGCGTTGTTATTTTAATGTGGGCATGTTGGCACTGATTTATGGCGGGGGGTGGGAGGGGGGCTGAAGAGAATGTTGTGCGGGAGAGACACTAGAATAAGACCACATAGCATTGGCATATCACTGACCGGCAAAAATGTATCATCACTGACGTGCTAGTTGGTCGTCGGTGCTTCTGGTTCAGTGATGACATCTTCATCACACGTAGGCCGCATGACTGGTAAGGGTTGATGATGCATCGTACACAGATGCCCAGTCGGTGAAGATAACTCTAGTACCACTGTTATGGTCGGGCTTTCTTTTATGTTTCATTACCAGACATGCAAATGAAAGATGATAAAAACACACAAACTTTTGCCAAGGGCCATTTTCATGCCCTCTTTTCTCTTTATTTATCTTTTATTTTCATTTTGTCTAAGACGACACAACAAAAGTCTATCTTACATGGATTTTAATCCTATCCTGTTTACAACTAAAACTTGTACTACTAACACGTGGTCTCCTAGCTGCTTAGGAATTGATGCATGAGCCAAGATAATTGCCAGCAATTCTTGCCGAGAAGGTGGGAGAAGCGATTAGGGGAATAGCATATATATATAGCAGACAAAGCCACCAGCCAGCGTTATCATAACTGCATCATGGCGGTAGTTTGTATGAAGTATGGATTGGTAGGTTCGTATCTGGTTAGAATTAGATCATGTTAGATGTTCGCTTCTGTTTGCATTGAGTTGAAATTCGCTATATAACCTGCTACGGGCTGTCTATGAATCTAAGTTATCTATAACCCTTAGTCTTGTCACTATACTCCCGCTTATCTAAAGGATATAACAACAGACACTCATGATCGGCTGTCAGGACATCCACCATCACAGACACACCAAGAGCTGGTTTTCCAAGGGTTAATAAACATTAGGAGATCATATTTTCATGCATATGGTGCACTGGGAGTTTTACAGAAGAGTCATGGTTGCGAGCTAACCAAATATAGTTGGACATAAGTAAATCCCTTCATAAAACCTCTAAGATGTTTCTAGGTATCTGTAACCGATTTCACAAAATCATTTATTCAGTATGGTGATTAAGTGTTAAAATGATGAAAACTTTACATACAAATGGGGTAAAATATGGGCATCAACACTGAAAATAACCTACATGGGTGCATACCTCTATGATTCTTCCAAATGACAACTCATGCAATGAGATTAGCCTAATATGTCAGTCCTACACTATTCTTTTTTCATATACTAATTTGTAAAAAATACACCATAGAGAAACCAACTTTCTTCCTTAAAAAGTGACCATATTATACATCTCCTTTCTTCAGTCCAGCAACCTTTCCCATGATTATCTTAGAGAAATAAAAAAATATGCTACGCAACTTTGAAATTATGGAAAAACATGGCTTCTCGGAATCTTTCCCAGCCAAGGTAACTGCCGATCCCCTTCACAATTCCTAGTCCTATCCATTCGCCTACCATGAGGGAAAAGAAGAACCATCGAATCACCACGGTGAAATAAAACTGAGCGTGAGCAGTGCAAAGTTCAGTTGTTTAATATAAAGTTGTATGCCACTAAAAAAAGAACTTGTATGAAACCATGCTGAGATAAACTAAGGGTGAGCAATGTTGTGCAAAATCAGTCACCAGATACTAATGCACGAAATTTGACTACTAGAGTGCAAAATCCAGAACTGAACCATGGGTGGAGGCAGCCGGCCGGTAATGCCATCAAACTGCACTACTGCAGATACATCCATCGCATACAGTTATAATAGTCCATCAGATTTTGCAACATCAAACCGTCGGCTTGCCATGGTGTCCGATAGGAGAGAGAAACCAGAAAAAAAAAATTAACATGGACGAAAGATCTAAATGTGCAAGGGAAAGCGTGTGCACGAACAAACAGGAGGACAAAGTATGTGTACAAGGACATGTATATGGTCACATATTCATAACATACCGAATTTTCATTTTTCAGGCATTTTGCGGTGCAAACGAGTTGGCGCACGGATCAAGCACCGAGCAGGTGCGTCTCCCTGCACTTGCGTGCCCCTGTGAATTTCCATGAGTGAACCTAAGATTTATACATATCATTTCCTCTTTTTTTCCTGAATGTGGATAACAAGGCTTGTTCTTATTTTTCTGCGTACATGTTCGCACTGATGAACTGATGATAGTAGTCCCTCAAACAGCAAATTACTTACCAAATATACTCTAAAGAACATGAATAACTCCTATATGAGATAATAATATGGTTGATGGGTGGGCATAGAAACTAAAAGTCTGGAGGCAGAACCCACGTACAAATATATTGTGTATTATCGTTGTCTTGCTCTTTGTGATTATTTCTGTCATCCTTGTCGTGGTAGTGGTATCCCAGGAAGATGATCATATCCAATCAGTGCTCATCATTGCTTTCCCGGCAATACACATCGCAACTACCGTGGTCCAACCTAGCTGACCAGTTCACATAGACATCGGGAGAGGAGTAGTAAATACGGTTCGCTTCCACGATGCCGCGCTTGCCCACGGCCGACACATGCACTGCCTTGCAACAACCTGGACCTAGAAACAATGCATTGTCGCCCAAACTCGCCATGATCATCCCACTTGTATTTGTAATTGTATGTCCTTGTTTTATCACCGTAGGTAGCAAGCTGGAAGATCCTGAAATATTCAGTCTTGTTGTGGTTCCTGATCTCCACGGCTATTGCGAGCTTGCCGCGCAGCTCAAAGACGTATTTGGCATATCCATCCCTAGTGGTTCTTGTGGTCAGCTCGTCAGCTGAGGTAACAATCGGAGCACCATTTCTTCTTCGGCCGAGACGAGCCTGTATAGTGCAGGACGAGATGCCGTAGAGCTCGCAATTGCAGAAGGCAATGTCTATTAGTTTGTGCCATAAGTACGGGTCGCATCCACGTGTGGTCCACACAAGGTTCTGGCTACGAGGATTACAGAGCCCTATTCATTGCTGTTTTTGTCTTTTTCATACCTCATAAATGATAATGTATTTGAATTTAGAAATTTCACATACTAATAGAACATCACACTCTTAAGACCCTGTATTTGTTCAGAGATTTTTCCAAAACTTCAAAACATAATTTTTCATGTTGTTTTCACCGGTTTCCACCAAAACTTGGTTTCTAAATTCAAATACATTACCATGTTTGTTCCCCTTCCACCTCTTACCCCACCTTACCCTCCCCCTCACCGCTGTCGGATGAAGCCTGGCTGGCGGCGCCGGGGACTTCTTCCTCCTCGACTAATGCCTCGCAGTGGGGGATGGGGCGGATTGGCAGCGACACGACGCATGTGTGGGGTGCAGCGGTGGTGACGCAAACAACCGTAATGGTGGCACGGGCGGGCGGCGGAGCGACGGTGGCTGCGCGGTGTCTCATTCGCTTGGTCGGGCCATGCTGACGTGGCGCATGGGGAAGCAGTTCCTGACGGGGAAGGATCCTGCAAAGTTGGGATCCGACCCTTTTCAACCCCTGCGCTTGGCTCCATGTCACCTGCAACAGCGACAACTCCATCACCCGAATGTATGCCACTTTTGTTTTTGCACAGGTCTTGCTGAATCTCTGCAGATTGATTAAATCATACTGCTTTTGTTCCTCCTCACTGTGCAGGAATTTGGGGAATGCAGGCACCTCACGCACCCTGATTCCTGAACTGGGATGATTGAAGAACCTTCAGAGTATTACTATGACTTGCGAGTGCAAACTTGTCATATTACATGTACACCCAAAATTTTCTACAGAATGATCTTCCCATACCAGCAACCCTAGGCAACCTGATAAGCTAGCTTGGTCACCCTTGATCTCTATGAAAACCTTCACAACGGCAAGATACGGGATGCTTCTCCAACTGTTGGTGTCTACAGGAGGCTACATAGGAACAAACTGTCAGGACGTATACTAGCGTCACTGGGCCGTCTGGCCGCAAAGCTTGTCAAGCTGGTACTTGAGGATAATATGCTGACTGACACGGTGCCGCTGGAGGTCCTCTCTTTTTCTCTTCCGGGACTTGGCTGAACTGTGAGTGGTACATACAGACAATTTATTTCACACACCACACTCCATTTACTTTCTTTCTTCCTTCCTTCTCCAGTGACTTTCACTGACACAACTTTCTATCTTCATGCAGAAATGCTGCGAATAACAATCTTGCCGGCACCGTCGGATCATCTGAACCAAGTAGGGATGTTTCAATTTTACATTTTGCGTGTAGAATGCATTACATGTATAGGTTTGGTGCTTTGTGCTCACGAGAATTTTCGATTGGCATCATTTGCAGTGGTTGTGGTCATCCAGGACGCGTTCAAGACTACAAGTTCAGCAGTAGTTTTTTTATGGAAAAGGAGGATGACACCCGGCTTCTGCAGGAGATGCATGAAGCCATTTTATTAATTATTCATGAAGGCCTTACAAAGTAGTGCATCAATAAGTCTGAATCCGTCATCTTGGCAACATCTATCGCTACTCCTATCCACTTCATGAAGGGGTGCAAAAATGCCGAGCCGAATACCCAGACCTCTCACCTAAGCCTAACATCAAAAGCTGGAGGCCCCAGCCAAACCATATACCGGGTCTAGGCACAAACCAGTCCGACGCACTCTCATGGGTCGTCGCCGCCGTCTTTCATCGATCCATCTTCAGAGCAGGTACTGATGCAATAGCCTTGTCAGGCCTGCCGTCGACGCCGCCACGGCGCCAAACAGCACCACCGCCCTGCGCTCGTCCATCCAGACATCCGACGTCGATATGCAGCTGCACCATGCCGCCAATACTCATCGTCGTCGACGTGGTGGATCTGACGCCGCTCCGCCTGCCAACCACTACAAGAAATATGTCAACTTGTGAACCTCACTATTGGTCGCTCAAAGGTCATTGATTTTCATTTGTGACCTTTTTGTGACCAAAAAGAGATGGTCAAAAGTTGACGGCCGTAAACTGAAATTAACAACCTTCTTTGGAATAAGGTCGTAGATGTTTACGACCAAAACAAAAGGTAGTTGAACCGATGACCTTTTGTTTTTGTCACTGGTTGTCTGCCCAGGCCACTTCGGATCCGACGTGGCAATCTGACGTGGCAAAATTGCAACCAATTGAAAAGGTCGTTGACAAGATTCAGCCCGGTCCAATTCGATGTTTTACATGGGCCGAGCCCAATAATTTGGCATTATTATTATTATTTTTCCTATGAATTCTATTGGGCCGGGCCAAGCCCAATATTTCGGCCTTTTTATTTCTGGGCTTTGGCCTTTTACAGTCTATTGATTTCCTATTTTTGGAAAATTTATTTTGGAGCTGGTCCCACTTTTCATGTTAATCTCATATATTGATGACACACATCAGAATTAATCTCATATATTGATCACACACATCAGAAAGTTACAGACTCATATTATTTCATAAGTGGGTTGCACTGGTCAGGTTCCCATCTCACACACTATCAAATCACATTCATAATCAAATATTCCAAACAAGAGAACATGTGAAATTCGTCAAATAACACAAGATTGGTGTATTACAATTTATGTAGACTATTACAACCTAGGTATACCAGCTATTACAATATTACAGTCAAATAGAACAGACAACTCTTTGCTGAGTCGCACTTCACAGCTTCGTGCTTTTCTTCACGTCTTCGCTTCCAACTTTCTTAGGACTGGAGCTCCTGTGAAAGAGGAACCAAGTAAAGAAGTTACACGTAGCTATATTTGCTATAGATCATCTATCAACTCGATATTTATGTACACCATACAGAATATTGATTCCAGTTAGTACAAGTTAATTTAATACTCAGCTCCTTTATTTGTGTCCATTTAGTGCAAGTTCATTACCCATGCATATAAACTTTTGCCCCCAGCCAGCACTGTGACTCCCCCGATTTAATCGTATACTAATCATGCACGCAAATGTGTACGATCAAGATCAGGGACTCACGGGAAGATATCACAACACAACTCTACAAATAAAATAAGTCATACAAGCATCATAATACAAGCCAGGGGCCTCGAGGGCTCGAATACAAGTGCTCGATCATAGACGAGTCAGCGGAAGCAACAATATCTGAGTACAGACATAAGTTAAACAAGTTTGCCTTAAGAAGGCTAGCACAAACTGGGATACAGATCGAAAGAGGAGCAGGCCTCCTGCCTGGGATCCTCCTAGGTTACTCCTGGTCGTCGTCAGCGGGCTGCACGTAGTAGTAGGCACCTCCAGAGTAGTAGTCGTCATCGACGATGGCGTCTGCCCTGGCTCCATCGTCTGTTGCAGCAATCGAGTAGAGGTAGGGGAAAAGGGGAAACAAGGCAACCGTGAGTACTCATCCAAAGTACTCGCAAGCAAGGAGCTACACTACATATGCATGGATATATGTGTAAAGGGCCATATCAGTGGACTGAACTGCAGAATGCCAGAATAAGAGGGGGATAGCTAGTCTTAACGAAGACTACGCTTCTGGACACCTGTCTTGCAACAGGTAGGAGGGGACAACCTGAAGTCCTCCAAGTAACATCACATAGCAATAATCCTACCCGGCGATCCCCTGCTCATAACCCTGAGCGAGAGCGACCACCGGTTGTATCTGGCACTTGGAAGGGTGTGTTTTATCAAGTATCCGGTTCTAGTTGTCATAAGCTCAAGGTACAACTCCAAGTCGCCCTGTTATCAAGATCACGGCTATCCGAATAGATTAACTTCCGCATGGGTGCACCATCTTACCCAAAGACGCTTGATCCCATTTGGCCGGACACACTTTCTGGGTCATGCCCGCCGCGGAAGATCAACACGCCGCAGCCCCACCTAGGCACAACAGAGAGGCCAACACGCCGGTCTAAACCTAAGCGCGCAGGGTGCGGGCCCATCGCCTCGAGCACACCCGCACGCGCTGCGACGCTGCCGAAGCGCACCTAGCCCATCAGCGTTCCAGTCCAATCCGTAGCGCGCCTCCGTCCGACGTCCGAAGTGCTTCGGTGATACCACGACGCGGGATACCCATAACTACTCCCGCGTAGATGGTTAGTGCGTATAAGCTCAGAGCCAACTCAGATCAAATACCAAGACCTCGTTAAGCGTGTTAAGTATCCGCGAACGCCGAACAGGCCAGCCCACCTCTCACCTGTAGTCTCAACCTGCCTGTTGCTCGCCATAACGTAACGATCGGGGCCGTCGGGAACCTAGGTCCACCTCTACCGGGATGGAACCACCGTCCTTTCAGCCCCATCTCCTAACAGTATCACGGTAATGTAATAGTTTAAAGTATATAGTATATGCCCGTGATCACCTCCCGAAGTGATCACGGCCCGAAGAGTATAGCAGAGGCGGGGCGGACAAGAATGTAGGGCCACCGATGGAACACTAGCATCCTATACTAAGCAAGAGGATAGCGAGATAAAGGTAACACTTGGTAGTAACAAGGACAAAGCTATGCAGCAAAGATAGGATATCCGAAAGCAAGAATATGTTACACTACTCTAATGCAAGCAGTGTAGATAAGAGTAGGCGATATCTGGTGATCAAGGGGGCTTGCCTGGTTGCTCGGCAAGAGAGAGGGTCGTCGATAACGAGTCGATCACGGGGACATCAAGATCGGTCTCGGGGTCTACCGGAGAGAAGAGGGGAAGAAACAGTAAATACATAGCGAGCAAGTGCATAACAGACAATGATGAGCTAGACGTGTTCTAACGTAGCACTAGGCGATACCGCGAAGGGGAAACATCCGGAAAGTTTTCCGGTTCCGACGTCTGTCACGATGTGATGAACCGGAGAGGAAAGTTTGCAGGTTCGATAGGTTAGGGGTGTGTGGCGGACGAACGGACTGCGTATCCAGATTCGTCTCGTCGTTCTGATCAACTTTCGTGTACAAAGTTTTTCCATCCGAGTTACGGATTATTTTATATTAATTTTTAATGTTTAACTGATTTTTTCAAAATCCTGGGTTTATTAATAAACCGAAATTTAAAACAGAAAAAGCTAAGTGTACCCAGAAATATACCCACCGAGGGGCTGACTGGTGGGCTTGGGCAACTGTTGACTCAGCAGTTGACTAGTCAAAGGGGTGACTGGGGGCCACTTGGCAGTGACTAGACTTAAATAGACTTTAATTATCTTAGATTAATTAGAAGTGGGGCCGCTGGTCATAGGCCCATCTAACTAATGAAGCTAATAATAAGAAGAAGGCTAATCCCAAATAGCCTGGCGGCCCCAATTGTGAAGTGGCTGAGGCCACGGTGGAGGCTGCCTTGGCCGCTCACGGGGCGCCGCGGCCGTGCCCAACGCGAGGGGGGTTGCGCAGGAGCGCCCTGCCAAGAGCGTGGGCGGCAGCGGCGGCGGCAGCAACCGGCTACAACAAGGTGTGGCGGACGAGGCGATGGCGGGTGGAGCTTCGACCGGGAGGGTGAAGCGGCCGAAGGCGGCGCGTGGGAAGGCTCGCGGGGACGAGGAAGGGAGCAGGGTGAGCGGGCGGGTGTGCAGCAGCAGTCGAACGCGGACCGAGGGGAGGTGCGGCGAGCACGGCGACTACGGCGACGATTCGTCGTGGAAAATAGAGGGATGGGGGGAACGACGGCTCACAGCGCCCTCGACGATGGCGTAGCAGGCTCGGGGTTGCGCTCGTGGTGGCGATTCGTCGACGACGAGGTAGAAGCGACGGCCGACGATGGGGATCGATGATTGCGACGGCGTGAGGGCGTCCCTACTCGCGCGACTTGCCGTAGACGAAGAGGTGAAGGTGCACGTCTCCTAGACCTGCTGGATAGGCGAGGGGAGGCCGGTGTCCGCGCCAACGTCGACGGCGCAGCCATGGGAGCTCTCAGACGCGGCTCGATTTGGTGGAGAACGGCGCCAGAGGGTAAAAAATGGAGGGAGCTAGGGTTCATGGCAGAGAGAGGGGCGTCGAGGGAGGGCTCTTATCCACTCTTCAACCGCGGGATGGGCGGCAGCGCAACATCCCGCGTGCTGGACGGCGCACGGGCGTCCACGGGAGAGAGGTGAACAGGAGGTAGGAGGAGGCGGAATGGGCTGGGCGGCTGTGTATTGGGGCCATTAGGGCCGGTGCATGATAGTTAGCTGGCTCCTTTGTTTTTGTTTATATCTGCTATTCTTTAGTTCACCTCTGTTTTGCATTATTTTGAGGTAGTACTAAATGAATTTATTTATAGGTGCAACTTTGCACGTAATTACTAGGTAGGATTCTGAAGCCACACACAAGGTCTCAATTTATTTGGAGAAGTTTCACCATTTATTTAAATTGTAAACGATAAATTAAATGCTACTGGTCCAAGTCCAAATAGGTTAATGGCATTTCAGATACTCAACTAAGGTTGGGTCTTATACGATAATTAGTTAGTGAAAATTTTAAACCCAACAAACATTTTTGTTTTACTACTCGAAGAAATAATTTATTCGACTTATCTTAAATTTGAAAAAGGCTTTGATTTTTGGACAAGTGGAAAATTAGCTTAGTGATCATAATGACATGACCACCATTAGAGGGAGATCACTGTAGCATGATTCTCGGGGTGTTACAAATCTCCTCCACTACAAGAAATCTCGTCCCGAGATTTAAGAGGGGAGTAAGGGGAAAGTTCTGGTTATGATATTCTAACGGATCTTCTCGAAGAAGTTAGTTCCTTTCGTTGATGTCTTCAATCCTTTATTCCGATGCATCATGATAAACTTGTCACCATTTCTTCGTGAACTCCATCGTACTTACGAATAGGTAGGGGGTAGCTCTACCATGAAAGGATGTTATAAGGGAAAGTCATCTGGGGGTATCCCAAGAATGAACTTATGAGTATCTCTCGAGTTGAACAAATGACACACATCGAGAGCAAAGTAACACAGTGCGATAAGAAGTTTCAAGCGGATAGGCAATCGTTCATTGCCTGAAGCAGGGTGCGAAAGGGTTCAGAGCAACGGGAATAAGTATTGCGTCCGATACCAGAATAGATCAACAGGCAAGTGGCCCGTGAATTACATACAGATTCAAGTGTGAGGAGTAACCTCGGCAACAGGGGTGTACAGGAGAGTCGGGTTTCGATCCTGTGAAACTGTGGGTTATGGGCCCACCATGGGTTTAAAAAGTAGAAAGGTTGGTGACATCTTGCACGATCATGTAAGCAAGGCATGTCAGAGGAGAGTCTGAGGGTCATTTCGGCAACAACACAGGTACCAAGGGCGAGGGACGAAGAGAACCGTTTTCCTGCTCGTTGAACGAGGCGGACCAATAGGCAAGGTTCTCGTCCATCGGTGGTTACCGGAATGTCATCAACAATAGTAATAGGGTCTTACTTACAGAGTGGTACAACGAGGTGCTTACCTAAGCAGGGGATTATCACTGCTTAGATTATATAGATCACAAGAAGGGTCAAACAGACCCATGGTAAGGAAAATGTGATCATTATGTTAAACAGAACAATGGAAAGGAAAAATGTGCTTAAACACATATTTCAGGGGTATATCCTTCCCAAGGATAAGCAGAGCATGATATCCATGACAGGATATAATGTAGAAAACCCTTTAGGTAAGGGGAGAGAAATTTCATGACATTACCCATACAACGGTGTTCGGATAATTGAGCAAGAAACATTTAGCATTGGGCTTTGAATGTTCTTGTTGAAAATCAGAGTATCACAGACATGCTTCGAGATAGCATTGACATGGCCTTCAGGTGAAGATCAGACTTTGGAATCACGAAGGATCCATCAGGAATAACTTGTAGAATCAGTATTACAATTCCCTCATGGATGAATGGATAGCCCTGCTGAAAAGGAATCTATAATGATAGGTCCTCCAGCCGGGGGACGGGGTGCTAGGCATGACATCATGTTACCGGGTCATCAAAGGGTCAACATCATAACTCTTGGAAAGTTGTCCCAACCATCATATCTGACCGAGATTCAGATCCGATTGGTGTCGGGATACCGAGAAGAAAAGGTGTAACATAAATTGACGAGATGACATTGTAAGATCCTCGGGAAATGAACTATGTAGTGATTCCGTTATCAAGAGTCCATCATTAACCCGTGGAGAGGACAAGGAGGTGTCGGTGCACTCATCGGCAATTCACCGAGATCCCCAAAAGATGGATTTCCACAATTAAGTGAACAAGGAGATAACATTTGTCACTCAAATGATATAAGGAAGTATGCTCGAGGAAAACATACACAATTAAACATTGGTTGGAAGGTGCGCCCGAAATATGGGTTGGGTTGCACGACCAATGTCAGAAGGGTGATTCAATAATCAGTAACCTAAGAATGAACTTTCGATCGTTAACTTCAAAGCAATAGGGTTGCTAGAAGTCCAGAACTCAAACAACACCGTTCACTTGATGGTACCCCGGTTGGAATCAACACGAGGACCAAGAAAGAATGGTGATGGTGAGAAGTTTCACCATACCAAGAATCCTGAAGAGGTGGTGAAATTCTCACGACATTCTTGACATAAAAGATGGTAATACTCCAAGGTAAGGACGAACAAATGCTGGATAGCAAGCATCTTAAGGTATAACACAAAACATGAACAAGCTTGTGTTGGTGGGAAGGCAATAGAGTGGTCGGTGATAATACAATTCATCGAGGGCAAGGATGGTATTTCTCATCATAAATTCAATTGATATCCTGGATGAGCTCAGAATGTTGACGATCACGACAATGATATAGTCCAACAGGCTAGGCACGGCGTGATCGGGTACATACTGCATTTATAGAAGCTATCTTGTAGAGTTGTTGAACCGTAGAGCGGACTCGGTTCAGCTTATCGGGTCTTTGAGTGTTCAACAACTCAGAGCCCGTGAAAAATTGGAAACAGGGGGAAGGTAGCACTTGATGAAGAACTCATAAGAGGTTATGCAGTTCCATGATAATCTCGAGATACCAGGGGTAATACTCGATGACATATCAAAGTATAGGTTGGACGGGGGTTATTGCTCTACAGAAGACAAGTGCTAAAACTTGCACGAGAAATGGTATTTAAAAGAGAACATGGTCGGAACCACGATTGCAAAAGGCCCGATCCCTAATATAAGATGAACTTATACCAAAGGAATAATTAATTTAAGAGAAGCTTTAACGATAAGATCTACATCGTGTCCATGGGCATGAACACAAGTTCAAGGTCGACTCCCACTTCTCCAATGCATAACCCTTCATTCACTTCTCACGTTCGATGAAGTTGCAGTGTTGAAAATTTTATCTGGCGAAGCACCAGAAGAGTATGACTCGTGAAAACTTTTGAGTTCACACATATTAAGGAGGGCATAGGTTCAACCCATCAAGGCATCTTAGGAACGTATACCATCAACTCCAGGGGTAAATAACTCAAGCTCGGAGGTAGAGCATGGTTGACAAAGCAGAGGATACAATTTTACCAAAGGCATTATGTATCAGGGAAGGTCTCACAAAGTTATTGAATATGAAGGATGCTGACGGATAAAATCCAACAATGGACCTGATGGCCCACAAGGGGTCTGACGTGAGCATCAGTACTTAACTAGAGGAAGAAGAATGCAAGGAGATCATATTATAGAAACAACTGACTAACTCAATTGTCAAATGCAAAGGAATTATGATTTCCAAATCAAGGGATCAGAAGCAATGCTCTGATTAGGGGTGGATAAGTTGAATAGTTTTAGGGTACAATCAAAGACAATTGGATTGGTCGAGAACCAATTCCAGTTAAAAGAATGGCAGCTCAGCCGGAAAAGTAATTTATAAGGATCAATGATGATTGCGTGTATTCACAAACATATTGAGTCAACAGACTCAAAATGATAATGACAAGGAATGTCAATATGACTACGAGACTTATGGGATTAACCATAATGCAGGCAAGCAAGAATTTCAAGAGCCAAAGGCTCCAGAGGATTTTCGGAAGATCGAATAGTATTTTGAGGACTTTTGTGAAACACATGAACAACTGGGGTTGAGCGGATACTCGACAAGGGCGAGGGTTTATTTGAAGGGGTATTCATGTGGCAAAGAACTGCTAGGCAGTAGGCACAAAGTATTCTCGGAACAATAGAGAAAACTTTGGGGTATCTTGTAATAACAAGATCACTGGGGGATGATCGTATGAATGGCAAGTGTAAGTAGTAATCCATACGGATTTATCGGTGGTCAGGAATAACCAAAGTGATGGGCACAACGTCTCGAGAGAACATCAGAGAGTATCCTCGGAATCTTCTGAATAGCAGACGATCATCTGAAGTGAGGGGCTCTCCGGGAGAAAGTACTTGCGAGAACCTAAAGTTAGTCTTGTTTTTAGCAAATTCATTTAACCCGAATAGAAGAGAGTTCAGAGTCCCAGAGTAAAGGTCGAGGAGTAAAGATCCTAGTACCACCCGATGGCGACGTGTGCCCATAAGACACATAGCCATGTTAGTAAAAGTTTTGCAATGTCTAGACTCGACTTCGGCCAAGGAGTTGGAAGGGGGATTCCTACAGGCAGTCGGCTCTGATACCAACTTGTGACTCCCCCGATTTAATCGTACACTAATCATGCACGCAAATGTGTACAATCAAGATCAGGGACTCACGGGAAGATATCACAACACAACTCTACAAATAAAATAAGTCATACAAGCATCATAATACAAGCCAGGGGCCTCGAGGGCTCGAATACAAGTGCTCGATCATAGACGAGTCAGCGGAAGCAACAATATCTGAGTACAGACATAAGTTAAACAAGTTTGCCTTAAGAAGGCTAGCACAAACTGGGATACAGATCGAAAGAGGAGCAGGCCTCCTGCCTGGGATCCTCCTAGGTTTCTCCTGGTCTTCGTCAGCGGGCTGCACGTAGTAGTAGGCACCTCCAGCAGTAGTAGTCGCCATCGACGGTGGCGTCTGGCTCCCCGGCTCCATCGTCAGTTGCAGCAATCGAGTAGAGGTAGGGGAAAAGGGGAAACAAGGCAACCGTGAGTACTCATCCAAAGTACTGCAAGCAAGGAGCTACACTACATATGCATGGATATATGTGTAAAGGGCCATATCGATGGACTGAACTGCAGAATGCCGTAATAAGAGGGGATAGCTAGTCTTAACGAAGACTACGCTTCGGACACTGTCTTGCAACAGGTAGGAGGGGACAACCTGAAGTCCTCCAAGTAACATCACATAGCAATAATCCTACCCGGCGATCCCCTGCTCATAACCACGAGCGAGAGCCACCACCGGTTGTATCCGCACTTGGAAGGGTGTGTTTTATCAAGTATCCGGTTCTAGTTGTCATAAGCTCAAGGTACAACTCCAAGTCGCCCTGTTATCAAGATCACGGCTATCCGAATAGATTAACTTCCTGCAGGGTGCACCATCTTACCCAAGACGCTTGATCCCATTTGGCGGACACACTTTCTGGGTCATGCCCGCCGCGGAAGATCAACACGCCGCAGCCCCACCTAGGCACAACAGAGAGGCCAACACGCCGGTCTAAACCTAAGCCGCAGGGTCCGGGCCCATCGCCTCGAGCACACCTGCACGTTGCGACGTGCCGAAGCAGACCTAGCCCATCAGCGTCCAGTCCAATCCGGCGCGCGCCACTCCGTCGCCGACGTCTGAAGTGCCGGCTGATACCACGACGCCGGATACCCATAACTACTCGGCATAGATGGTTAGTGCGTATAAGCTCAGAGCCAACTCAGATCAAATACCAAGACCTCGTTAAGCGTGTTAAGTATCCGCGAACGCCGAACAGGGCCAGGCCCACCTCTCACCCAGGTAGTCTCAACCTGCCCTGCCGCCGCCTAACGTAACGATCGGGGCCGTCGGGAACCTAGGCCCACCTCTACCGGGATGGAACCACCGTCCTTTCAGCCCCATCTCCTAACAGTATCACTGTAATGTAATAGTTTAAAGTATATAGTATATGCCCGTGATCACCTCCCAAGTGATCATGGCCCGAAGAGTATAGCAGGCAGACGGACAAGAATGTAGGGCCACTGATGGAACACTAGCATCCTATACTAAGCAGTAGGATAGCAGATAAAGGTAACAACAGTAGTAACAAGGACAGGCTATGCAGTAGTATAGGATATCTGAAAGCAGTAACATGTTACACTACTCTAATGCAAGCAGTGTAGATAAGAGTAGGCGATATCTGGTGATCAAGGGGGGCTTGCCTGGTTGCTCCGCAAGAGAGAGGGGTCGTCGGTGACGTAGTCGATCACAGGGACATCAGCATCGGTCTCGGGGTCTACCGGAGAGAAGAGGGGGAAGAAACAGTAAATACATAGCAGGCAAGTGCATAACAGGACAACAGATAGAGCTAGACGTGTTCTAACGTAGCACTAGGCGATACCGGCGAAGGGGGAAACATCCGGGAAAGTTTTCCCGGTTCCGGACGTCTGTCAGACAGATGAACCGGAGAGGAAAGTTTGCAGGTTCGATAGGTTAGGGGTGTGTGGCGGACGAACGGACTGCGTATCCGGATTCGTCTCGTCGTTCTGATCAACTTTCGTGTACAAAGTTTTTCCATCCGAGTTACGGATTATTTTATATTAATTTTTAATGTTTAACTGATTTTTTCAAAATCCCGGGTTTATTAATAAACCGAAATTTAAAACAGAAAAGGCTAAGTGTACCCAGAAATATACCCACCGAGGGGCTGACTGGTGGGCTTGGGCAACTGTTGACTCAGCAGTTGACTAGTCAGCTTTGACTAGTCAAAGGGGTGACTGGGGGCCACTTGGCAGTGACTAGACTTAAATAGACTTTAATTATCTTAGATTAATTAGAAGTGGGGGCCGCTGGTCATAAGCCCATCTAACTAATGAAGCTAATAATAAGAAGAAGGCTAATCCCCAAATAGCCTGGCCGGCCCCAATTGTGAAGTGGCCAGAGGCCACGGCTGGGAGCACGCCCGGCCGCTCACAGGGGAGCGCCGGCGGCCGGTGCCCAACGCGAAGGGGGGGGGGTTGCGCAGGGAGCGGCCCTAGCCAACAGGCGTGGACGGCAGCAGGCGGCGACGGCAACCGAAGCTACAACAAGGTGTGGCGGACAGGGGCAGTGGCGGGTGGAGCTTCGACCGGGCGGGCGAAGCGGCCGAAGGCGGCGCGTGGGAAGGCTCGCGGGGACGGGGAAGGGAGCAGGGTGAGCGGGCGGGTGTGCAGCAGCAGTCGAGACCAAGGCCTACAGGCGGGCACGCGCGGAGGCGCGGTCGTACGCGGACCGAGGGGAGGTGCGGCGAGCACGGCGACTACGGCGACGATTCGTCGTGGAAAATAGAGGGATGGGGGGGAACGACAGCTCACAGCGCCCTCGACGATGGCGTAGCAGGCTCGGGGTTGCGCTCGTGGTGGCGATTCGTCGACGACGAGGTAGAAGCGACGGCCGACGATGGGGATCGATGATTGCGACGGCGTGAGAGCGTCCCTAATCGCGCGACTTGCCGTAGACGAAGAGGTGAAGGTGCACGTCTCCTAGACCTGCTGGATAGGCGAGGGGAGGCCGGTGTCCGCGACAACGTCGACGGCGCAGCCATGGGAGCTCTCAGACGCGGCTCGATTTGGTGGAGAACGGCGCCAGAGGGTAAAAAAATGGAGGGAGCTAGGGTTCATGGCAGAGAGAGGGGCGTCGAGGGAGGGCTCTTATCCACTCTTCAACCGCGGGATGTGCGGCAGCGCAACATCCGCGTGCTGGATGGCGCACGGGCGTCCACGGGAGAGAGGTGAACAGGAGGTAGGAGGAGGCGTGAATGGGCTGGGCCGGCTGTGTATTGGGGCCATTAGGGCCCGGTGCACAGTAGTTAGCTGGGCTCCTTTTGTTTTTGTTTATATACTGCTATTCTTTAGTTCACCTCTGTTTTGCATTATTTTGAGGTAGTACTAAATGAATTTATTTATAGGTGCAACTTTGCACGTAATTACTAGGTAGGATTCTGAAGCCACACACAAGGTCTCAATTTATTTGGAGAAGTTTCACCATTTATTTAAATTGTAAACGATAAATTAAATGCTACTGGTCCAAGTCCAAATAGGTTAATGGCATTTCAGATACTCAACTAAGGTTGGGTCTTATACGATAATTAGTTAGTGAAAATTTTAAACCCAACAAACATTTTTGTTTTACTACTCGAAGAAATAATTTATTCGACTTATCTTAAATTTGAAAAAGGCTTTGATTTTTGGACAAGTGGAAAATTAGCTTAGTGATCATAATGACATGACCACCATTAGAGGGAGATCACTGTAGCATGATTCTCGGGGTGTTACAAGCACCATGAGTCTTCTCAACTACCTACCCAACTACAAGTCAGGAGGCCACTACTGTTAAACCAACTCAAGTGAGAGAGCCAGCAAACTAGGTGGGATCTTTCCTTATCACTAAAATTAAAAATTTGAGCACACCAAAAATTGATTGTGTGTCATAAGATGATCCTGAGAGTGCAGCACCATGTTACCATCTCTAAAGCTGATTAGCCAGTAGCAAAAATTGTGTAACATATGTATAACCATTGCAAACAACCTTAGTAGAATAAGCAGAACAAAATTTCATGCAAAATTTTGGTATAACCAGTAGATTATCCCCGAACAGAAGCTAATTAGGCTCCAATACACAAGGCACAGCAAGCATAGACTAAATAAGCCACGGCCATTAAACAGAGCATGGTATTACAACAGCTCAGAGATGGAGCTAGAGGTAGGAGATGGACTCACCGAAGAGGAGGTTGTAGTCGAAGCCGCACACAGGCGCCGCCGCCGCCGTCACCCTCTAGAGGAGACGTTGCCGCTTCATCGACGGATTCATCTGGTACAAGGAGATCATCAAAATGCATCACACTGATGATCATCAAAACACAGCAGCAGGAGAAAATACAAGTTTAGCCCGTCTTGAACAGGGGTGCTAGGCAATCCCGTAGCAATGTGATATATAGGTAATAATAACAGGACCTTAGATAATTTGTTTTCGTTTTCTCTGTTTTTCTTGTGCAGCAACGAACGGAGCTAGAGCGAGGGATAGCACCAGAGCAGAACTGAAGTTGCTTTCATTAAGTTGCAAAACAACAAAGTTTGCTAGTTCATGTCCATCAACAATCTAACATCACTTGTACAGCAGAAGGAGCAAAATTGATATGAGTTAGAAGGAGCAGAGTTCGACTAGTACAACACAGAGTTCAACTAGTACATCGCAGTACCCATGAACCATCTATTCCACGACACAAGAGTAAAATCTTGCTATAACCAGTAGATTATCCCCTAACAGAAGCTAATTAGGCTCCAACACACAAGGCACAGCAAGCACAGACTAAATAAGCATAGTACTCAATCTCTGACTTCCTAAGGGGAGGGCAGTTGTTTGCGAGGATTATGAGCTTCCCTGAACATTGAAACAAATTCTCATATCAATACTCAGAATCACATGTAAACAGGTGAACACTACAACAATCTTATGAATGCAACGAATATAGCAATGCCATCCTGGGGCATAGGTGATTCCATGCAACTAGTTTCATAGAACAATAGAGAATATTTTCATCATATAACAAAAAATATTTCATCCTCCAATTGTTCCCCAGATAATGAAACATGGAGAAGTGTTAAAAGGTAGGCTGAAATGATTCTAGGGCACTGCAATCATCTCCATGGCGGCAAAAGATGCCAGGAGCCAAATTTCAGTCCCGTTCTATAGTCAAATATTCTAACACAACAAAAAGTAAAAATCATTACAAAAGCACAAACCACTGGAATAAATTTGTAGAAATGAAAATTAGAGACAAACTATCTATAAATGCCCTAAATGGCAAGCAAAATCCATCTTGCTATACCAGTTTTAAACTCCAAACTGCCCAACAAAGATGCAATTGCCTCAGACAATGCATTCGCCTCTTAAGCACACCAAAAGCAAGCCAAACGAGCTAAACCGCGGTACAAACTGCAATCAACAAATAGAAATATTCAACCTCCCACTGTCCACTAGACATTGAGGAGGTCTTGTAGAAGTATCAATTCAAGAGGTGACTTGTTTTAGGGCGCTGTATTCATCTCTAAGGCACAGCCAAAGCAAGCCAGTGAGGTAAACTTCAGTCCCATTCTAGAAACCAATTTGATTAGTACGAACAACAATATGTCACACTCTACAAACTAAATTGATCGATAAAAACTACACAAGACAACTTCCGACACACAACCAAAAACACAGTACAAACTGCTATCAGCAAACAGAAATATTTCGACCTCCCATTGCCCACTAGACATTAAAGAGGTCTCGCAGAAGTCTTAATTAAGAGGTGGCTTGTTCTAGGGCGTTGTATTCATCTCTAAGGCACGGAAAAAGCAAGCCAATGAGGTAAACTTCAGTCCCAATTCTACGAACTAAAAGTTTCAACGCTACAAACTTCAGAGGGTATCACTAAAAACGTGAAGCAAATATGTACACAGTTCAGCTTATCTCACAAATAAGTACAGCAAGCAATTGACAGCCACAAAACAGATATTAACCACCTCATTCTACAAAAGCTAATCACGAATCTCAGGAATTAACATGGTCCCGGGTGTATGTTATAGTACTACCCTTCGGATCCAGCAGACAAAGCAACTAGCAGATCAGCCACAACGATAAATCAATCAACTGTGACAAAAAGATCCATACCCTTGGAGCTGCGAAGCGTCTTGAGGATGGTCTTGTAGCTGAGCGTGTACTTGTCGCTCTTCATCACCAGATGCAGCTTGTTGTTGAAGGAAATATGCCCTAGAGGCAATAATAATGTTATTATTTATTTCCTTATATCATGATAAATGTTTATTATTCATGCTAGAATTGTATTAACCGGAAACATAATACATGTGTGAATACATAAACCTACAGAGTGTCACTAGTATGCCTCTACTTGACTAGCTCGTTAATCAAAGATGGTTATGTTTCCTAACCATGAACAAGGAGTTGTTATTTGATTAACGGGATCACATCATTGGTTGAATGATCTGATTGACATGACCCATTCCATTAGCATAGCACCTGATCGTATAGTTTGTTGCTAGTGCTTTTCTTCATGACTTATACATGTTCCTATGACTATGAGATTATGCAACTCCGTTTACGGAGGAACACTTTGGTACTACCAAACGCCACAACGAATCGGGTGATTATAAAGGAGTACTACAGGTGTCTCCAAAGGCAGATGTTGGGTTGGCGTATTTCGAGATTAGGATTTGTCACTCCGAATGTCGGAGAGGTATCTCTGGGCCCTCTCGGTAATGCACATCACTTAAGCCTTGCAAGCATTGCAACTAATGAGTTAGTTGCGAGATGATGTATTACGGAACGAGTAAAGAGACTTGCGGTGACGAGATTGAACTAGGTATTGGATACCGACGATCGAATCTCGGGCAAGTAACATACCGATGACAAAGGAACAACGATGTTGTTATGCGGTCTGACCGATAAAGATCTTCGTAGAATATGTAGGAACCAATATGGGCATCCAGGTCCCGCTATTGGTTATTGACCAGAGAGGTGTCTCGGTCATGTCTACATAGTTCTCGAACCCGTAGGGTCCGCACGCTTAACGTTTCGATGGCGGTTATTATGAGTTTATATGATATTGATGTACGAAGGTTGTTCGAGTCCCGGATGAGATCACGGACATGACGAGGAGTCTCGAAATGGTCGAGACATAAAGATTGATATATTGGAAGCCTATGTTTGGACTCGGAATCACTCCGGGTGAAATTGGGAATTTTACCGAGTACCGGGGTTACGGAACCTCCGGGGGTCAATGGGCCTTGATGGGCCTTAGTGGAAAGGAGGAAAGGGGCCCAAGTGCTGGTCAGACCTTCCCCCTTCCCTAGTCCTATTAGGACTAGGAGAAGGGGTGGCGCCTCTCTCCCTTCCACTTGGCCAATCCTAGTTGGACTAGGATTGGGGAGGAATCCTACTCGGTGGGAGTAGGACTCCCAGCGCAGCCCTTGGTGGCCGGCCAGCCCCTCCCTTCCCTCCTTTATATCAGAGGCAGAGGGCACCCCATGACACACAAGTTGATCATTGAGATCGTTCCTTAGCCGTGTGCGGTGCCCCTTCCACCAAACTACACCTCGAATATACCGCTGCGGAGCTTAGGCGAAGCCCTGCGCCGGTGGAACATCATCATCGCCACCACGCGTCGTCTTGTGAAACTCTCCCTCAACACTCGGCTGGATCGGAGTTCGAGGGACGCCATCGAGCTGAACGTGTGCAGAACTCGGAGGTGCCGTCGCTCGGTACTTGGATCGGTTGGATCGGGAAGAAGTACGACTACTTCCTCTACGCTGCGCCAACGCTTCGTTGCTGGTCTACGAGGGTACGTAGACAACACTCTCATCTCGTTGCTATGCATCACCATGGTCTTGCGTGATCGTAGGAAAATTTTTGAAATTACTACGTTCCCCAACAGTTGTTGATTTCTCCCCGCTCTTCTTCTGCAGAGCGCGTCCAGCAATCAAAAAACAGTGAGAAGATCTCTCAGAAAGAAAGACACGGCGAGATAACCACCGGAGAACGAATCAGGCCGAAATGGGAGGAGCAGCAGGTGGGGATCGATTAGGGTTCGTACCGCCTTCTTGGTGGGAGCCATCGCATCGGGCGTCGTCAGAGGGCACCGACAGCACGGCCGTGTCGTCGTCGTCGACCACACAACAATAGAAGAAGCAGACGGAGCTATGGTCTCCTACTAGGCGGTGCACCTGCGCGCATGCATTAGGGAGGGGAGGAAGGAAACCGCGTCAGCAAAATCAAACCAAGCAACCAAGAGAGACCAGGAGGAGGAGAGAGAGGCGAACCTTGCATGGCGTCGAGCACGGCGAGCAGAGCGAGGAGGCGTCGGCTGTGCTCCCCGTCCTTGGCCTAGTAGAACACGCCCACGATCTTCCCCAGATATGTCCCCGTGGCGGAGTCCATGGCGGTGGCGCACGCTGGGCCTGGGCATTGGGTCGATGGGATCGAGGCGTGCGGGCGGGAGGCATGCGCGCCGGGTGATGGAGGGACGAGGATTCGCTAAGGGACCGGGCCCTTACTCGCCATCGTCTCCGGCCGCCGTGGGGTGCAAGGTCGAGGCCCGCATGGTGGTGGCACCCTGATTGGCGCGGCGACAGACTGGTGGAGGTCGGATCCGGCAATGCATGAAGCCATGGCGCGACTGGATGCGGGCGATGAGAGCGGCTTGGGGTTGGGGATTGGGTTTGTGGGAGGAGGGGGCGGCGACGGAGGGAGACGTCCTCGTCGATCTGGATCGAGGAGAGGGGGAGATACAGGCGGCGGCGGGTGTGTGCTCGGGGAGTGGGGGATTGGGTTGCTTCTAGGGTCTGGGTTGGGTTGGGAGAGGTGAATGATAGACGTTGGATCCTTCGGATGCGGACGGTTCAGATCGGCTACAGTGGAGTGATCCGTGAAAAGAGCCATGATTGGTTCAGAAATTTTGTGATTTAAAATAGTTCTAAGTACTAAAACTAGGGGAATTTTGTGAAGCAACTATAAAAATATTTTGCTAAATGGCACAACTGAATTTTTCACTCAAGTTAAACCCCATTTTATGGATGATCACCGATTTGCATGCATTTTTATCTTTCTAGATATTTTTAATCATTTTTCTTGTGGCAAAATTTGTTTTTTGTGAAGAACCCATCAAATATTTGTTGTAAAATTGGACCAAATCAATTTTCTAAAATATTATGTCATATTTAATATACAATCGATCAAATGGTTGAGTGTGAAATTTTTTGATCCGCCTCTCATGAAAAAGACAAATTTCCACCGATTCAGTTGTTAGGGGGTTAAATTTGAACTGCAGCTGCCTCATAGTTTCCTCTTTATTTTTCTCACAAAATCATTTTTAGATACAAAAGTATCTATTTAATCAGAGAAACACCAAAAGTTTTCCAAGATTCAACCACTAGCTAGGAATGGTCAAGCCCGTCGTTTTGACCGCATTTTGAAACGGGCATAAAAAATTCGAAAAAAACAAAAAAACTGGAAAACCTTCGCATTGTGTCATTATATGTGACCAAGTTACCAGGAGAAATAATAAACTTGTAATACGACAATTCTTTTAAAGAAGTGTTCTTAGAAACGAGCTATCATGTGTGTAGAACAATGGCTTTCAAGCCAAATGATCAATCTTATAGCCACATTCATGGCATAGTTTGTTCAAATGATCTCATATTGTGCACAAGGGTGCATATTGGAATGCAAACAATGTTGCCTAAGGGCGTTTTCATTCTCTTTGCACGGAAAATTCATTTCCCACTGTTCGAGTGCCCGAAATGAGGTTTTTTGTGAAGGAACAACCAAATAAATGTTGTAAAAATGGACCAAATCAATTTGATAAAATACTAGGCCATGTTTAATGCACAATTAAACAAATGGTTGGGTGTCAAAAGCCTTGATCCACCTCTAGTGAAAAAGACAAATTTCGGCCGATTCAGCAGGAAGCGGGTCAAATTTGAACTGTAGCTGCCTCATAGTTTGCTATTTATTTTTTCAAAAAATCATTTCTAGGTACATAACTATCTATTTAATCAGAGAAACATCAAAAGATTTCCAAGATTAAACCACTAGCTAGGAACGGTCAAGCCCGCCGTTTTGATCGCATTTTGAAACGGGCACAAAACATTCAAAACAAATCAAAAAATTGGAAAACCTTCGCATTGTGTCATCATATGTGTGTTGGGGAACGTAGTAATTTCAAAAAAATTCCTACGCACACACAAGATCATGGTGATGTATAGCAACGAGAGGGAAGAATGTTGTCCACGTACCCTCGTAGACCTAAAGAGGAAGCGTTAGAACAACGCGGTTGATGTAGTCGTCCATCTTCACGGCCCGACCGATCAAGCACCGAAACTACGGCACCTCCGAGTTCTAGCACACGTTCAGCTCGATGACGTCCCTCGAACTCCGATCCAGCCGAGTGTCGAGGGAGAGTTCCATCAGCACGACAGCGTGGTGACTATCTTGATGTTCTACCATCGCAGGGCTTCGCCTAAGCACCGCTACAATATTATCGAGGAGGACTATGGTGGAGTGGGGCACCGCACACGGCTAAGAGATCAAGAGAGCAATTGTTGTTTTCTTTAGGGTGCCCCCTGCCCCCGTATATAAAGGAGCAAGGGGGAGGCCCGCCGGCCCTCTATGGAGCGCCCCCAAGAGGGGAATCCTACTAGGACTCCAAGTCCTAGTAGGTTTCCACCTAAAGGGAGAGAGGGGGAAGGAAGGAGAGGGAGAGGGACACTAGTAGAAAACAGGGCTATGGTCCTGGGCCAATATTCACATTAGTCCCGGTTCAATCACGAACAGGACTAATGTGAGCATTTATCCCGTTCGTGCGGCTAAGGCATTAGTCCCGGTTCACTGTGCCCTTTAGTCCGGTTCGTGGCACGAACCGGGACTAAAAGGCGATGTCTATTAGCACAGTTCATGCCTCAAACCGACTAAAGAATAGACCTTTAGTCCCGGTTTGAGGCACGAACCGGTGCTATCGGGTTGAGACCTTTAGTCCGGTTCGTGCCACGAACCAGTACTAAAGGTCCCATTTTCAAACTCTACCCCCTTGGATCGCCTTTTCAGTTTTAAAAAAATAAAAGAAAATGATGGAAATGTCAAAAAATAAAAGAAAATAAGTTTCCCATGTAATATGTGGTCTAGTTGTTGGGAAAATTTGCAAATGTGAATTTCGACTTTATTTGCAAAATCTCTCTGGAATTTGTAAATATGGGCATAACTTTTGCATACCAACTCGAATGAAACAGTTTTTTATATGAAAAATCATCTACTCGAAAAGTTACATCCAAATTTAACGGGGGGGACCCCGTTAATCATTTTCAACATCCTCAAAAACCTAACAGAAAAAAGTTACGGGGCTGTTAAGATCTAGAGTGGAAAAAATCGAAAAAAATTCAAACTGTGGTCAAACAATGGTCAAACTAATTATTCTAGAATATTAGTGTTACTAAATAATTTGTTCAGTTATTTTGAATTTTGGTCAAACTATGGTCAAACTGTGGTCAAACTATGGTCAAACTGTGGTCAAACTATGGTCAAACAATGGTCAAACTAATTATTCTAGAATATTAGTGTTACTAAATAATTTATTCAGCTATTTTGAATTTGGTCAAATTTGGTCAAACTGTGGTCAAACTATGGTCAAACGATGGTCAAACTGTGGTAAAAAAATGGTCAAAATAACAAGTGCTCAAGCAAAATTACCCACTCAAACTATGTCACTTCATGCTCAAGCAAAATTCCTGAGGGTTAATAGGATTGACACCTTACTATTGTCAGGAAAACAACAAGTGCAGTCTTGGAAACGAGGGAGAATAGAACCAGGAAATTAAGCGTGCTCATGCTGGGGGAGTGGGAGGATGGGTGACTGTTCGGGAAGTTAGATGATTTGGAATGATGAGGGTGATTAGAGATTAGAGGATAAATTGAGCAGTGATGAGGGGTGCTGATTAGAGATTAGAGGTTAAAATAATTCAGAAATTTGAAAATAAAAAATTCAAAAAAATTCAAAAAAAAATCATAAAATTTCCTTTAGCCCGGTTGGTGTTACCAACCGACTAAAGGTGGAGCTCCACGTGGTCATGGCCTTTAGTCCCGGTTCGGATTGAACCGGGACTAAAGGGGGGAGGCATTAGTACCAACCCTTTAGTCCCGGTTCACCAACCGGGACTAAAGGCCCTTACCAACCGGGACAATAGGCCCTTTTTCTACTAGTGGGAGAAGGAAAGGGGGGCGCCGCCCCCCTTCTCCTAGTCCAATTTGGACCAGAGGGGGAGGGGGCGCGCGGCCTGCCCTGACCACCCCTCTCTCTCTCCACTAAGGCCCATCGAGGCCCATTAGTTCCCCCGGGGGTTCCGATAATCCTCCGGCACTCCGGTTTTATCCGAAATTTCTCCGGAACACTCCCGGTGTCCGAATATAGTCGTCCAATATATCAATCTTCATGCATCGACCATTTCGAGACTCTTCGTCATGTCCGTGATCACATCCGGGACTCCGAACAAACTTCGGTACATCAAAACTCATAAACTCATAATATAACTGTCATCGAAACCTTAAGCGTGCGGACCCTATGGGTTCGAGAACTATGTAGACATGACCGAGAACCATTCCGGGTCAATAACCAATAGCGAAACCTGGATGCTCATATTGGCTCCTACATATTCTACGAAGATCTTTATCGTTCAAACCGCATAACAACATACGTTGTTCCCTTTGTCATTGGTATGTTACTTGCCCGAGATTCGATCGTCGATATCTCAATACCTAGTTCAATCTCGTTACCGGCAAGTCTCTTTACTCATTATGTAATGCATCATCCGCAACTAACTCATTAGCTACATTGCTTGCAAGGCTTATAGTGATGTGCATTACCGAGAGGGCCCAAAGATACCTCTCTGACAATCAGAGTGACAAAACCTAATCTCGAAATACGCCAACTCAACATGTACCTTTGGAGACACCTGTAGAGCTCCTTTATAATCACCCAGTTATGTTGTGACATTTGGTAGCACACAAAGTGTTCCTCCGGTAATCGGGAGTTGCATAATCTCATAGTTGTAGGAACATATATAAGTCATGAAGAAAGCAATAGCAACATACTAAACGATCAAGTGCTAAGCTAACGGAATGGGTCATGTCAATCACATCATTCTCCTAATGACGTGATCCCGTTAATCAAATGACAATTCATGTCTATGGTTAGGAAACATAACCATCTTTGATTAATGAGCTAGTCAAGTAGAGGCATACTAGTGACACTATGTTTGTCTATGTATTCACACATGTATTATGTTTCCGGTTAATAAAATTCTAGCATGAATAATAAACATTTATCATGAAGTAAGGAAATAAATAGTAACTTTATTATTGCCTCTAGGGCATATTTCCTTCAGTCTCCCACTTGCACTAGAGTCAATAATCTAGTTCACATCGCCATGTGATTTAACACCAATATTCATATCTGTATATGATTAACACCCATAGTTCACATCGTCATGTGACCAACACCCAAAGGGTTTACTAGAGTCAATAATCTAGTTCACATCGCTATGTGATTAACACCCAAAGTGTACTAAGGTGTGATCATGTTTTGCTCATGAGAGAAGCTTAGTCAACGGGTCTGTCACATTCAGAGCCGTATGTATTTTGCAAATATTCTATGTCTACAATGCTCTGCACGGAGCTACCATAGCTAATTTCTCCCAATTTCAATATGTATCCAGATTGAGACTTAGAGTCATCTGGATCGGTGTAAAAGCTTGCACGGATGTAACTCTTTACAACGGGCTCTTTTATCACCTCCATAATCGAGAAATATTTCCTTAGTCCTCACTAAGGATATTCTTGACCAATGTCCAGTGATCTACTCCTAGATCACTATTGTACTCCCTTGCCAAATTCAGAGCAAGGTATACAATAGGTTTGGTACATAGAATAGCATACTTTATAGAACCTATGACTGAGGCATAGGGAATGACTTTCATTCTCTTTTCTATTTTCTGTCGTGGTCAGGATTTGAGTCTTACTCAATTTCACACCTTTGCAACACAGACAAGAACTCTTTCTTTGACTGTTCCATTTTGAACTACTTCAAAATCTTGACAAGGTATGTACTTATTGAAAAGCTTATCAAGAGTCTTGATCTATCTCAATAGATCTTGATGCTCAATATGTAAGTAGCTTTACTGAGGTCTTTCTTTTAAAGAACTCCTTTCAAATACTCCTTTATGCTTTCCAAAAACAATCTACATCATTTCTGATCAACAATATGTTACTCACATATATTTATCAGAAAGGCGGTAGTGCTCCCACTCACTTTATTGTAAATACAGGCTTCACCGCAAGTCTGTATAAAACTATATGCTTTGATCAACTTATCAAAACGTATATTCCAACTCTGAGATGCTTGCACCAGTCCATAGATGGATCGCTGGAGCTTGCACATTTTGCTAGCACCTTTAGGATTGACAAAACCTTCTGGTTGAATCCCATACAACACTTCTTTTAGAAAAACCATTAAGGAATGCAGTTTTGACATCCATTTGCCATATTTCATAAAATGTGGCAATTGCTAACATGATTCGGACAGGCTTAAGCATCGCTATAGTTGAGAAAATCTCATTGTAGTCAACACCTTGAACTGGTCGAAAACTTTTTGTGACAAGTCAATCTTTGTAGATAGTAACACTACTATCAGCGTCTGTCTTCCTCTTGAAGATCCATTTATACAATATGGCTTGCCGATCATCGGGCAACTCCACCAAAGTCCACACTTTGTTCTCATACATGGATACCATCTCAGATTTCATGGCCTCAAGCCATTTCGCGGAATCTGGGCTCATCATCGCTTCCTCATAGTTCGTAGGTTCATCATGGTCTAGTAACATGACTTCCAGAATAGGATTACCGTACCACTTTGGTGCGGACTGTACTTTGGAAGACCTACGAGGTTTTGTAGTAACTTAATCTGAAGTTTCATGATCATCATCATTAGCTTCCTCACTAATTGGTGTAGGAATCACTGAAACTGATTTCTGTGATGAACTACTATCCAATTTGGGAGAAGGTACAAATTACCTTATCAAGCTCTACTTTCCACCCACTCACTTCTTTCGAGAGAAACTCCTTCTCTAGAAAGGATCCATTCTTAGCAACGAATGTTTTGCCTTCGGATCTGTGATAGAAGGTGTACCCAACAGTTTCCTTTGGGTATTCTATGAAGACGCACTTCTCCGATTTGGGTTCGAGCTTATCAGGTTGAAACCTTTTTCACATAAGCATCGCAACTCCAAACTTTAAGAAACGACAGCTTAGGTTTACTGCTAAACCATAGTTCATACGGTGTCGTCTCAACGGATTTAGATGGTGCCCTATTTAAAATGAATGCAGCTATCTCTAATGCATAACCCCAAAATGATAGTGGTAAATCGATAAGATACATCATATATAGCACCATATCCAATAAAGTGCGGTTACGATGTTCGGACACACCATTACGCTGTGGTGTTCCATGTGGCATGAGCTGTGAAACTATTTCACATTGTTTAAAATGAAGGCCAAACTCGTAACTCAAATATTCTTCTGTACGATCAGATTGTAGAAACTTCTATTTTCTTGTTACGATGATTCTCCACTTCACTCTGAAATTCTTTGAACTTTTCAAATGTTTCAGACTTGTGCTTCATTAAGTAGATATACGCATATCTGCTAAAATCATCTGTGAAGGTTAGAAAATAACGACACCCTGCCAGGAGCATCAATACTCATTGGACCGCATACATCGGTATGTATTATTTTCAACAAGTTAGTAGCTCGTTCCATTGTTCCGGAGAACGGAGTTTTAGTCATCTTGCCCAAAAGGCACGGTTCGCAAGCATCAAATGATTCATAACCAAGTGATTCCGAAAATCCATCTTTATGGAGTTTCTTCATGCACTTTACACCGATATGACCCAAACGGCAGTGCCACAAATAAGTTGCACTATCTTTATTAACTTTTGCATCTTTTGGCATCAACATTATGAATATGTGTATCACTATGATCAAGATTCAATAAACCATCACCATTGGGTGTATGACCATAGAAGGTTTTATTCATGTAAACAGAATAACAATTTATTCTCTATCTTAGATGAATAATCGTATCGCAATAAACATGATCTTATTATATTTATGCTCAACGCAAACACCAAATAACATTTATTTAGGTTTAACAGTAATCTCGAAAATATAGGGAGTGTGTGATGATGATCATATCAACCTTGGAACTACTTCCAACACTCATCATCACTTCCCCTTCAGCTAGTCTCTGTTATTCCGTAACTCCTGTTTCGAGTTACTAATCTTAGCAATCGAACAAGTATCAAATACTCAGGGGCTACTATAAACACTAGTAAGGCACACATCAATAACCTGTATATCAAATATACCCTTGTTCAATTTGCCATCTGATGTCTACTACACAACCTTCTTCTTGTAGACGTTGTTGGGCCTGCAAGTGCACAAGTTTGTAGGACAGTAGCAAATTTCCCTCAAGTGGATGATCTAAGGTTTAACAATCCGTAGGAGGCGTAGGATGAAGATGGTCTCTCTCAAGCAACCCTGCAACCAAATAACAAAGAGTCTCTTGTGTCCCCAACACACCCAATACAATGGTAAATTGTATAGGTGCACTAGTTCGGCGAAGAGATGGTGATACAAGTGCAATATGGATGGTAGATATAGGTTTTTGTAATCTGAAATAATAAAAACAGCAAGGTAACTAATGGTAAAAGTGCGCACAAACGGTATTGCAATGATAGGAAACAAGGCCTAGGGTTCATACTTTCACTAGTGCAAGTCCTATCAACAATAATATCATAATTGGATCACATAACTATCCCTCAACATGCAACAAAGAGTCACTCCAAATTCACTAATAGCGGAGAACAAACGAAGAGATTATGGTAGGGTACGAAACCAGCTCAAAGTTATTCTTTCCAATCAATCCGTTGGGCTATTCCTATAAGTGTCACAAACAGCCCTAGAGTTCGTACTAGAATAACACCTTAAGACACTAATCAACCAAAACCCTAATGTCACCTAGATACTCCAATGTCACCTCAAGTATCCGTGGGTATGATTATACGATATGCATCACACAATCTCAGATTCATCTATCCAACCAACACATAAAACCTCAAAAAGTGCCCCAAAGTTTCTACCGGAGAATCATGATGAAAACGTGTGCCAACCCCTATGCATAGGTTCATGGGCGGAACCCGCAAGTTGATCACCAAAACATACATCAAATGAATCACGTGATATCCCATTGTCACCACAGATACGCACGGCAAGACATACATCAAGTGTTCTCAAATCTTTAAAGACTCAATCCGATAAGATTACTTCAAGGAGAAAACTCAATCCATTACAAGAGAGTAGAGGGGGAGAAGAAACATAAGATCCAGCTATAATAGCAAAGCTCGCGATACATCAAGATCGTATCACCTCAAGAACACGAGAGAGAGAGAGAGAGAGAGAGAGATCAAACACATAGCTACTGGTACATACCCTCAGCCCCGAGGGTGAACTACTCCCTCCTCGTCATGGAGAGTGTCGGGATGATGAAGATGGCCACCGGTGAGGGTTCCCCCCTCCGGTAGGGTGCCGGAACAGGGTCCCGATTGGTTTTTGGTGGCTCCGGAGGTTTTGCGGCGGTGGAACTCCTGATCTATCTTCTTCTATGGAAGTTTTACGATATGTAGGTATATATTGGTGCAGGGGGTACGTCGGTGGACCTTCGGGGGCCCCACGAGGCAGGGGGCGCGCCCTAGGGGGTGGGCGTGCCCCCCACTCTCGTGGCCACCTCCCGTATCTTCTGACGTAGAGTCCAAGTCTATCAGGTGGCTTTCCTTCCAAAAGTAACTTCTCTAGTTGATTTCGTTCCGTTTCAACTCCGTCTGATATTCCTTTTCCTCGAAACACTGAAATAGGCATAAAACAGCAAATCTGGGTTGGGCCTCCGGTTAATAGGTTAGTCCCAAAAATAATATAAAAGCGGATAATAAAGCCCAATATTGCCCAAAAGAGTAGATAATATAGCATGGAGCAATCAAAAATTATAGATACGTTGGAGACGTATCACCATCCTTCATATCCACCAAATATTCAGGGCATTTCCGCTACCAGTGACCATTTCTTTTGCAGTGTAAGCACTCAGTTTTAGGCTTAGGTCCAGCTTTGGGCTTCTTCGCAGGAGTGACAACTTGTTTGTCATTCTACTTGAAGTTCCCTTTCTTTCCCTTTGCCCTTCTCTTGAAACTAGTGGTCTTGTCAATCATCAACACTTGATGCTCTTTCTTGAATTCTACCTTCGTCGATTTCAACATCACGAAGAGCTCGTGAATCGTTTTCGTCATCCCTTGCATACTATAGTTGATCACGAAGTTTTGGTAACTTGGTGATGGTGACTAGAGAACTCTGTCAATCACTATCTTATCTCGAAGATTAACTCCCACTTGATTCAAGCGATTGTAGTACCCAGACAATCTGAGCACATGCTCACTAGTTGAGAGATTCTCCTCCATCTTTTAGCTATATAACTTGTTGGAGACTTCATATATCTCAACTCGGGTATTTTCTTGAAATATTAACTTCAATTCCTGGAACATCTCATATGGTCCATGACGTTCAAAACGTCTTTGAAGTCCCGATTCTAAGCCGTTAAGCATTGTGCACTAAACTATCAAGTAGTCATCATATTGAGCTAGCCAAACATTCATAACATCTGCATCTGCTCCTGCAATCGGTCTGTCACCTAGCGGTGCATTAAGGACATAATTCTTCTGTGCAGCAATGAGGATAAACCTCAGATCACCGATCCAATCCGCATCATTGCTACTAACATCTTTCAACACAATTTTCTCTAGGAACATATCAAAATAAACATATGAAAGCAACAAAGCGAGCTATTGATCTACAACATAATTTGCAAAATACTACCAGGACTATGTTCATGATAAATTTAAGTTCAATTAATCATATTACTTAAGAACTCCCACTTAGACAGACATCTCTCTAGTCATCTAAGTGATCACGTGATCCAAATCAACTAAACCATGTCCGATCATCACGTGAGATGGAGTAGTTTTCAATGGTGAACATCACTCTGTTGATCATATCTACTATATGATTCACGCTCGACCTTTCGGTCTCTGTGTTCCGAGGCCATATCCGTATATGCTAGGCTCGTCAAGTTTAACCTAAGTATTCCTAGTGTGCAACTGTTTTGCACCCGTTGTATTTGAACGTAGAGCCTATCACACCTAATCATCACGTGGTGTCTCAGCACAAAGAACTTTCGCAACGGTGCATACTCTGGGAGAACACTTCTTGATAATTAGTGAGAGATCATCTTATAATTCTACTGTCAATCAAAGCAAAATAAGATGCATAAAGGATAAACATCACATGCAATCAATATAAGTGATATGATATGGTCATCATCATCTTGTGCTTGTGATCTTGTAACACCCCAAAAATTTAACCATGATTTGTTTATTAAAATTTTACCAGGAAATTAAATTTTTATTTTTCGGATTCATCCTTTGATTTCAGAACCTCTCTTTTCTTTGATATTGTGGAGTTTTACCCCAAGTGAAAACTTTCCAAAAATATTATTGGATTTGCATACCCTCTCAAGAAAACATTTCTTTTATCAGTGGACTTATTTGCATAATTGTTTTTCCTGAGCTTTATTCTTTTAAAATGACTTTTCATAAGTTTTGGAGCCTCTTTTGCACTGCAACCATTTCAAACTCTTCTTTAAAATCCTCACCAAAATTTGGGGATGTCATGTGATGTTTCCACACCACTTTTTTGTAAAAATATCTTTTAGTCATTTGGAGATTTTGAGCCCTACACCAAATTTTCAAATCTGGTCCAGTTTGCAATTTTGCACTACAACCTATTTGAATATTCCATTAAAGCTTCTACCAAAATTAGGGGATGTTTGTAGGAGTATATTATTCAATTTTATGCAAAAGTCCACTGGTGTTCTTTGAAAGATTTGAGCAAAACATCCTCTTTTGCTCTCTGGTCCAGTTTGGCATTTTCTACTGCAACCCCATTTTATTTTGCTCTGTTGGCCATAATTCTTTTCCCTGCTTATAGTCCACCCTACAAAACTCTTAAGTCCAGGAGATTGGACCCATTGGAGCATTTTTAGTCCATGCAGTTATAGCCTTTAGTTTCTGCCCAGATTTGGTTTCACAAAAACTTGCACTAACAAGTTTCTGGTCTTGACCAACTAACCTTGCCACCATCACCTACACCTAAAGAGACACTGGTCTGGAGTTTTGGGCCACCCCAAGAGTTGCCTGGATGCCCTTGGCATTCTGTCAAGCACCTTGTGTGCATGGTCAGATTTGACATAGTTTTTAGTTTGCACATTGGACCTGCTTGCTTTGCCTAACCAACTTGTCCACTAGACTCCTATCCACCACTAACCTAGACCTGTTTATTACCAGCATCATTCGAGCTCTCTAACACACGTTGGCATTTCAACGAGCACGTAGCGTGTGTGCTCTGGGCGCGCCCAGAGCGCACGTTTTGCACGCACGCGCAGCCGAGCCGCCGCGTCGTGCCCCTGGCCCTTGCTCGCCCGCAGGGCCACACCCCGGCCTCGCCCGCTCACCAGAACCATCTAGGCCTCCCCTGGAGCCCCGCAGCACCGCCGTCAGGTCGGCCGTGGCAGCTAGCGGACGGCCACAGTAGGCCTCTGCCATGGGCGGTGCTGCCCGAGCCATACGCGCGTGCTACCTCTTGAGCACTGTGTTGGATTTCCCCGAAGAGGAGAGAATGATGTAGCAAAGTAGCGTAAGTATTTCCCTCAGTTTTTCAGAACCAAGGTATCAATCCAGTAGGAGGCCACGCACAAGTCCCTCGTACCTGCACAAAACGATAGCTACTCGCAACCAACGCGATTAGGGGTTGTCAATCCCTTCACGGTCACTTACGAGAGTGAGAACTGATAGATATGATAGATAATATTTTTGGTATTTTTGATATAGAGATGCAAAGCAAAAAGTAAAAGGCAAAGTAAAAACAAAGCAAGTATAAAAGTGATGGAGATTGATATGATGAGAATAGACCCGGGGGCCATAAGTTTCACTAGTTGCTTCTCTCAAGAGCATAAGTATTCTACGGTGGGTGAACAAATTACTGTTGAGCAATTGACAGAATTGAGCATATTTATGAGTATATCTAGGTATGATCATGTATATAGGCATCATGTCCGTGACAAGTAGACCGAAACGATTCTACATCTACTACTATTACTCCACTCATCGACCGCTATCCAGCATGCATCTAGAGTATTAAGTTAAAAACATTGTAACGCCTTAAGCAAGATGACATGATGTAGAGGAATAAATTCATGCAATATGATAAATATCCCATCTTGTTATCCTCGATGGCAACAATACAATACGTGCCTTGCAACCCTTTTTGTCACTAGGTAAGGACGCCGCAAGATTGAACCCAAAGCTATGCACTTCTCCATTGCAAGAACTACCAATCTAGTTGGCCAAACCAAACGGATAATTTGAAGAGACTTGCAAAGATAACCAATCATACATAAAAGAATTCAGAGAAGAGTCAAATATTATTCATAGATAAGCTGGATCATAAACCCACAATTCATCGGTCTCAACAAACACACCGCAAAAAGAAGATTACATAGAATAGATCTCCATGAGATAGGGGGCGAACGTTGTATTGAGATCCAAAAAGAGAGAAGAAGCCATCTAGCTACTAGCTATGGACCCGAAGGTCCAAAGTAAACTACTCACACTTCATCGGAGGGGCTATGGTGATGATGTAGAAGCCCTCCGTGGTGGATGCCCCCTCCGGCGGAGCTCCGGAACAGGCCCCAATATGGGATCTCATGGATACAGGAAGTTGCGGCGGTGGAATTAGGTTTTTGGCTCCTGTTCTGATCGTTTGGGGGTACGTAGGTATATATAGGAGGAAGGAGTACGTTGGTGGAGCGACAGGGGGGTCACGAGGTAGGGGCGCGCCCCCCACCCTCGTGACCGCCTCTTTCTTTCCTTGGAGTAGGGTCCAAGTCCCCTGGATCACGTTCGGTGAGAAAATCACGTTTCCGAAGGTTTTATTCCGTTTGGACTCCGTTTGATATTCTATTTCTTCGAAACACTGAAAGAGGCAAAAAACATCAATTCTGGGCTAGGCCTCCGGTTAATAGGTTAGTCCTAAAAATAATATAAAAGTGGAAAATAAAGCCCAATATAGTCCAAAACAGTAGATAAAGTAGCATGGAGCAATCAAAAATTATAGATACGTTGGAGACGTATTAGGCGTCCCCAAGCTTAATTCATGCTCGTCCTCGAGTAGATAAATGATAAAAATAGAATTTTTATGCGGACTGATACTTTGGCATAATTTTAATGTAAATCTTCTTAATTGTGGTATGAATATTCAGAGTCGAAAGATTCAAGACAAAAGTTCATATTGACATAAAAATAATAATACTTCAAGCATACTAATCAAAGTAATCATGTCTTCTCAAAATAGCATGGCAAAAGAAAGTTCATCCCTAAAAAATCATATAGTTAGGCTATGCTTCATTTTCGTTACACAAAGATGTTCCCGACTTCTATACCCCCGATAACAAGCCAAGCAATTGTTTCATACTTAAATAATCTCAAACTTATTCAACCTTCATGCAATACATGACCGTGAGCCATGGATATAGCACTATGGGTGGAATAGAATATGATGATGGGGATTGTGTGGAGAAGACAAAAAAAGGAGAAAGTCTCACATTGACGAGGATAATCAACGGGCTATGGAGATGCCCATCAATTGATGTCAACATGAGGAGTAGGGATTGGCATGCAACGGATGAACTAGAGCTATGAATGCTCAACAAAAGAGAACTAGTGGGTGTGCATCCAACTTGCTTGCTCATGAAGACCTAGGGCATTTTGAGGAAGCCCATCGTAGGAATATACAAGCCAAGTTCTATAATGAAAAATTCCCACTAGTATGAAAGACAACTTGTCGGTGTCAAAACCGGCGGATCTCGGGTAGGAGGTCCCGAACTGTGCGTCTAGGCGGATGGTAACAGGAGACAAGGGACACGATGTTTTTACCTAGGTTCGGGCCCTCTCGATGGAGGTAAAACCCTACTCCTGCTTGATTAATATTGATGATATGGGTAGTACAAGAGTAGATCTACCACGAGATTAGAGAGGCTAAACCCTAGAAGCTAGCCTATGGTATGATTGTTGTTCGTCCTACGGACTAGAACCCTCCGGTTTATATAGGCACCGAAGAGGGTTAGGGTTACACAGAGTCGGTTACAATGGTAGGAGATCTACATATCCGTATCGCCAAGCTTGCCTTCCACGCCAAGGAAAGTCCCATCCGGACATGGGACGAAGTCTTCAATCTTGTATCTTCATAGTCCAGGAGTCCGGCCAAAGGTCATAGTCCGGCTATACGGACACCCCCTAATCCAGGACTCCCTCAGTAGCCCCCGAACCAGGCTTCAATGACGACGAGTCCGATGCGCATATTGTCTTCGGCATTGCAAGGCGGGTTCCTCCTCCGAATTCTTCATAGAAGATTTTGAACACAAGGATAGTGTCCGGCTCTGCAGAATAAGTTCCACATACCACCGTAGAGAGAATAATATTTACACAAGCTCAATCTGCTGACGTATTCCGCAGCGTGACATCACACCACGGCCAAGCCTTTATTCGAATCGTTTTCACTGTCCCACCTCAGCGCGTTTAGCGAGGCAGTTTCCTTGGCACGTCTTGTCAAAGCAGAGATCGTGTCCCCTTACTCTGGGATTCTCATCAATACGGGTGTGGGTAACCCAATCGTGCCCGATGGCATGCCTCCTCTATCGAAGGCGAGTCCCGAACGGTTATGGGGAGGGCTCTTGGTATTCAACCTCTTTATAAAGAGACCAAGGCCCCGCTCCCTTTTCCCAATCTCAATCGATTCCGCCCCTCGCCTCGAGTTCCAACACCCAAAGCTCCAGATTCAGGCGCTTCGGACCTTCGATGATGTCCGGCTCCGACCTTCAAGGCCGGTGGATGCCCTCCTCCGTCACGGAAGAACACGTCCTAAAGCTAAGAGATGCCAAGTATCTAACCAGCGAAATCTCGCATAGGCTGCCTGCCCAAGGGCAGGTTATTCACACTCCTGAGCCCGGTGAAAGCATGGTGTTTGCGTCTCACTTCCTTCGGGGGCTAAGCTTCCCGACGGACCCCTTCATGAGGGGGCTCATGTTTTATTACGGGCTGGAATTTCACGACTTGGATCTGGAGTCCATCCTCCACATCTCATCGTTCATCGTTTTGTGCGAAGCCTTCCTCCGCATTACCCCTCACTTCAGATTGTGGCTCAAGACCTTCAAGGTGGAGCCGAAGATGATCAAGGGGCAACAAGAAGAGTGCGGAGGGGCTGTTATAAGAAAGAATGCTGAAGCTCCATGGCCCGAGGGCTCTTTTCAAGAGGAGCTCAGTCTATGGCAACAAGAGTGGTTTTATATCACAGCTCCCAGGGGCACCAAATGGGTGGCGCCACCTGCCTTTCGCTCGGGTCCGCCACCGCGGCTGGCGTCATGGGTCAATAAGGGGCTTGACTGGGGGCCGTCCAAGGCCGTGCCCTTGTTGCAGGGCCGCATTCGAGACCTCCTAGAGAGAGATCAATCTGGTCGTAGTAGCGTAGGTCATGCTGATTCGTCGCATCCTGCCGTGCAAACGTCGCCCCCTCCGCCTGTGGGAGTTCAATCCGGAGGGACCACGAGCTCTCCAACATTTTATGGGCGCAACGCCCGTGGAGATGTACAAACTGTTCTTCAGATCACAAGCAATGTGTCTGGACTTGACCGAGGATGCAGGTCTGAGCTGCAATCGCCCGGATACTCAAGTAAGTAGTCCTGTACTCGGACACGCTATCCGTATATTTATCATAAACTTGCCCTTAAAAGAGCCGTCCCTTAAACAGGAGTGGATAGCGAAAGCAAAACTGATCAGGTGTCTGGCCCCCCTCCCTGAGACCACGTCGCATCCCGTGTTAACAAAGATGCTAGAGGTTGCGCCTTTGGAAGAAGGCGAAGGGGGGGACAAGGCAGCTACTGCCTCCGCGAAGGAGGTTATCAAGAAAGGAGGGATCGAGAATCCCTCCATCCAAGGGGAGAAGAGGACCGCCTCTGAAGATCCGGAGACCAAGGCCTCAAAGCGGGGGAAGAAATCTTCGCCAGAGGGTCCTGCGCCGGGAGATGCCCCGGCCGCACTATTTCCCCAAGGAGATCAGCCCTCCAGCGAGCCGTAAGTAGAGAGGGGAGTTTTAAAATAAGAGACATCCCTGTTTTATTTCTGAAGATAACCGAAATTTTACCTTGTAGTTCGGATCTCAGCCCTTCTCAGCAGAGCTCATCTTCAGGGGATCTTCGTCCGGAGATGATGGAGAGCAGAACGCCTCCCCCTGCAGTACCGCCTAGCGAGGCGGACGATCCTAAGGTGTCATCGTGGAGGGTTTCTCCGAATCCGGCAGGGGTGGAGGGCGGTCGTGGGGCCCCCCAAAGCCCTCCGTGTCCGGCCTTCGAAAATGGCCATCAGACGAGTCCGACACCTCCTGGTGCACGGTCGGAGGAGTTGAAGAATCTGCTCGGGCGAGCGTTTATCTCAGAGGATCACCGTGCATTGATGGGTACGGTGATTGAAAAAATTTCGTCCGCGGAAAGCGGGTTGTACGAGGCCGCCAAGAGTTTACTTACGGGTTTTGAGGTACGTGCAATGATGTACCTTTTGACGGTTCCGCATAAAATGCGCCCTGTGTAGATAGTAGCCCCTGAGACTCGGTGCATTGTCAAAAATGACAGCGTGCCGAGGATCATAATCCCAGCTATAATAGGTCGCCCTTCCTATGTAGGTGGCGGAGCGTCCGGTGGCTAGCCGGACTGATGAATTTGCCGAACTAAAGCGGCAACTCGACGTGGCGGATGCCGACATCGCGCTTGTCAATAAGCGGCTTGACGAGTCACAAGGTATGCAGTTTCTCCACGGACACCTGGTAAGGGAGCTTGATGCCCGTGCCTTACAACATGTATGCTTGATGCAGATGGTGCCGCTACCATGGAGAGCCTTCGGGCGGAGCTTGCCCGAGCCAAGGAGCAGGTCAGAAAAAGTGATGCGGCTGCCTTAAAGGCGGCCGAAGAGCTAAAAGCCAAACAGGTTGCTCACTGCCGAAGCAAGAAGGAAATGGCCGAGATGGCCGTGAAGTTGAAAAATGCTACCGACCGCTGTGAGCTTATTGAAAAAGAAGGTCGAGCGGAGCAAGAGGACCTGAATAAGGCCACCACCAAGGCCAAGGATGCTCGCTCTGCGATGAGAGCTATGAAGGAGAAGTTACGTCAAGCCGGAGATATAGCGGCTGGAAAGCCCTTTCTGCTGCGGAGGAAGTTCACGGATCCTACATATGCTTAGTTGGACCGGCTGTGGAGTTCGGAGGATGGTTATCTGGACTTGGCGGCAAGTGCCGCGGACGCGGCCGAACACTTCGCAGATCAAAAGGATCACGAGATGGAAGAGCTTTTTTGGTCGCAGTTCCGTAATCCAGAGCGTCCACTTCCGTTAACCGATTGTTTGGTTGAATGGGCGGAGCTGAATAGATTGTCCGGGCTTGCCATGAAGGCTGTCGTGACTCATTTGTGGCCGAAAAGGCCTGAGCCGAAGAGTTATTTTGGCTTGGTGCGGCAGTTCCTTGGTGCGGTGCCGCATATCAAAGCAATGAGGCGGTCAGCATGCATAGAGGCTGCACGGATGGCTCTTGCCCGTGTCAAGACATAATGGGCGGAGATGAAGGCCATCGATGTTGCATCCCAAGATTCGGACGGAAGCCGAGTACCTGCCGAGCACTATTTTCAGGAAGTTCTGCAGGGCGCTCGTTTAATAGAGACGCAGTGCTCGAAGGATATTATGTTCGAATAACATGTATTATTGTGAAACAATGTTTTGATGGAATATAAAAGCTTTTTCTACTTGTGCCTTCAAGAATTAAAATACCTCCTGTGCGGCCGTTAATGTATATGTGTATATAACCTGAAAGATGGCAGTCTTTGGCTTCAGCCCCCACGCATATAATGCGGGGGTGTTTGCAGAAAGCACCTTTTCACACTTGATCCAACGTCTTGGTCCTACAAAGGAGGTGATAGCGCAGCAAACTAGGCAACCGGACTATAATGCTTTACCACTTCCACTTAGCCATAGGAGTTCGATAGTGGGGCTACTATATAGCCACTAGGGGCACCGCGCTCACCCGAAATCGAGGCGCGTATGTGCCTGACCAGGAAACGACCCTTCGTCAATGCGGAGGAATTCTAAAGATTCCAGCGGGTCGTCGAGTGGTTGACCAGTCTCACGCTATATCATGACGGTCAGTTTTCGGCTTTCTCTACTGAGGTGCTCGCCTGGCCGAACCGGGGCACAATCGCAGTAGTTCTCCTGGTGCCGCATTAGCCGATAGAGCGGAACGTAAGGCAGCAAAATACAGGAGCCGGGCAAACCCAACATTTGACCAAAGACATGATTCGGAGCTGATGCATATAAGGCCTAACTCGAGACGCCGAACACTTCCTAAGGTATTCGGTCTTTATGAAAACGGGCCGAACAACGCCCTTGGTAATAAGCCCCTGGTGTCCAGGTACGCGCAAAATTCTGACGTGGCCGATGCCAAAACGCCAGCCTCCTCCTCGGTTATAGCAAGGAACCGGGGGATGTGTATCAACAAGAGACAGTAAAAAAGGTTTACGCAGGGTCTTAATCTGAAAAGAATCCTTGCAACGGGTCCCTACTGCACGTCTGCGCCTGTGTCTCCGCAGCCGTATCACGGGACGGGTGTAGCATGGTGTTCATCTGAAAATAGAGGAACTTAGTTGAAAAGATCATGCGAAAATGTACATTATATTAAATAAACGAAGTACAATTCAAAAAGTGAATAAAATTGAGCTTTATTGTCTCTTGTTGCGCATGCGCGGAGCCCCTTGTACGGGGGTAAGCGTCTAGTAAGCCCTTGTATGTTTACCCTGGAATCGTCCAGCCGTGTCCGGGGTCTGGACGACCTGTCTAAGTGCTTGTATTGGTGAAGCCGGTTTATTGTGTGGCTGTTAAGGCAACCGCACAATTTTCTGGACTCGAGGAACCCTCGATGCTTCCCTTTAACGAGATGGTGTCGCGTGGAACGGGAATTTTAAGTGTAAGAGATGCATAATGCGGTATTGCGTTAAAGCGGGCGAAAGCTTCGCGTACCAATAGTGCTTGATAGCTACTTGTAAATGGGGCGAGGTGGAAGGTTAACTTTTCGCGGCGGAAGTTGTCGGGTGAGCCGAACACAACTTCTAGCCATAGAGAGCCCGTACAATGGGCATATGGGCCTGGCAGCACCCCTTGAAAGGAAGTGTTGCTGTGGCGAAATTTGGTTGGGTCTATCCCCATTTTGCGGATTGTGTCCTGATATAGCAGGTTTAGATCACTGCCGCCATCCATTAGGACTTGTGTGAATTGGAGTCCGCCAATTATCGGATCTAATATCAAGGCAGTCCAACCTGCATTCTATATACTTCTAGAGTAATCCTGATAGTCGAAGGTGATTGGTTTTGACAACCAGTGGCGGGACTCCTTCGGGATAGGCCATGTGGCGCGACCTCTATGGGCACCACTCTATTTTTCCCTTTTGTCACGTGAAGTGAGTTTACTGTTTTGATTTCTTGTGGGAAATTCTTTTGTCTTCCGGTGCTCTGCTTGTGGGGTTCGTCATCGTCCTTGCTTGGTGTGTCGAGCCCCTTGTGTTCGGCATTGAGTTTGCCGGACTGCTTGAAGACCCAACAATCTATGTGGGTATGGTTTGCAGGCTTCCCGGGTGTACTGTGGATTTGGCATATCTTGTCCAAGATTTTGTTTAAGTTAGATAGCTCATCCCTGTTATCCTTAGGGGGCAGCTTTTTATGATTCTGCCGAGAGCTTTTGAATCCGGCGTTGACTGTCGTGCTCTTCGGGCTGTTTCCCTTGGTCCGACGTTGGTCCTTGCTGCGTCGTGGTTTACCGTTTCCATCCCTGACTTCGGATGTACTTGGGTCGCTGGTACTGCATCTTGCCAGCCAACTATCCTCTCCCGCGCAAAAGCGGGTCATGAGGCTTGTTAATGCGGCCATTGTTCTTGGTTTTTCTTGGCCGAGGTGTCTGGCGAGCCATTCGTCTCGGACGTTGTGTTTGAAAGCTGCTAAGGCTTCGGCGTCCAGACAGTCGACTATTTGGTTCTTTTTAGTAAGGAATCTATTCCAAAATTTCCGGGCTGACTCTCCGGGTTGTTAAGTTATGTGACTTAAATCGTCAGCATCCGGAGGTCGGACATAGGTCCCTTGAAAATTTGCCCGAAAAGTATCCTCGAGCTCCTCCCAACTTCCAATGGTGTTTTCGAGAAGGCTTTTAAGCCAATGTCGGGCTGGCCCTTTGAGCTTGAGGGGTAAGTATTTTATGGCGTGGAGATCATCTCCTCTAGCCATGTGTATATGGAGGATGTAATCCTCAATCCAGACTCCAGGGTCTGTTGTTCCGTCGTATGCCTCTATGTTTACGGGTTTGAATCCCGCTGGAAATTTATAATCCAGCAGCTCATCGGTGAAACATAGGGGGTGTGCTGCACCCCTATATTTAGGTGTACCGTGATGTTCGGATACTTGATGTGTTGCATTGCTTAATAGAGCTTGCTTTCTTGGCCCGTAGATAGATCTAACTGGGCCATCTTTTTGATGTGAATCCCAGTGCGGATCGCGTGCCGGCTTGTGTGCGGCGCCGTTTGCCGCTCTCTGTTTGCCATGGGGTCGTCCATCCGACCGGGTGGCCTCCTTGTTTTCTGATTGCGGGGGTTCTACGGCCTCCTCATCAAATTCGGGTAGTAGTTTTCGCTTTGGGTAGCTCTTTGTTCGGCGACTGTCGTCGTATTTGTCTGCGGTGTTGAGTACTTTGCTCCATCTGATTCTTAGTGCATCTTCCGCTGTTTTGAGCAGTCGCTTCTGCTTTTTCAGGCTACGTGCAGTGACGACGAGGCTTTTGTGGAGGTTTTTCTGCTCCAGCAACTTGTCCGACGTAAGATCATCCGGACTGTTGCCTTCACCGGGGACGGATTGTTTATCCAGGTTGTCCTGCTCGGACGTTTGCTCAATAGCATGTTCGTCGTCCACCGGTTCGCCCTGCTCTATGGCTGGGTCTGTATGGTTGTTGTCTTTGTCGAGGTGGGACTTTGAGCGGTGCTTATGTCACCGTTTTGACTACTTTTCGAGGGAATGATCCTTCGTAGCGTCTCGTTGTTCCTCGCCCTTGCTTCCTTTAGGTGTGTCCACCATGTATACATCGTGAGATGAGGTGGTTCTCTAGTGCCCTATAGGTGCTGGTTCATGTTCCTCCCCTACATCGTCGTCCATACCGTCGATGTCTTCGGAGTCGAAGTCGAGCATGTCGGTTAAATCATCGAGAGTGGCTACGAAGTGGGTGGTGGGTGGGTTTTGAATTTCTTTGTCGTCCGCATCCCAACCTTCCTGACCATAATCCGGCCAGGGCTCTCCTGATAAAGAGAGAGACTTTAGTGAATTCAGGATGTCACCAAAGGGCGAGTGCTGAAAGATGTCCGTGGCAGTGAATTCCATGATCGGCGCCCAATCGGATTCGATTGGCAGGGACGCGGAAGGCTCGGAGTCCGGAGAGGAGTCCGGCACCTTGGAGTCATGCGCTTCGCAAAGGACGGGGTAGGTGTACGACTCAATCGCCGTAGAGATTGCAGCCCCCAAGGCGGTGTCCAGCCACCAGTCCTCGATCGGCGCAGTCGGCTCTGAGCTAAAGGTCGGAGCGGGCGCTGGTGCGGCCTCCAGGACACTGTTCGGCGGCAGAGCTAGATCAGGCCCCTCGTGACAGTGCGGCGCGCTTGGCTGTGGCTCGAACCCGTCGAAGATCAAGTCTCCGGACGCCGGCCGCGTAGTTCAAACTTCCAAATCTGACCTGGTGGCGGGCGTAGCTTTCAATCTGCTCCAGATGGCTGCTTAATTGGCCCGCTGATGTAAAGCCGCCGAATCGAAGATCTGTCCGGGAGAAAGGTCTCACCCTGGACCGCATCATCGTTGAGGATCGGAGGAGCCATCGGGCCTAAAGATGACGACACAGAGGAACTCTAAATGAAAGCACCAATGTCGGTGTCAAAACCGGCGGATCTCGGCTAGGGGGTCCCGAACTGTGCGTCTAGGCGGATGGTAACAGGAGACAAGGGACACGATGTTTTTACCCAGGTTCGGGCCCTCTCGATGGAGGTAAAACCCTACTCCTGCTTGATTAATATTGATGATATGGGTAGTACAAGAGTAGATCTACCACGAGATCAGAGAGGCTAAACCCTAGAAGCTAGCCTATGGTATGATTGTTGTTCGTCCTACGGACTAAAACCCTCTGGTTTATATAGGCACCGAAGAGGGTTAGGGTTACACAGAGTCGGTTACAATGGTAGGAGATCTACATCTCCGTATCGCCAAGCTTGCCTTCCACGCCAAGGAAAGTCCCATCCGGACACGGGACGAAGTCTTCAATCTTGTATCTTCATAGTCCAGGAGTTCGGCCAAAGGTCATAGTCCGGCTATCCGGACACCCCCTAATCCAGGACTCCCTCACAACTTATGAGACTCACTATATGAAAAACATGGTGCTACTTTGAAGCACAATATATGAGACTCACTACATGAAGAACTAGGTGCTACTTTGAAGCACAATATATGAGACTCACTACATGAAAAACAAGGTGCTACTTTGAAGCACAAGTGTGGAAAAAGAGATAGTAGCATTGCCCTTTTTATTTATTTTCTTTTTTTTGGGCCTTTCTTTTTTTCTTTTTGGCCTTTCTCTTTTTTTGGGCAATGCTCTAATAATGATGATCATCACACTTCTATTGATTACAACATAAGGATTACAACTCGAAACTAGAACAAGAAATGACTCTATATGAATGCCTCCGTGATGTCTTTGGGATGGTGCAATGAATCAAGAGTGACATGTATGAAAATAATGCATGGTGTCTTTGCCACAAATACGATGTCAACTACATGATCATGCAATGGCAATATGACAAAAGTAAAGTATGTCATGATGATGATGAACGAAACAGTGGAAAGTTGCATGGCAATATATCTCGAATGGCTATGGAAATGCCATAATAGGTAGGTATGGTGGCTGTTTTGAGGAAGATATAAGGAGGTTTATGTGTGATAGAGCGTATCATATCACGGGTTTGATGCACCGTGAAGTTTGCACCAACTCTCAAGGTGAGAAAGGGCAATGCACGGCATCAAGAGGCTAGCAAAGGCGGAAAGGTAAAAGTGCGTATAATCCATGGACTCAACATTAGTCAAAAGAACTCATATACTTATTGCAAAAATTTAGAAGTCGTCAAAAATCAAGTACTACACGCATGCTCCTAGGGGGATAGATTGGTAGGAAAAGACCATCGCTCGTCCCCGACCGCCACTCATAAGGATGCACAAGCCAGGTACACTTCATGTTTCAAATTTGTTACACAACTTTAACCATACGTGCATGCTACGGGACTTGCAAACTTTAACACAAGCATTTCTCAAATTCACAACTACTCAACTAGCACGACTTTGATATTATCACCTCCATATCTCAAAACAATTATCAAGCATCAAACTTATCTTAGTATTCAACGCACTCAAAAGAAAGTTGCACGTATCTTGAATACCAAGTATATTAATATTAAGCAAATTACCATGCTATTAACGACTCTCAAAATAATCTAAGTGAAGCATGAGAGATCAATAGTATCTTTAAAACAAATCCACCACCATGCTCTAAAAGATCTAAGTGAAGTACTAGAGCAAAAATTATCACGCTCAAAAGATATAAGTGAAGCACTATGAGCAAAACTATCAAGCTCAAAAAGATATAAGTGAAGCACATAGAGTATTCTAGCAAATTCTAATCAAATTGGCTTATCTCAAAAGGTGTGTACAGCAAGGATGATTGTGGTAAACTAACAAGCAAACACACAAATGATACAAGACGCTCCAAGCAAAACACATATCATGTGGTGAATAAAAATATAGCTCCAAGTAAATTACCGATGGAAGTAGACGAAAGAGGGGATGCCTTCCGGGGCATCCCCAAGCTTTGACATTTTGGTGTCCTTGGATTATCCTGGGGGTGCCATGGGCAGCCCCAAGCTTAGGCTCTTTCCACTCCTTGTTCCATAATCCATCAAAAGAATTCACCCAAAACTTGAAAACTTCACAACACAAAACTCAATAGAAATCTCGTGAGCTCCGTTAGAGAAAGAAAAAAAAGACTACTTTAAGGTACTGTAATGAACTCATTCTTTATTTATATTGCTGTTAAACCTACTGTATTCCAACTTCTCTATGGATTATAAACTATTTTAATAGCCATAGATTCATCAAAATAAGCAAACAACACACGCAAAACAGAATCTGTCAAAAACAGAACAGTCTGTAGTAATCTGTAACTAACGCAAACTTCTGGAAATCAAAAACATCTACCAAAATTACAAGACCTATACAATTTGTTTATTGATAAGCAGCAATTGGAATCAGTATTTTATCACGTTCTGGTGCTTTTTTAATAATTCGGTCACTGAGGGCAAAGTTTCTGGAAATTACAGCAAGATCAAATAACTATCATCCAAGAAGATCCAATAGGTCTAGCTTGGCACAAACACTAATTAAAACATAAAACCACATATAAAAATAGGCTAGATGGATTATTTATTCCTAAACAGAAGCAAAAGCAAAAAACTAAAAATAAAATTGGGTTGCCTCCCAACAAGCACTACCGTTTAACGCCCCTAGCTAGGCATAAAAGCAAGGATAGATCTAGGTATTGCCATCTTTGGTAGGCAATCCATAAGTGGCTCTCATGATAGATTCATATGGTAATTTTATTTTCTTTCTAGGAAAGTGTTCCATGCCTTTCTTTAATGGAAATTGGAATCTATTATTTCCTTCCTTCATATCAATAATTGCACCAATCGTTCTAAGGAAAGGTCTACCAAGAATAATAGGACATGAAGGATTGCAATCTATATAAAGAACGATAAAATCTACGGGCACATAATCCCTATTTGCAACAACAAGAACATCATTAATTCTTCTCATAGGCTTTTTAATAGTGGAATCCGCAAGATGCAAGTTTAGAGAGCAATCATCAAAGTCACGGAAATCTAGCAAATCACACTAAGTTTTGGGAATAGTGGAGACACTAGCACCCTAATCACACAAAGCATGAAACTCATAATGTTTAATTTTAATTTAATTGGTAGGTTCCCACTCATCATAGAGCTTTCTAGGGATAGAGACTTTCAACTCAAGTTTTTCTTCGTAAGATTGCATCAAGGCATCAACAATGTGTTCGGTAAAGGCCTTATTTTGACTATAAGCATGAGGAAAATTTAGCACGGATTGCAACAAGGAAATAAAATAAATTAAAGAGCAATTTTCATAATTAAATTCCTTGAGATCCAATATAGTGGGTTAAGCAACATCTAGATTTTTATTTCTTTCAATCCCACTTTTATCAATTTCATCATCAAGATCTAAAAACTCCGAATTCTTAGAACGCCTTCTAGTAAAGGAAGATCACATTCAGTTTCATCAAGATTCATATTGCAAAACAAAGATTTAATGGGGGACACATCAATAACTTTTACATCTTCATCTTGATTTTCATAGCAATTGGAAGAACACGCTTTAATAAAGGCGTCTTTGGAAGCACGCATCCTAGCGGTTCTTTCTTTGCACTCATCAATGGAAATTCTCATAGCTTTGAGAGACTCATTGATATCATGCTTAGGAGGAATTGATCTAAGCTTTAAAGAATCAACCTCAAGAGAAATTCTATTAACGTTCCTAGCCAAATCATCAACTTTAAGCAATTTCTCTTCAAGTAAAGCATTAAAATTCTTTTGTGAATTCATAAACTCTTTAACACTACTCTCAAATTCAGAGGGCATCTTATTAAAATTTCCATAAGAGTTGTTGTAGGAACTTCCATAATTATTAGAAGGATTACTAGGATAAGGCCTAGGATTAAAATTCCTTCTATACGCGTTGTTACCAAAATTATTCCTACCAAAAAAATTCACATCCATAGATTCATTATTATTCTCAATTAAAGTAGACAAAGGCATATCATTAGGATCAGAAGAAACACTCTTAGTAGCGAATAATTTCATAAGTTCATCCATCTTTCCACTCAAAACATTAATTTCTTCTATTGCATGCACTTTTTATTAGTAGATCTTTCGGTATGCCATTGAGAATAATTAACCATAATATTATCTAGAAGTTTAGTAGAATCTCCTAGAGTGATTTCCATAAAATTGCCTCCCGCGGCCGAATCTAAAAGATTTCTAGAAGCAAAATTCAAACCGGCATAAATTTTTTTGTATAATCATCCACAAGTTCAAACCATGAGTAGGACAATTACGTATCATTAATTTCATTCTCTCCCAAGCTTGTACAATATGTTCATGATCAAGTTGCTTAAAATTCATAATATCGTTCCTAAGAGAGATAATCTTAGCGGGAGGAAAATACTTAGAGATAAAAGCATCTTTGCACTTGATCCAAGAATCAATACTATTTTTAGGCAAAGATGAAAACCACGCTTTAGCACGATCTCTAAGCGAAAAAGGAAATAGCTTCAATTTAACGACCTCATTATCGACATCTTTTTTATTTTGCATATCACATAAATCAACGAAGCTATTCAGATGAGTAGCGGCATCTTCACTAGGAAGGCCGGTTAATTGATTTTTCATAACAAGATTCAACAAAGCAGTATTGATTTCTCAAGATTCAGTATTGGCAAGAGGAGCAATCGGAGTGCTAAGGAAATCATTATTGTTGGTATTGGTAAAGTCACACAATTTGGTAGCATCTTGAGCCATCGCGACAAACAAGCAATCCAACACACGAGCAATTTCTCTTCAAGTAAAGCATTAAAATTCTTTTGTGAATTCATACTCTTTAACACTACTCTCAAATTCAGAGGGCATCTTATTAAAATTTCCATAAGAGTTGTTTTCGGTGTCAAAACCGGCGGATCTCGGGTAGGGGGTCCCGAACTATGCGTCTAGGCGGATGGTAACAGGAGACAAGGGACACGATGTTTTACCCAGGTTCGTGTTGGGGAACGTTGCAGAAAATTAAAATTTTCCTACGGTTTCACCAAGATCCATCTATGAGTTCTACTAAGCAACGAGTCAAGAGAGAGAGTTTGCATCTGCATACCACTTGTAGATTGAGTACGGAAGCGTTCGAGGGAGTGGTGATGATGGAGACGTTCCCAACGTGATTCCGATCACCGATGACCAAGTGCTGAACGGACAGCACCTCCGCGTTCAACACACGTACGGGACGACGGCGTCTCCTTTGTCTTGATCCAGCAAGGAGGAAGGAGAGATTGAGGAATACAACTCCAATGGCAGCACGACGGCGTGATGCAGTTGGTACGGCAGTTCTCCGGCAGGGCTTCGCCAAGCTCGCGTGGAGAAAGAGAGGTGTTGGGGAGGGGAGGGGCTGCGCCTTCAATGGTGTGTGCAGCCTCCCCCACCCCTCTATTTATAGGAGGAGAGGGCAGGGGGCGGCCATCTAGGGAAACCCTAGATGGGGCGGCGGCCAAAGGGAGGAGGGAGGGTGGCTTGCCCCCAAGCCAGGGGCGCCCCTTTAGGGTTTCCTCCCCATGCCCTAGCCGCATGGGCCTAGGTGGGAGGTGCGCCCAGCCCACCAGGGGCTGGCTCCCTCCCACTTAGCCCATGTGGCCCCCCGAGGGGTGGCCCCTCCGGTGGACCTCCGGAACCCTCCCGTGGCCCGGTACATTACCGTATACCCTCAAACTTTCCGAGTCCGCTTAACCACTTTCCATATATAAATCTTTACCTCCGGACCATTCCGAAACTCCTCGTGACGTCCGGGATCTCATCCAGGACTCCAAACAACATTCGGTAATCACATACTTGTCTTCCTAATAACCCTAGCGTCACCGAACCTTAAGTGTGTAGACCCTACGGGTTCGGGAGACACGCAGACATGACCGAGACGATCTCAGGTCAATAACCAACAGCGGGATCTGGATACCCATGTTGGCTCCCACATGTTCCTCGATGTTGTCATCGGATGAACCACGATGTCAAGGGTTCAAGCAACCCCGTATTCTATTCCCTTTGTCAGACGGTATGTTACTTGCCCGAGACTCGATCGTCGGTATCCCAATACCTCGTTTAGTCTCATTACCGGCAAGTCACTTTACTCGCATCAGTAATGCATGATCCGTGACCAGACACTTGATCACTTTGAGCTCAATATGATGATGCACTACCGAGTGGGCCCAGTGATACCTCTCCGTCATACGGAGTGACAAATCCCTGTCTCGATCCGTGTCAACCCAACAGACACTTTCGGAGATACCTGTAGTGCACCTTTATAGTCACCCAGTTACGTTGTGACGCTTGATACACCCAAAGCACTCCTACGGTATCCGGGAGTTACACGATCTCACGGTCTAAGGAAGAGATACTTGACATTGGAAAAGCTCTAGCAAAACGAACTACACGATCTTTGTGCTATGCTTAGGATTGGGTCTTGTCCATCACGTCATTCTCCTAATGACGTGATCCCGTTGTCAATGACATCTGATGTCCATAGTCGGAAACCATGACTATCTGTTGACCAACGAGCTAGTCTACTAGAGGCTTACTAGGACGATTGTAGTCTATGTATTCACACGTGTATTACGATTTCCGGATAATACAGTTATAGCATGAATAAAAGACAATTATCACGAACAAGGAAATATAATAATAATGCTTTTATTATTACCTCTAGGGCATATTTCCAACAGTCTCCCACTTGCACTAGAGTCAATAATCTAGTTACATTGTGATGAATCGAACACCCATAGAGTTCTGGTGTTGATCATGTTTTGCCCGCGGAAGAGGTTTAGTCAACGGATCTGCGACATTCAGATCCGTATGCACTTTACAAATTTCTATGTCTCCATCCTGAACGTTTTCACGGATGGAGTTGAAGCGACGCTTGATGTGCCTGGTCTTCTTGTGAAACTTGGGCTCCTTGGCAAGTGCAATAGCTCCAGTGTTGTCACAGAAGAGTTTGATCGGCCCCGACGCATTGGGTATGACTCCTAGGTCGGTGATGAACTCCTTCACCCAAATTGCTTCATGCGCTGCCTCCGAGGCTGCCATGTACTCCGCTTCACATGTAGATCCCGCCACGACGCTCGCTTGCAGCTGCACCAGCTTCGCTCCACCATTCAACATATACACGATCCGGTTTGTGACTTAGAGTCATCCAGATCTGTGTCGAAGCTAGCGTCGACGTAACCCGTTATGACGAGCTCTTCGTCACCTCCATAAACGAGAAACATGTCCTTTGTCCTTTTCAGGTACTTCAGGATATTTTTGACCGCTGTCCAGTGTTCCTTGCCGGGATTACTTTGGTACCTTCCTACCAAACTTACGGCAAGGTTTACATCAGGTCTGGTACACAGCATGGCATACATAATAGATCCTATGGCTGAGGCATAGGGGATGACACTCATCTCTTCTTTATCTTTTGCCGTGGTCGGGCATTGAGCTGAGCTCAATCTCACACCTTGCAATACAGGCAAGAACCCCTTCTTGGACTGATCGATTTTGAACTTCTTCAAAATTTTATCAAGGTATGTGCTTTGTGAAAGACCTATGAGGCGTCTCGATCCATCTCTATAGATCTTGATGCCTAATATATAAGCAGCTTCTCCAAGGTCCTTCATTGAAAAACACTTATTCAAGTAGGCCTTAATGCTGTCCATGAATTCTATATCATTTCCCATCAAAAGTATGTCATCTACATATAATATGAGAAATGCTACAGAGCTCCCACTCACTTTCTTGTAAACGCAGGCTTCTCCATAAGTCTGCATAAACCCAAACGCTTTGATCATCTCATCAAAGCGAATGTTCCAACTCTGAGATGCTTGCACCAGCCCATAAATGGATCGCTGGAGCTTGCATACTTTGTTAGCGTTCTTAGGATTGACAAAACCCTCTGGCTGCATCATATACAGCTCTTCCTTAAGATAACCGTTAAGGAACGCTGTTTTGACGTCCATCTGCCATATCTCATAATCATAGTATGCGGCAATTGCTAACATGATTCGGACGGACTTAAGCTTCGCCACGGAGAGAAAGTCTCATCGTAGTCAATCCCTTGAACTTGCCGATAACCCTTAGCGACAAGTCGAGCTTTATAGATGGTGACATTACCATCGCGTCCGTCTTCTTCTTAAAGATCCATTTGTTTTCTATCGTCGCCGATCATTGGGCAAGTCACCAAAGTCCACACTTTGTTTTCATACATGGATCCTATCTCGGATTGCATGGCTTCAAGCCATTTGTTGGAATCTGGGCCCGCCATCGCTTCTTCATAGTTCAAGGTTCACCGTTGTCTAACAACATGATTTCCGGGACGGGTTGCCGCACCACTCAGTGCGGAACGTGTCCTAGTGGACCTCTGAAGTTCAGTAGCAACTTGATCCAAGTACCTTGATCATCATCATTTCTTTCCTCTCCAGTCGGTGTAGGCACCACAGGAACATTTTCCTGAGCTGCACCACTATCCTGTTCAAGAGGTAGTACTTCATCGAGTTCTACTTTCCTCCCACTTACTTCTTTCGAGAGAAACTCTTTTCCGAAAGGATCCGTTCTTGGCAACAAAGATCTTTCCTCGGATCTTAAGTAGAAGGTATACCCTACGGTTTCCTTAGGGTATCCTATGAAGATGCATTTTCCGACTTGGGTTCGAGCTTTTCAGGTTGAAGTTTCTTGACATAAGCATCGATCCCCAAACTTTTAGAAACGACAGCTTAGGTTTCTTCCCAAACCATAATTCATACGGTGTCGTCTCAACGGACTTAGACGGTGCCCTATTTAAAGTGAATGTAGCTGTCTCTAGAGCGTATCCCCAAAATGATAGCGGTAAATCAGTAAGAGACATCATAGACCGCACCATATCCAATAGAGTGCGACACGACGCTCGGACACACCGTTACGCTTGAGGTGTTCCAGCGGCGTTAGTTGTGAAACGATTCCACATTTTCTTAAGTGTGTACCAAATTCGTGACTTAAATATTCTCCTCCACGATCCGATCGTAAGAATTTTATCTTTCGGTCACGTTGATTCTCTACTTCATTCTGAAATTCCTTGAACTTTTCAAAGGTCTCAGACTTGTGTTTCATCAAGTAGACATACCCATATCTACTCAAGTCATCTGTGAGAGTGAGAACATAACGATATCCTCCATGAGCCTCAACGCCATTGGACCGCATACATCGGTATGTATGATTTCCAACAAGTTGGTTGCTCGCCCATTGTTCCGAGAACGGAGTCTTGGTCATCTTGCCCATGAGGCATGGTTCGCATGTGTCAAATGATTCATAATCTAAAGACTCCAAAAGTCCATCAGCATGGAGCTTCTTCATGCGCTTGACACCAATGTGACCAAGGCGGCAGTGCCACAAGTATGTGGGACTATCGTTATCAACTTTACATCTTTTGGTATTCACGCTATGAACATGTGTAATACTACGCTCGAGATTCATTAAGAATAAACCATTGACCATCGGAGCATGACCATAAAACATATCTCTCATATAAATAGAACAACCATTATTCTCGGATTTAAATGAGTAGCCATCTCGCATTAAACGAGATCCAGATACAATATTCATGCTCAAACTTGGCACCAAATAACAATTATTAAGGTTTATAACTAATCCCGTGGGTAAATGAAGAGGTAGCGTGCCGACGGCGATCACATCGACTGAACCATTCCCGACGCAAGATCGTCACCTCGTCCTTCGCCAGTCTCCGCTTATTCCGCAGCTCCTGCTGTGAGTTACAAATATGAGCAACGGCACCGGTATCAAATACCCAGGAGTTACTACGAGTACTGGTAAGGTACACATCAATTACATGTATATCAAATATACCTTTGGTGTTGCCGGCCTTCTTGTCCGCTAAGTATTTGGGGCGGTTCCGCTTCCAGTGACCCTTCCCCTTGCAATAAAAGCACTCAGTCTCAGGCTTGGGTCCATTCTTTGACTTCTTCCCGGTAACTTGCTTACCGGGCGCGACAACCTCCTTGCCGTCCTTCTTGAAGTTCTTCTTGCCCTTGCCCTTCTTAAACTTAGTGGTCTTATTGACCAACAACACTTGATGTTCTTTCTTGATTTCAACCTCGGCTGACTTCAGATAGAGAATACTTCAGAATGGTCTTTACCATCCCCGCATATTGTAGTTCATCACAAAGCTCTTGTAGCTTGGTGGAAGCGATCGAGGATTCTGTCAATGACCGCCTCATCGTGGAGGTTAATATTCAGCTGGGTCATACGGTTGTGCAACCCGCACATCTTGAGAATGTGCTCACCGACGTAACTATTTTCCTCCATCTTACAACTATAGAACTTGTCGGAGATGTCATATCTCTCGACCCGGCGTGAGCTTGGAAAACAAGTTTCAGCTCCTCGAACATCTCATATGCTCCGTGATGCTCAAAACGCTTTTGGAGCCCCGGTTCTAAGCTGTAAAGCATGCCGCTTGAACAAGGGAGTAATCATCAGACGAGACTGCCAAGCATTCATAATGTCTTGGTTCTCTCGACGGAGCGCCACCTAGCGGTCCTTCTAGGACATATCGTTTCTGGCAGCTATGAGGATGATCTCAAGTTCCGGACCCAGTCCGTATAGTTGTTGCCATCATCTTTCAGCTTGGTTTTCTCTAGGAATGCGTTGAAGTTCAAGTTGACATGAGCGTTGGCCATTTGATCTACAAGACATATCATTCAAAAGTTTTTAGACTAAGTTCATGATAATTAAGTTCATCTAATCAAAATTATTTCAATGAACTCCCACTCAGATTAGACATCCCTCTAGTCATCTAAGTGATACACGATCCGAGTCGACTAGGCCGTGTCCGATCATCACGTGAGACGGACTAGTCATCGTCGGTGAACATTCTCATGTTGATCGTATCTTCTATACGACTCGTGTTCGACCTTTAGGTCTCCGTGTTCCGAGGCCATGTCTGTACATGCTAGGCTCGTCAAGTTAACCCTAAGTGTTTTGCGTGTGTAAATCTGTCTTACACCCGTTGTATGTGAACATAAGAATCCATCACACCCGATCATCACGTGGTGCTTAGAAGCGATTTAACTTTAGCAACTGTGCACGCTTAGGGAGAACACTTCTTGAAATTGTTGTAAGGATCATCTTATTTACTACCGTCGTTCTAAGTAAACAAGATGTATAAACATAATAAACATCACATGCAATTATATAGAAGTGACATGATATGGCCAATATCATAAAACTCCATTGATCTCCATCTTCGGGCTCCATGATCATCTTGTCACCGCATGACACCATGATCTCCATCATCATGATCTCCATCATTGTGCCTCCATGAAGTTGTCACGCCAACGACTACTTCTACTTCTATGGCTAACGCGTTTAGCAATAAAGTAAAGTAAATTACATGGCGTTCTTCAATGACACGCAGGTCATACAAAAATAAAGACAACTCCTATGGCTCTTGCCGGTTGTCATACTCATCGACATGCAAGTCGTGATTCCTATTACAAGAACATGATCTCATACATCACAATATGTCATTCATCATTCATTACAACTTGGCCATATCACATCACATGTCAATTGCTGCAAAAACAAGTTAGATGTCCTCTAATTGTTGTTGCATCTTTTACGTGGCTGCAATTGGGTTCTAGCAAGAACGTTTTCTTACCTACGAATAACCACAACGCGATCTTGTCAACTTCTATTTAACCTTCATAAGGACCCTTTTCATCGAATCCGCTCCAACTAAAGTAGGAGAGACAGACACCCGCCAGCCACCTTATGCAACTAGTGCATGTTAGTCGGTGGAACCGGTCTCACGTAAGTGTACGTGTAAGGTTGGTCCGGGCCGCTTCATCCCACAATACCGCGGAAGCAAGATAAGACTAGTAACGGCAAGTAAATTGACAAGATCCACGCCCACAACTAAATTGTGTTCTACTCGTGCAAAGAGAACTACGCATAGACCTAGCTCTGATACCACTGTTGGGGAACGTTGCAGAAAATTAAAATTTTCCTACGGTTTCACCAAGATCCATCTATGAGTTCTACTAAGCAACGAGTCAAGAGAGAGAGTTTGCATCTACATACCACTTATAGATTGAGTACGGAAGCGTTCGAGGGAGTGGTGATGATGGAGACGTTCCCAACGTGATTCCGATCACCGATGACCAAGTGCTGAACGGACAGCACCTCCGCGTTCAACACACGTACGGGACGACGGCGTCTCCTTCGTCTTGATCCAGCAAGGAGAAAGGAGAGGTTGAGGAAGACAACTCCAATGGCAGCACGACGGCGTGATGCAGTTGGTACGGCAGTTCTCCGGCAGAGGCTTCGCCAAGCTCGCGTGGAGAAAGAGAGGTGTTGGGAGGGAGGGCTGCGCCTTCAATGGTGTGTGCAGCCCTCCCCCACCCCTCTATTTATAGGAGGAGAGGGCAGGGGCCGGCCATCTAGGGAAACCCTAGATGGGGCGGCCAAAGGGAGGAGGGAGGGTGGCTTGCCCCCAAGCCAGGGGGCCCCTTTAGGTTTCCCTCCCATGCCCTAGCCGCATGGGCCTAGGTGGGAGGTGCGCCCAGCCCACCAGGGGCTGGCTCCTCTCCCACTTAGCCCATGTGGCCCCCCGAAGGGTGGCCCTCCCGTGGACCTCGGAACCCACCCGTGGCCCCAGACATTACCAGATACCTCAAACTTTCCGAGTCCGCTTAACCACTTTCCATATATAAATCTTTACCTCCGACCATTCCGAACTCCTCGTGACGTCCGGGATCTCATCCGGACTCAACAACATTCGTAATCACATACTTGTCTTCCTAATAACCCTAGCGCCACCGAACCTTATGTGTAGACCCTACGGGTTGGGAGACACGCAGACATGACCGAGACGATCTCAGTCAATAACCAACAGCGGATCTGGATACCCATGTTGGCTCCTACATGTTCCTCGATGTTGTCATCGGATGAACCACGATGTCAAGGGTTCAAGCAACCCGTATTCTATTCCCTTTGTCGACGGTATGTTACTTGCCCGAGACTCGATCGTCGGTATCCCAATACCTCGCTTAGTCTCGTTATCGCAAGTCACTTTACTCGCATCAGAATGCATGATCCCGTGACCGACACTTGATCACTTTGAGCTCAATATGATGATGCACTACCGAAAGTGGGACCAGTGATACCTCTCCGTCATACGGAGTGACAAATCCTCGTCTCGATCCGTGTCAACCCAATGACACTTTCGGAGATACCTTTAGTGCACCTTTATAGTCACCCGATTACGTTGTGACGCTTGATACACCCAAAGCACTCCTACGGTATCCGGAGTTACACGATCTCACGGTCTAAGGAAGAGATACTTGACATTGGAAAAGCTCTAGCAAAACGAACTACACGATCTTTCCGCTATGCTTAGGATTGTCTTGTCCATCACGCCATTCTCCTAATGACGTGATCCCGCTTGTCAATGACATCCGATGTCCATAGTCAGAAACCATGACTATCTGTTGACCAACGAGCTAGTCTACTAGAGGCTTACTAGGACGATTGTAGTCTATGTATTCACACGTGTATTACGATTTCCGGATAATACTGTTATAGCATGAATAAAAGACAATTATCACGAACAAGGAAATATAATAACAATGCTTTTATTATTGCCTCTAGGGCATATTTCCAACAGTTCGGGCCCTCTTGATGGAGGTAAAACCCTACGTCCTGCTTGATTGATATTGATATTGTGGATGTTTACAAGAGTGGATCTACCACGAGATCAAGGAGGCTAAACCCTAGAAGCTAGCCTACGGTATGATTGTAAGGGTTGTTGTTCTGATGTCCATCGACTAGCCTGGCCTTGGTTTATATAATGCACCAGAGACCTAGGATAACAAGAGTCCTAGCCGAATACGCCGGTGGGGGAGGAGTCCTTGTCTTGATCGCCAAGTCTTGTGGAATCTTCCTTGTATGCGTAACCGTCCGGATGGCCCATGAGTATACGGCCATGGGGATTCTCGCCCAATCCAACTGATCGGGAGACGACATGGTGAGTACCCCTAGTCCAGACACCGCCAGAGCCCCTCGAACCGGTCTTCGTTGGGGACGCCTCGATTCTTCCGAACTGTTCTTCATCTTCGGTCGTCGGTCTTGAAAACTGGTTCAACAAATCTTCGATCTTGAGGATCGCCGAAATGCATTAAACGAGTTTACACGTCAGGTATCCGAGGAGCCCCTTTAAGTGTCCGGCCTTTATCAATGCCTTGTTATTTTTATGCCACACCTCGGGTTTGAAGTTGTTCCCGGGCGGCAGCGTCCTCTTGCGTCCGAGCTCCAACGCCGGACTGCATTCGAGGTATCTTTCGCAGACGAGCACCAATGCCGGACTACTTCCCAGCTCTAACGCCGAACTATGTATCCGAGCTCCAACGCCGGACTGTATCCGAGCTCCAACGCCGGACTGTATCCGAGGTGTCGTAAATCACCTTGGTTCAAAGAAGTTTGAAGGAGTTTAGCCGAGCTTAATGCCGGAAATGCCCTCTATGGAGCCAGCCACTAGCGTCCGAGCTTTATGCCGGACTGCTTCCGAGGTGGTGCACCACCCCGAATGTGGGCTGATTTTTGTCAATATTTGTAGTTGGTGCAATTTATTCTCTGCCGAGATACATAGCCAGTAGCCCTCAAGGTGGGTATCGGTCTAAAACCCGAGATGCACCTGAAGGATGACGTAAGACCGCTGATCCCAAGAGCTGCCGAGACTCAAAGTTGATTTGCAAAATCGGTCCGAGGATCAAGTCCTAGCTCGCAGAATACTTCGACACAAAAGCGGCGTGCTCAGTCCTCAAGACTCGGGTTGGGTGCGGCCGACCAACCCGAGGATCAAAACCTCCTCGAGATCAGATACACTTAAGATTTTACGCATTGGACAGCAATGCAAGAGCCCCGAGACACCGGTCGTGGCAATACCGATCGGGGATCGATGTGCCCTTTAATATTTGTAAATAATAATCCCAAGCCCAAGAGCCCCAAGCCTTAATGCGGCACGGAGGTCAATTAAGGATCGATATCCATAGTAAAATCACAAATTATGTGGAATGACTCGATGTATCCAAGTACTTTACGTCATTAATGCTCGAATCCGTATTGTACAAAACTTTGTTGACCGACCATCGGCTTCCACCTCCTCGGCTAATAGCCGAGGAGTGTTTGTCCTACTTTATAAAGCCTTTATGAGGGCAAAGTTTTACGACAAACAAGGCAATCTGGCAATACGGTTTTATAAACAAAGGTACGCAGAGAGATATGTTATATTACTGTTTAACAGAAGAAATGTCTTCCAAAGAAAATAGTCCCACTATCGGTTCCTTTCTTTGGGTTGTCATGCTAAGCATGATCATGAAACCTCAGCTCCGATGTAAGAGCAAAATATTGAGGATTTAGTTTGGGAGGCCGCCATTAGCCCCGTAGTGTTCGCGACAATCGAGGTCAAGCTGAAACACTTCGCCAATTTTATGAATGGCCCGTCATTTAATATAGTCATCGGATCGCTGACCAGTTTACACCTATTGTGACAGTCAGTTTTCGGCTTTCTCCACTGAGGTGCTTGACCATGCGAGCTGGAAGCACAATCGCAGTGGTTCTCCCTTTGCACACCTAGCGAACAAAGCGGAACGTAGGAGGCAAGCGCGAGCCGGGCAACCCAACTATTGACCGAAGACACACACCAAACTGATGCATATATAGCAATATCCGAGAATGTTTCGCCAATCTCTAAAGGTGTCGGCAAGCAGATCGCGAGACTTGTGCTGAAAACACACAAATAGTTAAAAGTGCCAAAAGCTTGAAACCAAAAACGCCAAGAAAACATGACGTCCAACAAGATCAAGTGTTCGTGCCAATCCGAAAATTGACTTTAGAAAAAAAAGTGCTTCGCCGTGCTTTAACTTTGCAACGACTAAGAAGAAAAACACTTAGTATGAAACGGCTCAAATAAACATAAGAGCCTCCAAGTGACTTGGGTAAAAGTTGACTATAAAATGTAAGGTGACATGTAGAATGCCTTCTAGCCGGATTGTAGATCGCTTGTCGAAGCGGACCTTTTCGCTTCAACCTCTGGACTCAATAGTCCGGAGTGTGTCCGAATACCCTCACGGTTATAAAACCGGGCATGCGTGGAGACCAGGCGAGGGGTCATTAGTGCTTTATCGCATAAGTGCCCAACTAGTTATGTTATATTACATGGTTAGTAAGAAACATCTTCCAGGAGAATAGTTCCGTTAGGGGTTCCTTTCTCGGGAGGCATGCCCTAAAGTGCATGTCCGGACTGCGAAAAGAGCAGAAAAACATCTGGGGCAGGCAAATAAATAGGTAAGAAATCATCCTTTAGTTCACCGACCGAGTATTCCCTTAAGAACGCTTAGCTTTCGCTTCACCCAGTCTGAGGTACACATCCGCTGACCCGCAGTAATAATCGCAGAGGTGCTCCTTTACCACCTAGCCGAACAATCGGGAACGAGGGGTAAGCACAGGAGCCAGCAACCCAGCTTGGCCAAAACTTAAGTCATATCGATGCATATAATGGTGAATAAAAGGTACATGCGGAAGTATGACACATGTGTTGGGCATAAAGCCCGAATTAACAAGCTTCATTAAAGAAGCCCCTGGTATAATGAGCGCTGGTAGCGTCAAGTGTAAAAGTAACAAAGTTTCAACAAGAAAAATTTTACAAGCAACTTTTTCCAAAAAGTATAATGCTTGGTCGAACCGAACACAAGTTACAAATTTAAAACTTTGAGCATGAAGGCAACTTAGCTGGTTAATGTGTTCGGTATTGACGATGCGGTCCGAGCTTGATGCGGACAAGGTTCCATCCCCAAGCCGGTCCCGAGGTGGCGAAGCAAAGAGCTCGGCAGGTGAAGTGGTGACATAGCACGGTCAATGCAGGACGGCAGAGTGATGCCAAGTCCCCGGCATGGGGTAATGAAGTGTTGACGAAGCCCCCCGTCCAGCCGAGGTGACGTCAAAGGATATAGTCCGGCTGGATCATTTTCCTGTGCACAAAAAATAGTGCAAACCAGAGATAATAGTAATAAAAAATCGTTGCATAATAAATAATTTATGCAAAGTGAGTAATAAAAGAAATATGGCCTGGCGCCGAAATCAATGTGGATGCAAGGCGGTGGCGTGATGCGGTAAAGGCATGGCAAGGCCTGAAATTCACAGGTCGGTTCGAGTTCCGGACGCGGCGTTCGCCGGACTATGTACGGAAGCTGACCGAACCATCATGTGACCGTTGATAATGCGGCCACCATTGGATAGACCTGTGTACATATGATGGACAAACCAGAGTGATAATTCCTTGGGAAAAATTAACCCAAACAAGCAAAAAGAAATACTAGGATTAATAGCACCTGGTTTATTTGTTGTAGCAATCCGAAGGAAGGTGATTCCCAAAATTGGGACTCGATCCGCGCACCCATTGCCCGGTCGGCTAGTGACGCCGAAGTGTCCGAAGTAGGTTGATGAAGAGATGGCGAGGCCCCCGGTCCAGCCGAGATGTTGAAGTAGGTCGACGTGATGGATACCAGCTTGAAGAAGCAGTAGTGCGGCCCTGCCGAGGCAGGTCGTGACGTGGTTGATGCCGGTTTGATGAAGCGACCGTGCGGAGATGCCGGTATGCCCGCTTCGTGTAATCCGTGGGGCGGCGATGTTGGTGATGATTTACCCTTCGTGATGCCGGACTCTTGTTCGGCTTGCCGAGATGATGATCCGAAGAAGTTGAGCTCGGCTCAACAAAGTGACGACGTGTCTAGCGCAGGTCGGCGGCCGTGGAGCAATATTGCCGGACTGGTTTGACACCAGCATGATGTTGAAGATCCTGTTCAAAAGATCTTAAAGTTAGTGGGATGTGTTCGGAAACAGAACACAATACCCCATACAAAACTTCCTTCAAAAAGGATGTCCGAAATCCCGTTCATAAAAAAGACGAACTCGGGTCGGATTCGTTTTCGCGCAGAAAACAGATCTGAAAAGTGATGCACTAATCGGAAGGTTCCCGGAGTTTGGACGGTTGGATCGAGCTGAAATCTTGAGGGGTGGTAGATATAGGAATTCCGCAGCCGATCAACGGTTGGATTTTCCAAAGGAAGTCCGAGCTAGAAGCTGGATACCACGCCCTAAACTCGTCCGGATTCTCGTCCAGATTCAATGCGGCTCCGGTATATCGGAGATTGCCAAAGATTCCTCCATCGGAACTCGATGAAATTTTCCAGGGTTGTTGTAGACTCAATCCCGCACAATTCCACCGAAGCAATCGTTAAAACGACGCTTGAAGAGGCGGTGGCGGCGGACACAAGTCCGCTGTCCAGAAAAACAGTACGGTCGCCCTAGGGCAATGTTGACGTTGAGCCCCCGGGCTCCCTGGATGATTCCTCCATGATCTTGATAGAGATCGGAGATGATGTTGATGAAGGCCCTCATCCGAACAAGACGATTGGAGATAGGGTGCAGTCCTTGGTCGAACCAAGTTGACCAGTCGAGCTGGTGACGAAGATGCCGAAGTTGCAGTTGACCTGCGGGCGAGCCATCAACCTTTTGCCGGACACACAGCGGAACTCTCAATGAAAGCACCAATGTCGGTGTCAAAACCGGCGGATCTCGGGTAGGGGGTCCCGAACTGTGCGTCTAGGCGGATGGTAACAGGAGACAAGGGACACGATGTTTCACCCAGGTTCGGGCCCTCTTGATGGAGGTAAAACCCTACGTCCTGCTTGATTGATATTGATATTGTGGATGTTTACAAGAGTGGATCTACCACGAGATCAAGGAGGCTAAACCCTAGAAGCTAGCCTATGGTATGATTGTAAGGGTTGTTGTTCTGATGTCCATCGACTAGCCTGGCCTTGGTTTATATAATGCACCAGAGGCCTAGGATAACAAGATTCCTAGCCGAATACGCCGGTGGGGGAGGAGTCCTTGTCTTGATCGCCAAGTCTTGTGGAATCTTCCTTGTATGCGGCAACTGTCCGGACTGGCCCATGAGTATACGGCCATGGGGATCCTCGGCCCAATCCAACTGATCGGGAGATGACGTGGTGAGTACCCCCTAGTCCAGGACACCGTCAGTTGTTGTAGGAACTTCCATAATTATTAGAAGGATTACTAGGATAAGGCCTAGGATTAAAATTTCCTCTATACGCGTTGTTACCAAAATTATTCCTACCAACAAAATTCACATCCATAGATTCATTATTATTCTCAATTAAAGTAGACAAAGGCATATCATTAGGATCAGAAGAAACACTCTTAGTAGCGAATAATTTCATAAGTTCATCCATCTTTCCACTCAAAACATTAATTTCTTCTATTGCATGCACTTTTTATTAGTAGATCTTTCGGTATGCCATTGAGAATAATTAACCATAATATTATCTAGAAGTTTAGTAGCATCTCCTAGAGTGATTTCCATAAAAGTGCCTCCCGCGGCCGAATCTAAAAGATTTCTAGATGCAAAATTCAATCCGGCATAAAAATTTTGTATAATCATCCACAAGTTCAAACCATGAGTAGGACAATTACGTATCATTAATTTCATTCTCTCCCAAGCTTGTACAATATGTTCATGATCAAGTTGCTTAAAATTCATACTATCATTCCTAAGAGAGATAATCTTAGCGGGAGGAAAATACTTAGAGATAAAAGCATCTTTGCACTTGTTCCAAGAATCAATACTATTTTTAGGCAAAGATGAAAACCACGCTTTAGTACGATCTCTCAGCGAAAAAGGAAATAGCTTCAATTTAACGACCTCATTATCGACATCTTTTTTCTTCTGCATATCACATAAATCAACGAAGCTATTCAGATGAGTAGCGGCATCTTCACTAGGAAGGCCGGTGAATTGATTTTTCATAACAAGATTCAACAAAGCAGTATTGATTTCACAAGATTCAGTATTGGCAAGAGGAGCAATCGGAGTGCTAAGGAAATCATTATTGTTGGTATTGATGAAGTCACACAATTTGGTAGCATCTTGAGCCATCGCGACAAACAAGCAATCCAACACACGAGCAAACAAGCAGACGAAGAAAAAGGCAACGGGAAAAAGAGGAGGATATTGGGAAAGAGAGGGTGAATAAAACGGCAAGGGTGAAGTGGGGAAGCGGAAAACGAGAGGCAAATGGCAAATAATGTAATGCGAGAGATAGGGATTGTGATGGGTACTTGGTATGTTGACTTTTCGTAGACTCCCCGGCAACGGCGCCAGAAATTATTCTTGCTACCTCTTGAGCACTGCCTTGGATTTCCCTGAAGAGGAGAGGATGATGCAGCAAAGTAGCGTAAGTATTTCCCTTGGTTTTTGAGAACCAAGGTATCAATCCAGTAGGAGGCCATGCACAAGTCCCTCGTACCTGCACAAAACGATAGCTACTCGCAACCAACGCGATTAGGGGTTGTCAATCCCTTCACAGTCACTTACGAGAGTGAGATCTGATAGAGATGATAGATAATATTTTTGGTATTTTTGATATAGAGATGCAAAGCAAAAAGTAAAATGCAAAGTAAAAACATAGCAAGTATAAAAGTGATGGAGATTGATATGATGAGAATAGACCCGGGGGCCATAGGTTTCACTAGTGGCTTCTCTCAAGAGCATAAGTATTCTACGGTGGGTGAACAAATTACTGTTGAGCAATTGACAGAATTGAGCATATTTATGAGTATATCTAGGTATGATCATGTATATAGGCATCATGTCCGTGACAACTAGACCGAAACGGTTCTACATCTACTACTATTACTCCACTCATCGACCGCTATCCAGCATGCATCTAGAGTATTAAGTTGAAAACAGAGTAACGCCTTAAGCAAGATGACATGATGTAGAGGAATAAATTCATGCAATATGATAAATACCCCATATTGTTATCCTCGATGGCAACAATACAATACGTGCCTTGCAACCCTTTCTGTCACTGGGTAAGGACACCGCAAGATTGAACCCAAAGCTATGCACTTCTCCCATTGTAAGAACTACCAATCTAGTTGGCCAAACCAAACGGATAATTCGAAGAGACTTGCAAAGATAACCAATCATACATAAAAGAATTCAGAGAAGATTCAAATATTATTCATAGATAAGCTGGATCATAAACCCACAATTCATCGGTCTCAACAAACACACCGCAAAAAGAAGATTACATCGAATAGATCTCCACGAGAGAGGGGGAGAACATTGTATTGAGATCCAAAAAGAGAGAATAAGCCATCTAGCTACTAGCTATGGACCCGAAGGTCTGAAGTAAACTACTCACACTTCGTTGGAGGGGCTATGGTGATGATGTAGAAGCCCTCCGTGGTGGATGCCCCCTCCGGCGGAACTCCAAAACAGGCCCCAATATGGGATCTCTTGGATACAGGAAGTTGCGGCGGTGGAATTAGGTTTTTGGCTCCTGTTCTGATCATTTGGGGGTACGTAGGTATATATAGGAGGAAGGAGTACGTCGGTGGAGCGACAGGGTGCCCACGAGGCAGGGGGCGTGCCCTAGGGAGGGCTCTCCCCACCCTCGTGACCGCCTCTTTCGTTCCTTGGAGTAGGGTCCAAGTCCCCTGGATCACGTTCGGTGAGAAAATCACGTTTCCGAAGGTTTTATTCCGTTTGGACTCCGTTTGATATTCTGTTTCTTTGAAACACTGAAATAGGCAAAAAACAGCAATTCTGGGCTGGGCCTCCGGTTAATAGGTTAGTCCCAAAAATAATATAGAAGTGGAAAATAAAGCCCCATATAGTCCAAAACAGTAGATAAAGTAGCATGGAGCAATAAAAAATTATAGATACGTTGGAGACGTATCAGCGCGCTCCAACTCGCCCCCTTGAGCAGTGGGGAGTTCATCGAAATGCGCCGACCAGCCCCAATCACCTCCACGTCGCCCTGCTGCAACAGAACGGCGGTTCGCCGGCGTTCTTATCCATGGCCGTGGAACCGACCTAGTTACGCTATAAATGGAGGTCCCCGAGCTCATCCAAACCCCCAGGCAGCCTCAGGCCATCCCTTTGGAGCCCCCTAGCCCGCAATCGATGGAGGAAGGCCGTCCTCCTCGCCTCCGGCCAGTTCGGCCACCGCCACGCTCCGGCTCCGTTCGTCGCGGGCAGGCCCTCCCCCGTCCTCCAGCACCACCACCCGACTCCCCTTGGTTGTGCGGAGCCACCCAACCCCTCAACCTCGACCGGGAGCCACCGTAGCCCAAACCCCCAATTCCTCCCGAAGCCACCTCTGCCGCAGAGTTCGCCGCCGGTGACTCCCTTCGTCCCCGCAAACCTGTCGACCACCGGGAGGACCGCCCTAGACTGGCGGATCCATCCCGCCTCGAACCCGCTGGGAGCCGCTGTCCGGGCCGATCGCTGAGCCCCACCTCTGCTCGGACAGAGGAGGAAGGAGGCGGACGACTGGTCAAACCTGACCGGTGGGCCCCATGGACCCACTGTTAGTGACCCCGAGCCAGCCCGCGCTGTTTTAAGTGGAGGTAAACCCAAAGTACGTCTCCTACGTGTTTTTATTCGAAACGCTTTTGTTTCTTTTTCTGTTTTATCTAAAAACAGAATTTTGACTAAACTTTGACTGGCTATAACTTTTTAAATATAAGTCCAAATGACTTGATTCTTTTTTTGTTGTTTCTCAAATTCTGTCTAGTTTATTTTCATTTTTATTTGAAAATTTTCCGAACAACTTTTTGTACTGTTTTGAGACTATGTGTTAAATTGAATTTTCTCCAAATAGGATTTGTTGGAGAGAGAAGAAAACTTTCAAAATTGTTGGAATGCACCCTGCCTCTCCAAAACTTGAAGGCAAGCATTCTAAATCCTGGCATAATATTTTTGTGTGTTCTTTGATGCGGTTACAACACCCCCTTGTCTCGGAGTTTTCGTTATTTTATGCGGTGATATGATCATACTCATAAGTGCATATTGATGATTCCGTGCTATTGGAATGTGACACGTTGTGATAGTAATCACCATCGTAAGCCTTTCATGCATACCGGAAGGAAGCCGGGAAGGTCTGTGTCTTGGGTAGACACAGACTTGTCTCTAGTTCATCGTCGAGACGGTTGTGCCCGGTACGACATGATGAGGTATGATGAGTGGTGATTCTGTCTATTGGTTGAAATATACTTGTTATGCTAATCATGCAGGGAATACTTAAAACTCCTGATTCGACCATAGATCGATTCTTGTTCCAGTAACCCCCATACTTGTTTCGTACTACCACTTGTCCCTGCCGCAGGTAGGGTATAGTTCAGTAAGTTGTCAACCCCTTTCTTGGCACACACCATACAGAGAGGCCATGGTGGAAGATATCGGCTGCATCCGGTAGGCATGCCACCTGGTCCGGGGGCATGGGTGTTTCCGGTTGGGACCGAGAGGGGGGCACCCCTTAGAGCGCGCGATATAAATTTGATCCCATGCTACGCAAGGTTATAGCCTCCCCACTTAGAGTTTTGCTTAACAGGTGTCGTGGGTGATTCCAGACACCGGTAAGTTAGGCTGGTGTGTGCGGTCAGGTGTGTTTTCAATTAAAAGACCGTAGTCGGAATTAGTCCCAATGGACTAAAGGAATCCGTTACTCGTGGGTAAAGAGTACACCCTCTGCAGAGGTTAAATCTATTCGAATAGCCGTGTCCATGGTTAAGGACTATAGTCTGGGGTGGGTCAAGTGTCGGTCTTAGTGTCGGTCTTCGGTGGAGAAACTGCTAAACCAGAACATGGATCATAACTTGTGACTTATGATGATTATGATCATTATTGTTATGGACTAACCCTTTATATTTGAATTATTGAGTATCCCTGGGACGGTTCTGCCTCCTGGATATACACCATGATTATTTTCTTATAAGCCCTTTATGTGGCGTCGCACAGACGCCCGAATGTGGCATGCTTGTTATTTACTTACTTTATAAGCCCTTTATGTGGTGTCGCTGAGACGCTCGACTGTGGCATGCTTGTTATTTATTTACTCTATAAGCCCTTTATGTGGTGTCGCTGAGACGCCCGACTGTGGCATGCTTGTTATTTACTTACTTTATAAGCCCTTTACATGATGTCGCTCAGACGTCCGACTGAGGCATGCTTTATGTTATCGTCCTTTCGAGGCGTCGCTTCAAACACCTGATCGGTGCATTATATTTCTACCCTCTGATTGCATATTCATGTTTTATATGAACAACCTGCTTGCATGCATCATAGATTTTTATTTCGTGGCTGACGTTGTGATCATAGAATAATTCGGAGCATGATTATCATTTGTTATGTTATACCCGTGTTCATAATGTTTGCGAGTACATTCAAAGTACTCACTGGCTTGTCCCTGGCTATTGTCTTGGCCAGATTTCTTGCATGGGGAGGAGTGTTGCAATGACAGCCCCGGAACCCACGCAATGATGAAAGCAGCCTCGCGAAGATAGGAGTTGTCCTGGTCAGTTGTTCCTGTGGGAAATGGAGTCCCATAGACGCTGCAAGAACCCAAACCTCTTCCGCCATCAACCACTAGAAACCTTGTGTTGTACTACTAGGCCAAAATGGTCTTGTACCACATATTATGTACTTTGCTTGGAATTTCTGTATCAAGTTGGTGTCTCGCCAGCTAACAGTAATCCTGGGGCTGGTGAGCACAAGGGCCATTTTCTGGGAAATTAATATCCCGAAAATCCGGTCTTGACAGATCTCCATCTCCGAAGCACCGTCGTGATCACCATCGTCACCGGCGCGACACCTTGATATCCATCGTAGCATCGTTGTCGTCTCGCCACCTATTGCTTCTACGACTATCGCTACCGCTTAGTGATAAAGTAAAGTAATTACAGGGTGCTTGCATTTCATACAATAAAGTGACAACCATATGGCTCCTGCCAGTTGCCGATAACTCGGTTACAAAACATGATCATCTCATACAATAAAATATAGCATCACGTCTTGACCATATCACATCACAACATGCCCTGCAAAAACAAGTTAGACGTCCTCTACTTTGTGTTGCAAATTTTACGTGGCTGCTACGGGCTGAGCAAGAACCGTTCTTACCTATGCATCAAAACCACAACGATAGTTCTTCAAGCTAGTGCTGTTTTAACCTTCGCAAGGACCGGGCGTAGCCACACTCGGTTCGACTAAAGTTGGAGAAACTGACACCCGCCAGCCACCTGTGTGCAAAGCACGTTGGTAGAACCAGTCTCGCGTAAGCGTACGCGTAATATCGGTCCGGGCCCCTTCATCCAACAATACCGCCGAACCAAAGTATGACATGCTGGCAAGCAGTATGACTTGTATCGCCCATAACTCACTTGTGTTCTACTCGTGCATATAACATCTACGCATAAAACCAGGCTCGGATGCCACTGTTGGGGAACGTAGTAATTTCAAAAAAATTCCTACGCACACGCAAGATCATGGTGATGTATAGCAACGAGAGGGAAGAGTGTTGTCCACGTACCCTCGTAGACCGAAAGCGGAAGCGTTAGAACAACGCGGTTAATGTAGTCGTACGTCTTCACGGCCCGACCGATCAAGCACCGAAACTACGGCACCTCCGAGTTCTAGCACACGTTCAGCTCGATGACGTCCCTCGAACTCCGATCCAGCCGAGTGTCGAGGGAGAGTTCCGTCAGCACGACGGCGTGGTGACGATCTTGATGTTCTACCGTCACAGGGCTTCGCCTAAACACCGCTACAATATTATCGAGGAGGACTATGGTGGAGGAGGGCACCGCACACGGCTAAAAGATCAAGAGATCAATTGTTGTTTTCTTTGGGGTGCCCCCCTGCCCCCGTATATAAATGAGCAAGGGGGAGGCCGGCCGGCCCTCTATGGCGCACCCCCAAGAGGGGAATCCTACTAGGACTCCAAGTCCTAGTAGGTTTCCACCTAAAGGGAGAGAGGGGGAAGGAAGGACAGGGAGAGGGAGAAGGAAAGGGGGCGCCGCCCCCCTTCTCCTAGTCCAATTCAGACCAGAGGGGGAGGGGGCGTGCAGGCTGCCCTGGCCGCCCCTCTCTCTCTCTCCACTAAGGCCCATCGAGGCCCATTAGTTCCCCCGGGGTTCCGATAACCCTCCGGCACTCCGGTTTTATCCGAAACTTCTCCGAAACACTTCCGGTGTCCGAATATAGTCGTCTAATATATCAATATTCATGTCTTGACCATTTCGAGACTCCTCGTCATGTCCGTGATCACATCCAGGACTCCAAACAAACTTCGGTACATCAAAACTCATAAACTCATAATATAACTATCATCGAAACCTTAAGCGTGCGGACCCTACGGGTTCGAGAACTATGTAGACATGACCGAGAACCATTCCGGGTCAATAACCAATAGCGGAACCTGGATGCTCATATTGGCTCCTACATATTCTACGAAGATCTTTATAGGTCAAACCGGGTAACAACATACGTTGTTCCCTTTGTCATCGGTATGTTACTTGCCCGAGATCCGATCGCCGGTATCTCAATACCTAGTTCAATCTCGTTACCGGCAAGTCTCTTTACTCGTTATGTAATGCATCATCCCGCAACTAACTCAGTAGCTACATTGCTTGCAAGGCTTATAGTGATGTGCATTACCGAGAGGACCCAGAGATACCTCTCCGACAATCGGAGTGACAAAACCTAATCTCGAAATACGCCAACTCAACATGTACCTTTGGAGACACCTGTAGAGCTCCTTTATAATCACCCAGTTACGTTGTAACGTTTGGTAGCACATAAAGTGTTCCTCCGATAAACGGGAGTTGCATAATCTCATAGTTGTATGAACATATATAAGTCATGAAGAAAGCAATAGCAACATACTAAACGATCAAGTGCTAAGCTAACGGAATGGGTCATGTCAATCACATCATTCTCCTAATAATGTGATCCCGTTAATCAAATGACAATTCATGTCTATGGTTAGGAAACATAACCATGTTTGATTAATGAGCTAGTCAAGTAGAGGCATACTAGTGACACTATGTTTGTCTATGTATTCACACATGTATTATGTTCCCGGTTAATACAATTCTAGCATGAATAATAAACATTTATCATGAAATAAGGAAATAAATAATAACTTTATTATTGCCTCTAGGGCATATTTCCTTCAATGTGACCAAGTTTCCTGGAAAAATAATAAACTTGTAATACGACAATTATTTTAAAAAAAGTGTTCTCAGAAATTAGCTATCATGCGTGAAGATTCATGGCTTTCAAGCCAAATGATCAATCTTATGGCCACATTCATGGCAAAGTTTGTTCAAATGATCTCATATTGCGCACAAGGGCGCATCTTGGAATTTCAAACAATGTTGCCTAAGGGAATTTTCATTTTCTTTGCACGGAAAAATCATTTTCCATTTTTTGAGTGCCCAAAATGAGGTTTTTGTGAAGGAACTACCAAATAATTGTTGCAAAAATGGACCAAATCAATTTTATAAAATACTAGGTCATGTTCAATGCACAATTGACAAAATGGTTGGGTGTAAAAAGTTTTTATCCACCTCTAGTGAAAAAGACAAATATCCTCTGATTCAGTAGGAAGCGGGTCAAATTTGAACTGCGGCTGCCTTATAGTTTACTCTTTATTTTTTTCAAAAATCATTTCGAGGTACATAAGTATCTATTTAATCATAAATACATGGTTTGGTGGTGATACGTTGAGGTTTGGACGGTGGCCCAGGGCCCCAACTCCAAAGCACGTAGACTCGCATGCCCGCCGCGTGGTCACCGCGTGGTCGTCGTGTGGTAACCACGTGACCGTGGCGTTGCCATGCGTTCTGGGAAGTCTATGCATGTATAGTAGGTTTGACACTCCCCAGGTAGATGCTTGGAAGAAAATAACAACAGAAGAATCTCACGAGGGGACCGAACTATGCTCAAACATGAATTAGCAACCAAGTGTTTGATTAGCAGTACGGGAAATTCATAAGGCCAATGGGCTTGAGTTTTGACTGAGGATGAACATCTACTAGGGAGACTGTCTTGGCAAATTTTCAGCTCAAATGGATGAGTTTGGATGGCACTTGCTTTGCAAAGTACCACATCGGGCAGAAATATGGATGTTGAAGCTGGGCTCAATGGATAAGTGGATTGAGCTGAAATTTTGTGGAGTATGGTAATTTTGGCATAGTAAATCACTGTAAAAATTTTATACCATTTGGATAATCCTAGCTTGTACTTCGTTCACAAAGCTTCTCTCTGGATAGAAACTTTAGAAATTTGTTGAGGAAGATTTAATAGGCAAATGGAGCTGAATATTGGAATGTGGCAATGATTTGTGTATGTAAGATGGCACAAAAAGTTTGAGGAAAATAGGAGGTGTCTAGATAGCACTTCCTTTGCAATGTGCCAATTTGGACAGAAAATGGAAACTGAAGCTGGGCTTACATAGATGATTGGATTATGCTAAAATTTGGTGTAGGGGGTTTCTATAGTCAGGGAAATGTCCTGGTATTATGCTGAAATTATGCTGAAGTACTTGGATTTTATATTTTCAGATTACAAATACCTATATCTACCATCCATATTGCACTTGTATCACCATCTCTTCACCGAACTAGTGCACCTATACAATTTATATAAAGTTGTATGCCACTAAAAAAAAACTGATGTGCCACCATGCTAAGATAAACTAAGGGTGAGCAATGTTGTGCAAAATCAGTCACCAGATACTAATGCACGAAATTTGACTACTAGAGTGCAAAATCCAGAACTGAACCATGGGTGGAGGCAGCCGGCCGGTAATGCCATCAAACTGCACTACTGCAGATACATCCATCGCATACAGTTATAATAGTCCATCAGATTTTGCAACATCAAACTGTCGGCTTGCGATGGTGTCCTATAGGAGAGAGAAACCAGACAAAAAAATTAACAGGGGCGAAAGATTGAAATGTGCAAGGGAAAGCGTGTGCACAAACAAACAGGAGGACAAAGTATGTGTACGAGGACATGTATATGGTCACGTATTCATAACATACCGAATTTTCATTTTTCAGGCATTTTGCGGTGCAAACGAGTTGGCGCGCGGATAAAGGGCCGAGCAGGTGCGTCTCCCTGCACTTGCGTGCCCCTATGAATTTCCATGAGTGAACCTAAGATTTATACATATCATTTCCTCTTTTTTTCCTGAATGTGGATAACAAGGCTTGTTCTTATTTTTCTGCGTACATGTTCGCAGTGATGAACTGATGATAGTAGTCCCTCAAACAGCAAATTACTTACCAAATATACTCTAAAGAACATGAATAACTCCTATATGAGATAATAATATGGTAGATGGGTGGGCATAGAAACTAAAAGTCTGGAGGCAGAACCCACATACAAATATATTGAGTATTATCGTTGTCTTGCTCTTTGTGATTATTTCTGTCATCCTTGTCGTGGTAGTGGTATCCCGGGAAGATGATTCTATCCAATCAGTTCTCATCATTGCTTTCCCGGCAATACACATCGCAACTACCGTGGTCCAACCAAGCTGAGCAGTTCACATAGACATCGGGAGAGGATTAGTCAATACGGTTCGCGTCCACGATGCCGCGCTTGCCCACGGTCGACACGTGCACTGCCTTGCAACAACCTGGACCTAGAAACAATGCATTGTCGCCCAAACTCGCCACTATCATCCCACTTGTATTTGTAATTGTATGTCCTTGTTTTATCATCGTAGGTAGCAAGCTGGAAGATCCTGAAATATTCAGTCTTGTTGTGGTTCCTGGTCTTCACGGCTATTGCGAGCTTGCGCGCAGCTCAAAGACGTATTTGGCATATCCATCCTTAGTGGTTCTTGTGGTCAGCTCGTCAGCCGAGGTAACAATCGGAGCACCATTTCTTCTTCGGCCGAGGACGAGCCTGTATAGTGCAGGACGAGATGCCATAGAGCTCGCCATTGCAGAAAGCAATGTCTATTAGTTTGTGCCATAAGTACGGGTCGCATCCACGTGTGGTCCACACAAGGTTCTGGCTACGAGGAATATAGAGCCCTATTCATTGCTGTTTTTGTCTTTTTCATACCTCATAAATGATAATGTATTTGAATTTAGAAATTTCACATACTAATAGAACATCACACTCTTAAGACCCTGTATTTGTTCAGAGATTTTTCCAGAACTTCAAAACATAATTTTTCATGTTGTTTTCACCGGTTTCCACCAAAACTTGGTTTCTAAATTCAAATACATTACCATGTTTGTTCCCCTTCCACCTCTTACCCCACCTTACCCTCCCCCTCACCGCTGTCGGATGAAGCCTGGTTGGCGGCGCCGGGGACTTCTTCCTCCTCGACTAGTGCCTCGCAGTGGGGGATGGGGCGGATTGGCAGCAACACGATGCATGTGTGGGGTGCAGCGGTGGTGACGCAAACAACCGTAATGGTGGCACGGGCGGGCGGCGGAGCAACGGTGGCTGCGCGGTGTCTCATTCGCTTGGTTGGGCCATGCTGACGTGGCGCATGGGGAAGCAGTTCCTGACGGGGAAGGATCCTGCAAAGTTGGGATCCGACCCTTTTCAACCCCTGCGCTTGGCTCCATGTCACCTGCAACAGCGACAACTCCATCACCCGAATGTATGCCACTTTTGTTTTCGCACAGGTCTTGTTGAATCTCTGCAGATTGATTAAATCATACTGCTTTTGTTCCTCCTCACTGTGCAGGAATTTGGGGAATGCAGGCACCTCACGCACCCTGATTCCTGAACTGGGATGATTGAAGAACCTTCAGAGTATTACTATGACTTGCGAGTGCAAACTTGTCATATTACATGTACACCCAAAATTTTCTACAGAATGATCTTCCCATACCAGCAACCCTAGGCAACCTGATAAGCTAGCTTGGTCACCCTTGATCTCTATGAAAACCTTCTCATCGGCAAGATATGGAATGCTTCTCCAACTGCTGAAAACAATATGTTGGTGTCTGCAATAGGCTACATAGGAACAAACTGTCAGGACTTATACTGGCGTCACTGGGCCGTCTGGCGGCAAAGCTTGTCAAGCTGGTACTTGAGGATAATATGCTGACTGACACGGTGCCGCTGGAGGTCCTCTCTTGTTCTCGTCCGGGACTTGGCTGAACGATGAGTGGTACATACAAACAGTTCATTTCACACACCACACTCCATTTACTTCCTTCCTTCCTTCTCCGGTGACTTCCAGTGACACAACTTTCTATCTTCATGTAGAAATGCTGCGCATAACAATCTTGCCGGCACCGTCGGATCATCTGAACCAAGTAGGGATGTTTCAATTTTACATTTTGCGTGTAGAATGCATTACATGTATAGGTTTGGTGCTTTGTGCTCACGTGAATTTTCGATTGGCATCATTTGCAGTGGTTGTGGTCATCCAGGACGCGTTCAAGACTACAAGTTGAGCAGTAGTAGTTTTTTTTTGGAAAAGGAGGATGACACCCGGCCTCTGCAGGAGATGCATGAAGCCATTTTATTAATTATTCATAAAGGCCTTACAACGTAGTGCATCAATAAGTCCGAATCCGCCATCTTGGCAACATCTATCGCTACTCCTATCCACTTGATGAAGGGGTGCAAAAATGCCGAGCCGAATACCCAGACCTCTAACCTAAGCCAAACATCAAAAGCTGGAGGCCCCAGCCAAACCACATACCGGGTCTGGGGCACAAACCAGTCTGACGCACTCTCATGGGTCATCGCCGCCGTTTTCCATCGATCCATCTTCAGAGCAGGTACTGATGCAATAGCCTTGCCAGACCTGCCGTCGATGCCACCACGGTGCCAAACAGCACCACCGCCCTGTGCTCGTCCATCCAGACACATCCGACGTCGATATGCAGCTGCACCATGCCGCCAATACTCATCATCGTCGACGTGGTGAATCTGATGCTGCTCCGCCTGCCAACCACTACAAGAAATATGTCAACTTGTGACCCTCACTATTGGTCGCCGAAAGGTCATTGATTTTCATTTGCGACCTTTTTGTGACCAAAAACAGATGGTCAAAAGCTGGCGGTCCTAAACTGAAATGAACGCCCTTCTTTGGAATAAGGTCGTAGACGTTTACGACCAAAACAAAAGGTCGTTGAACCCATGACCTTTTGTTTTGGTCACTGGCTGTCCTCCGAGGCCACGTCGGATCCGAAGTGGCAATCTGACGTGGCAAAATTGCGACCAATTGAAAAGGTCGTTGACAAGAATCAGCCCGGTCCAATTCAATGTTTTACATGGGCCGAGCCCAATAATTTGGCCTTATTATTATTTTTTTTCTTATGAATTCTATTGGGCTACATGGGACAAGCCCAATATTTCGGCCTTTTTATTTCTGGGCTTTGGCCTTTTACAGTCTATTGATTTCCTTTTTTTGGAAAATTTATTTTGGAGCTGGTCCCACTAGTCATGTTAATCTCATATATTGATCACACACATCAGAATTAATCTCATATATTGGTCACACACATCAAAAAGTTATAGACTCATATTATTTCATAAGTGGGTTGCACTGGTCAGGTTCCCATCTCACACACTATCAAATCACATTCATAATCAAATATTCCAAACAAGAGAACATGTGAAATTCGTCAAATAACACAAGAGTAGTGTATTACAATTTATGTAGACTATTACAACCTAGGTATACCAGCTATTACAATATTACAGTCAATTAGAACATACAACTCTTTGCTGAGTCGCACTTCACAGCTTCGCGCTTTTCTTCACGTCTTCGCTTCCAACTTTCTTAGGACTGGAGCTCCTGTAGAAGAGGAACCAAGAAAACAAGTTACACGTAGCTATATTTGCTACAGATCAGCTATCAACTCGATATTTATGCACACCATACAGAATATTGATTCCAGTTAGTACAAGTTAATTTAATACTCAGCTCCTTTATTTTTGTCCATTTAGTGCAAGTTCATTACCCATTCATATAAACTTTTGCTCCCAGCTAGCACCATGAGTCTTCTCGACTACCTACCCAACTACAAGTCAGGAGGCCACTACTGTTAAACCAACTCAAGTGAGAGAGCCAGCAAACTAGGTGGGATCTTTACTTATCACTAAAATTAAAAATTTGAGCACACCAAAAATTGATTATGTGTCATAAGATGATCCTGAGAGTGCAGCACCATGTTACCATCTCTAAAGCTGATTAGCGAGCAGCAAACGATCTCATATTGCGCACAAGTGTGCATCTTGGAATAGCAAACAATGTTGCCTAAGGACGTTTTCATTCTCTTTGCACGGAAAATTCATTTCCCACTTTTCGAGTGCCGGAAATGAGGTTTTTTTGTGAAGGAACTACCAAATAAATGTTTTAAAAATGGACCAAATCAATTTGATAAAATAGTAGGCCATGTTTAATGCACAATTGACAAAATGGTTGGGTGTAAAACGTTTTTATCCACCTCTAGTGAAAAAGACAAATTTCCGCCAATTTACTAGGAAGCGGGTCAAATTTGAACTGCAGCTGCCTTATAGTTTCCTCTTTATTTTTTTCCAAAAATCATTCTAGGTACATAAGTATCTATATCTATTTAATCATAAATACATGGTTTGGTGGTGATACGTTGAGGTTTGGACGGTGGCCTAGGGCCCCAACTCCAAAGCGCGTAGACTCGCATGCCCGCCGCGTGGTCACCGCGTGACCGTGGCGTTGCCATGCGTTCTGGGAAGCCTAGGCATGTCTAGTAGGTTTGGCACTCCCCAGGTAGATGCTTGGAAGAAAATAAAAACAGAACAATCTCATGAGGGGACCGAACTATGCTCAAACATGAATTAGCAGCCAAGTGTTTGGTTAGCGGTATGGGAAATTCATAAGGCCAATGGGCTTGAGTTTTGGCTGAGGCTGACCATCTACTAGGGAGACTGTCTTGGCAAATTTTCAGCTCAAACGGATGAGTTTGGATGGCACTTGATTGGCAAAGTACCACATCGGGCAGAAATATGGATGTTGAAGCTGGGCTCAGATGGATAAGTGGATTGAGCTGAAATTTTGTGGAGTATGGTAATTTTGGCATAGTAAATCACTGTAAAAAGTTTATACCATTTGGATAATCTAGCTTGTACTTCCTTCACAAAGCTTCTCTCTGGATAGAAACTTTAGAAATTTTTTGAGGAAGATTTAATAGGCAAATGGAGCTTAATATTGGAATGTGGCAATGATTTGTATATGTAAGATGGCACAAAAAGTTTGAGGAAAATAGGAGGGTGTTTAGATAGCACTTGCTTTGCAATGTGCCAATTTGGACAGAAAATGTAAACTGAAGCTGGGCTTACATAGATGATTGGATTATGCTGAAATTTGGTGTAGGAGGTTTCTATAGTCAGGGAAATGTCCTGGTATTATGCTGAAATTATGCTGAAGCACTTGCTTTTTATATTTTCAGATTACAAATACCTATATATACCATCCATATTGCACTTGTATCACCATCTCTTCGCCGAACTAGTGCACCTATACAATTTACCATTGTATTGGGTGTGTTGGGGACACAAGCGACTCTTTCTTATTTGGTTGCAGGGTTGTTTGAGAGAGATCATCTTCATCCTACGCCTCCCACGGATTGATAAACCTTAGGTCATCCACTTGAGGTAAATTTGCTATTGTCCTACAGACCTCTGCACTTGGAGGCGCAACAACGTCTACAAGAAGAAGGTTGTGTAGTAGACATCACTTGCCATGAAGTTTCTGGAAAAAAATTCTTGGCAGGCTATGAAAATCACATCATAAGGCAACGCCACTATCACAGTGTGATCCTCTAATACACCATTTGCATTCTTTAGAGCTTTCGTGAAAATTACCACAACCATAAAACCATGCAATCTTGTGATTGTCAAGTTTGCTTCGTTACTGGTCAGCACCTCCTTCTAGAATTTCTGCAACAACAAGGTGTTCCCCACCAGCAGCATATGCATCCCTTGCATGGTGTTGACGTCTCCAACTTTGGTAGGTCCTGGGGTTGGCATTGCTTCGCCTGGCATGATTTCAGGTCTCGGCTGCTTATTTTTCTCGCCCGTTGGACAAGGATTGAGGCCGGAGTGGCCTTCGCTATGCGTTGTTATTTTAATGTGGGCATGTTGGCACTGATTTATGGCGGGGGTGGAGGGGGCTGAAGAGAATGTTGTGCGGGAGAGACACTAGAATAAGACCACATAGCATTGGCATATCAACGACCGGCAAAATGTATCATCACCGACGTGCTAGTTGGTCGTCGGTGCTTCGGTTCGATGATGACATCTTCATCACACGTAGGCCGCATGACTGGTAAGGGTTGATGATGCATCGTACACAGATGCCCAGTCGGTGAAGATAACTCTAGTACCACTGTTATGGTCGGGCTTTCTTTTATGTTTCATTACCAGACATGCAAATGAAAGATGATAAAAACACACAAACTTTTGCCAAGGGCCATTTTCATGCCCTCTTTTCTCTTTATTTATCTTTTATTTTCATTTTGTCTAAGACGACACAACAACAAGTCTAGCTTACATGGATTTTAATCCTATCCTGTTTACAACTAAAACTTTTACTACTAACACGTGGTCTCCTAGATTCTTAGGAATTGATGCATGATCCAAGATAATTGCCAGCAATTCTTGCCGAGAAGGTGGGAGAAGCGGTTAGGGGAATAGCATATATATATAGCAGACAAAGCCACCAGCCAGCGTTATCATAACCTGCATCATGGCGGTAGTTGGTATGAAGTATGGATTGATAGGTTCGTATCTGGTTAGAATTAGATCATGTTAGATGTTCGCTTCTGTTTGCATTGAGTTGAAATTCCGCCATATAACCTGCTACGGGCTGTCTATGAATCTAAGTTATCTATAACCCTTAGTCTTGTCACTATACTCCCGCTTATCTAAAGGATATAACAACAGACACTCATGATCTGTCGTCAGGACATCCACCATCACAGACACACCAAGAGCTGATTTTCCAAGGGTTAATAAACTTTAGGAGACCATATTTTCATGCATATGGTGCACCGGGAGCTTTACAGAAGAATCATAGTTGCGATCTAACCAAATATAGTTGGACATAAGTAAATCCCTTCATAAAACCTCTAAGATGTTTCTAGGTATCTGTAACCGATTTTCACAAAATCATTTATTCAGTATGGTGATTAAGTGTTAAAATGATGAATACTTTACATACAAATGGGGTAAAATATGGGCATCAACACTAAAAATAACCTACATGGGTCCATAACCTTATGATTCTTCCAAATGACAACTCATGCAATGAGATTAGCCTAATATGTCAGTCCTACACTATACTTTTTTCATATACTAATTTGTAAAAAATACACAATAGAGAAACCAACTTTCTTGCTTAAAAAACTGACCATACTATATATCTCCTTTCTTCAGTCCAGCAACCTTTCCCATGATTATCTTAGAGAAATAAAAAAAATTAACTATGCTATGCAACTTTGAAATTATGGAAAAACATGGCTTCTCGGAATCTTTCCCAGCCAAGGTCCATGAAACAATTGCAATAGAGTGTTTACAAAATGAAGGGTGCAAAATTCAAGTCTCCATCTTAATATTACTGTGAAACAGTTCTAGCTCCAACTCCAAGCGCCTCAAATAAATGCTATACAGAATAGCTTTAACCACTATTTTTTGCGGCACCTGGATGTGATCTGCAACCACTTTCCTCGGTTTATATTATCGTTCTAAGAGTCCTAATTTTGGTGCCTCAAGGAGAAAGCATGTCATAAATACTTATGTATGAACTGTAATTTTTTTTAATAAAAGGCCTCGTGCCGGGTCACACCTTTTAGGGGAAAAATGCTATAATCATCTTTCAAGGTCTGAACAGCATGTACGATCATTTCTTTACGTGCATTTTGTACACAATTAGTTTATCATAATTCCACAAGAAAAGATACATGCAAGTACAAATATGGGTTAAACACTTATATGATCGGAGACCAATATGATCGAATTTATGTTTCATTACTAATGATCTTAGTTCTATGATACTATATTTGAACCAAAACATATGGATGAACCTAATCTCATAAAAAGCTTTAACTCTAGTATGTCTTCCTTTGATCTGTGATCTTTGGGTAATAAGCGAAAATATTCATTCAGCTTTAACTCTAGTGTGTTCAAGAGATATATATCTGAAGATTTCGTACTTGAGATGTGGACAACCGGCCGGTATGAAAACACCTTGTACTATAGTCTAAGGCTCTACTCATGTAATACATTATCAATTTGGAAATATATAAGTATAAGTCTTTAGTTCACTTTTATTTGAAACTTCTTTGTATTGTGTGATTGTGCAGGTACTACATCTCACCATATTCAAGTTTAAACTTCTTCTTGTGGTGTTCTGTCAGATAAAATGTTTCGTTGTGCATTGGGACATACACCTACAACAAAATATCAATTGGAAAGTAAATAAGATTGATGATAGGGCGTTCAGGTACTTCTGTTATCAAAAGTAATAACCTTTTTAACTTGAGAACAATATATATGACGAAACTCTTTTGAGTGCTTTCTCAAATATTCTTTCAATTATGGGACATCCTCTCTTCTGAATATGTCCCAGAGAGCACCCACCTGACCCTCCATATGTTCAGGTGATGTATTATGTTTTGCATAGGCATCCATGTCTATTTCATCATTGCATAATCTCTTTCGGCCTTGGTCTTTGTGCTTTAATTTAAGATCAATTCTGGCACTTTCTTGCCTCCAATAAGAGGGAACCTTAGCAGTATGCACCAATACATTCACCTAATATTAGAACAAAATGTTAAAACTGGATAAAAACCACTATCTAGTAGGGGTGCCATTTCACACAGAATAATAAATAATGCATATTAATTTTAAATGGGTTATAGGATGGAGTGGCCACTACTTAGTGCACTTTTTACTAAGGTGAGAAACTTTGTCGGTTATATATGTATACTTATATATCTCACTTACCGCATTGGTGAAGTCACAGTAAGTCTTTGTAACAGAATCTCCTCTTTCATGCTCTTCTGCTATACCGTATGCTATGTATTATTTTGGACCCAAATCAACCTTCTGGACGTCATTAGGAAGGAAAGTTAAAATATTAAGAAAGCATATATTCGGGTTGGTGTATGGTTGGAGAGGTAATGTAGTCGTGTACATTCCTCCATGCTTGGGTAAGAGCTCTTCAAATTGATTTGCAGTAGGCCAATCCTTCAGTTTGAGCACCTCTGGCCAATCATCACCATAACTTCGACCTTTGTAGTACCCATTGAAGATGTTAGTATTGGGTATTTCAACCTGACAAAGAAGCTTAAACAAATTAACTTTTCCTCTTCAACTTCTCATATGGACGGAAAATCATACTTAAAGGGTGAACCCAATTGCAAGTGATGTATATAGATATATAAAAGGCTTGGAACCCTTTACATGTTCAATCTGTTGCTTTGCTCAGCAAGCTAGGGCCTAGGGACTCTTTAATAAGTGGCAGGACTCTGGTATTGTATTAATTCCAAGAACTGAGAACTATTGTTGGAGATATAATTGTCTATGTGATTTCCATGTATTTATGCAAATATTATTTTTTAAGGCAGATTTAGATGACCGGCGGGAGTAGTATATCATGCAGATCTAGTGTTAAAAGGAGAAGAATGTTGCTCATCTCACAGCAACTAACACAATCAATAGCCTTCATGTTCACCAGATCTAAAGCCATGCAGTCACCGTGTATCTGAGACCACATGGTCCGCAACTGCCAGCTCAAACCTGACCTTTTATCCAGGATGCCTTGAACAACAACTGGCTCTCCCCTCACCCGGTGTTTTTGGAAGTGCTTGGGGTCATCCTGCTTTGCAGCGTTTAACACCAGGTAATACAGCCAATCATCAGTTGAGTTCTCCCTGGAAGCACCTCTCCTTTTCTCCCTAGACAAACTACAAAGGCAGCTACATGCATCATCTGCGCCTGCCACATCAGTAGAGGGCAAGAAGAGTTTGAACGTCGTGGCCTCTGCCTCGAGATGTGTAAGCCAGTCCTCCGTCAAGACCCCAGCGGCCGCACCTACTGAGCTTGGCAGGAGGGCAAGGGATGCTGCCACCGTTGGCCGCTAAATTAGCTACCCACTTGGCTATTTTAACTTTCTTTGCCTCTCTTGCAATGTCTTGACCTTCGCCTCCGATGAGGAGTACGGATGTGGATTGCCTCCGTGCAAGTAGTCGGTCCATTCTCCGGGTAATCGTCCTCCATCTCATCACGGCTGCCTCGGGGGTTGTTGTCGCTGAGCTCCTTGCAATAGAGGACGCATAGCTCGATCCAATCTTTATTGTAATGTGTGCATTACATTTTTCTTTTCTTTGCAACAACAATTACGACACATCAATATACGATCTCCACACAAGGTTACGAGCTATGAGTCCTCTACTGCCAGGGCACACATTACAATAAAGATTGGATCGATGGAATCTACTACCTGAGATCATGATTTACATATATAGGATCAAGGCGTACCAGTAGACCCTGTCATCTTTGTCGAACACGGCTTTTTCTATGCTCAGATTGAATAATGACACTGATGACCCACAAGTATAGGGGATCTATCGTAGTCCTTTCGATAAGTAAGAGTGTTGAACCCAACGAGGAGCAGAAGGAAATGATAAGCGGTTTTCAGCAAGGTATTCTCTGCAAATACTGAAATAAGTGGTAACAGATAGTTTTGTGATAGGATAATTTGTAACGAGCAACAAGTAACAAAAGTAAATAAAGTGCAGCAAGGTGGCCCAATCCTTTTTGTAGCAAAGGACAAGCCTGGACAAACTCTTATAATAGGAAAAGCGCTCCCGAGGACACATGGGAATATCGTCAAGCTAGTTTTCATCATGTTCATATGATTCGCGTTCGGTAATTTGATAATTTGATATGTGGGTGGACCAGTGCTTGGGTGCTGTTCTTACTAGAACAAACATCCCACTTATGATTAACCTCTATTGCAAGCATCCGCAACTACAACAAAAGTATTAAGGTAAACCTAACCATAGCATGAAACATATGGATCCAAATCAGCCCTTACGAAGCAACGATAAACTAGGGTTTAAGCTTCGTCACTCTAGCAACCCATCATCTACTTATTACTTCCCAATGCCTTCCTCTAGGCCCAAATAATGGTGAAGTGTTATGTAGTCGACGTTCACATAACACCACTAGAGGCTAGACAACATATACCTCATCAAAATATCGAACGAATACCAAATTCACATGACTACTAATAGCAAGACTTCTCCCATGTCCTCGGGAACAAACGTAACTACTCACAAAGCATATTCTTGTTCATAATAAAAGGGGTATTAATATGCATATAGGATCTGAACATATGATCTTCCACCAAATAAACCAACTAGCATCAACTACAAGGAGTAATCAACACTACTAGAAACCTACTAGTACCAATCCCGGACTTGGAGACAAGAATTGGATACAAGAGATGAACTAGGGTTTTGAGAGGAGATGGTGCTGGTGAGGATGTTGATGGAGATTGCCCTCTCCCGATGAGAGGAGCATTGGTGATGATGATGGCGATGATTTCCCCTCCCGGAGGGAAGTGTCCCCAGCAGAACAGCTCTGCCGGAGCCCTAGATTGGTTCCGCCAAGGTTCCGCCTCGTGGCGGTGGAGTTTCGTCCCGAAAGGTTGCTTATGATTTTTTTTCTCGACGAAAGACCTCATATAGCAGATGATGGGCATCGGAGAGCCACCAGGGGGCCCACGAGGTAGGGGGCGCGCCCTAGGAGGGGGGCGCGCCACCCACCCTCGTGGACAAGGTGTGGGCCCCCTGGCCTTCATCTTTGGCGAGGATTTTTTATTATTTATTATAAGATATTCCGTGGAGTTTCAGGACTTTTGGAGTTGTGCAGAATAGGTCTCTAATATTGGCTCCTTTTCCAACCCAGAATTCCAACTGCCGGCATTCTCCCTCCTTATGTAAACCTTGTAAAATAAGAGAGAATAGGCATAAGTATTGTGACATAACGTGTAATAACAGCCCATAATGCAATAAATATCGATAAAGAAGCATGATGCAAAATGGACGTATCAGACACCCCTCTGAATTTGTCGGAATAAGTAAAAAGAGATTAATTAGCACAAAAAATTAACATGCGGCTGATAATATATAGTTCTCAAGTCTCCGGCTGTTGGTGGTACAACAGTAGACTATGCATGATGTTTGTCATAATATATATACTTATTCACCTTTCATCATGGCCTCTATCTCCCTCTCGGCTAGCTGCACATTATTCAATCCTGATAAGCACCAAAGCGGGTAATGCAACAACTAGTGTGCATTCTTTCCCTTGCAGATTTGGCACTCTGAGATCCCATCGCTCCTACATACAAACTAGAATTGAAAATCTTACATGGACCATGATTCGTGAATACAACAGCTAGCGAGAAATACCATTATTATAACATTATACAAACAAGAGCCAAGCAAGTTACCATGTTCATGCACATACACTAATTTTCAACCCCTGCGCTTGGCTCCATGTCACCTGCAGCAGCGACAACTCCATCACCTGAGTGTATGCCACTTTTGTTTTTGCACTGGTCTTGCTGAATCTCTGCAGATTGATTAAATCATGCTACTTTCGTTCCTCCTCACTGTGCAGGAATTTGGACAATGCAGGCACCTCACGCACCCTGATTCCTGAACTGGGAGGATTGAAGAACCTTCAGAGTATTACTACGACTTGCGAGTGCAAACTTGTCAAATTACACGTACACCCAAAATTTTCTATAGAATGATCTTCCCATACCAGCAACCCTAGGCAACCTGATAAGCTAGCTTGGTCACCCTTTCTCTCTATGAAAACCTTCTCATCGGCAAGATACGGGATGCTTCTCCAACTGCTGAAAACAATATGTTGGTGTCTGCAGGAGCCTACATAGGAACAAACTGTCAGGACGTATACTGGCGTCACTGGGCCGTCTGGCGGCAAATCTTGTCAAGCTGGTACTTGAGGATAATATGCTGACTGACACGGTGCCGCTGTGGGTCCTCTCTTGTTCTTGTCCGGGACTTGGCTGAACTGTGAGTAGTACATACAGACAGTTCATTTCACACACCACACTCCATTTACATTCTTCCTTCCTTCTCCAGTGACTTCCACTGACACAACTTTCTATCTTCATGCAGAAATGCTGCGAATAACAATCTTGCCGGCACCGTGGGATCATCTGAACCAAGAAGGGATGTTTCAAATTTACATTTTGCGTGTAGAATGCATTACATGTATAGATTTGGTGCTTTGTGCTCACGAGAATTTTTGATTGGCATCATTTGCAGTGGTTGTGGTCATCCAGGACGCGTTCAAGACTACAAGTTGAGCAGTAGTTTTTTTTTTTGGAAAACGAGGATGACACCCGGCCTCTGCAGGAGATGCATGAAGCCATTTTATTAATTATTCATGAAGGCCTTACAAAGTAGTGCATCAATAAGTCTGAATCCGCCATCTTGGCAACATCTATCGCTACTCCTATCCACTTGATGAAAGGGTGCAAAAATGCCGAGCCGAATACCCAGACCTCTCACCTAAGCCTAACATCAAAAGTTGGAGGCCCCAGCCAAACCACATACCGGGTCTCGGGCACAAACCAGTCCGACGCACTCTCATGGGTCGTCGCCGCCGTCTTCCATCGATCCATCTTCAGAGCAGGTACTGATGCAATACCCTTGCCAGGCCTGCCGTCGACGCCGCCACGGCGCCAAATGGCACCACCACCCTGCACTCATCCATCCAGACACATCCGATGTCGATATGCAGCTGCACCATGCCACCAATACTCATCGTCGTCGACATGGTGGATCTGACGCCGCTCCGCCTGCCAACCACTACAAGAAATATGTCAACTTGTGACCCTCACTATTGGTCGCTGAAAGGTCATTGATTTTCATTTGCGACCTTTGTGACCAAAAACAGATGGTCAAAAGTTGGCGGTCATAAACTGAAATTAATGACCTTCTTTGAAATAAGGTCGTAGACGTTTACGACCAAAACAAAAGGTCGTTGAACCCATGACCTTTTGTTTTGGTCACTGGCTGTCTGCCCAGGCCACGTTGGATCCGACGTGGCAATCTGACATGGCAAAATTATGACCAATTGAAAAGGTCGTTGACAAGATTCAGCCCGGTCCAATTCAATGTTTTACATGGGCCGAGCCCAATAATTTGGCCTTTTTATTATTTTTCTCCTATGAATTCTATTGGGCTACATGGGTCGAGCCCAATATTTTGGCCTTTTTCTTTCTGGGCTTTGGCCTTTTACAGTCTATTGATTTCCTATTTTTGGAAGATATATTTTGGAGTTGGTCCCACTAGTAATGTTAATCTCATAATCTCTTTTGGTCTTGGTCTTTGTGGTTTAATTTTAGATCAATTATGGCACTTTCTTTCCTCCAATAAGAGGGAACCTTAGCAGTATGCACCAATACATTCACCTAATATTAGAACAAAACGTTAAAACTGGATTAAAACCACTAGCTAGTAGGGGTGCCATTTCACACAGAATAATAAATAATGCATATTAATTTTAAATGGGTTATAGGATGGAGTGGCCACTACTTAGTGCACTTTTTACTAAGGTGAGAAACTTCGTCGGTTATATATGTATACTTATATATCTCACTTACCGCATCGGTGAAGTCACAGTGAGTCTTTGTAACAGAATCTCCTCTTTCACGCACTTCTGCTATACCGTATGCTATGTATGATTTTGGACCCAAATCAACCTTCTAGACGTCATTAGGAAGGGAAGTTGAAATATTAAGAAAGCATATATTCGGGTTGGTGTATGGTTGGAGAGGTAATGCAATCGTGTACATTCCTCCATGCTTGGGTAAGAGCTCTTCAAATTGATTTGCAGTAGGCCAATCCTTCAGTTTGAGCACCTCTGGCCAATAATCACCATAACTAGGCCATGTTTAATGCATAATTGACCAAATGGTTGGGTGTCAAAGCCTTGATCCACCTCGGTGAAAAAGACAAATTTCCACCGATTCAAGAGAAGCGGGTCAAATTTGAACTATAGCTGCCTCATAGTTTGCTCTTTATTTTTCCAAAAATCATTTCTAGGTACATAACTATCTGTTTAATCAGAGAAACATCAAAAGATTTCCAAGATTAAACCACTAGCTAGAACAGTCAAGCCCGCCGCTTTGATCGCATTTTGAAACGGGCATAAAAAATTCAAATAAAATCAAAAAAATTGGAAAACCTTCGCATTGTGTCATCATATGTGACCAAGTTTGCAGGAAAAATAATAAACTTGTACTATGACAATTATTTTAAAAAACGTGTTCTCAGAAATGAGCTATCATGGGTGAAGATTCATGGCTTTCAAGCCAAATGATCAATCTTATGGCCACATTCATGGCATAGTTTCTTCGAATGATCTCATATTGTGCACAAGGGTGCATCTTGGAATTCCAAACAATGTTGCCTACGGGAGTTTTCATTTTCTTTGCATGGAAAATTCATTTCCCATTTTTCGAGTGCCAAAAATGAGGTTTTTTTTGTGAAGGAACTACCAAATAATTGTTGCAAACATGGACCAAATCAATTTTATAAAATACTAGCCCATGTTTAATGCACAACTGAAAAAATGGTTGGGTGTAAAAAGTTTTTATCCACCTCTAGTGAAAAAGACAAATTTCCGCCGATTCAGTAGGAAGCGGGTCAAATTTGAACTGCAGCTGCCTTATAGTTTGCTCTTTATTTTTTCCAGAAATCATTTCTAGGTACATAAGTATCTATTTAAGCATAAATACATGGTTTGGTGGTGATACGTTGAGGTTTGGATGGTGGCCCAGGGCCCCAACTCCAAAGCGCGTAGACTCGCATGCCCGCCGCATGGTCACCGCGTGATCGTGGCGTTGCCATGCGTTCTGGGAAGCCTAGGCATGTCTAGTAGGTTTGGCACTCCCCAGGTAGATGCTTGGAAGAAAATAACAACAGAAGAATCTCATGAGGAGACCGAACTATGCTCAAACATGAATTAGTAGCAAAGTGTTTGATTAGCGGTACGGGAAATTCATGAGGCCAATGGGCCTGAGTTTTGGCTGAGGATGATCATCTACTAGGGAGACTGTCTTGGCAAATTTTTAGCTCAAATGGATGAGTTTGTATGGCACTTGCTTTGCAAAGTACCACATCGGGCAGAAATATGGATGTTGAAGCTTGGCTCAAATGGATAAGTGGATTGAGCTGAAATTTTGTGGAGTATGGTAATTTTGGCATAGTAAATCACTGGAAAAATTTTATACCATTTGGATAATCCTATCTTGTACTTCCTTCTCAAAGCTTCTCTCTGGATAGGAACTTTAGAAATTTGTTGAGGAAGATTTAATAGGCAAATGGAGCTGAATATTGGAATGTGGCAATGATTTGTATATGTAAGATGGCACAAAAAGTTTGAGGAAAATAGGAGGTGTCTAGATAGCACTTGCTTTGCAATGTGCCAATTTGGACAGAAAATGGAAATTGAAGCTAGGCTTACATAGATGATTGGATTATGCTGAAATTTGGTGTAGGGGGTTTCTATTGTCAGGGTAATGTCTTGGTAAATTTTCAGCAATTATAAAGCAACATAAACTGTAGTTGCTTCACAAACTGAAAATATTACCAGAAACAAAGATTCGATGGTGAGCTCACATGTATTGTTAGATAGTGCTAAACTTTTGTGTAGAGCTATGACTTCGGCATATTGAATATGTGGCAAACTTTTAACTCATTACGATACTCCTATCTTGTACTTCCTTCACAAAGCTTCTAGGTGAATAGAAACTTTTGGAAATTTGCCGAGGAAGATTTACTAGGA